>CM056379.1:1548467-2148467 GCA_029718625.1 Synaphobranchus kaupii
TTGTAGAATTGATTTTGAAAACTTCTAACTGGTCCAATGTTACTACTCCATGTCAATAAGATTAGACTAACCTACTCTTAGAGTTAGTCTGCAGGTCGATAAATAATGTAACAACGCAAAAATGGCGTTATCCCTTATAGTACCGTTGTTCACTAAATGAATCCGTGGAAGATGTGGTAATCTTATGCCGATTTGGTGTGTATCACCTGCCTTGTTCTTTTTAAGGTATGTTATAGTCTTAAATACAATTAAGTTGGTGAATCGCTTTTCAGCGAAGTAGCTAGGCTACGTTATGCACAATCCCAGCCATTGCTTGTGAATTAAACGGTGCGACGGACTTGTGATGTGATTTGCCCCAGTGCCCCTCCGTACGCTGGTTTCCAACCGCAATCGCAAACCCAGAATTATAACATTCTGTTAATTTTTAAAGTTTTTTTTTCATGTTTAGAGGGATCATGCACCCTATTGAACCACGTGGCCATTTCTGAAACATCCTGAGTCTTATATGGTATTTAATTCCGAAACAATTCTAATAGCCAACATTCAACCTGAATTGAAACACTCGGATTGCATTTTTCCAAAAATATCAAGGTGAACAGATATACAAAGGTTTACCTCTTAAAAATCTCGTACCACTGGGAGTCACTGAAGGAGTGAACAACACTGTCCCACCACTCCTGACTCCTGCTGTGCATCCAAAGCCTTTTCTCTACGGAGGGTACCAGAGATCGCTGCAGCAAATACTGAGGCACTGTATGTGATGGCCCTTCTCCACTGTCTTACCATCAATTGCTATCGCCTGCAAATCCTGCCTTTGAAGTGCAGGACATTGAACAAAAGCAACAAAATCATAACTTCACTGGGCTCCATGTTGGCGTCTATCTGTTGCCATGTCAACCTTACCTGCGTTACTGTGCGCCACGTGTGTCAGACAAGCTGCAGGGACATGTAAACACACAGGCCCCATACAGGTCATATAAACACACAGGCCACATACAGGTCATGTAAACACACAGGCCCCATACAGGTCATATAAACACACAGGCCACATACAGGTCATGTAAACACACAGGCCCCATACAGGTCATATAAACACACAGGCCACATACAGGTCATGTAAACACACAGGCCTCATACAGGTCATGTAAACACACAGGCCACATACAGGTCATGTAAACACACAGGCCTCATACAGGTCATGTAAACACACAGGCCACATACAGGTTGTGTAAACACACAGGCCTCATACAGGTCATGTAAACACACAGGCCTCATACAGGTCATGTAAACACACAGGCCTCATACAGGTCATGTAAACACACAGGCCACATACAGGTCATGTAAACACACAGGCCACATACAGGTCATGTAAACACACAGGCCACATACAGGTCGTGTAAAGTAAACACTATAGACAAAAGATCAAATTTCTACAAGACACATCTGATTTAGGCATCAAGACCTGCAGTGTAAATGTAGCATTAGAGTAAAACCCATACTTTGCAGCTTAATTTTACTTGTAGATAATACATTATAACTGTTATTAGGGGACAGGAAATGGATTGGTGCGTGGGACCCCTGCCTGAAAATTGAAGCTAAAACACACAAAAAACCAAATCCTTGTCCATTGAGAAAAGGTTAATGTAATACTGACAGGTTTTAGTTTCTTCATACAACATGATTTTTGGGAACAAAGTCCCAGATGCTTGACCCGTCCCTCTGAATTGCATGTTATACATCTCTTCATTGGAATTGCTAATCACCAGATAGTTCAATATCTCAGACCTTGACCTGATCAACCCAAATGATTGGATGGTCTGATCGATCCCTCATTGCATTGTGTTACCATCCATTCCACCTTTAGTTAAACCGGGCCGGCCAGTGTAGGATAGGCTCCCCCTCTCTAGCCAGGTTCCTTCTGAGATTTCTTTCCTTCTGGGAGTTTTTTCTTGCCACTGGGAGTTTTTTTTTGACCTTGTTTGCTTTTTGGGGGTTCAGGCTTAGTTTTTTCACAATTCACCTTCTGTTTCTCTGTACAACGTCGTTGAGACAGTTCTCTGTAAAAAGCGTGATACAAATAAAATTTTATTGAAAACACGATGACAACATAATGCTGATTGGCTGAGCATGGTCATTAAGTAATATATATGTATATATAAATTGTATTGCTTGACATTGTGGAACATTCTGTACAAGGCCTTTGGTGCAAATGCTCAATCAGCTATGTCCATCTTAAATTAATATCAATAGCATATTTGCATAAAATGCAAACTTCACTTTAAAAAAAAAAATTTTTTTTTAAAAAAGAATAAAAAATAAATTCTGTTATATTTTCTAAATATATAGTTGGTAATAGTAAGTCATATTTCACTACTGGTAGGAAACCTGAAATTCCATTATTTTTGTGTCTTGGACTCCGTTTCCCAAAAGGATCTTAGAATAAAGATCATCTTAGGCAATTTTTTTTGTATATATTAATTTTGTTGTTTTTTTGTCATTTTTTTCTTGTGTTTCTCCCTATATTTTTATTATCTACGTAATGTCAGTAAATTTTAATAATTTTAAATATTGAATTAATAAAGCACAAACAAAAAGCACTCTTAAAGGGTAAGTTCGCTATTTTGGACCTTGGACCCTATTTGCGGTCCATCTTCCATGAACCTGACCCATGAAGTCCATTTTTTCGCTGATCGGTCCAGTATTGAGTTCGGTACAGATTTCCTGTAGGCTCTCACTGGGCTACAATGGAAGTGAACGGGACAATCAGAAATGTTATTGAAAAACAACGATAAATGTGCTTTTATAGCTCAGTGTGTATTCTTACGGTCTCAGTATGCTCTCCTGTGAAATGTAGGCTATCGCAAACGCAAACCGAACGTTGAAACAACAGTTCCATTTGAAACAGAACTATTTCTCCGACCGCACTACCTCGCACTGTAAACTTCCGCAGTCTAGCTACGTTGTAGAGAGGGGGGGGGGGCGCGCTTGAAAAGCAGTTGATCACAAATCCTGACCTCCCGTTGGAGTTTACTAGCTAGTAGCCTACAGCAGAAATATTTGTAACACAGTTTTTGTAATCATCATTTGTAATAATTCATCACAGCAATGGTGCGCGAATGTGCAGTCCCCGGTTGTGGGAATAAAATGTCTGGACGCTCAAATACCAGTTTTCACAGGCTCCCGTTCTCTGACCCAGAAAGATTGAGACTTTGGCTGGTTGTCTTACGGATCGACATAAACACTCCAGTCAATCAACTCCGTTTGGCAGACTCGCGAGTTTGTGGAGCGCATTTCGACGCTACTGATTTCTGTAACCGCAAATCAGAAGCAAAACACTGGTTTCTAAAGAGCACAGCTGTTCCTCGTGTCGGACCTGCAGCACTATCAAGCACCGGAGCGGAGGTAAGTTATATTTAGCGATAACGTTACTAACATTTTTATTTTTTTTGAGCGCGTCCTCTGACCCAGCACTCAATACCAACTAACAAAATCCGAGCTTGACATAAGTTGTTTTCTTGTAACAAAACTGTCGGAAACGTTCATCAACTATAACTTTTTACAATTCTATAATGTTTTATTTACAAATGCTTGACGCATGGTGTCCTGTCCAAAGTTCTCATCTATCACATATCTGTTGGCAGTCATAGTGTAATGGTAATCAATGGAGATGATCCAGTGTCATCCACGGATACATCCAGGTTTTCAATGGCATTCGGTAGCAACAGATCCCACTCCCTACAACACAAACTTTCCTCCTCTCTGGGCATCTGCTTGCACCTCTTGCAAGAACACCAAAAGTCCCCCGAAATTCTTGGTCTAGCCTCGGCAGCGACTTCGGATAACATTACCTGCGCAACTTCAGCCTCTCTCTCTTCTCTTGCTCTCTTATCATCCATCTCTTGTAGTTCCATGTCCGTGTATTCTGGCTCAAATCTGTAGCCAGTAACGTCAAAGTCAAAATCGAATTCTTCGTCTTCGTAATCATTATAGTCATCCATCATCCAAGTTTTTTTGTGGAAATTGTAGCCTACGTTGCTGCAGGTAAACAAACGCAGACTGCTCAGCTAGATAGTTTCGTAAACGGCCGGCACACCTTCCCGCTCCCCTATCCCCGACACATAGTACTCCGCGAGTGCAGCGCAAACAAGCAACAGAGAAATGCTTACTTCCAAGCCATGCCAAGCACGTAAAAATGTTCGGATTGAGATACATTTCACAGGAGAGCATACTGAGACCGGTAACAATACACCCTGAGCTTCCCGTCTCATTTATTGTACATGAAAGCACATTTATCGAACATTTCTGATTGCCCCGTTCACTTCCATTGTAGCCCAGTGAGAGCCTACAGGAAATCTGTACCGAACTCAATACTGGACCGATCAGCGAAAAAATGGACTTCATGGGTCAGGTTCATGGAAGACGGACCGCAAATAGGGTCCAAGGTCCAAAATAGCGAACTTACCCTTTAAGATCATCTTAACTCGAAGGCACTTTTGGGAAATGGGTCCCAGGTCAGGATTTGTCTGTGACTTGCACTTTGTGTGTTCATGGTAGGTTTAAATTCGCCAAGTTGAATCATTTCATGCAAAAGAACGCTGAATATGCATTTTGTCCTTCACCAAGCAACAACCGTTTTACCTTTAAACCACATAAACCTTTAATATTTCTCAGGTAAATTATGGCAATTCAGCCTTGGTTATTTGTAATGTAACTGTCATATTCTTGATGTGTTCTATAAGTCTATTTCATTTTTTAATTGAACAACTTATTCCTCAGTTGCTATGATATTGTGTCCATTAAATAGAATTAAATACAAGGCATCTCCACAACCTAAGACAGGGGCATGAATGGACTGAGGGAAATTGTTGTTATTCCATGGCCAACCCAGTCTTCAGGCTGCTCTAAAAAGTCTGGTATTTTTCTGGTATTCTCTGTTTTTATGTGACAGGATTGTGAATTTTTCATAAACTCCATTGAAGCAAAAAAAAAAAAAAAAAGAAATGCTAAAATGTTCTTAGTGATACTGCAGTCAAAAACCGACTTTTCCCATTGAAAACAATGTTTTGGGTTAGATTATAATACACAACTGTCTATGTCCGAAAATCTCATGTTTAGTCACAATACACTGCCCGGCCAAAAAAAAAGTCGCCATTGCACCCGTCATGCATAGTGCCCACTGTACAAGCTTCTGGAGGCAGTGTTATGATCTGGGGTTGATTCAGTTGGTCAGGTCTAGGCTCAGCAACATTATGCAGCAATTAAATGAAGTCAGCAAAGTACCTGAATGTACTGAATGACCAGGTTATCCCATCAATGGGCATATGCCAGGATGACAATGCCAAGATTCATCGGGCTCAAATTGTGAAAGAGTGGTTCAGGGAGCATGAGGAATCATTTTCACACATGAATTAGCCACCAGATTCCTGACCTTAACCCATTGAAAGTCTTTGGGATGTGCTGGAGAAGACTTCACGGAGTGGTTTGACTCTCCCGTCGTCAATACAAGATCTCAGCCAAAAACTTATGCTACTCTGGATGGAAATAAATGTTGTCACATTGCATAAGGTTGTCGAAACAATGCCACAACAAATGCACGCCGTAATCAAAGCTAAAGGCGGTCCAACGAAATATTTAGAGTGTGTGACTTTCTTTTTGGCCGGGCAGTGTAGTTTTATATGAGTTTTTGTGTAGCTTAGCTACCAAAACGCTGGTTTCCGGGGAGTTGTGATGTCACGAGATCCTTAACATAAAAATGGGTGGAGTTGAGGTGATCCTAGGGGTGGTCTCGGCTGGGCACGTGCTATAAAAGCAGAGACCAACAGGTTTTTTTTTTCCCTCTTTGAGACTGAGACCCTTGTACTGCTAACTAGTTAGTTCAAGTTCAAATGCGAATTGCTTTGTATTACTACTAACGTTAATATTACCACTTCTATCGAGCTACTAAGGCTACGTTCACACTGCAGGCCTGAGTGCTCAATTCTGATTTATTGCTCAGATCCGATTTTTTTTTGTTTGCCTGTTCACATTAATTTTTTAATGTGGCCCATATCTGATTCCAGTGTGAACCGATTGCTCTCCTCAAATGACCCGTGCAAATTAACAAAAACAAAAGACATAGCGCCTGTTACACAGCCTGCAGAAATAAACAACAAAAAGGAAGTCATCAAAGTCACAGCTTCTGCGTTAATTTTAAAGTTGATGTGCAGTGGAGCTAATGATAAGGGTGAGGAGACGGAAAAAAGCCTAGCTTTTTGTGCTGCCATGGCTGCTACTTCTGTGCAGAGGGACTCGTGGAATGCGAGATCAGAGCCAGGAATGGGGGGACCGTGATATGGGCGGTTTAAGTGAAACTCAAGCAAGGCATGAAATTAACCTCGCTCACTCGCCTGGGCGAGGACGGGCGAGTTAAGAAAATGGAGCGCTCGGCCGTTTGGCTAGTGAGACTAGTCCATATACATTTATAAAACGGATAGTTCCGGGATGCAGATTGGTCAATACAGCGTTCCAGCCATGTTAAAATACACAATATAAAAAAGCTATGGTATCACACGACACATCTGTTCAACTTCATGTGTAACATATAGCCTAGCATGCGCACCCTTAGATTAAACTATTGACACACTATTGGACCGACAACCATAACGTTCGGTAAGCAGCTACATGAGAAAACCGTGAATAATGAATACCGTGCAACAAACCAAGACAATAATATGGACAGTTCTAACATTATTTTAAATCACAAAACGGGTAACGCAGCTGTCCGCGAATGATATAAAAACGTTGCCTACTTCCGACTTATTATGGTGTATCGTTTGTCCAAAAAAAATCCACTGCTTTGCACGTTTCCTACTTATCTAAAATGACAACACATGATAATATAATGTGAATCTGTTGATAACCTACCCTGTACAATAGTGAGTTAACTAGCCCTTGCGCTAACGTTCTAATGCCCTGCTAGGTGCATCAAAAATGATGTAAAAAGTCACATTAATTCCGATCTGACAGACTGCGGTCGCTTTGACACAATCGGTTATGTATCGGCATCTAATACCACATTCAAAAGTGGCCCAAATGAGAATTGTAAATGTCAGATTCAATGTGATTTTCACTGTTCACACTTCCATAAAAAAATCTGATCTGTGTCACATTTGAGGAAAAAATCGGATCTGGGCCACTTTTTACCTGCAGTGTGAACGTAGCCATAGAGAGTTATTCATCTACAACGTCTTACTTTGGTATATTTAGCTAACTTGCCTGCATTATGCCAAGGAGTCAGATGTATTGTTCCTCGGTGTAACGCCACCGGCTGTTAGCTTACATAATCTGCCGAGAGATGGAATGTATCGATAAATTAGGTAATGCAAAGCAGTCTATTGTGTGTGAGTTTAGCCCCGTTTCGTCCAGAGAACTTGTAACTTAGCTAGATAGCTAGTTATCGCTATCATTTATGAATGTTAGCTAATAAATGATAACAATTCTCTCCGGACCAAGTGGAGCTGGGCGCTACAACCAGCCATGTTCAATATACTAACGTTACTGTTTGACTGGGTTTTGCTGTGTATTTGAATGTGTTTAATAGTAACGTTACTTTAGGCAGACAAACAAGCTAGGTAACGTTAGCTCTACCATTCGGTTACATCCCTGGTCCTCTCCTCGATCGCGAAGACGTCGCTCAACTAATACAATGGCTGCTGCTCCCAGTGGCTCGAATGAATACGGCTGTATTGCCCGAGCAACATCTTCGCGAGGAAGAGTCTTCCACCACGGAATCCTTTCAAACTCCTCCACCTCAAAACTCCCTGCAGTACTGCTGTCACTCTTGTCGCTTGTCATTTTGTTGTTTGTTTAGGTGAGGAGAGAGCAGGAAGGGGGCTGAGTTCAGTGGGGGCCTGAGTCAGTTCACCAAGACATACCCTTTCACTCCTTGACTGTATGAATATTCATAATTTGACTACGTGGCACCATCGTCATATGACCACACCTACTCACGAGTTCCAGTTCAAATTGAAGCGGGAAAAAAGGCCTTAGAAAAGCCTCTGCAGTATCTCTTTAAGCACTTCAGAAAGGGCTTTCTTCCTCTCTGCAATAAGAAAACACTCAAAAGAACACAGAGTGGCAGGTGAAGTTAAAATAAATTTTAAAATTGATCTGAGATTTGGTATTACCCACGGGACGAGGAATGTTTCCTCCACCTCATGCAAGTGTGCCCCCTGTGGTCAGTCAGGCATCTGCATGACTGCAGAGTGAATGTGTCATCTGTTGCAGTCAGACATGTTTGATTGAAACTAAATCCCTTCCCGTTTCCCTCCAGGAGTTGCACTTCTGCACACCTTTGGGCCGCAGTAGGATGCAGGCAAGAGTCTGTCTGAGACGGGACACTGAGACAACACTACCAGAGCTCACTGAGCAGCACAGGATCAGACAGAAAGAACAGCAACTCAGTGGAATGGAGTCTGTCCACATGGCAGAGTCAGAGACAGTGTGTGCTGCACCAGGACTCTATACACTGGAGCCAGAGTGTGTTACAGCACACAGCGGGGTCAGTGATGTGCACCACACACACACATCATCGATTAAAATAGAAAGAGATCTGGCCTCCCCCCACACTGGGGATCTTAAGACCGAGAACCTGGACAGTACAGAGCTGGGATATGTAACTTATCTCCATCCTGACCAAATCAAAACTGAGATTGATGATAGAGGATACCTTAAGGCAGAGCACATCAGTGACTTGCAGGATTTTAAATGTGTTGATATGAAATCTGATCAAATGAAGTGTGAATGCAGTGAAAGTTTGGTGAGTGATGTCATGAATACTGTGGTGAATGGAGCTGGTGTTGATCACAAAGACCAGACTGAACCATGGCAATGTGCAGGAGAGCCAAACCCAAACTGTAAAAATGAAGAAATTCACGATATTCCGAACCAATGTGGGGAATTAAAACCTGACTGCATCATAAATAATGAAGATAATCAGAGCAGAATTGTCAAGAAAAGTACTAATGGGAGTAAAAACCAAAGCCCTTTGAATTTCTTTCAAAAGCAGACAATTTGTAGAAATAAATGTGAAATTAATACAGGTGTAAAGTCGTACAAGTGTACAGATTGTGAAAAGTGTTTTAAGGACAAATCTGGTTTAAATATACACCTTAGAATTCATACAGGTGAAAAGCCCTACAAATGTATTCAGTGTGGGAAGTGCTTTTCCTCCAAATCTAATTTCAATACCCACCAGAGCATTCATACAGGTGAAAGGGTCCACAAATGTTCTGAGTGTGGGAAGTGCTTTTTCACAATATCTAATTTAAATAGCCACCACAGAATTCATTCCGGTGAAAAGCCTTACATATGTTCTCAGTGTGGCAAGTGCTTTTCCCAAAAATCTCATTTCAATGACCACCAGAGAATTCATACAGGTGAAAAACCCTATAAATGTTCTCTTTGTGGTAAGGTCTTTTCCCAAATATCAAATTTAAAAAACCATCAGAGAATACATACAGGTGAAAAGCCCTACAAATGTACTCAATGTGAGAAGTGCTTTTCCAAAATATCTCATTTAAATGTCCACCAGAGTATTCACACAGGTGAAAAGCCCTTTAAATGTACTCAGTGTGAGAAGGGTTTTCATACAAAATATGTATTAAATGATCATATGAGAATTCATACAGGTGAAAAGCCCTACAAATGTACAGATTGTGAAAAGTGTTTTAAGGACAAATCTGGTTTAAATATACACCTTAGAATTCATACAGGTGAAAAGCCCTACAAATGTATTCAGTGTGGGAAGTGCTTTTCCTCCAAATCTAATTTCAATACCCACCAGAGAATTCATACAGGCGAACAGCCCCACAAATGTTCTCAGTGTGGGAAGTGCTTTTCCTACAAATCTCATTTCAATAACCACCAGAGAATTCATACGGGCGAAAGGCCCCACAAATGTTCTCAGTGTGGGAAGTGCTTTTTCACAATATCTAAGTTAAATAGCCACCAGAGAATTCATTCAGGTGAAAAGCCCTACACATGTTCTCAGTGTGGGAAGTGCTTTTCCCAAAAATATCATTTTAATAACCACCAGAGAATTCATACAGGTGAAAAGCCCTACACATGTTCTCAGTGTGGGAAGTGCTTTTCCCAAAAATATCATTTTAATAACCACCAGAGCATTCATACAGGCGAAAGGGTCCACAAATGTTCTCAGTGTGGGAAGTGCTTTTTCACAATATCTAATTTAAATAGCCACCACAGAATTCATTCCGGTGAAAAGCCTTACATATGTTCTCAGTGTGGCAAGTGCTTTTCCCAAAAATCTCATTTCAATGACCACCAGAGAATTCATACAGGTGAAAAACCCTATAAATGTTCTCTTTGTGGTAAGGTCTTTTCCCAAATATCAAATTTAAAAAACCATCAGAGAATACATACAGGTGAAAAGCCCTACAAATGTACTCAATGTGAGAAGTGCTTTTCCAAAATATCTCATTTAAATGTCCACCAGAGTATTCACACAGGTGAAAAGCCCTTTAAATGTACTCAGTGTGAGAAGGGTTTTCATACAAAATCTGTATTAAATGATCATATGAGAATTCATACAGGTGAAAAGCCCTACAAATGTACTGAATGTGGAAAGTGTTTTTCCCAAGCAAGTATTTTAAAGCGACACAAGATAATTCATACAGGTGAAAAGCCCTACAAATGTACTCAGTGTGGTAAGTGTTTTTCCCGAGCAAATATTTTAAATCATCACAAGATGATTCATACAGGTGAAAAGCCTGGCAATTAGTGTACTCAGTGCCAGAGAGGTTTTAATATAAAAACTAAGTTCAATATCAGCATTGAGGTAAATAGCCTAACAAATGTCTTTAGTGTGGGGAGTGCTTTCTTTCAAAATCTACAGTAAACACCAGATTATTAATAAAGGTGAAAAAAGTTCTACATGTGTACACAGTATGGTATGTGTGGGAAAGGTTTTTTTTCACAAAATCTTATGTAAATAGCCACCAGCATATTCATAAAAATGAAGAGCCCTACCTTTTTATTTAGTGTGAAAAATGTTTTTAAAGTAAATAGTTTCTTGATTATTCACCAACGTGTTCATGCAGGTAAAACGCCATACAAGTGTCCACAGTGTGAGAAGACTTTTAAAACAAAATCTCATTTGGAAATCCACCTGAGAATTAATACAGGTGAAAGGCCTGACACATTCTGAATGAAAACTGCATATGCGGGTGTAATAATATCCGATTATTCAACTGGGGGCAGGAGCGTGCTCTATGTGCATCTACTTTAAGGCCTGTGTGAATATTCCATTCCTCATTGACTTTGGTTGAACCTGTATTTTAGGCTATTTCCATATGAACAATATTTATCCTATGATGGTAAAGTCCTAAGCCCAAGTATGAATTTGGACAGGTAATAATCATTTGACCTTTTCCTCCAGATTTTTGTGAGAGAGTTGAAGAAAGCTTTTCTTGCCAGAACCTAGCATTTCCTCATGGGTTTGATGATGATGATATAACCTAGCCGCATAAGCTAGCTATGTGTATTTTTAAATTGTAATATGCTTGTAGTTTCCTCTAATTCTCTTAATTGAAGAGAAAAGATGAGCACTCGTCATGTAGGGATAGGGCTAAAATCTTTGGACCCGTTTCAAGCTCTAATTAATACCACCAAAGTTAGAAGTGAGGTAATTGTCCCACACCCGATGAAATCAGAGGTGGCGACACTGCATCATTGGTTGGGGACAGCGTTTACTATTTACGTGTCTTCTTTAGGACATGTCATTTCTCTTGTAGTCTGAATTTTTTGATAATGAAATTGACACCAGTGTAATGTATATTAAATAAATTATGTGAAAACTGTTTAGATACACTGTAGAAATAAACATAGTCATGTGTGTTCTTGTAAACTTGTATTCTGTAAATTAACTTGACAGTACTGACATTTTCAGTTTTTACTGCCAATGTAGAGGCTGTAATGTGTATGTCAGATAAAGCTCATTATTAGACTTCAGACAGTATGTTTTATCTGAGATATCAGTTGAGGATATTTGTTTCACACTTTATTTTAAATTTTTGTTTGTCATTTGTGTATGAAATTATTTTACATTGTAAGTGTGGACATATCAAGACCTTTATAGAATAGAATGGAATAGAATAACTTATTTTTCCACTAGGGAACTTCAGTTGTAGCCCCAACAACAACTCAAAAGTCATAGACAGTGGGGCAGACCCACAACACACAAACATAACAAAGACATTCAATATAATCATTTATGCCATGTAAAGTTCTGTATAAACCCATAATGTCCTTCATTGTGTCATTGCTTTCTCCTTCACTAAATGTAGTTTAATTCCTGTTGCACGTTTCTCATCATACTAATTGTGCAAGAAATAAGCTTGACTCATATGAAGTGTGAATTGTTTTAATTTTAAATGTTTTCAATTTGTCTTAACACATAAACTTACTTACTTTTCCGCTCCCAGAAAGTATTTTCTATTTTTGGGAAATGTTTTCAATATTGACTTAAGATCTAAATTATATTTTGGCAATGAATTTATGTTCTTCAGTTCTATTGTATCAAATCACACAAATGTGTTATTAAGCAGTTATCATCTGTGAGGAAAATGGACATTAGTAGGCCTTTTCAAAATTGATATTAGGCTACTGCCAATCTAACTGACGTCCATGTAGGCTATAGTGAAAAGAAACGTACAATAAAATGCCATTACCTGCAATCCTTCATACATTATTTACATAATTTTATTAACATTTACAAGGACATTATTAAAATGAATTGCTACTTGACACCATATTCATTATCCTGATTATGGAATGAGAAATGTGCCACTACAATCTGAATTAGAATTTTGCAAATCTGAATTTTTATGCCTTAATTTGAAATTGTAAGAAAAGTTTTTTTTAGTTGAATTAGATCAAATCGCAATTGTATTCCATAGCTTGAATTTGTGTGTAAGGTTTCATATTCAATTTTAAATAATTCAAAATTCAAATTCAGTTCTTCAAATTCAGATATAAATTTTCAAACACTACATCCGGGGATTTAGGAAAAGCAAACGATCACAGATTTGATCGTCGCCATTTCAGCCAATGAGCAGTCAAGCTCAAGACGAGTTGAAGTTCAGTCAAGGGATGATTGCCCGGGAGAATAAGGTTCGTGGCAACCTGAGAGGACTGCACTGCCCTTAGTTAACATTCGCTCACATAAACAAATTGAACATGTTGCTCTCCGTTAGTATGCGATTGTTATTGACATTAACATTGCAAATGTTTTCTGTTCACTAAAATGTTAAGCTGCTGGCTGTTCATCAGCTAACATTAGTAAGCTATCGCTTGTTAGCCAGGTGGCTAACGTTAACTGTTAGCTAACTCTAGCCTACACAGCAAAATGCATTGTAGATAGTATATGATATATTCGCTAATGTCAATTTAAATGCTACATAGTCTTAGAGTGTATCAACTGTTCCTTTAAATTAAATCAAAGAATAAAACAGCCAATTTATCTCCTCCTTCTCTCTTTTTCCCAACTCCTGCAGTGCAGTCCTCTTAGGTTGCCACGAACCTTCTTCTGTTGGGCAATCATCCCTTGACTGAATTTAAAGCCGGGATAGTTAGCATTTTTTAGACCCAGTTCCGCTGAGCTACTCACCAGGAATTATGTGATAAATTGGGGAACATATGGGACTCAAGCCCTCCTGCCTCTAGTATGTGTACCTCAATCTCTGTTAGCTGTTAGCTTTGTTAGCCAAATAACATTGATTTAATGGGGGCTTAGAGGCACGCCCTGACAGCTATACGACACTATTAATAAACCAAATTTAAATAAACACTTCATCATATGTTTATTTGCTTGTATAAACACATAACACATCATCATAATGTGTCAATATAGCCAAAAAAACGGTGTTAGTGATTAGTTTTGGGCCAATTGCCTTATCAACGGAAAAGATACATTGCGTAGCTACTCTTGCTGAAAGCAAGGGGGGGGGGGGGGGGGGTGGACTAGATGATGATCAGTTCCTTCCAGTGGTTCACCCCCCATTTCTCTCACCAGTCGCTTGTTTTGTGAAAAGTCCACCATAACACCGTCTTGGAGGAGGTTCTGTGTCCTCCTGAGAGTGACCAGGTCCACTGATGTTTTTTAGTAAGTAAGTAAGTAAAGTTTATTTATATAGCGTCTTTCACAGCAAGAATGCACAAAACGCTTTACAATACAAATAGAGCATAAGCAACAACAGATAAAATTACACGCAAAACGATAAAATTACAAGCAAAGAAACCATGTAAAAAGATTACAAGAGAATAAAAGTTAAAACAACAATTTTATAAATGTTCCTCGCCTCCCACAGGACCTGCTTCACGATGTTAACGATCCTCCACTGATGCTGGAGCTCTGTTGTTTTGCAACCTCCCCGGGGGCCGTAGATGACACTCTCAGCAGTCAGGGAGGACCTCGGCAGCAACCAGTTTTGGGAGACCAATGAAACGACAAGGCCCCAGACCCGTCTGGCCACGGAGCACTCCCAGAACAGATGGTAGACATGCTCTGAATCAGTACATCCGGGGGGCAGCGCTCGGTCAGGGCCAGGTTCCACTTAAACATAAATGACCTGGTGGGGAGACACATGTGGGCAGACATCCAGGGAATGTCTTTCTGCTTGTTACTTAAAGACTTGTTTAAAGGGTTAGTTCGGAATTTTGGACATAATGTCTCATTTACGAATTAACCATGATGTTGATTGATGGAGACCATTTTCAGCAGATTCCATGCTGTCCTTCTTGTGGACATACACACGTTGCTAATGCTAGCGCAACTCTATGGTAACCGGTTGCACCCACTACAAAACGCACTTAAACACTCCACAGTGCACCCAAAGCAAATAAAATACGACGACAGTCTATCGGGGTTAATTTGAGTGTTTATACCATCATTTTTTAAGTCAAACTATCGTTGAATCCTTTACTTTGTGCTGACCTATATTCTCTGTGGAAGTACGGCGGCCGAGTGAATGTGGCCATTGCAACTTGCTCTTCTTTGTTGTTGTAGTCGACCAGTGCCGGCACTACATTCGTAGGTAACGTAAAGTATCGCTCCGCCGCCGTACTTCTCCATATATTCTACTTCCACAGAAATAGTCTATTTAATGTAAAATAGTTTAAAATAGTCTTTTTAAATGTAAAAATAAATAAGCTATATACTGTACACATACCAATCAACACAGTGTAATTACCCTGAATGGTGTGCCAGAAAAGCATGCATGGTATCAAGAGGTGATTTAAAACACTATGGGACAGATTCAAACAAACTGTGATAAACTATCTAACATTTTATGCATAGTTGTATGCTAAGGAAGAAAATTTGCTGATGAGGTCACCGGATAGCAGAGTGACACCGGATCCTGAAACATTTATCAGTGCACCGCCCACTTCACAACATGGACAGGCCGCTGATGGCCTCATGACACAGGTTCTCATTCCACTGGGCATGGCCGCCTGCATGAGCTGTTTGTTGCCATTTCACATAGAAAAATTATATAGATAGGCTATGCTAATGATCCAGTGTACTCATTCTGGTTTCATTTTGGATCAAGCTATTTTTTCTATTGTAGATCATTTGTTCATCGTATATTTAAAAAGTAATTTGTTCTATTCAGTACTTGTGGAAGAATGAACCCTATCCAGGATTGTTACGGCCAGGGCTGGTGACCGAACACAAAAGGGATGATAGATAACAAGGGTAGTGGATCAAAAAGTTAATTTTATTTATAATATTTTACAACATACAAAAGTACTGCATGAGTCCTGTAAAGCAGCACCGGGCAGTGGTATTTACTGCAGCACCGAACACACCTCTGGACGGATGGCTCTCCACCACGTTTTAAAACTAATGTGAGGCTGGAAAAAAGAGACGAGAAATCGATACTCTACATCAGGAGTATGTTAAAATCAGCAATAATTGTTCATCACTGGTAGAACAATAGCAGTCAATCTGAAAGTTTGACAAGAGAGGGTAGAACAAAGCCCTTTGTTTGACTACCAAAGACTATCTGGTAACACTTTACAATAAGGTTACATGAATTGGCATTAACTAATGTAGTTGCTACTATGAATGATGTAAAAATACATTAACAAAGTATTTTCAAACATTAAGAAATGGTTTGAAATTACAAACCATTAGTTAATGTATTTCTCAACAGTTTACTAACAGTAGGTTACAATCCATAATTTCTGCGCTGTGCTGTATTTAGCTGAATAGTACAACACAAGCTGCTACTGACAACAACGACGTTTCATTTTCGTCCTCGGTGGCTCACCCGAAGTTGATTCAGAAGCTGACATGTTCTCTAGCTAAGAAAATGATTAGCTAGATTACGTGTATAGGCTACACATTTCTGACCAAAACAACGGCAGCAGTAGTGGGGCGGAATTCGATTACGGATTGTAGCATTAACTAATGATAAATTAAGTCCATTATCATGGGCTAAACTTACCATTAGTTAGTTAACAATTAACAAATACATTAGCTAAAGGTTTGTACTTTCAATAAGGGTACTAAATAATGAAAATTTTATCGAATGCTTTGTTAATGGATTTGTACATTGTTAATTAATGTTAACGACTATATAGTTACATTAGTTAATGCCAATTCATGTAACATTAAACTGTTACCGACTATCTTTTATTACAAGAATAAAACACGTAACACATAATAGCTAACACTAATAGTTGTTTTGACAATCTGAAGCCGAGCCAACACGCACCATTCACATAAATATTTGTACATTTTAGCATATTATCACTAACTGGCAACCGAGCGAACTTCAGCTGAATAACTCAGACTTTCACTCAGTAGGCTAGATAGCATTGCTTTTGAAATTCAGAAGGTTCCATTAATTACGAGCGATTGTAAGCGTATGCGCACTTGCGCACTTCCTGTAATCACGGCTCAGGCCAATCACAACTCCGGCCGATCACGACCCAGGCCGATCAGGCGTCAGGCTAGTTTGCGAGATTGCAGATGGATGCTATTGTGTAAGCTTGGTGTTGTGAAGTATCGCGTTGTTATGGCAAGTGGTCCAAAACTAACCAATAATAAAAATGTTTGGTTACCATGTATGTATGCAAGAAAATAAACATATGATGAAGTGTTTATTTAAGTTTGGTTTATTAAGTGTCTTATAGCTGTCGCTAAGCCCCCATTAAATCAATGTTATTACATTACATTACATTACATTTATTTAGCAGACGCTTTTATCCAAAGCGACGTACAGTAAGTGCGTACAGAGACATCATCATCATTACAGAACAGACAAGGCAAAGCACATCCTTTGCATAATGTAGCAGCTATCCCTAGCAATGAACGTTGACTGTAGTTCACAGTAAGCTGTGGGCAAATCAGCAACACCACACTTTCATTCCAAATACTATTATAAACTATACTATTATAAACCATTCCAAATACTATTATAAACTATGCTATTATAAACCATTCCAAATACTATTATAAATCATTCCAAATACCATTATAAACTATGCTATTATAAACCATTCCAAATACTATTATAAACGATAATAAACAGACAGGAAAACACAGGGAACAGGGAACTGATATTCCTAGGTGAGGATATCAGTCAAGGTGGAGTCTGAAGAGGTGTGTCTTCAGGCCTCGACGGAATGCAGGCAGGGTTGGAGTAGAACGTAGGGGAATGGGAAGTTCATTCCACCACTGAGGTGTTAATGTGGAAAAACTCCGCAGTCGGGACAAGCGAGAGCCTTTGACACGGAGGGGGGGAAGTGCCAGTCGCCCTGCTGTAGAAGAGCGAAGTGGTCGAGCAGGAACATAGTTCTGGATTAAGTCCTGCAGGTAGGCGGGGCCTGTCCTATTTGCTGCAGTGTAGGCCAGGGTCAGAACTTTGAACCTGATCCTGGCTGCAACTGGCAGCCAGTGGAGAGACCTCAGCAGGGGGGTTACGTGGGAAAATTTCGGGAGGTTGAACACAAGCCGGGCAGCTGCATTCTGGATGAGTTGAAGAGGCAGAATGGCGCAGGCCGGTAGGCTTGCGAGCAGGGAGTTGCAGTAGTCCAGGCGTGAGGTGACCATGGTCTGGACAAGAAGCTGGGTGGAGTAGGTGGTCAGGTACGGTCGAATCCTCCTGATGTTGTACAGGAGGAACCTGCAGGACCGTGCCGTCGCCCTGATGTGCTCTTTGAAGTCCAGCCGGTCGTCCAGGACCACCCCCAGGTTCCTTGCAGAGCGGGAGGCAGCCACCACGGTCCCATCAACGGTGATGGAGAGGTCATGTAGTGGGGAGGTCTTGTACGGCATGAAGAGGAGCTCTGTCTTGTCAAGGTTGAGCTTCAGGTGATGGGTAGCCATCCACTCAGAGATGTCAGTCAGACAAGCAGATATCCTCTCCTTAACCTGTGGGGTAGAGGGAGGGAAAGAGAGGAAGAGTTGAGTATCGTCAGCATAGCTATGGTATGAGAAGCCATGTGAGTTAAGTGCAGATGGGTGAGTTACAGTGACTGCATGAAACTCAAAGGAGGAGATATTCAGGCAGGGTACAGTGGGAATAGAGAATTTCCAGGACGTGGAAATGAGCAAACCAGTACCCCCGCCTCTGCCTGAGGCCCTGGGAGTGTGGGAGAAGGAGTAGCCAGCAGACAGAGCAGCTGGAGTGGCTGTGTTATCTGGAGTGATCCAGGTCTCAGTGAGAGCCAGGAAGTGGAGGGACTTCAACTTGGCATATGCGGTGATGAAGTCAGCTTTCTGGACGGCTGACCGGCAGTTCCATAGTCCACCCACCACTGAGAGTTCCTTATGAGAGGACAGCGGTGGGTAGACCAGGTTAGCCGGACAGCGTCTGCGGTGGTTGGGCCTCCAGGAGCGAGGCATGGAGCACAGAGGAATGGGGGTTAGACACATGGTAGGGGGTGAGAAGACAGGTAAGGTGGGGGAGGATCATTACAAACTGTGCAAATTACCGATGAGGCTGCCGTCTTCACGGCAGCCTCTACTTTAATTTATAGAGTTGGCTAATTTCTCGATTGCACTCAGCTGCTTGCAGGGCTAATTCACTCAGGTGAATCTATTTGCGATTAGCAAACAAAAGCTAACAAACAAAGCTAACAAAGCTAACGGCTAACAGAGATTGAGCTACGCGTACTCGAGGGAGGAGGGCTTGCGCCCCATATGTTCCCCAATTTATCACATAATTCATGGTGAGTAGCTCAGTGGACCTGGGACAGAAATGTGGCAGCCAGCTTGGCACAGGAAGATAGAGGTAGACATTTATATTCACTGCAGGAAAGAGTAGGGGAAGTGAAGAAGAGAGGAAGGAACAGGTATTTTTACTTGATTAAGATTAGGGTGTAGTAGGTTAAATAGTACATTACACTTGATAGGTAGACATCAGACAGGGTTATGTGAGGAGTGTCAGGATGTAGAGTCAGTATAGCAAGTAGTTGTAGGGTGTAGTAAATATACAGGAGAGAGGGGGTTATGATAAGGGAATTGCAGGTGAGTGGGTTGAAAGAGATAGGCTTGGAGAATATATTAGAGCTGGGGTACAGTGCCACAGGAGGTAGAAGTCTGTTGAAATTTCTACACAACTCAAGACTACTTTATAGAATGTAAATGGGGTTAGTTTAAAAAACAGATGGCGGTAATGTAACGCTAAGGCTACAAACTGCCTTAAAACACCACAGAATAAGAAGAGAACTCACATAATTAATAACATAGGGTTAGTGAATAGGATTAAAATGTTAAATATTAAAATGACTCAAGGAAAATCCGTAATATGCTTATAACCACGTTATTTATGGCTATTAAGGTATGTATTGAGCACCAATAAAGCGCGAGGAATAAATTCCATTGCAATCTCGTTAAATTTCAGTCCATATCTCTTCATTCCTGTATGCTGAAAAAAAGGGTGGAACTCTATGGGGAAAAAAGTCAAGAGAAGAAACCATTAAAGTGATCCATCCACATCGACTCCATATGTGGCCACAGAGTGATGGTTTGGGGCTTGTTTGATACCTTAGACCCTGGATGGCTTACAGCCATTTAGCCAGTCGTGTGTTCCATACTGTACCAGTGTAATTTACAGCTGAATTTAGTCTCACCCCCCAATTCCCATAGAGATCCATTCAAATGCAGAGAGGTTATAGTATCGCCTGTAACAGTACCTGAAAATACGATATCGAGAGTCTTTTGATATTGATGGGTCACAGACTTCAGGAACTAACAGCATGCAAAGGATATGCGACCAAATATAAAAAATGATACTTTAAAAATACGTATGATCCAAGGGTTCACATACTTTTGACAACAAAGCATTTAATGTTGGATAATTTTGCTCAATAAATAAATTATAAAAGAATAATGTTTTTCTGTGTTTTTTGTTGAGCTGGGTTCACTTTATCAAGTTTTAGGACTTAGATGAAGATGTGATCACATTTTAGATGGAATTTATGCAGATATACAGAAAATTCTAAAGGGTTCACAAACTTTCAAGCAGCACTGTAACTGGGTGATGGACTTTTTTTCAGATCGCACATTTGTGGCTAAGGTTGGCTCTGAAGTGGCGGATATATTTATTGTTGAAAATGGGGTCCCGCAGGGGAGTGCTTTCAGCCCAATCCTGTTCAATGTAATGATTAATGACATTTTCCAGGGTATTGATAGAGGGCTGAGCTCCGCTTTGTATGCGGATGATGGAGCAATAGGGAAAAGAGGAAGGAATACCGAACATGTGGTAACGTCTATTCAAGATGTTATAAAGATAGTTGAGAAGAGGTCATATGACTGGGGATTTAAGATGTCGGTGTCAAAGTCCTGTTATATGCTCTTCACTAGGAAGAAAGTACCAAATGGTATAGACCTGATTTTATTTAGCAGCCCATGGAAAGGGTGTCAGACTTTAAATACTTGGGACTATGGTTTGATGAGAAAGGGACATATTATTATTATTATCTTGCATTTATATAGTGCCTTTCTAGATACTCAAAGCGCTTACAGTGATGAGGGGGAAACTCACCTCTACCAGTACCAATGTGTAGCACCCACCTGGGTGATGCAGCGGCAGCCATTTTGCGCCAGAATGCTCACCACACATCAGCTGAGGTGGAGAGGGAGAGAATGATTATTTGCCAATTAAACTGGGGGAAGATTAGGTGGCAGATTGAGAGAGCCAGGTTGGGAATTTAGCCAGGACACCGGGGAAACTGCTACTCTTTGCGATAAGTGTCATGGGATCTTTAATGACCACAGTGAGTCAGGACCTCGGTTTAACGTCTCATCCGAAAGACTGGAGGACACATATAAAACACACTGAGGCAAAATGTAAAAGAATGCTGAATCTCATGAGATCTGTCTCTGGCTATGACTGGGGAGCAGATAGACAATCTTTGCTAAATATATACAGAGCATTCATGAGATCTGCTATCGATTATGGATGCATATTATACGGAGCAGCAGACAATACCTCACTACAAAAATTAGATGAGGTATGGAACAGGGCCTTGAGGCTGTGTATGGGTGCCATTAAGACCACCCCAACTAGTGCTGTATTGGTAGAATCTCAGGAGCTGCCATTTGAGTTACGACATGCAAAGCTGTCTCTACTGGGCTAGACTACTTGGAAGTGGGAAAGAGAACCCTGCCATAATGGTTTTACAAAATAGTTGAAAGTACACAAGATTTCAAAGTAATGGGTTTGGGTGGATCATACTTCAGAGTTTGTCCGGAATGCAATCAGTCAGAGATGATCTACTGCTAGACATATTTTATATATTATTTCGATTTCAGATAGTAGGGCCAGTTTTGTTGGATCCCGGCCCATGTGGGGGTGGTTGGAAATGAGTGTGCGGACAAATTTGCTAAAAGGGCACTGGGATTGAGGGAAATTTAAATATTGAGGGTTCTGTTTGGGAGAGGAAAGGCAAAAAAAAATTGTGGCAGAAGACCTGGGACCTAGAGAGCAAAGGATGGACATATTATTGGGTACAGAAATCGGTTGCGGTTAAAGTTTTTAAAGGAAAAGGTAGAAGAGAAGAAGTAGTCATAAATAGACTGAGGTTTGACCATACGGAACTTAACTCAACACTATAGTTAATGGCAAAGCGCGCGTCAGATATGTGTGAGGAGTGTCACGTAAGGGAAAACTCTGAGCATGTCCTGTTGCAATGCCCTAAGTATGCTACAGAAAGGAAGAGGCTTTGTGACAGAGTGCGGGAGGTGAGGTGAATATGGGATTTGGGTGGGATTTTGCAGATGGGGGATGGTTTTTGGGAGGTCAGTAGGGCACTTTTATTAAAAAGTGGTAAGCCATAATGGCGTTCATTCTTAATAACTAACACAAGCACCGTTTATTCCTGCAAAAATAAGCTAAAAAGCATTATAGTTAAGCACGTGTGCATAACATGATGCTGACGCTTGATTGAGCAAGGACGTTCCATTTGCCTAATTCATGTTGTCTCTATTCCTCCGTCCTCGTAATGTGATCCTTGCATCCTTTCCTTGCAGCCTCCATTGGGCGAAGGTTAGGAGTGAGGAAAGGACGTGAGGAAAGGATGCAAGGATTGAAAATAAGCGATTGGAATGAACCCATCGGGTGCGTCCCAATAGTCGAAAAATGCACCCTGCCTTCCTCCACTACCACCTTCTACTCCGTGCCCAGGAAACGGATCTTTGTGTTTTAATCTAGTGTTGCTGATTATATCTTAATTATGTATTAATGGTTACGTATTAATTAATGTCTCGACAGAAACCGCAATGTCAGGTACATTGTATAATGTACATGCAAATACTTGAACTCAAAACGTTCAGGCAGTTTTGCATATTTCCGGGTAGGAGAGGAGTGGTAGTGGGGGAGTGGAGGAAGGGAGGAGGGGAGTGAAGAATATTGGGACGCACCCATAGGGTTTATTCCAATGGCTTATTCCAGTGGTTTCATAATAAAAGCGTGTTTGGGTTCTGCCTGTCACGAGTCTCCATGTTTACACATAGGCTACTTCCGCGTAAGGAGAAGAAACATAATTACTCCAATAATTACTCCATGTTAACTGTGATTTTCAGGTCCAAGAACATAAGTTTCACATTTCAATTTATAAATAAAACAAAACATTTTTGTAACATTGACCCATTTTTAATGGTTACTCAGAACGCAAGCTCCATAATATTTCCAGTTGTGTATACTGTACTGTTTCATTCTCACTGAACTTATATTAGGCCTACATATGATTTTTTTTATTGAATTGCATATATATTTTTGAAATCGCAATTTTTATTTGCAACTTTCACTAATTACCACAACTTCATCGCAACAAACACACACACAACATCGCACTTTGCATCACAACTTTAAAGAAAGGCTGCCGCGAAATCAAGCATTTTAGGCCGCAACAATCACAAAAAAAACTCCGTGCGATCCTGGTGGGACAGAATAAATATCCCGACCCACACTCCAGTTCAGAAGGTGGCAGTAATGCTCCATAAATCGGTCTAACAACCGCCATAAAACGAAGAAGAAGAGAACTCGGATACACAACGTGGTAGAAGCGATGTGTCGAAGTCTCATACATTTTGGGAACATTCGCCGCCAATAATTACATTAACATCGTGATAAACAAATTAATGCGTTTAGGTAATTGCATCATCAACGAAAACGGGTAGGCCTGCTTTTTTTTTTACTCTCTCCCCGTAATCGTGATGCTTTAATAGTTCTGTTAGTTTTGTTTGCCAACACGCTTCAGATCGATTTAACGTTACTTTCCATTCACTCACTCACTCACTCACTCATGTATATTGGCCTGATATCTGTTTGTAATGTAGCATGTAGTATTGTAGAATTAATTTTTAAAACTTCTAACTGGTCCAATGTTACTTCTCCATGTCAATAAGATTAGACTAACCTACTCTTAGAGTTAGTCTGCGTGTCGTTAAATAATGTAACAACGCAACAATGGCGTTATCCCTTACCGTTGTTCACTAAATGAATCCGTGGAAGATGTGGTAATCTTATGCCGATTTGGTGTGTATCACCTGCCTTGTTCTTTTTAAGCTATGTTATAGTCTTAAATGCAATTAAGTTGGTGAATCGCTTTTCAGCGAAGTAGCTAGGCTACATTATGCACAATCCCGGCCATTGCTTGTGAATTAAACGGTGCGACGGACTTGTGATGTGATTTGGTGAAAACAATAGCCTGCTGGAGAACCTGTCAGTCTGTGGTTACCAAACTCGGTCCTCGAGTGCCCCTCCGTACGCTGGTTTCCAACCGCAATTGCAAACCCAGAATTATAACATTCTGTTAATTTTGTAAGTTTTTTTTTCAAGTTTAGAGGGATCATTCACCCTATTGAACCACGTGGCCATTTCTGAAACAGAAACCACGTGGCCATCCCATACACAGCCTCAAGGCCCTGTTCTGAGTCTTTATGGTATTTAATTCGAAAAGCCTTTTCTCTACGGAGATACCAGAGATCGCTGCAGCAAATAATAAGGCACTGTATGTGATGGCCCTTCTCCACTGTCTTACCATCAATTGCTATCACCTGCAAATCCTGCCTTTGAAGTGCAGGACACACAGGCGTCATACAGGTCATGTAAAAACACAAGCCTCATACAGGTCATGTAAACACACAGGCGTCATACAGGTCATGCAAACACACAGGCCTCATACAGGCCATGTAAATACACAGGCCTCATACAGGTCAGGTAAACACACAGGCCACATACAGGTCATGTAAACACACAGGCCACATACAGGTCATGTACACACACAGGCCTCATACAGGTTGTGTAAAGTAAACACATCTGATTTAGGCATCATGACCTGCAGTGTAAATGTAGCATTAGAGTAAAACCCATACTTTGCAACTTAATTTTACTTGTAATGCATTATAACTGTTATTAGGGGACAAGAAATGGATTGGTGTGTGGGACCCCAGCCTGAAAACCGAAGCTAAAACACATTAAAAAAATGTAAAAAAAGATCCTTTTCTATTGACAAAAGGTTAATGTAATACTGACAGGTTTTAGTTTCTTCATACAACATGATTT
The DNA here is from genome assembly GCA_029718625.1 of Synaphobranchus kaupii. Classification (NCBI taxonomy): domain Eukaryota; kingdom Metazoa; phylum Chordata; class Actinopteri; order Anguilliformes; family Synaphobranchidae; genus Synaphobranchus; species Synaphobranchus kaupii. The sequence continues at coordinate 1,573,547 of CM056379.1, forward strand.
TTGGGAACAAAGTCCCAGATGCTTGACCCCGCCCCTCTGAATTGCATATTCTACATCTCTTCATTGGACTTGCTAATCACCAGCTAGTTTAATATCTCAGACCTGAACCTGCTCAACCCAATTGATTCGATGGTCTGATCGATCCCTCATTGCATTGTGTTACCATCCATTCCACCTTTAGTTAATCCGGGCCGGCCACTGTAGGATAGGCTCCCCCTCTCTAGCCAGGTTCCTTCTGAGATTTCTTTCATTCTGGGAGTTTTGTCTTGCCACTGGGGAGTTTTTTTTTGGACCTTGTTTGCTTTTTGGGGGTTCAGGCTTAGTTTTTTCACAATTCACCTTCTGTTTCTCTGTACAACGTCGTTGAGACAGTTCTCTGTACAAAGTGCAATATAGATAAAATTGAATTAAACACAATGGCAACATAATGCTGATTGGCTGAGCATGGTCATTAAGTAATGTATATATAAATTGTATAGCTTGACATTGTAGACCAATCTGTACAAGGCCTTTGGCGCAAATGCTCAATCAGCTGTGTCCATCTTAAATAAATATCAATCGCATATTTGCATAAAATGCAAACTTCACTTAAAAAATAAAAAATAAATTCTGTTATATTTCCTAAATATATGATGGGTAATAGTAAGTCATATTTCACTACTGGTAGGAATCCTGGAATTTCATTATTTTTGTGTGCTGGGCTCCGTTTCCCAAAAGAATCTTAGAATAAAGATCATCTTAGGCTATTTTGTTTGTATATTACTTTTGTTGTATGTTTTTTCGTCATTTGTTTTTTGTGTTTCTCCCAATATTTTTAATATCTTTTCTATGTAATGTCAGTAAATTTTAATAATTTTAAATATTGAATTAATAAAGCACAAACAAAAAGCACTCTAAGATCATCTTAACTCGAAGACACTTTTGGGAAATGGGTCCCAGGTCAGGATTTGTCTGTGACTTGCACTTTGTGTGTTCATGGTAGGTTTAAATTCGCCAAGTTGAATCATTTCATGCAAATGAATGCTGAATATGCATTTTGTCCTTCACGAAGCAACAACCGTTTTACCTTTAAACCACATAAACCTTTAACAATTCTCAGGTAACTTATGGCAATTCAGCCTTGGTTATTTGTAATGTAACTGTCATATTCTTGTCGTGTTCTATAAGTCTATTTCATTTTTTTAATTGAACAACTTATTCCTCAGTTGCTATGATATTGATGTCAATTGAATAGAATTAAATACACGGCAACTCCACAACCTAAGACGGACATTAATGGACTGAGGGAAATTGTTGTTAATCCATGGCCAACCCAGTCTTCAGGCTGCTCTAAAAAGTCTGGTATTTTGCTGGTATTCTCTGTTTTTATGTGACAGGATTGTGAATTTTCTCATAAACTGCATTGAAGCAAGCAAAAATGTTCTTAGGCACTTCAGGGCTTTCTTCCTCTCTGCAATAAGAAAACACTCAAAAGAACACACACAGTGGCAGGTGAAGTTAAAACAAATTTTAAAATTGCCCTGAGATTTGGTATTACCCACGGGACAAGGAATGTTTCCTCCACCTCATGCAAGTGCGCCCCCTGTGGTCCTTAGCTCCTCAGTGGTGGAATGAACTTCCCATTCCCCTACGTTCTACTCCAACCCTGCCTGCCTTCCGTCCAGGCCTGAAGACCCACCTCTTCAGACTCCACCTTGACTGATATTCTAACCTAGGACCTCATGGTACTAGTTCCCTGTGTTTTCTTGTCTGTATATAATAGTATTTAGAATAGAAGTGTAGTATAGCTGATTTACCCACAGCCTACTGTGAACTACAGTCAACGTTCATTACTAGGGATAGCTGCTACATTATGGGAAGTATGGGCGTTGTCTTATCTGTTTTGTAGTGATCCTGATGACATCTCTGTATGCACTTATTCTACGTCACTGGATAAAAGCGTCTGCTAAATGAATGTAATGTAATGTGGTCAGTCAGGCATCTGTATGACTGCAGAGTGTAATGAATGTGTCATCTGTTGCAGTCAGACCAGTTTGAGACTAAATCCCTTCCCATTTCCCTCCAGGAGTTGCACTTCTGCGCACCTTTGAGCAGCAGTATGATGCAGGCAGGAGTCTGTCTGAGACGGGACACTGAAACAACACAACCAGAGCTCACTGAGCAGCACAGTATCAGACAGAAAGAAGAGCAACTCTGTGGAATAGAGTCTGTCCACATGGCAGAGTCAGAGACAGAGTGTGCTGCACCAGGACTCTATACACTGGAGCCAGTGTGTGTTACAGCACACAGCGGGGTCAGTGATGTGCACCACACACACACATCATTGATTAAAATGGAAACAGATCTGGCCTCCACCCACACTGGGGATCTTAAGACCGAGAACCTGGACAGTACAGAGCTGGGATATGTAACATATCTCCATCCAGACCAAATCAAAACAGAGATTGATGATGGAGGATACCTTAAGGCAGAGCACATCAGTGACTTGCAGGATATTAAATGTGTTGATACTAAATCTGATCAAATGAAGTGTGAATGCAGTGAAAGTTTTGTGAGCGATGTCATGCATACTGTGATGAATGGAGCTGGTGTTGATCACAAAGACCAGACTGAACCATGGCAATGTGCAGGAGAGCCTAACCCAAACTGTAAAAATGAAGAAATTCACGATATTCCGAACCAATGTGGGGAATTAAAACTTGACTGCATCATAAAGAATGAAGATAATCAGACCAGAATTGTCATGAAAAGTACAAATGGGAGTAAAAACCAAAGCCCTTTGAATTTCTTTCAAAAGCAGACAATTTGTAGAAATAAATGTGAAATTAATACAGGTGTAAAGTCGTACCAGTGTACAGATTGTAAAAAGTGTTTTAAGGACAAATCTGGTTTAAATATACACCTTAGAATTCATACAGAAGAAAAGCCCTACAAATGTGCTCAGTGTGGGAAGTGCTTTTCCTACAAATCTAACTTAAATACCCACCAGAGAATTCATACAGGCGAACAGCCCCACAAATGTTCTCAGTGTGGGAAGTGCTTTTCCTACAAATCTCATTTAAATACCCACCAGAGAATTCATGCAGGCGAACAGCCCCACAAATGTTCTCAGTGTGGGAAGTGCTTTTCCTACAAATCTCATTTAAATACCCACCAGAGAATTCATGCAGGCGAACAGCCCCACAAATGTTCTCAGTGTGGGAAGTGCTTTTCCTACAAATCTAATTTAAATACCCACCAGAGAATTCATACAGGCGAACAGCCCCACAAATGTTCTCAGTGTGGGAAGTGCTTTTTCACAATATCTAAGTTAAATAGACATCAGAGAATTCATTCAGGTGAAAAGCCCTACACATGTTCTCTGTGCGGGAAGTGCTTTTCCCAAAAATCTCATTTTAATAGCCACCAGAGACTTCATTCAGGTGAAAAGCCCTATAAATGTTCTCAGTGTGAGAAGTGCTTTTCCCACAAATCTCAGTTCAATAGCCACCAGAGAATTCATACAGGTGAAAAACCCTATAAATGTTCTCTTTGTGGTAAGGTCTTTTCCCAAATATCTCATTTAAAAAACCACCAGAGAATACATACAGGTGAAAAGCCCTACAGATGTTCTCAGTGTGGGAAGTGCTTTTCCCACATATATCATTTAAATAGCCACCTGAGCATTCACACAGGTGAAAAGCCCTATAAATGTTCTGATTGTGTTAAGGTCTTTTCCGACATATCTCAGTTAAAAAGCCACCAGAGAGTTCATACAGGTGAAAAGCCCTATAAATGTACTCAATGTGAGAAGTGCTTTTCCAAAATATCTAATTTAAATGTCCACCAGAGAATTCACACAGGTGAAAAGCCCTATAAATGCACTCAGTGTGAGAAGGGTTTTTATATAAAATCTGTATTAAATGATCATCTGAGAATTCATACAGGTGAAAAGCCCTACAAATGTACTCAGTGTGGAAAGTGTTTTTCCCAAGCAAGTATTTTAATGCGACACAAGATGATTCATACAGGTGAAAAGCCCTACAAATGTACTCAGTGTGGAAAGGGTTTTTCCCGAGCAAATATTTTAAATCATCACAAGATGATTCATACAGGTGAAAAGTCTGGCAATTAGTGTACTCAGTGCAAGAGAGGTTTTAACATAAAAACTAAGTTCAATATCAGCATACAGGTACATATCCTAACAAATGTCCTTAGTGTGGTGAATGCTTTCTTTCAATATCTACAGTAAACACCAGATTATTAATAAAGGTGAAAAAAGTTCTACACGTGTACACAGTATGGTATGTGTGGGAAAGGTTTTTTTCACAAAATCTTCTGTAAATAGCCACCAGCATATTCATATGAATGAAGAGCCCTACCTATGTATTTAGTGTGAAAAATGTTTTAAAACTAAATAGTTTCTTGATTATTCACCTACGTGTTCATGCAGGTAAAACACCATACAAGTGTCCACAGTGTGAGAAGAGGTTTAAAACAAAATCTCATTTAGACATCCACCTGAGAATTAATACAGGTGAAAGGCCTGACACATTCTGAATGAAAACTGCATATGCGGGTGTAATAATATCTCTATAGCTATTTCCATATGAGCAATATTTATCCTTTGATGGTAATGTCCTAAGCCCAAGTATGAATTTGTACAGGTAATAATCATTTGACCTATTCCTCCAGATTTTTGTGCAAGAGTTGAAAAAGCTTTTCTTGCCAGAACCTAGCATTTGTGTATGGGTTTGATGATGATGATGATGATGATATAACCTAGCCACATAACTAGCTATGTGTATTTTTAAATTGTAATATGCTTGTAGTTTCCTCTAATTCTCTTAATTGAAGAGAAAAGGTGAGCACTCGTCATTTAGGGATGGGGCTAAAATGTTTGTACCCGTTTCAAGCTCTAATTAATACCACCAAAGTTAGACGTGAGGTCATTCTCCCACACCCGATGAAATCGGAGGTGGCGACACTGCATCATTGGTTGGGGAAAGCGTTTACTATTTACGTGTCTTCTTTAGGAAATGTCATTTTCCTTCGTTCAAATTTTTCTATAATGAAATTGACACCAGTGTAGTGTGTATGAAATAAATGATGTGAAAACTGTTTAGATACACTGTAGAAATAAACCTGGTAATGTGTATTGTAAACTTGTATTCTGTGAATTAACTTGACAGTACTGACATTTTCAGTTTTTACTGCCAATGTATAGGCTGTAATGTATATGTCAGGTAAAGCTCATTATTAGACTTCAGACAGTATGTTTTATCTGAGATATCAGTTGAGGATATTTGTTTCACACTTTATTTAAATATTTTGTATTTGATTTGTGTATGAAATAATTTTATATTGTAAGTGTGGACATATCAAGACCTTTATAGAATAGAATACAATAACTTTTATTTTTCCGCTAGGGAACTTCAGTTGTAGCCCCAACAACAGCACAAAAGTCATAGACAGTGGGGCAGACCCACAACACACAAACATATCTAACAAAGACATTCAATATAATCATTTATGCCATGTAAAGTTCTGTATAAACTCATATGTCCTTCACTGTGTCATTGCTTTCTCCTTCACTAAATGTAGTTTAATTCCTGTTGCACGTTTCTCATAACACTAATTGTGCAAGAAATAAGCTTGACTCATATGGAGTGTGAATTGTTTTTATTTTAAATGTTTTCAATTTGTCTTAACACGTAAACTTACTTGGAAATGTTTTCAATGTTGACTAAAGACCTAATTATATTTCAGCAATGAATTTATGTGCTTGAGTTCTATTAATGTATCAAATTACACAAATGTGTTATTAAGCAGTTGTCATCTGTGAGGAAAATGGACATTAGTAGGCCTTTCAACAAACAAAATTAATATTAGGCTACTGCCGATCTAACTGACGTCCATGTAGGCTATAGTGAAAAGAAACGTACTATAAAATGCAATTACCTGGAATCCTTCATACATTATTAGCATATTTTTATTAAAACTTACAAGAACATTATTAAAATTAATTGCTACTTGACCCCATATTCACTATCCTGATTATGGAATGAGAAATGTGCCTCTACAATCTGAATTAGAATTTTGCAAATCTGAATTTTTATGCCTTAATTTGAAATTGTAAGAAAAGTTCAATTGTAATCCAAGCTTGAATTTGTGTGTAAAGTTTCATATTTAATTTTAAATAATTCAAATTCAAAATTCAAATTAAGTTTAAGATTTTCTAACACTACATCCGGTGATTAGGAAAAGCAAATGATCACAGATTTGATCGTCGCCATTTCAGCCAATGAGCAGTCAAGCTCAAGACGAGTTGAAGTTCAGTCAAGGGATGATTGCCCGGGAGAATAAGGTTCGTGGCTACCTGAGAGTAATGCACTGCCCTTAGTTAACATTCGCTCACGTAAACAAATTGAACACAATACCAGCCATTTCTTGTGAATTAAACGGTGCGACGTAGCCTACTTGTGATGTGATTTGGTGAAAACAATACTGGAGAACCTGTCATTCTGTGGTTCCCAAACTCGGTCCTGGAGTGACCCTCTGTACTCTGGTTTCCAACTGCAATTGCAAACCCAGAATTATAACAATCTTTCAATTTTTTAAGGTTATTTTCATGTTTAGAGGGATCATTCACCCTATTGACCACGTGGCCATTTCTGACACATCCTGCCTCTTACGTGGTATTTAATTCCGATACAATTCCATTAGCCAACATTCAACCTGAATTGAAACACTCGGATTGCATTTTTTCCAAAAATATCAAGGTGAACAGATATTCAAAGGTTTCCCTTCTTCTTCTAAAAAGCTGGAACCACTGGGAGTCATTGAAGGAGTGCACAACACTGTCCCACCACTCCTGACTCCTGCTGTGCATCCAAAGCCTTTTCTCTACGGAGGTATCAGAGATCGCTGCAGCAAATACTAAGGCACTGTATGTGATGGCCCTTCTCCACTGTCTTACCATCAATTGCTATCGCCTGCAAATCCTGCCTTTGAAGTGCCGGACATTGATTATGGCAATTCAGCCTTGGTTATTTGTAATGTAACTCATCTTCTTGTCGTGTTCTATAAGTCTTATTTCATTTTTTAATTGAACAACTTGTTCTTTAGTTGCTATGATATTGATGTCAATTGAATAGAATTAAATAGAGGGTAACTACACAACCCAAGACAGGGACGTGAATGGACTGAGGGAAATTGTTGTTATTCCATGGCCAACCCAGTCTTCAGGCTTCTCTAAAAAGTCTGGTATTTTGCTGGTATTCTGTTTTATGTGGCAGGATTGTGAATTTTCTCATAAACTGCATTGAAGCAAACAAAAATGCAAAAAATGTTCTTAGGCACTTCAGAACGGGCTTTCTTCCACTCATAACACACAAAGTGGCAGGTGAAGCTAAAACTGTATTTTTAAAAGTGTGCCCCCTGTGGTCAGTCAGGCATCTGCATGACTGCAGAGTGTAATGAATGTGTCGTCTGTTGCAGTCAGACCTGTTTGATTGAGACTAAATCCCTTCCCCTGTTTCCCTCCAGGAGTTGCACTTCTGCACACCTTTGAGCCGCAGTAGGATGCAGGCAGGAGTCTGTCTGAGACGGGACACTGAGACAACACTACCAGAGCTCACTGAGCAGCACAGTATCAGACAGAAAGATGAGGAACTCAGTGGAATGGAGTCTGTCCACATGGCAGAGTCAGAGACAGAGTGTGCTGCACCAGGACTCAACACACTGGAGCCAGAGTGTGTTACAGCACACAGCGGGGTCAGTGATGTACACCACACACACACATCATTGATTAAAATAGAAACAGATCTGGGCTCCACCCACACTGGGGATCTTAAGACCGAGAACCTGGACAGTACAGAGCTGGGATATGTAACACATCTCCATCCTGACAAAATCAAAATAGAGACTGATGATGGAGGATACCTTAAGGCAGAGCACATCAGTCACTTGCAGGATTTGAAATGTGTTGATATTAAATCTGATCAAATGAAGTGTGAATGCAGTGAAAGTTTTGTGAGCGATGTCATGAATACTGTCATAAATGGAGCTGGTGTTGATCAGAAAGACCAGACTGAACCATGGCAATGTGCAGGAGAGCCAAGCCCAAACTGTAAAAATGAAGAAGTTCACGATATTCCGAACCAATGTGGGGAATTAAAACATTACTGTGTCATAAATAATGAAGATAATCAGACTAGAATTGGCAAGAAAAGTACAAATGGGAGTAAAAACCAAAGCCCTTTGAATTTCTTTCAAAAGCAGACAATACATAGAAATAAATGTGAAATTAATACAGGTGCAAAGTCGTACAAGTGTACAGATTGTGAAAAGTGTTTTCAGGACAAATCTGGTTTAAATATACACCTTAGAATTCATACAGGTGAAAAGCCCTACAAATGTATTCAGTGTGGGAAGTGCTTTTCCTACAAATCTAATTTAAATACCCACCAGAGAATTCATACAGGCGAAAGGCCTCACAAATGTTCTCACTGTGGGAAGTGCTTTTTCACAATATCTAAGCTAAATAGCCACCAGAGAATTCATTCAGGTGAAAAGCCCTACACATGTTCTCAATGTGGGAAGTGCTTTTCACAAAAATATCATTTCAATAACCACCAGAGAATTCATAAAGGTGAAAAACCCTATAAATGTCCTCTTTGTGGTAAGGTCTTTTCCCAAATATCTAATTTAAAAAACCATCAGAGAATCCATACAGGTGAAAAGCCCTACAGATGTTCTCAGTGTGGGAAGTGCTTTTCCCGGATATATCATTTAAATAGCCACCAGAGCATTCACACAGGTGAAAAGCCCTATAAATGTTCTGATTGTGTTAAGGTCTTTTCGGACATATCTCAGTTAAAAAGCCACCAGAGAGTTCATACAGGTGAAAAGCCCTACAAATGTACTCAGTGTGAGAAGTGCTTTTCCAAAATATCTAATTTAAATGTCCACCACAGAATTCACACAGGTGAAAAGCCCTATAAATGTACTGAGTGTGAGAAGGGTTTTTATACAAAATCTGTATTAAATGATCATCTGAGAATTCATTCAGGTGAAAAGCCCTACAAATGTACTCAGTGTGGAAAGTGTTTTTCCCAAGCAAGTATTTTAAATCGACATAAGATGATTCATACAGGTGAAAAGCCCTACAAATGTACTCAATGTGAGAAGTGCTTTTCCAAAATATCTAATTTAAATGTCCACCAGAGAATTCACACAGGTGAAAAGCCTTATAAATGCACTCAGTGTGAGAAGGGTTTTTATACAAAATCTGTATTAAATAATCATCTGAGAATTCATACAGGTGAAAAGCCCTACAAATGTACTCAGTGTGGAAAGTGTTTTTCCCAAGCAAGTATTTTAAATAGACACAAGATGATTCATACAGGTGAAAAGCCCTACAAATGTACTCAGTGTGGAAAGTGTTTTTCCCGAGCAAATATTTTAAATCACCACAAGATGATTCATACAGGTGAAAAGCCTGGCAATTAGTGCGAAGAGGTTTTAATATAAAAACTAAGTTTAATATCAGCATAGAGGTAAATAGCCTAACAAATGTCCTTAGTGTGGGGAATGTTTTCTTTCAAAATTTACAGTAAACACCAGATAAATAATAAAGCTTAAAAGTTCTACACGTGTACACAGTATGGTATTATATGTTTTAAAACTAAATAGTTTCTTGATTATTCACCTACGTGTTCATTCAGGTAAAACACCATACAAGTGTCCACAGTGTGAGAAGAGTTTTAAAACAAAATCTCATTTAGACATCCACCTGAGAATTAATACAGGTGACAGGCCTGACACATTCTGAATGAAAACTGCATATGCGGGTGTAATAATATCCGATTATTCAACTGGGGGCAGGAGCGGGCTCCATGTGCATCTATTTTAAGGCCTATGTGAATATTCCATTCCTCATTGACTTTGGTTGAACCTGTATTTTAGGCTATTTCCATATGAACAATATTTATCCTATGATGGTAAAGTTCTAAGCCCAAGTATGAATTCGGACAGGTAATAATCATTTGACCTATTCCTCCAGATTTTTGTGCGAGAGTTGAAGAAAGCTTTTTTTGCCAGAACCTAGCATTTGTGTATGGGTTTGATGATGATGATATAACCTAGCCACATAAGCTAGCTATGTGTATTTTTAAATTGTAATATGCTTGTAGTTTCCTCTAATTCTGTTAATTGAAGAGAAAAGATGAGCATTCGTCATTTAGGGATGGGGCTAAAATGTTTGGACCCGTTTCAAGCTCTAATTAATACCACCAAAGTTAGACGTGAGGTAATTCTCCCACACCCGATGAAATCGGAGGTGGCGACACTGCATCATTGGTTGGGTACAGCGTTTACTATTTACTTGTCTTCTTTAGGAAATGTAAAAGGGAGCAAAGGAGATAAATTGGGTGTTTTATTCTTTGATTTAATGTTAGAGAAAAGTTCATACACTCTAAGAGTATGTAGCATTTAAATTGACGTTAGTGAATATATCATATACTATCTATAATGAGTTTTGCTGTGTAGGCTAGAGATAGCTAACAGTTAACTATAGCTACCTGGCTAACAAGCCGATGAACAGCCAGCAGTTTAACATTTTAGTGAACATAAAACATTTGCAAACACTATTACGTTAATGTTAATGCCAATAACAATCGCATACTAACGGAGAGAAACATGTTCAATTTGTTTACGTGAGTGGATGTTAATTAAGTCCTCTCAGGTTGCCACGAACCTTATTCTCCCGGGCAATCATCCCTTGACTGAACTTCAACTCGTCTTGAGCTTGACTGCTCACTGGCTGAAATTTAATCTGTGATCGTTTGCTTTTCCGAAGTGCCCGGATGTAGTGTTTGAAAATTTGAATCTAAATTAGAAATTTGAATTTGAATTATTTAAAATTGAATTTGAAACCTTACAAACAAATTCAAGCTATGGAATACAATTGCAATTTTATCTAATTCAACTACAAAACTTAACTTACAATTTCAAATGAATACATAAAAATTCAGATTGTAGTGGCACATTTCTCATTCCATACCTGGGGGGTATTTCACGAAGCACGATTAAGCTGTAAACCTGGCTTATTTCAGTAAGTCTGGATAGGTTCTCAGATAACTGTTTCAGGATGCAAGCATGACTAGATGCCAGTTATGTCGCTAAGGCAACATATGCTTTGGGGCTAGCCTGGTCAGGAGCAGGCTAACGTGGTTCAAGCTTGACTTATTTGCAGCCGGTGTTACAGTGACACCGACTCGGACGGACCACTGGCTTAGATGTTTCAGACCCTTTTTTGTCAAGTAATTCCTTTTTATGTTGTCATATTATTAAAACATTTACAATTCAAGTTTTTGACTTTGTTTTTATTTGCAGGTTATGCTATAAAACAATTCCCTTTATGTCATAATATTATTAAACCATTTAAAATTAATGTTTTTGACAGTTTTTTGGTAGGATATCCCAAAAAAGCCATTCTGGAATAACATACAGAACGACATAGACATTCGCAACATAGATGGTCATTAATGGAAATATTGGACCCGATTATGTAGTGTGTAGGATATCTAATATTTAGATATAAAGAAAGTACCCGGCTCCTCCCCCGCCCCCTTTCTCTCTATCTCTGTCTCTCTCTCACTCACTCACTCACTCACTCACCCCCCACAACCCCGCCCCCTTTCTCTCTATCTCTGTCTCTCACTCACTCACTCACCCCCCACAAACATCAAAGAAAAGCCATTCTTTGTCATAAATGACCCCTCTCCCCCCACACCTTAACCCAATCAGGACAGGGATGCTCTTCCTGTGGAGGTATTTTTATTAATGTAATGAAGTAAAGAAGTTAGTCAGTTTTGGAGTTTGTTTGGAGAAGTTCATCCTTTTTGGTTCCTTGTGCGTTTCCTTTTGTTCCTGTTCAGCTGGAGGGTAAATAATATTGGCCATTTTTGGCTTATCTCTCTCTTTACTGGTATCTTCTAATTAATGTCTGGTTTAATTTCTTCCCTTTTGTAAATTATAAGTAGTCAGCCTAAATTCCTTAGTGAATGTATGATTTCCAGTCATTATTCTAATTGACTGTTTTTCATTTAATAAAATTATTTAATCTCAAGACCTGATTTAGACTTTGTTTTGGTTTGTTGCTTGATCTACCAGGTTACTGTTCGACTTACCTATTAAAGTGATACTGCAGTCAAAAACCGACTTTTCCCGTTGACAACCTATGTTTTGAGTTAGATTATGATCATACACAACTGTTTATGTCCAAAAATTTTATGTTTAGTAAAAATGGTTTTATCTGAGTTTTTGTGTAGACTTACCAATATGCTGGCTTCCGGGGTTTCGTGACGCCACGAACGCCTTAACATAAAAATGGGTGGACTTGAGGTGGTCCTAGGGGTGGGTCTTGGCTGGGCATGTGGTATACATTTTTTTTCTTTCTGAGATTGAGACCCTTGTACTGCTAATTAGCTAGTTCAAGTTCAAATGCGAATTGCTTTGTATTATTGCTAACGTTAATATTACGACTTATATCGAGCTACAGTTATTCATATACGACGTCTTACTACTTGGTATCTTTAGCTAACTTGCCTGCATTATGCCAAGGAGTCAGAGATGTATCGTTCCTCGGTGCAACGCCACCGGCTCTGCTAGCTTTCATAATCTGCCGAGAGATCCAGCGCTGCTTAGCCAGTGGCTTCAAGCTATCGGTGTAGAGCACGCGGACTTGCCGAAGAAAGCCTTGTGTGCAACGCGCACTTCACACCGGACTGCTACCACAATTTAACTGGCTTTGAGATGGGCTTCTATAAAACTCCGTCGCTGAAGCCAGGTGCCATCCCAACAGTGATGGATGTAATTTTGTAATCATTACATCAGCTAAGTAAAACAGCTAAGTACAATATACCTATTATTACATTGTATTTGTGACATTGTGTAATTGCACATGTATTTGGCCACTATTATACAGTTGGGCCAAGCATGCCCGACTACGGCACCGCAGTATTAGACAAATCAAGAATAGCTTCATAACTACGCTGACATAACGTTACCTCAGTAACCTCACGGCAACATAGGTTTTCTGGAGGGGACAGGTTAGAGCAGCAGTGGCAAGCACACCTGTTGGGACATTAGTTTGTTTCTGTTTACATGCAAGTTATCTGTACAAACTACAACAAAAATGCTTTTGCAAACGGTTGACATTACTGATAGGTAATAGCTAATGTGGGGTTGAAGGCAACCTATTGTGTGAGCTATCGTTTATGAATACGTAACGTTAGCTAATAAACGATAGCAATAATACATTTGATGTAGCCCTAGCAAAACCAGTAACCAGTTGGTCAGTAACTCGGACGGAATGTATCGATAAGTTAGGTAATGCAAGGCAGTCTATTGTGTGTGAGTTTAGCCCCGTTTGGTCCAGAGAGAACTGGTAACCTAGATAGCTAACGTTAGTTATATTAGCTATATCATTTATGAATAATGTTAGCTAATAAATGATAATTCTCTCCGGACCAAGTGAAGTTATGAGGGCGCTACAATCAGCCATGTTCAATATACTAACGTTACTGTGTGACTGGGTTTTGCTGTGTATTTGAATGTATTCAATAGTAACGTTACTTTAGGCAGACAAACAAGCTAACTTAGCTAGGTAACGTTAGCTTTACCATTCGGTTACGTCCTGGGTCCTCTCGCGAAGACGTTGCTCAACTAATACAGCCATTTTATTTAGTTGTGAGGAGAGAGCTGGAAGGGGACTGAGGCAGTTCACCAAGACACACCCTTTCACTCCTTGACCGTATGAATATTCATAAAATGACTACGTGGCATCATCGTCATATGACCACGCCTACTCACGAGTTTCAGTTCAAATTGAAGCGGAAAAAAGGGCCTTAGAAAAGCCTCTGCAGTATCTCTTTAACAAATTTGGCGATTTAATTGATGATTGTAATTTTTTATAATAATTATTAAATTAAATCACATAAAAGATTTGCAATTTGCTAGAGGCCGATGTTGCAAATGAAATGCATTGCAGTCGATTAGTGTAATACAAACTGTTCATTACGTTGCGTTTTTTGGCAAGTGGCACTCCTAAATGTCTTTTTAACATTTAAAAACAAACTGCACCAAGGAAGGTTTTTACATAATTGTGTAGGTACCCTATTTAATAGGTTATTTTATAGTTCCACAGCATCAGTGTACAGTTAGCCAAATGGATTTCATACACGCATGCTGTCAGCATAACCAAATAGCCTACGCACTAACCTTGAACCGATAGATGCAGAAAGCCATTCACTCCCCACCTCCACACCTCCAATCCCCCAGTACCACTCCTCTCCTACCCGGAAATATGCAAAACTGCCTGAACGTTTTGAGTACAAGTATTTGCATGTACAGTATCCAATGTACATGACATTGCGGTTTGCGTCGAGACATTAATTAATATGTAAGCATTAATACGTAATTAAGATGTAATCAGCGACATTAGATTGTCTTTTATTGGTTTTTAAAATTCGTTTTCCAATAAAAAACATTTCCTTTTAAACACAATTAACCACACATATTTTAAAAACATTCTTTATCGGGGGGGGGGGACAGGCCCCAGACCTGTCTGGCCACGGAGCACTCCCAGAACAGATGGTAAACGTGTTCCGAGTCAGTGCATCCGTGGGGGCAGTGCTCGGTCAGGGCCAAGTGCCGCTTGAACATAAATGACCTGGTGGGGAGACACATGTGGGCAGACATCCAGGCAATGTCCTTTTGCTTATTATTTAAACATTTGTTTAGGACATTTGCCCAGATTATAGACGGGTCCAGGGCCGTGCTGCCCCTCGGGAGTGTCATGGTCTCCTTTGATCTTAAATGAGCCATGATTATTTTGTAACTCCACGAGGTCAGCCCGGCCCTGGGCAATCCTGCCCCAAAGGCAAAGTCCCTCAGGGCTCGATATACATATGGGGGGTCCCAGCTGTACGGTATGGTGAGGTCCAGCGCACACAGGCCCATCGTCCTCAGGAAGGGAGTGGCATAGTACCTAGCAAAGGTACCTTCTCAACCTTCTGAGTATTCTGGACCAGTGTGGCCAGACCCTGCACCAAAATGATGTTTACGATATCTGGAACCCCCCTGCCCCCATTCTTCTCTTCCTTGAGGAGGGTAGCTCTTTTCAATTTTTCCATGGTGCTTCCCCAGACAAAGTGAAAGGCCATTCTAGTAACTAGTAACAATTTTACTTGTGGCCTTGTCTGGGGGAAACACCCTCCCCAAGTAGAGGAAAATGGGAAGGATTATTGCCTTCTGGACCAGGATCTTACCCGTCTGAGTCAGAGGCCGCACGCTCCAGCTCCGGAGTTTAGCCTGGATGTGGCGGAGGGTTCCCTCCCAGCTCAGCCTTCCTTCACCGTCTGACTGGAAGGTCACCCCCAGGAGCTTGATGTTGTCTCTGCGTACAGGAAAGGAAACGGTTCGTGGCTCACTCCAATGCCGAGACATTAGATTAAAACACAAATATCCATTTCCGGGTCACGGAGTAGAGGAGTGGTAGTGGAGGAGGAAAGGTGGCATTTTTCGACTATTGGGACGCACCCAGAGGGTGGATTCCAATCGCTTATTTTATCCGTCCTCTTCTCCTCGGTCCTCGTCTGACCCGGAAATCGATCGAGGTTCGCCATCTTTAAGGACATTCCAAACCACTAACTACTCCTCGGAGGAGTGGGGAACGACGAGGCTCCCGGAGGGTGCTTCAGTGAGGAAGCACAAGTGTAGCCTTTGCAGAAGCCTTTTCTGACAACGCGCAACGTGTATAAATTATCCACCACTCTCCACATCTGCCACGTCACAGGCACACCTCTACACAAATGCAATTTTACCGTTCCTTTCCATTTATTAAAAAGTGCTAATGCATAATGGCGTTCATTCTTTATAACTAACACCAGCTACGTTTACTCATGAAAAAATAAGCTAAAAAGCGTTATAGTTAAGCACGTGAGCATAATATGACGCTGACGCTTGATTGAGCAAGGACGTTCCATTTGCCTAATTCATGTCTCTATTCCTCCGTCCTTGTATCTGATCATTGCATCCTTTCCTCGCGTCCTCCGTTGGGCGAAGCTTAGGAGTGAGGAAAGGATGCAAGGAGTGAAAATATGCGATTGGAATGAACCCATAGGGTGCGTCCCAATAGTCAAAAAATGCACCCTCCCTTCCTTCACTACCACCTACTCTACTCCGTGCTCTGGAAACGGATCTTTGTGTTTTAATCTAATGTTGCTGATGGTCACATAATAATTAATGTCTTGACAAAAACGGCAATGTCATGTACTTTGTATACTGTACATGCAAATACTTGTACTCAAAACGTTCAGGCAGTTTTTCATATTTCCGGGTAGGAGAGGAGTGGTAGTGGGGGAAGGGAGGTGGGGAGTGAAGAATATTGGGACGCACTCATAGGGTTTATTCCAATCGCTTATTCCAATGGTTTCATAATAAAAGCGTGTTTGGGTTCTGCTGTCACAAGTCTCTGTGTTTACACATAGGCTACTTCCGCGTATCACACGAGAAGAAACAGAATTACTCCACATTAACTGTGATTTTCAGGTCCAAGAAAATAAGTTTCACATTTCAATTGACAAATAAAACAAAACATGTTTGTTATATTGAGCCATTTTTAATGGTTACTCAGAACGCAAGCTCCATAATATTTCCAGTTGTGTTATACAGTACTGTTTCATTCTCACTGAACTTATATTAGGCCTAAATATTTATTGAATTACATATATATTTTTGAAATCGCAATTTTTATTTGCAACTTTCACTAATTACCGCAACTTCATCGCAACAAACACACACACAACATCGCACTTTGCATCGCAACTTTAAAGAAAAGCTGCCGCGAAATCAAGCATTTTAGGCCGCAACAATCACAAAAAAACTCCGCAAGATCCTGGTGGGACTGAATAAATATCCCGACCCACACTCCAATTCAGAAGGTGGCGGTAATGCACCATAAATCGGTTTAAAAACCACCATAAAACTCAAGAAGAAGAAGAAGAGCACTCAGATACACAACGGGGGTAGAAGCAATGTGTAGAAGTCTCACATTTTGAGAACATTCGCCCCCAATAATTACATTAACAAATTAATGAGTTTAGGTAATTGCATCATCAACGAAAACGGGTAGGCCTGCGGTTTTTTTCTCCCCGTAATGCTTTAATAGTTCTGTTAGGTTTGTTTGCCAACACGCTTCAAATCGATTTAACGTTACTTTCAATTCACTCACTCATGTATATTGGCCTGATATCTGTTTGTAATGTAGCATGTAGTATTGTAGAATTAATTTAGAAAACTTCTAACTGGTCCAATTTTACTTCTCCATGTCAAGATTAGACTAACCTACTCTTACAGTAAGTCTGCATGTCGTTAAATAAAGTAACAACGCAACAATGGCGCTATCTCTTATACCGCTGTTCACTAAATTAATCCATGGAATATGTGGTAATCTTATGCCGATTTGGTGTGTATCACCTGCCTTGTTATTTTTACGGTATGTTATAGTCTTAAATGCAATTAAGTTGGTGAATCGCTACATTGTGCACAATCCCAGCCATTGCTTGTGAATTAAACGGTGCGACGGACTTGTGATGTGATTTGGTGAAAACATTGCTGGAGACCCTGTCAGTCTGTGGTTCCCAAACTCGGTCCTGGAGTGGCCCTCTGTACGCTGGTTTCCAACCGCAACATTCTCTCAATTTTTTAAGGAGGTTTTCATGTTTAGGGGCATCATTCACCCTATTGAACCACGTGGCCATTTCTGAGACATCCTGCCCCTTATGTGGTATTTAATTCAGATACAATTCCAATAGCCAACATTCAACCTGAATTGAAACACTCAGATTCACAAAAAAAATGAATCCTTGTCCATTGAGAAAAGGTTGATGTAATACTGACAGGTTTTAGTTTCTTCATACAACATGATTTTTGGGAACAAAGTCCCAGATGCTTGACCCCGTCCCTCTGAATTGCATGTTATACATCTCTTCATTGGACTTGCTAATCACCAGCTAGTTTAATATCTCAGACCTGAACCTGCTCAACCCAATTGATTAATTGCTGTGATAGATCCCTCATTACATTGTGTTACCATCCATTCCACCTTTAGTTAAACCGGGCCGGCCAGCGGAGGATAGGCCCCCCCTCTCTAGCCAGGTTCCTTTCCATCGGGGAGTTTTTTCTCACCACTGGGGAGCTTTTTTTTTTCTTTTTTTTTTAACCTTTCTTTGCTTTTTAGGGGTTCAGGCACACCTTCACCTTCTGTTTCTCTGTACAACGTCGTTGAGACAGTTCTCTGTACAAAGCACAATACAAATAAAATTGAATTGAAAACACAATGGCTACATAATGCTGATTGGCTGAGTATGGTCATTAAGTAATATATAAATTGTATAGCTTGGCATTGTAGAACAATCTGTACAAGGCCTTTGGTGCAAATGCTCAATCAGCTATGTCCATCTTAAATTAATATCAATAGCATATTTGCATGAAATGCTTCAGAAAGGGCTTTCTTCCACTCTGCAATAAGAACACTGAAAAGTACACACATAGTGGCAGGTAAAGTTAAAACTGTCATTTTAAAATTGACCTGAGATTTGGTATTACCCTGGGGAAAACAAAGGTTTCCTCCACCTCATGCAAGTGCGCCCCCTGTGGTCATTCAGGCATCTGCTTGACTGCAGAGTGTAATGAATGTTTCATCTGTTGCAGTCAGACCTGTTTGATTGAGACTAAATCCCTTCGCGTTTCCCTCCAGGAGCTGCACTTCTGCACACCTTTGAGCAGCAGTATGATGCAGGCAGGAGTCTGTCTGAGACGGGACACTGAGGCAACACTACCAAAGCTCACTGAGCAGCACAGGATCAGACAGAAAGAAGAGGAACTCAGTGGAATGGAGTCTGTCCACATGGCAGAGTCAGAGACAGAGTGTGCTGCACCAGGACTCAACACACTGGAGCCAGAGTGTGTTACAGCACACAGCGGGGTCAGTGATGTACACCACACACACACTTCATTGATTAAAATAGAAACAGATCTGGCCTCCACCCACACTGGGGATCTTAAAACCGAGAACCTGGACAGTACAGAGCTGGGATATGTAACACATCTCCATCCTGACAAAATCAAAACGGAGACTGATGATGGAGGATACCTTAAGGCAGAGCACGTCAGTGACTTGCAGGATTTGAAATGTGTTGATATTAAATCTGATAAAATTAAGTGTGAATCCAGTGAACGTTTAGTGAGTGATCTCCTCAATAATGTGATGAATGGAGCTGTTGTTGAACACAAAGACCAGACTGAACTATGGCAATGTGCAGGAGAGCCAAACTGTAAAAATGAAGAAATTCAGGATATTCCAAACCAAAGTGGGGAATTAAAACATTACTGTGTCATAAATAATGAAGGTAATAAGACCAGAATTGTCAAGAAAAGTACTAATGGGAGTAAAAACCAAAGCCCTTTGAATTTCTTTCAACAGCAGAGTGAAAGGCCCCACAAATGTTCTCAGTGTGGGAAGTGCTTTTTCACAATATCTAATTTAAATAGGCACCAGAGAATTCATTCAGGTGAAAAGCCCTACACATGTTCTCAGTGTGGGAAGTGCTTTTCCCGCATATCTAATTTGAATAGCCACCAGAGCATTCACACAGGTGAAAAGCCCTATAAATGTTCTGATTGTGGTAAGGTCTTTTCCCAAAAATCTTATTTCAATGACCACCAGAGAATTCATACAGGTGAAAAGCCCTACAAGTGTTCTCAGTGTGGCAAGTGCTTTTCCCACAAATCTTCTTTCAATTCGCACCACAGAATTCATACAGGCGAAAGGCCCCACAAATGTTCTGAGTGTGGGAAGTGCTTTTTCACAATATCTCATTTAAATAGCCACCAGAGCATTCACACAGGTGAAAAACCTTACACATGTTCTCAGTGTGGGAAGTGCTTTTCCCGCATATATAATTTAAATTGTCACCAGAGCATTCACACAGGTGAAAAGCCCTATAAATGTTCTGATTGTGGTAAGGTCTTTTCCTACATATCTAATTTAAAAAACCACCAGAGAATTCATACAGGTGAAAAGCCCTACAAATGTACTCAGTGTGGGAAGTGCTTTTCCCGCATATGTCAATTAAATAGCCACCAGAGAATTCATTCAGGTGAAAAGCCCTACATATGTTCTCAGTGTGGGAAGTGCTTTTCCCGCTTATCTCATTTAAATGGCCACCAGAGAATTCACACAGGTGAAAAGCCCTATAAATGTTCTGATTGTGGTAAGGTCTTTTCCCAAATATGTACTTTAAAAAAACACCAGAGAATCCATACAGATGAAAAGCCCTACAGATGTATATTGTGTGGCAAGTGCTTTTCCCTTATATCTCATTTAAATAGCCACCAGAGCATACACCCAGGTGAAAAGCCCTATAAATGTTCTGATTGTGGTAAGGTCTTTTCTCACATATCTCAGTTAAAAAGCCACCAGAGAATTCATACAGGTAAAAAGCCCTACAAATGTACTCAATGTGAGAAGTGTTTTTCCAAAACATCTAATTTAAATGTCCACGAGAGAATTCACACAGGTGAAAAGCCCTATAAATGTACACAGTGTGGGAAAGGTTTTTATGCCAAATCTGCACTAAATAATCATCTGAGAATTCATACAGGTGAAAAGCCCTACAACTGTACTCAGTGTGGAAAGTGTTTTTCCCAAGCAAGTACTTTAAATCACCACAAGATGATTCATACAGGTGAAAAGCCTGGCAATTAGTGTACTCAGTGCAAGAGAGGTTTTAATATAAAAACTAAGTTCAATATCAGCATAGAAGTAAATAGCCTAACAAATGTCCTTAGTGTGCAAATAAAACAAAATGTACAGTAAACACCAGATAATTAATGAAGGTGAAAAGTTCTACACGTGTACACTGTGGTATGTGTGGGAAAGTGTTTTTTTTTTTTTTACAAAATCTTTTGTTAATAGCCACCAGCATGTTCATATGGATGAAGAGCCCTACCTTTGTATTTAGTGTGAAAATTGTTTTAAAACTAAATAGTCTCTAGATTCTACACCTACGTGTTCATGCAGGTAAAATGCCATACAAGTGTCCACAGTGTGAGAAGTGTTTTAAATCTCATTTAGACGTCCACCTGAGAATTAATACAGGTGAAAGGCCTGCCAAATTCGAATGAAAACGGCATATGCGGGTGTAATAATATCCGATTATTCAACTGGGGCCAGTAGCGTGCTCTATGTGCATCTATTTTAAGGCCTGTGTGAATATTCCATTCCTCATTGACTTGGGTTGAACCTGTATTTTAGGCTATTTCCATTTGAACAATATTTGTCCTATGATGGTAAAGTCCTAAGCCCAAGTATCAATTCTGACAGGTAATAATCATTTGACCTATTCCTCCAGATTTTTGTGCGAGAGTTGAAGAAAGCTTTTCTTGCCAGAACCTAGGACTTGTGTATGGGTTTGATGATGATGATGTAACCTAGCCACATAAGCTAGCTATGTGTATTTTAAAATTGTAATATGCTTGTAGTTTTCTCTAATTCTATTAATTGAAGAGAAAAGATGAGCACTCGTCATGTAGGGATAGGCCTGAAATTTTTGGGCCTGTTTCAAGCTCTAATTAATACCAACAAAGTTAGGTGCCATGTAATTGTCCCACACCTGATGAAATCAGAGGTGGCGACACTGCATCATTGGTTGGGGACAGCGTTTACTATTTACTTGTCTTTGTAGTCTGAATTTTTTGATAATGAAATTGACACCAGTGTAATGTGTATGAAATAAACATGGTAATGTGTATTGTAAACTTGTATTCTGTAAATGAACTTGACAGTACTGCATTTTTTGTTTTTACTACCAATGTAGAGGCTCTAATGTGTATGTCAGATAAAGCTCATTATTAGACTTCAGACAGTATGTTTTATCTGAGATACCAGTTGAGGATATTTGTTTCACACTTAATTTTTGTGTGCGATTTGTGTATGAAATAGTTTTATATTGTAAGTGTGGACATATCAAGACCTTTATGCCATGTAAAGTTCTGTATGAACCCATATGTCCTTCATTGTGTCATTGCTTTCTCCTTCACTAAATGTAGTTTAATTCCCGTTGCACGTTTCTCATCACACTAATTGTGCAAGAAATAAGCTCGACTCATATGAAGTGTGAATTGTTTTAATTTTAAATGTTTTCAATTTGTCTTAACACATAAACTTACTTATTTTTCCGCTCCCAGAAACTATTTTCTATTTTTGGGAAATTTTTTCAATATTGACTTAAGATCTAAATTATATTTTGGCAATTAATTTATGTGCTTCAGTTCTATTATTGTATCAAATCACACAAATGTGTTATTAAGCAGTTGTCATCTCTGAGGAAAATGGACATTAGTAGGCCTTTCAACAAATAAAATATTAGGCTACTGCCGATCCAACTGACGTCCATGTAGGTTATAGTGAAAAGAAACATACTATAAAATTCCATTACCTGCAATCCTTCATACATTATTAAAGGGTTAGTTCAGAATTTTGGACATAATGTCTCAATTACAACTTACCCATGATGTAGTTGATTGATGGAAACCATTTTCAGATAATTCCATGCTGTCCCTTCTTTTGGACATACACACATTGCTAATGCTAGCGCAACTCGTAGGACAAAGTAAAGGATTCAACGATAGTTTGACTTGAAAAATGATGGTATAATCACTGTCGTCGTATTTTATTTGCTTTGGGTGCACCTTGGAGTGTTTAAGTGCGTTTGGTAGTGGATGCTACTACTTTCCTACGAGTTGTAAGTCTCCCTGATCATATAGTCAACATTGCTAGGGAGCTGCTGCATTGCTTTGTGAGCTACAATGTCCAGGGAATGGCGTACACATCTAATTAACTGTACATTAGGCTGCTTCTGTTTGAGCAGCGTATACACGGAATGATGTCTCCCTACCATGATGCTTGCTCCATCTGTTGCTATGCCTACCATATTTGCTATATCCAGCGCATTAGCTTGCAGAAAGCCGATGGTGGCATCCACAATCCCACAAGCATTAGCGTCAAAAAGTTAGTTCTGTGCATCTGGAATGCTCCGGTCTCATCCCTCAGTATGTCCGATAAATCATCCACGGCATTAAAGGGATAGTTCGGAATTTTGGACATAATGTCTCAATTACGACTTACCTATAATGTAGTTGATTGATGGAAACCATTTTCAGATAATTCCATGCTGTCCCTTCTTTTGGACATACACACATTGCTAATGCTAGCGCAACTCTAACGTATTTAGTAGCATCCACTACCAAACGCACTTAAACACTCCACAGTGCACCCAAAGCAAATAAAATACGACGACAGGGTTATTTTCTATCTGGGTTATTTTCAGTGATTATACCATAATTTTTCAAGTCAAACTATCGTTGAATCCTTTACTTTGTGCTCACCTAAATTCTCAGTGGAAATACGGCGTTAGTTTAATAGGTAACGTAAAGTAGCCTATAGCTCTGCCATCGTATGTTGTGCTGGCCAAAAACAATATCGCGCGTGTGAAAGAATCAGACTCGTAGTATTGTTAGCTAACGTTCAGGTAAAATGGTATTTCGGTGTGTATTTCAAGGTTGTTCAAATCATGCAAAAAAAAAAGGCCACTACAAACTTTTCACCGATTTCCAGTGGAAGATCAACAAAGAAAACAGCTGTGGCTTCTTGCTGCTCCGCATGGATGTCACCAATTGAGACTCTAAAAACGTTTAAAGTGTGTAGTGACCATTTCAGGGAGGATGACTATGTGAAAATCAAAAAAGGACGGTCGGGACACCCTCTACAGAAGGAGACTGCTGTGCCATCACCTATTTTTCTTCATGCACCGAAAACAACTTGATGAGCAGATAACTAATAAATGATTGCATGCGTGATCTATCTATTCAATTTAGCTAGCTAGTTGCCATGATTGGGAAGTCATGGAGTGGTCAAACTTTTCCTGGAAATTGGTAGCCAGTGTGCTTGCTTGTATATGCTGTGTTATTCTGTAGCATGTTTGTGTTTAGCTGACTTGTTGTCTACCAAATATGTAACTTTACGGCAAAACGGATTGTGTCTGCAACTGTGGAGTACAGCAGATAGCCTACAGGCAGATACCCTGGCTAATATACAGCTAGCTCCGCCGCCGTACTTTCACTGAGAATTTAGGTGAGCACAAAGTAAAGGATTCAATGATAGTTTGACTTGAAAAATGATGGTATAATCACTGAAAATAACCCCGATAGACTGTCGTCGTATTTTATTTGCTTTGGGTGCACTGTGGAGTGTGCGTTTGGTAGTGGATGCTACTAGTTTCCTTAGAGTTGCGCTAGCATTAGCAATGTGTGTATATCCAAAAGAAGGGACAGCATGGAATTATCTGAAAATGGTTTCCATCAATCAACTACATCATGGGTAAGTCGTAATAGAGACGACGTCCAAAATTCCGAACTAACCCTTTAACATATTTTTATTAACATTTACAACAGCATTATTAAAATTAATTGGTACTTGATGTGCCACATTCAATTTAAAATAATTCAATTTCAATTTCAGTTCTTCAAATTCAGATTCAAATTTTCAAACTACATCCGGGGGCTTAGGAAAAGCAAACGATCACAGATTCGATCAACCCCATTTCAGCCAATGAGCAGTCAAGTTCAAGACAAGTTTAAAGGGATAATTAGCATTTTTTAGACCCAGGTTTGCTGAGTTCTCACCACGAATTGTGTGATAAACTGGGGAACATATGGGGCTCAATCTCTCTTAGCCAAATAACATTGATTTAATGGGGGCTTAGTGTCACCCCCTGACAGACACTTAGACACTTAACAAAGACACTATTAATTAACCAAACTTAAAGACTTCATATGTTTATTTGCTTGCATAAACACATACCTTGTAATCAAAATGTGTCAATATAGCCAAAAAACTGTATTATTGATTCGTTTTGGGCCAATTGCCTTATCAACGGAAAAGATACTTACTGAAAGCATTCACGGCAGAGAAGTGCTACTTCTCAGGGTTGCCTGGCGACAGTCTTGCCATCACTAGATGTAAACAAAACTATACTTTACTGGTGTTTTTAAATAACTGCAGGTAGTCTATAATGCTACGCAATTTTATCTACATGGGGTGCAAGAACTAAGAGCGTCATCGGTAGGGTAACTTACACTATAGCTTCCATATTTTTTCATTAAAAATGCTTATGGTTAGGCTAGTATCATTAAAAATTGATGTAAACACACCTCCAGAACCTATAAGCCTCTGCAGTAACTTAGTCACTTCGATGAGGAAGATTTTATAATACCAAGGAGGAAAACCATGAAAGACCTCATCTGAAACCCAACGCCGTCCCCACACCTTATATCAGCATCCAAAGGGCGCAAGTTATGAATGAGGCGAGTCGGCTAACGTTAATGTTACTGACTGTATTTTCAAGTCGCAGCAAATAACACATTTCAAAATCAGCTTCTGACATATAACTTAAATTCATATAAAAAAAGAAGCCTATTTAGCCTATTTGCGGTTGTTAGTAACTTAAAGGCAAATAAACCTCTCTCTGCGGAGTCCGAACGAGTCTCACTTCGTGAAAGAGGGGGCGTGTCTGCTTACATTGCAAATCTAACAAAAACTAAGTAACGTTAGCCGAACAGAATTACACTCAAAACACACTGGTGCACGACCAATTGTGGTTAGTCCTTTTGCCTCTGTCAGGTTTTTGCAGGTTGCCATTCCTGCGTTCTGCGGTGCTTCATGACGGCGTCCCTGCCGTGTTTTTCTGCCGCCCGGCACTTATTGTAACTTGTTCAGGTGTCCGCCCACTATATAAGCCACTGCGTCTTCCGGTGTCGGCGCTTTTGTGTCATCCTTGCCACGCTTAGCCGGTAACGCGGGTATAGGATTTCAGACGACCACTTGTTCTTTTAGCTTGCTAAAAGTACACGCGGGACTTATCTGAACGCACACGCAACTTAATTCCCCAAACCTGACTTTTATCAGGCTTGAATTAGCTTTAATTCTTGAGCTGCAATCTAGATTTGTGAAACGGAATTTATCCACGTCTAACCTAGCTAACTGAAGCCAGGCTTATTTTAGTAAGCCTGGATATTCTTAGCCGGCTTCGTGAAATACCTCCCTGGGGGGTATACTATGAAGGAAGTTTAACATATCCAGGGTTTATTTGCGTTAGCTGCCTTCAGAAATCCTAACCACCGCAATCTGGTTTAACCGGTACTACGAACGAACGTGGTTATCAACTTGCTAAGTGAACACGGGCTTTATTAATCAAGCTCTATGCGGTGTCCCATAAAAGGGGCGGTGTCTGCAACAAAGAGTCTATAGCGGTGCAGCGTGGGCTGTACTAGAGCAGTGTATTTCTCTTCTGTGGAAAAGAAGACTGATACGGACAGATATAATAGACGCATAAGAACATGAATCAATCATAAGAGCAAAAAGCACCTCCAACAAAGCCAGGAAGGAGCTTTTACAAAAAAAAAAAAAATGCTCATCGTGTAGGTTAAATTCGTTAGTTAATACCTTATTCACCTTACCACTCATGACAAATAAATATATACTCTCAGTACATTGTCATACAGTTTATGTAGTTTAATGTAGTACTACTACATTACTACTACATTCTAGAGCTCCTAAACTTTAAACTTGATAAAGCATGTTTAAAATCTTTCTGAAGCAATCACACTAACATTTATTCATAAAGAAATCTCTCAAGCATTTTCCGGAAAATCTTTTGCAGAACTCACTAATCTCACCCTGCGAAGAGATTCCCTCAATATATGCAATATCTCTACGGGATCCTTTGGAATGGAGACACCTTTTTACAAAGCCAAGGAGTTGCTTGGTCAAAGGGCGGTGCTTTTACATGTTTCAATCTGTAATCCTGAACATAACCTGCCCTGGATCAGGTTAGCTGTGCAGAGTAAGTTGCCGTGGCAATATACCCCAATTAAAAGTGAGTCGGCTTTGTGATACAGAAAACCAAGGTTTAAGCTTAATTTAGCTCGCTGTGCCCTTAATCTCGCTTCGTAGTACAACCCTCTGATCATCGTCATCAACAACAACGACGAAGACAACAATATTGGCACAATAGAGTACTCAAGTGAGTACGTCAGACGTGGGCGGAGTCTGATTTCGGAAGTAAATTCCCTATGACAGATAGAATGGGCTTCGGAGACTATCGACTATTTCTTGAAATTTGATTTATAGAATGAGCCGAAATGTTCCTGGATTAGCCTGTGTGGTATAAGGATATAGACCATATATCGCATGTTCCAATTTATTTTTTTGAAAGAAATGGATGACTGATTGTAGTTTGTCTTGTAGTCCATTTTAACGGACTACCCAGTACTGCAACGCAACGACCAATAAGATATCATCATCTCTTCTGGACATTTTTGGCAGAATGGCAGTAGCCTGCCGCTGAAGACGTGCTAACATTAGCTTGCTAAATTGAGAAGCCCGCCTCACAAGGTCATAAACTGTGCTACGGTTAACTACATAAAGCAATTCTATCTTTTAGTCCTTCAAGCTAGCTAGCTAACGTTAGATAAAAGTGTTTAAAAACGGAGCTGTGTGCTACTGCTGGCTTATATGACAACATTTGGAGACAACGCTACACTACGGTTGCTCGTCAGGAGGGAATTATGGGACGTTGAGTTTTTAAACAGTGCCAGCGCTGGTATATTCACAAAAAAATACTAAAACGTAAAATATACTTGAAGCTGGTCCAGGAAAATGACATATTTTGCGAACGGGTGTAATATTGAACAATCCAGGAAATTGATGGTAAGACATAATCACTAGAAATGGTTTAAAAGTAGGTTTTAGTTAATGTCTACACTCTAAATGAATGGGGAATTCACTTCCGAAACCAGTGTGACATAGTCACTTGAGTACTCTATATATACATTATAAAACCTTTCTCTGAAATTGTGGGAATTTAAAAATGGTTTCTCTGACATCGTATGTATTAAAATACCAATCAAAATATTAGGCAAGAATCTCTCAAACTTTAGTATGATTGGGTAGTCAAATAACAAACAAAAAAAATGCGCTTTTATTTTGAAGGTTGGTCCAGACCGTGTACCGGAAGGTCGGTTGTTATTGGGGGGAGCTTCCATTGATTCGGGGTTGCTCTGTTGAACTCACAAAACTGGCTGATGTTTGGGAACATTCGCCGCCAAGAATTACATTCCATTGTGATAAACAAACGAATGAGTAGAAGTAATTGAGTCATCAACGAATAGGGGTAGGCTACGTTATTATTATTATAAAAAAAATTTTTTAACCTTCTCCCCGTAACTTAATGTTTTAACTGTTCTGTTAGTTTTGTTTGCCAGCACGCTTCAAATTGTTTTACTTTCCATTTACTAATCTATATAACAAGTAACGTTATGTTTCTAAAGTGGCAGTAGATTGTAGAATTGTAGCAAGTGATTGTAGAATTCGTTTTAGAGTTTAACGCCATTGTTTGTTTCCAATTTCCGCACAAAAATAATGGGAAATGTAGTCTACAAATGAGAGGTTGGTACGCTCGACGATGAAAGACAAAAGTCCGCAGACAATCCGCAGGACTGTCCGTCTGTGTACGTGTATGCTCCCTGTAGCAGCCTTGACGCAGACAAAAAGGGAATACTGAAGAAAGTTTTGGGAAAGCAAGGTCAGTGGGAGAGGTATGGGGGGTGATTAAAAAGATGGCTTAAAAAGAGGAGATAGGAGAGAGTGGAGTTATCCAGTACTTAAAAATGGGGAAGAGGTAGCAGTAACTAATAAAGAAAAGGGGTAGCTAATAGTAAGGACTTTTGTTAAAGTTCATAGCTCTAATAACTTGTCAGAGGAAGGTAAAAGCGGAAGAGAAAAGACTAGATCAGAGAACAACAAGGCTCTCAGGAGAAAGGAGGACTGATGATGAGATGAATGTTTCTCTTACTATGAGTTGAAAAGGCAATGGTTACATCAGGAATGACTGCCCCAGGAAGTGATGAAAGATGTAATGTGATGCTGAAACATTGTACTGATGAGGGATTAAGAAAGCTGTTGGTTCTGTATAATAAGATGTGGGAAGAGGGACAGATGAAGGATTAAGAAAGCTGTTGGTTCTGTATAATAAAATGTGGGAAGAGGGACAGATGAAGGATTAAGAAAGCTGTTGGTTCTGTATAATAAGATGTGGGAAGAGGGACAGATGAAGGATTAAGAAAGCTGTTGGTTCTGTATAATAAAGTGTGGGAAGAGGGACAGATGAAGGATTAAGAAAGCTGTTGGTTCTGTATAATAAGATGTGGGAAGAGGGACAGATGAGGGATTAAGAAAGCTGTTGGTTCTGTATAATAAGGTGTGGGAAGAGGGACAGATGAAGGATTAAGAAAGCTGTTGGTTCTGTATAATAAGATGTGGGAAGAGTGACAGATGAAGGATTAAGAAAGCTGTTGGTTCTGTATAATAAGATGTGGGAAGAGGGACAGATGAAGGATTAAGAAAGCTGTTGGTTCTGTATAATAAGGTGTGGGAAGAGGGACAGATGAGGGATTAAGAAAGCTGTTGGTTCTGTATAATAAGATGTGGGAAGAGGGACAGGTGAGGTATTAAGAAAGCTGTTGGTTCTGTATAATAAGGTGTGGGAAGAGGGACAGATGAGGGATTAAGAAAGCTGTTGGTTCTGTATAATAAGGTGTGGGGAAGAGGGAAGAATGCCAGTGAGGTGGAAGGAAGCAGTAATTGTACCAATAAAGGAACCAGGAAAGGATTCCAGTAATCTGACATATTATAGACCAATTGATTTAACCTCTCAAGTTTGCAAGTTAATGGAGAGAATGGTAACAGAAAGGTTAGTGTATTATTTAGAGAGAAGAATCATGGCAAAATATCAAAGTGGTTTTAGGATAGGGAGGAGCACTATGGACCCAGTTATATGCCTAGAGGATGAGGTGAGGAAAGCTCAGGTAAATAAGGAGACAGTGGTAGGAGATTTATTTCACGTAGAGAAAGCCTATGATATGTTATGGAAAGGGGGGACCTTTGATAAAACTGCACTTAATGGGAATTGGAATGATATTCCTTAATTGGATGATGGATTTCCTGAATGGTAGATCTATTCAAGTGAAAATAGGATCAGATCTTATCTATTTAGTGGGTGGTTGAAAACTCTTCAAGAGTGTGGTCAGTCAAGTGTTATTTTCCATTATAATTCATGTCCCACCCCCCAATTCCCATAGAGATCCATTCAAATGCAGAGAGGTTATAGTATCGCTCGTAGGAGTACCAGAAAATAAGATCTCAA
Organism: Synaphobranchus kaupii; assembly: GCA_029718625.1. Lineage (NCBI taxonomy): Eukaryota > Metazoa > Chordata > Actinopteri > Anguilliformes > Synaphobranchidae > Synaphobranchus > Synaphobranchus kaupii. Next base: position 1,603,918 of record CM056379.1, read on the forward strand.
GAGTCTTCTGATATTGTTGGGTCACAGACATCAGGAAGTCATGGCATGCAAAGGATATGCAACCAAATATTAAACATGATTACTTTATTGTACATTATGTTAAACTGTCCAATATTCTTTGATGCCCGAAAATATGGGGGGGGACTATGTACAAAAGTTTTTATAATTTCTAAATGGTTCATCCGATATGGATGAAAATACCCTCAAATTAAAGCTGACAGTCTGCACTTCAACCTCATTGTATCCATTCAAACTCAAAGTGCTAGAGTACAGAATCAAAATAACTAAAAATGTGTCACTGTCCAATGAATTATGGTGCTCTCTGTATGTGTAGTTATTTTTAAAGTTTACGTGTTAAGACGAGGCTCGTTTGATACCTCAGACCCTTGATGACTTACAGCCATTTCGCCAACCATGTATTCCATACTGTTCCAGGATAATTTACAGCTAAGTCTAGTCCCACTCCCCAATTCCCATTGAGATCCATTCAAATGCAGAGAAGGTATAGTATCGCTGTTTTCACTAGATACCATCTATCATCTGTTACCTCCACAGCACCCATTACCCATGATAAACCATAGCGTGCTATGATAGATGGTATCTAGTGAAAACAGCGATACTAGGTAACACAGCTTAATGCTAACGTTTCACCGACAAGAACAGATAGGACGCAGTTGACTTTAGAACAGGTGCAGAAAAATAAATTACCAGTCATCAGATCGAGCTAAAAAAAATTACCAACTCAATTATATCTTTTATATGCCGCGATATTCAGCCATACCACGTCATAGATAATGAGGGATTCAGAAATTATATCAGTTCTGCAGCTGTTCTAAAGTCAACTGGGTCTTATCTGTTCGTGTCGGTGTAACGTTGACATTAAGCTGTGTTACCTCCGTGCTGTGGTGCCTTTTCAAATGCGATCGTAGATTTGTTGTGTTTCCACAGTAGCTACTTGACTCGCGAATGGCATATCTTGCAGATGGTATGAGTTCAGTCCTGTTCTTGAGAGTCTGTATTTTTGCCAAACCCAAAATGAGCCCATACATTGTATTTAAATGTGCTGGGTGATTGAATGTCGGCCATGCTGGCTCGCTACATCCTCCGGTTTCTGCCAGCCGGCCAGCCAGCCAGGGGTTGGGGCTATACCGTGTGTGCGCAGTCCGCAGGTATGTAGCGCTGTTAAAGGTGTACATATGTTTTTGCACGCTTAAAAACCCGAACACAGAATATCGATAAGGGAGTCACTGAATCGATACAAAAATCAGGCGAGAGAATATCGCGATACTCAACGGAAGATTAGGGGTTTTGGACCCATAGATATCTACCCCCCTATACTGATGAAAATATAGTAATTCCCACTTGAAAATTATGCAAAAGTGAGTTTTATGAGCCAAAACTGTTGATTTGTAGTTAAATATATAATTTTTTTTGTATTTAGAGCAGTGCACAATTTTGCCATATGGATAGATTTATAGACACAAATGGACAACAGGATACACTGCTACATTTTGCATCATAGACCTTTAGTAGTTCTGCATATCATCCTCAGATTTTGCAAAAACTTGTGGACATGGAGTTTATGATCCAGAAAATGTATATATAACCGATTTCACTTATGTAGCTCTCAGTATTTTGTTGCAAACTAAAGAAAAACAAAGTTTCTTTGCATTTGTGGCACTTTCTTTTGACTTAAATTATGAAAATAAACAAATCTAAGTTTGTATTGCAAATGGTACACCTGTCTTGTTTCATTTAAGCCATTTACCAAGTTTATGTGATGCTCACACCTGGAGTTATAAAGCCTTAAACAGAGCACCCCCTAAATAGGTGAAATTTGCCATCTGCACCAAGGGGTTAAGGGGTGAAAATCCATTTCATTCATTCAAACATGGGAATTTAGTGGCTTTTAGTTGGAAAATCCTGAATGATTCCCTTCTCAGTAGTTGTTTTAGGTGATCACCTTTCCTTGTGGATTCGATGATGGCTTCAAGGCCAATCATTTTGAGTGATGTTGATGTTATGTTTTGAAGGCCCACTCAGGAATTTCGGTTGCTAATCGACGAAAATTATGTGCATGGCAACTATAACGTTAGTTCAGTGGTTCAGCTGGGCAATGAAAATGCAAACAATAAGCCAAGTTGCTTTTGTCCTATGCTTCCTCCGTTGCTAGCTAGTCCGAGCTATGACAACCTTCTGGATTGTGCAAGAGGCTTTTGGTATTAGTACAGTGAAAAATTAAGCACCTGAAATCTACTCCCCAAAACTGTAAAGTTAGCTAACCTTACTACAGATTATTCTCTCTTCGACTGTAACGTTGAGTCAGTTCCCTGACTAACGATTATTTGCAGTTAGTTAGCTAACGTTAGCTATCTTGTAGTCTAGCTAGATTGTAGCCAACGTTGCATATCTAAATTAAAGGTTGTATCAGCGATTTTGGGTCGAAACATAAATGATCACATTCATCTGATTTTTCCTCACGATCCGCTAGCTGCCCGCCCCATAAGCAGGCCGTCAAAAAACCGCGTCTCTGTAGGCAGCCTATGCTCCGAGATCGTACACAAAAACAAATGGTACTACCAACCACTCAAACCCAAAATAAACAAAATAACAGTCCAACCAATCACCGACAAGGGGTGGGTGATACTAATACGCTAATACTCTTATCTCGCTGAAATCTTGACGGATTTACAAACGGTTTGGTTTCTTACAAACGTTATTAACGTGGTTATAATTCTGGATGCTTGAACACTATTTTTTAAAACATAACATAATTGGCTCTGAGCTGGAGCTGGCTCTGTTTGTTTGGGATTTCGCTTCAGAAGTGACGTCACCCAAAATCGCTGATACAACCTTTAATTAAAAACATTAAAGATGCTTTCTGACCCAACAGGGGGTATAACGTTACTACGAACTACACAGGATTTCTTAGCTGGATACCACTAACTGCATCGAGTAAATACCATCCCAAATCTGGAATACGGACTGAAGTAAAAAGAGCTGATCCCAGTTTTACTCTGTACAGTTAGCTATCCAGCTAACTAAGTAATCATACTTTTCAGGATTGGTATCTTATCTTATAGTTTTCCTCCTCTGGTTGACCGGAGCCAAGACTTGTGTTTTCTGTGCTTCCCGGCATCTGTAGTCTTGCATCCTGCTCAGACCAGAGCGGCAATGAATGCTGGTTAATCACAGGAATTAAAAAAAATTCTTTCCAGAGATTGTGATATAATACATGGTCCTCATTATCTCAAATGAAATCTACTATTATAATTATAATTTAGGACTCTAACATTGTTAAAAAGTACAGTAATTACAACATGACAGCGCTTCTGATTTTGCTGGCAGTCTATGGGCATAGACCGGGCGATGCACCATTACGTTGCCCCCTTCAGCTTTTTTGGTGCTACTAAAAAACCTGACTTCAGGACACGCCCACCTTGTGGTTTCTAGTTTTCTATATAGTTCGGTGGGTTTCCCCCGCCTCATAATGGAAGTGCGCCCCCTGTGACCGGCATCTGCAGGACTGCAGAGTGTGTCTGCTGCTCCAGTAGGACCTGTGTCATTAAGGCTAAATCCCTTCCCCTGTTTCCCTCCAGGAGCTGCACTTCTGCACACCTTTGAGCAGCAGTATGATGCGGGCAGGAGTCTGTCTGAGACGGGACACTGAGACAACACTACCAGAGCTCACTGAGCAGCACAGGATCAGACAGAAAGAAGAGCAACTCAGTGGAATGGAGCCTGTCCACATGGCAGAGTCAGAGACAGAGTATGCTGCACCAGGATTCGACACACTGGAGCCAGAGTGTGTTACAGCACACAGCGGGGTCAGTGATGTACACCACACACACACATCACTGACTAAAATAGAAACCGATCTGGGCTCCACCCACACCGGGGATCTTATTAAGACAGACAGCCTAAACAGTACAGAGCTGGGGTATGTAACCCATCTGCATCCTGACCAAATCAAAACAGAGGCTGATGATGGAGGATACCTTAAGGCAGAGCACATCAGTGACTTGCAGGATATTAAATGTGTTGATATAAAATCAGATCAAATGAAGTGTGAATGCAGTGAAAGTTTGGTGAGTGATGATGTGAATACTATGATGACTGGAGCTATGTACTATGGTGTTGATCACAAAGACCAGACTGAACCATGGCAATGTGCAGGAGAGCCAAACCCAAACTGTAATATTGAAGAAATTCACGATATGCCGACCCAATGTGGGGACTTAAAACAGTACTGTAAGATAAATAATGAAGATAATCAGACCAGAATTGTCAAGAAAAGTACAAATGGTAGCAATCGACATATTAATTGCCAGAGAACAAATTTTGTAACTGAACACATGATAAGTAATTCAAGGGAAAACCGAAGCCTTTTGAATTTCATTCAAATGCAGACAATTCGTAGAAATAAAGGTGGAATTAGTACAGGTCAAAAGCTGTACAAATGTACACAGTGTGAGAATTGTTTTAATAGCAAATCTGGTTTAAATAAACACCTTAAAATTCATAGAGGTGAAAAGCCCTACAAATGTACGTTGTGTGGGAAGTGCTTTTCCCAAATCTACCATTTATATAGCCACCAGAGCATTCATAAAGGTGAAACGCCCTACAAATGTACACAGTGTGAGAACTGTTTTAATAGCAAATCTGGTTTAAATAAACACCTTAGAATTCATAGAGGTGAAAAGCCCTACAGATGTTTGTTGTGTGGAAAGTGCTTTTCCCAAAGATCTCATTTAAATACCCACCAGAGCATTCATACAGGTGAAAAGCCCTACAAATGTACGTTTTGTGGGAAGTTCTTTTCCGGAAGATCTGATTTAAATCGTCACCAGAGAATTCATACAGGTGAAAAGCCCTACAAATGTACTGAATGTGGAAAGTGCTTTAATGCAAAATCTGAATTAAATAAGCATCTGAGAATTCATACAGGTGAAAAGCCCTACAAATGTACTCAGTGTGGGAAGTGCTTTTCCCAAATATCTTCTTTAAAAAGCCACCAGAGCATTCATACAGGTGAAAAGCCCTACAAATGTACTGAATGTGGAAAGTGCTTTTCCCAAATATTTAATTTAAAAAGACACCAGAGCATTCATGCAGGTGAAAAGCTCTATAAATGTACTCAGTGTGGTAAGTGCTTTTCTGGAATATCTGATTTAAATCGTCACCAAAGAATTCATACAGGTGAAAAGCCCTACAAATGTTCTCAGTGTAAAAAGTGTTTTAATGGAAAAAATGAATTAACTAATCATCTGAGAATTCATACAGGTGAAAAGCCCTACATATGTATGTTGTGTGGGAAGTGCTTTTCCCAAATATGTAATTTAAAAAGACACCAGAGAATTCATGCAGGTGAAAAGCCCTACAAATGTACTCAGTGTGAGAACTGCTTTTCCCAAATATCTCATTTAAAAAGCCACCAGATTATTCATACTGGTGAAATACCCTAGAAATGTACTTGGTTTGCGAGGCATTTTTATGCAAAATCTGAATTAAATAAGCATCTGAGAATTCATACAGGTGAGAAGCCCTGCAAGTGTTTGTTGTGTGGGAAGTACTTTTCCAGAATGTCTAATTTAAATAGCCACCAGAGAATTCATACAGGTGAAAAGCCGTACACATGTACTCATTGTGCTTTACCACAATATATGCTTTAAATAGGCATCAGAGGATACACACAGGTGACAAGCCATACAAATGTACTCAGTGTGAAAAGTGTTTTCCCAAAGAAGTATTTTAAATCGCCACAAGATGATTCACAGGTGAAAAGCCAGACAATTTTGGTTTTAATATAAAAACTGAGTATTCATACAGGTGAAAAGCATGGTAATGTGTATTGCAAATTTGTATTCTCAAAATTAACTTGATATTACTGACATTTTCAGTTATTTTACTGCCAATGTGGAGGCTGCAATATGTATATCAGCTAAAGCTGATTATTAAACTTCACACAGTATATCACAGTATGTAATATTCTGAGATTTCAATTGAGCATATTTCTTTCACTCTTTATTTTTCATTTTTGTACATGGATTATGTATGAAATAATTTTATATTGTGAATGTGGACATACCATGACCTTTATGCCATGTAAATTTCTATCACATGTCATAACTCATATGTCCTTGATAGTGTCATTGCTTTCTCCTTCACTACCCCTTTTTATAAATGTAGTTTAATTCCTGTTGCACAAGCTTGACTCATATGGGGTGTGTATTGTTTTAATTTAAAACATTTTCAATTTGTCTGAACACAAAAACTTTTAAAAATAACTACACATCTCAAAGAAAATAAATATGTTACAAATGTGCAAATTATGGTGGACCTGTGTTTTTTTTCCTTGATCTCATCTGTTTCAATGACAACATTTTGATGAATTCCACGCTTCTTTTATTTACTGCAAATCTTTTGTGGTCCCTAATATGCAAATCTGGGTGGATGTATGGTAGTTAACCCCTTCATGCAGATCCCCTTGTGGCCATGGCACCAGCGCCAAGATTTTGCTCAACTGAGATATTAATTTCTCCTGCAACCAAACTATGAGTGGAAACAACAAAATAGGTGTTTTCACAATTATAAGTACACGATTTGTGACAACGCTGCTGAATGTGGAATTTCTAAGTGTCACTATTGTCCCTATCATTGGGTAGTCAACCAACAAGAAATGGGCTTTTATTTTGAAGCCAGGTCCAGACTGCACCGGAAGTTTGGTTCTTATTGGGGCGAGCTTCCATAGATTCAGCCTGCTCTGTTGAACTCGCATAACGGCGAGATTAAAATGTGAAACTGGTGGTTGTTTGTCACAGTCGGACATGGAGGTTGTATATCCGGTGAATTAATTAAAAAAATTTATTAAAAAAAAGAATTTTGTTTTTTTGTTTTTTTTCCCCAGAGTAATTGAATCAGAAAAGGTAGTGGGAATTTGGGTAAGATTATTGACAGACGGCCTGTATAGGCCGGTTTGATCTTTTACTGTTCCTTTTAAACATGAGTAACAAGGGAGAGTGTGAGGTTGGACGTGATGGTGGTAGTAGTATGGAGGAAGACATAGAGGTGAGTGGAATTGTTTGGGAATTGGTAGGAAGATGAGGAAAGGCGAGTGTGAAAAGGAAGAAAAAAGATGGCAGTCCAGAGAGATCGAGTGACAGTAGGGAAAGTGAAGGGGAAGCTGTAAAGCCAAAGCCAGTTAGACTAGTAATGGTTGTGAGGATTGAAGGTGAGGATGGAGTTAGAGATACTGCAGAGCCTTTTCTAAGGCCTTTTTTACCACTTCAATTTGAACTGGAACTCGTGAGTAGGTGTGGTCATATGACGTAGTCATATTATGAATATTCATACGGTCAAGGAGTGAAAGGGTGTGTCGATATAAGTCGTAATATTAACGTTAGCAGTAATACAAAGCAATTCACATTTGAACTTGAACAAACTAGTTAGCCGTATAAGGGTCTCAGTCTCAAGAGGGAAAAAAAGCGTTGGTCTCTGCTTTTATACCACGTGCCCAGTCGAGGCCACCCTAGGTTCACCTCAACTCCACCCATTTTTATGTTAAGGATCTGAAGTCACATACCCCGGAAACCAGTGTATTGGTAAGCCTACACAGAAACTCACCCATTTAGACTAAACATGAGATTTTCAGACAAAAACAGTTGTGTATGATCATAATCTAACCCAAAACATCGGTTTTCAACGGGAAAAGTCGGTTTTTGACTGCAGTATCACTTTAAGATAATGAATACATTGAAACTGACAATGTCCATCAAAGTACAGGTTGGAGAGGTGAAGTATGCAAAAGTTTCCGGAGATGGGAATCTGCTGATACGCTGCCAACGTGAAGAACAAACAGAGAAAACAAGGAAGTTGATCAGAGTGGGGAAAGTCAAGGTGGCCAAAGTGGTTCAAGTAGGAGAGTAGAGATGTGGAGGATGTAAAGGGCTGGTTTATGGAGGAAATAAGATATTATCCCAAACTAATGGTATTTGAAGGTACGCAACAGTAATATTAAGAATGCCAAGAGAATGACCAAAGGTGCAGACAAAAAGGAGACTGAAATGGTTCTGTTTGAGGAAAGGTGATCCCAAGTCTGTGACCCAACAACATCAAAAGACTCTTGATCTTATTTTCTGATACTCTTCAAGAGTTACTATAACCTCTCTGCATTTGAATGGATCTCTATGGGAATTGGGGGATGGGACTAGATTAAGCTGTAAATTACACAGGAATAGTATGGAACACATGGTTGGTTAAATGGCTGTAAGTCTGCAAGGCTCTGAGGTATCAAACAAGCCTCAAACCAGATATGCAGTAGATATGGATGGATCACTTTAAGGGTTGTTTTTCCTCACTCATTTTCCTATTGAACTTTATGGAAAAATAAGTCAGGAGAAGAAACCCTTAAAGTGATCATCCATATCTACTGCATATCTGGCAGCAGTCCATTCCTAAAAGTAAGGGTAAAATAAAAGAAAGGTGGTCCCGTGGTAGAATGACAAATTCAAGGAAGCAGTAAGAAATAGAAATAGTGCAAGATAGTAAAAACTAAGCATAACTTCCAACACCTGAAGCAAGCTCAGGCGTGAGGAGGACAATAACGCAGACAAAAAGGGAATACTGGAGAATGGAATGATTAAAAAGATGGCTTAAAAAGAGGAGATAGGAGAGAGTGGAGTTATCCAGTATTTAAAAATGGGGAAGAGGTAGCGGTAACTAATAAAGAAAAGAGGGAGCTAATGGTAAGGACTTTTGTTAAAGTTCATAGCTCTAATAACTTGTCAGAGGAAGGTAAAAGCGGAAGAGAAAAGACCTGATCAGAAAACACTGAGGCTCTCAGGGGAAAGGAGGACTGATGATGAGATGAATGTTTATCTTACTATGAGTTGAAAAGGCAATGGTTACATCAGGAATTTCTTTGATGTAGAGAAAGCCTATGATATGTTATGGAAAGAGGGACTTTTGATAAAAATACACTTGATGGGAATTGGAGGGAGATTCTTTAATTGGATAATGGATTTCCTGAATGGTAGATCTATTCAAGTGAAAATAGGATCAGATCTTATTTAGTAAGTGGGTGGTAAGAAATGGACGTCCTCAAGAGTGTGGTCTGTCCAGTGTTATTTTCCATTATAATTCATGATATATTTACAGATATCCCAATAGGCACAGGAAAGTCTTTGTTCGCAGATGATGGGGTTTTGTGGAAAAGAGGGAGAAACCTGGATCATTTCATTAGAAAACCAGGAACGAATCAATCAGGTGGGATTTAAAGTGTGGATTTACAGTAGGTTATGCGTGGGTAAAACGAGTAAGACTTAGCAAGCTAAATTTCTTATCCATCTTAGGCCATTTCTTTTATCCAAGTGTTCACTGGTGTAAATGTGTTTTTTCGGGAAATACGTTGGCAAATGCTAGTTTGCTTTCTTTACATTGTACAAAATTGATGATTAATTTATTTTGTTAAGTAGGAAGTGTCTGCCCATGGATCTAAGTTAGCAGTTAGCAAATGTTAGCGAACTAGTTTGATGTTCATGTGAGATGCAAGTTCATGCAACCAAGACAGTATGGTACGAGTGGGCTAATGCTACACAGACAAACCATAGCTAGCCACCTACTCCATTTGCTTTCCAAACTGCAGCTATACGGTCAAAGCTGTCTTCATTCAATTGAGTGCCTAACGTTAGTTATATGATGAGATGGGATGGGAGTCACAACATACTTCATAGACACTTTCTAAATTGAAAAAATATTACACATATTTACACCAAAACTGCTTAGCTAGCTCAGTGTTGATGTAACTAAGACATTCAATGTCAAACAAGTGTCCTTCATCATTAATTTCAGCTTCTGCAATTACAAGTTGATGTTGATTTATTTTGAATATATTTGAAATATTGAATATTCTGTCCCAGCATTGCGTGCGCACCTCAACTGTGACATTGCTGAGAAACCAGTCTATGAGATGCCTACAAGTTGTTTATTGTTCTACTATAATACAAATTATGTTACTTTAATTGTTATCATCAGAGTAGTCATCTAGTTTTTTTTTTAGCCTACTGTATAGGGTGACTATATATTTGATTTTTTAAAGAGGATGGGGCGGGAGGATGTTATGCCATTTTGAGTATTATAAATAGTTAGAAACAGGATAGTCTCAGCTTTCTGCCGATGACAATATTATCTTTCTACTCCAAATATTAAGCGAGATATAGCCTAATCTCGCCTGTCAAGCATAGTTGATTTCTTCAAATACATTAGAAGTAGCGATCCGCCGAGTTCATTAAAGGCTACAGAACGTTAATTCAGACATAGATTATACATTTCAGTCAAATGACCTGTATCTTTAAACATATCCACAGTTGATTCATGATTTTTGGGTGCGACAACTTGCAACCTTCTAAAGTACCTCTCAATGTATCCACAGCAGCATATCGTCAGTTCACGTAGCTTAGTCGTAGCCGTAGCCATATAGCTTGCATGTTATCAGTTTTCCTACCGTAGCTTAAGCTTGTTTTCCATCGTAACCATCAAACCAATGCCATGTCCACCTGTGTTTTTTCACGCAAACCAAGTCCTCAGTACTGTAGAATTCAAGCAGGTCGTTATTCCTAGTCCTATCTCGTTAACATTACTCCAGAAGAGAAGTAGCTGCCTCATTGAATTCAGTGCACCTCGTATGCCTCCAACAAAACAAAGTCACTCACCAAAAACTACTTTCTCTTCTCCAGCCTCTGCCCTTGCACAGTATCCATCCATTTTTTTTCTAACCACTTTATCTAAGTCAGGGTCACGGTGGCAAGAGGGCAAGCAGAGTGCACAGACATCCCTCACCCCAGCAACTTCCTCCAACTCCTCCGGGCGATCCCTAGGCGATCCCAGGCCAGCTGGGAGATATAATCACTCCAGCTGGGAGATATAATCCCTGGGTCTATCTCGGGGTCTCCTCCCAGCTGGATGTGCCTGGTACACCTCCATAGGGAGACGCTCAGAGGACATCCTTACCAGATGTCCGAACCACCTCAACTGACTCCTCTCAATGCGGAGGAGCAGCGAGTGTACTCCGAGATCCTCCCGGATGACTGAGCTCCTCACCCTATCCAGGAGAGTAAGCCCTGCCACCCTATGGAGAAACCCCATTTCGGCCACTTGTATTCGCAATCTCACTCTCTTTTTCGGTCACTACCCAAAGCTTGTGACCATAGGTGAGAGTAGGAACGAAGATTGAATGGTATATCAAGAGCCTTGCTTTTTGGCTCAGCTCCTTCTTCACCACCACTGTCTGATACAATGCCCGCAATACGGCCGCCGCCACACCTAAACGCCCGCAATACTGCCGCCGCAGCACCTAAATGGTGGTCAATCTCTTGTCCTTTTTTATCCCCACTTGTGAATAAGACCCAGAGATACTTGAACTCCTGCACCTGGGGCAGTTGTTCCCCCTCACCTGAAGAGGACAAACCACCATTTCCAAGGAGAGAACCATGGCCACAGATTTAGAGGTGCTGATCCTCATCCCAACTGCGCCACACTCGGCTGCAAACCGTTCTTGTGCACATCGGAGGTCACAGTGCGATGGGGCCAAAAGGATGACATCATCCGCAAATAGCAGAGATGCCACTCTTAGGTCCCTGAACCGGACACACTCCAGACCTCGGCTACGCCTTGATATCCTGTCCATGAAAACCACGAACAGGAGTGGAGACAAGGCGCATTCTTGCCGGAGTCTGACACCCACATTGAACGAGCTTGACTTAATGCCAAGAATGCGAACACAGCTCTCACTCCGAGTGTACAGGGACCGAATGGCTCACAGTAGTGACCCCGGCACCCTATACTCCCGCAGCACCTCCCACAAGATACCCCAGGGAACACGATCATAGGCTCTGTCAAAATCCACAAAACACATGTAGGCCAGATTAGCAAACTCCCATGCCCTCTCAAATATCTGCGAGAGGGTAAAAAGCTGGTCCACTGTTCCACGGCCAGGACGGAACCCGCATTGCTCCTCCTGAATCTGAGGTTCGACTAACGGTTCGACTAACGGTTTCCTCAAAGTACTCCTTCCACCTTCCGACAATATCCCCAGTTGAGGTCAGAGTTTCACCACCCTTGCTAAGAACAGCTTGGACGATGTCCCGCTTCCCCCTCCTGAGGTGCCGGATGGTTTTCCAGAAGCACCTTGGGGCCAACCGAAAGTCCTTCTCCAGGTCCTCTCCAAACTTTTCTCATGTCTCGGCTTTTGCTTCTGCAACTGCAGCAGCTGCAGCCTTCTTACCCTGCTGGTATCTGTCTGCTGAATCAGAAGTCCTCTGCACTAACCAGGTCCGAAAGGCCTCCTTCTTCAGCTTGACGGCCTCCCTCACCGCTGGTGTCCACTAATGGGTCCTGGATTGCCGCCAGGACATGTACTAACTAGCTTACGACCACAGCTCCCAGCAGCTGCTTCCACAATAGATTTTGAACAGGGCCCATTCAGACTCCATGTCCCCAACCTCTGCTGAGACACAGGTGAAGCTCTTTAGGAGGTGAGAGTTGAAATCATTCCAGACAGGTTTCTCCTCCAGGCGTTCCCAACAGACCCTCACTACACATTTGGGCCTACCGGGTCTGTCTGGTAGCTTACCCCCGCTATTTGATCCAACTGCCAGATGGTGATCAATTGACAGTTCAGCTCCTCTCCTCTCACTCACCCAAGTGTCCAGAACATACGGCCGCAGGTCTGATGACACAACTACAAAGTTGATCATCGACCTTTGGCCTAAGGTGCTCCGGTAACATGTACACTTATGAACATCCTTATGTTCGAGCATGGTGTTTGTTATGGACAAACCATGACCAGCACAGAAGTGCAATAACATACCACCACACAAGTTCAGATCAGAGAGGCCGTTCCTCCCAATCACGCCCCTCCAAGTATCACAGTTATTTCCAACATGAGCGTTGAAGTCACCCAGTAGAACTATGGAGTCAGTGGGTGGGGCCTTTTTCAGCACCCCTCCCACCTTCTCCAAGAAGGCCGAATACTCTGAACTGCTGTTAGGCGCATAAGCACACACAACAGTCAGAGTTTTCCTCTCCGCCACCCGTAGGCGCATTGAGGCGACCCTCTCGCCCACCGCAGTAAACTCCAACTGAGTGGGCGTCAGCCGAGGGCTTGTGAGTATCCCCACACCTGCCCGACGCCTCTCACCCTGAACAACTCCTGAGTAGGAGAGAGACCACGCTCAAGGAGTTTAGTTCCAGAACCGACACTGTGTGTGGAGGTGAGCCCAACTATATCTAGTCGGTACCTCTCAACCTCACACACCAGCTCCGGCTCCTTCCCCACCAGTGAGGTGATGTTCGTGAGTTGACGTACTAAGAGTCAGATTCTGCCGCCAGCACAAACGACGCCCGGGACCCCCCCGCTCACATCCCTTGCCCGACTGGCATTGCACCTGACCCCTAACTCGAACCATGTGGGTGGTGGGCCCACACTGTGATTCCACTTTTCGGGCTAAGCCCGGCCGAGGTATGTGGACTGCCTGGTTAGGCCTGGCTCCAGGGATAGGTCCTGGTGACCCTGTTCCAGGCAGGGTAAACTTGTTCTTTTTTGTTTACCCGTTTACCATGTTAGGGATCAATTTGGATCATGTTCGTCTGGGTCCTCACCCCAGACCTGTTTGCCTTGGGAGAGCCTACCAGGGAGACCCCACCAGGGAGACCCCACCAGGGAGACCCACCAGGGGCACAAGCCCCGGACATCATAGCTCTGGGGATCACTTTGGGGATCATGAAAGCAAGCCCTTCCACCAAGACAAAGTTACGATCCAGGAAGGGAAATATTGTATTCCCCCTTGTGCAGTAGAGCAACACAAACAGGAATACAATATTTCATGATAAAAGTATTTGCCATTAAATCTAAATTTAAACCTTCAGATAAAATACATTCTAGAGAAATACATTCTTGACCTCAGCTTACTTTTCGTTGTTGCTCCTCAGACATTGATTGAGTTTAAAACATGGGCAATGTCTTCCTCTGGAGGGTGTAGCTACCTGGCCTCACTTCCCTGAAAGCAAAATGTTGTGAGTAAAATTTCAATACCAATGAAGTCCCCCTCCCGCTGGTGAAACAATATTGACTGGGCGATAACGACTACGAGAAAGATTATACATTTCAGCCAATTGACCTGTATCTTTAAACATATCCGCAGTTGTTCATTCGTGATTTTTGGGTGCTGCAACTTGTACTAGTAAAAGGGGACGGGGAGTTAGACAGCAAACGTTTTACCGTAATTACTCTAAATTTACGCATGCATTTTCAACATTGGGGATTGGGCAACCAGTTGGCCAACCAGTCAGTCAGTCAGTCAGGTACCCACATTCAAACGTTTAGGCCCGCCGCACGCTCTGCGTCCGGGCAAAAACGTACCACTATTCATTGATGACTCAATTACGTCAACTCATTCGTTTGTTTAACACAATGGGATGTAATTCTTGGTGGTGAATGCTCACAAAGTGTATGATAGGTGTATGATTTAACTACCTATCATACAATTTAACTATGATTTAACTATGATTTAACTAACATATTTGCATATTAGGGACTACAAATCTTGCTCTCCTGCAAAAGATTCTAAATCAATAAAAGAAGCATGAAATGGATTCTTCAGAATGTTGTCATTTAATCAGATGAGACCAAGAAAGAAAAAAACATGCGCACCATAATTTGCACATTTGTAACATATTTATTTTATTTGAGATTTTTATTTTTTAAAAGGTTTACATGTTCAGACAAAATGAAAACATTTACAATTAAAACAATTCACACTCCAGATGAGTCAAGCTTATTTCTTGCACAATTAGTGTTATGAGAAATGTGCAACAGGAATTACACTGCACTTATAAACAGGGGTAGTGAAGGAGAATGCAATGACACTGGAGGACATACAGAAATGTTCATGGCATAAAGGTCTTGGTATGTCCACATTTACAATATAAATTTATTTCATATGCAAAGATTTAAAATAATGAGTGAAACAAAGATCCTCAAGTGATACCTCAGATAAATAATACAGCCTGAAGTCTAATGATCAGCTTTAGCTGAAAATACACATTACAGCCACTATATTGGCAGTAAAATAACTGAAAAGGCCGGGGTACTATCAAGGTAATTTACAATACACATTACCATGTGTATTTCTACAGTCTATCCAAACAGTTTTCACATCATTTATTTCATACAAATGACACTGGTGTCAATTTCATAATGAAACAATGTCAGCCTTCAGACTAAAAGGGAAATTACTTTTCCTAAAGAAGACAAGCAAATAGTAAATGCTGTCCCCAACATGCAACACTGTTAGCTTTTTTCCAAAGAAACGACCAGGAGACTCAGCAGTCCGACCAGGAATGAAAGTTTATTCCACACAGTGATCCACAGCGAGTTTGTAAAGAGTCTAAAACTTCTTCAAAATAAACACGATTCTGAGTCTGATGCAATTGGATGTATTGTATTTGATTCAAAGGAATACCATACAAGAACCCAGGCTGATCTGCGCAGATCGATATAAAATAGTTCTAAGTATTTTCAGTATATTCTCTCTCTCTCTGTCCGTCTGGGTCAGTCTGTCTCACACACTCTCCTTCCTACACTCTGCCAGCAGTTCTGGTCGACTGCGTCTTTTATACTGCTGTGCCCTTCTTCTTTTCCATGGTGAACAGCGGCCTCTGCTGGCTTTAATTAAGCATCACATATGGCATTCATTTATACTGTAGTTTGATGAAATGCTATGATTTAATTATATAGGAAATGGCCTGGCCATGGTTTGACCATAGTAGTTCAATAAGTGATAATTACAATGATCTAATAGGTCAAAATACTAACTGTAAGCTTTTCTAATCTTATTTCCACAGGCTACTGTGCACATATGGGTGCTTTGTGAACTAAAAGATAGTTTTCTCTATAATATATGATATTCTTTTGTAATAATATAATCCTTAATACTGATGTTTATAAATTAAAAGGGAAATGTATTCTTGGATCTAATAAGCTCTATACAATCCTTGAATGTTCGCACACACACATTCTAAGGCCCTTTTTCTGCTCACTTGAACATTTTGGTAAGATAAAAACCCGGCCTTGGAAAGATAAGCACTGGTTCTGTGTGTGTGTGTGTGTGTGTGTGTGTGTGTGTGTGTGTGTGTGTGTGTGTGTGTGTGTGTGTGTCTGTGTGTGTGTGTGTGTGTGTGTGTGTGTGTGTGTGTGTGTGTGTGTGTCTGTGTGTGTGTGTGTGTGTGTGTGTGTGTGTGTGTGTGTGTGTGTGTGTGTGTGTGTCTGTGTGTGTGTGTGTGTGTGTGTGTGTGTGTGTGTGTCTGTGTGTGTGTGTGTGTGTGTGCGTGTGTGCGTGTGTGCGTGTGTGCGTGTGTGCGTGTGTGCGTGTGTGCGTGTGTGCGTGTGTGTGTGTGTGTGTGTGTGTGTGTGTGTGTGTGTGCTCTTGTATCCTTGAAGCTGGCTCAGAAAACAACTTAATTTAAGGACAGGGGCTTGTTTTTTTTCACCCTGGTCATACAGTGGTTTGTATATAATATATAGTATATTGTGTATAATCAAATGTAGTGGTCATATATTATTTTAGGCCTCATCATTCCCCCTCATGCATTTACCTGTAGGAATACCTGGGTGGAAGATGAGGGGCACTCCCTCAATCTCCCTGCCCTTACACCCTGAACAGTGCCTACCAGGATTATGTAAATACTGATTATACCAATAATATTCTGACACATTCGGGATGATTAATTTTCATACCTGAATTTTCTTCCACAAACGCAAGCTGTTGTGTTCATGGCAGGGTTTCCCCCATTTCCCTTCAGTGCAGTCTCTCTGGCGTTGCCAAAAAGTGTAAAATCCTAATTGGACTGTTGTCCAAAAAAAAAAGTGTAATTTGAACAATTGGTGTGAACATATAGAACATTAGGCAGGACCACCAAATAACTCATTCATTTATTTCAAAGTATTTGAATGTCTTGATGGGGGAAAACAAATGTGACCTAATCAATATCTCTCCACCATCCTTGTTATCAGTAAGACACCTAATCAAGATCTGAAGGTATGACCTGCTGTCCGTCATTGTGTTGAGAAGTGGTGTTTTCCCTATATCCAGATGGGACAGTGTATAGCCAGACCTCTGCATGTCACATGCCAGCAGATGGGACCACATACAAACAACCCAATGCCATCATAACATGAAGGGTATTAACAATGAAACAATATTAAGCAGCACAACCTGGGTACAGTGCTGTACATGCATCTTGAAAATTGTTGTAAGATTAATGATCGAGATTAAAGATCTAACACTGTTATTATGGCTATGGGTTGATTAGATGTGGGTGGTCTGGTCTCCAGAACAAAACAGATAAATTATACCAGCAATTAAGCAGAGAACATTTTCAGAATATTTATTTCACACAATATGGTGACATTCACAAAAGGTAAATAAACTGTAGGACTATTCCCCTCCACCACCATTCAAGCCACAATGACACCGGGTTCTTTCTGTCATTTTGTATGTTTATTGTCAAATCAGAAATATAAGAACAATGATTGGTGACAGGTAAAAGGAAGATGACATGTTGATATTGGAATACATCTTATGCAAATACAATTCTATTTATCCATACATTACCATAACTGGCAAGTAAAATGTTATCTTTATATTATAATATACTATATTAGTTATTCATTCATATAAACTCAATTTATGTTGTTAAAGATATAGGATGGCATTCAATTTGATAATTTCATTGTCAGGGTCCAAAGGGACCACCTGCTGTCATGGAATTTTAATAAATCATGAACACTGCATTATGAGTAGCTGAATCATGTATGCTACGTAATGTTTTAGTGTGAAAAGAAATCTCAACAGATTGGTCAAGTAAAGGATATATACAGTGAACAGCGAATATTTTCTTTCTGTGTTTTGGCTCTGTACTCCAGCACGTTGGATGTGAAATGATACAATGACTGTGAGGCTAAAGTACAGACTAAGCTTTAATTTGAGGGCATTTTCATCCATATTGTAACTGAAGAAGTCTGCAGTACAGGCCTGGCATAGCATCACCAGTGAAGATACCCAGCATCTGATGATTTCTACAGCTCACAGACTTCAGGCAGTCCTTGCAAGCAAAGGATATGCAACCAAGTATTATTATTTCATAGCAACATAATTAATGATTAGGATTAATACACTTTTCCTTTATGTCACAAGGAATATCTTCAATGCATTAACTGTACAACTCTTTCATGGGACTTCTTTAGAGACATTTCTCATTTATATTGGTAGATATTCTGCAATAAAATATTCTTTAGAACCACCACTCAAAAGTCTATGAACACATGCATGTAAGTTATGATTACAATGTATGGCTACCGATGGCTACGATGTCTTCTGGGTTTAGATTAACTAAAATGACATGTCTACCATGTTTGCTAGTCTAAACAGAGATGCCAGGTGTAGTCTCATATTTTAATATTCAATAGAACATAAGCAGTCTAATGTTTACAGGTATGTTACCATAACAGATGACAGCTTAGCTAACCAATAATGAAAAGGCACCCAGTGCTTTAATTCCAATGGCAATTATACATATTTATTTCTTTAAGCAAAGCCTCACGTCATATTTATGTGACCAAAATGGTCGTGTACTTCTTGAAGTGTGCTCCCGAATGTACTCAGCGAAACCCCGGAAGTAAGTGTGTCATCTGGGTGTTTGAAGTATACTGCAATTTGAAAAATTTTCATGCACTCTACGACTTTCTCACCCTATCTACTCACCAAGGCTACTCAACAGTGTGGAAGAGTGCTGATTCGGACACGGCCCCAGTTCGATCTACTTAGGCGTTTGTCATTTCCTGAGGCAGGCAAGCCAACTTCTCACCGATGTCTACTTGAACACGCCCAGTGTGGGGGTGTAAATTACATAGCAAGTAGGCGGAGCCAGCGAGGGAAGAATTGCGGCCTGCATCTCACTGTTCTGAATAGGGACCACAGACACATCATAGATCAAGCTAGCTATCATTGCCATGTTATTATAATGTCAGAAAATTACATTGATAGGCTACGTTATTTCCGAAAGATGTTTTGCCAAACTAAACCAAACAGGAGACAAACTTGAGTGCTGTCGGTTACAGAGTGGAGCTCCTCCGGTATTCCCAGATTCCCTACATCTTCCTCTGCCTTATTGAATCACCCGGTAAGGAACCATGTAACCATGTAACTAACGTTACATAATGATCCATGACCATTAAGTAGACTAACATTAGCTAGCTGACCATAATTGAACAGTTTTGCCCTGAGCATTCGATTACAGAAGCAATGTATTTTTTCTGGGCTAGTGTGTTAGCTGTTGTTAGCAACGGGGTTCTTGGCATAACAAATTGGTTTTAAAATGTTTGCCATGGAGCAGGCTATAGTAGCTAACCTTGCATTCGTTAATGGAAGGAGGTCGGATATCGGGGTGATAAATGCGTCGTTTCCATGTTTTTACCGACATCAGTGTGTTCGAGTTGCACTGGGAAAGCACTTAAGAAGCAACTGTGGCTCAGTGGTTAAAACTGCAGTCTGTCACACAGTGGATAGTGGGTTCGAGCCCAGCAGGGCACGTGTATTTTCCACAAAAACAATGTGCAACTGTTAAGTTCTTTAGGCGGCAGTGTAGTATAATGGTTAAGGAACTGGCCTTGTAACTGCAGGTTAGGATTCCCAGGTAGGACACTGCCGTTGTACCCTTGAGCAAGAATCCTGAATCGCTTCAGTATACACTGCCTGGCCAAAAAAAAAAGTCTCCTTTGCACCCGTCATGCATAATGCCCACTGTACAAGCCTCTGGAGGCAGTGTTATGATCTGGGGTTGCTTCAATTGGTCAGGTCTAGGCTCAGCAACGTTATGCAGCAATATAATAAAGTCAGCTGAGTACCTGAATGTACTGAATGACCAGGTTATCCCATCAATGGGCATATTCCAGGACGACAATGCCAAGATTCATCGGGCTCAAATTGTGAAAGAGTGGTTCAGGGAGCATGAGGAATCATTTTCACACATGAATTAGCCACCAGAGTCCTTAACCCCATTGAAAGTCGTTGGGATGTGCTGGAGAAGACTTTACGGAGTGGTTCGACTCTCCCGTCATCAATACAAGATCTCCGGCAAAAATGAATGCAACTCTGGACAGAAATAAATGTTGTGACGTTGCATAAGGTTGTCGAAACAATGCCACGACGAATGTGCGCCGTAATCAAAGCTAAAGGCGGTCCAACGAAATATTAGTGTGTGCGACTTTTTTTTTGGCCAGGCAGTGTATATCCAGCTGTATAAATGGATAATATGTAAAAAATGCTAAAAAGTTGTGTAAGTCGCTCTGGATAAGAGCGTCTGCTAAATGCCTATAATGTAATGGAAAGTTTGCGTTGCTAGGAAACATAGCTAAAACGGCTAACAAGTAGCCTACAACAATGACATTTTAACTTTTAATCGTATATGTTTAATATTCTGTATCGGCATGTTGGTCGATACAAAAGCATTTCATACTGAAAAACGGGATGTAGGCTAGGGGTTGATTTTCTGACATACATTACATTCATTTAGCAGACGCTTTTATCCAAAGCGACGTACAATAAGTGCATACAGAGACATCATCAAGATCACTACAGAACAGACATGGACATGGAACCGGGGTGCGTAGCCGAGCTAAGTGTTACAGACTTCTGGCTAATGCTTTCACGATATCAAACGTAGATAAATGAAGGGCCGTATTTCCCCCGTTTTTCTGGAGACTTAGCTAATGATGGTGGTATTTTCTCAGTATAACTGACATTAGTGGCTAACTTGCCAGCGAGTTATGTGGCCTCTCTCATCTCTGACTTATAAACGCTGCAGACAGGCAGGCATTACACTAGCAGTAAAATGCCCAGCCCCTCTGCCTCCGCTTCTGTAACGTCTTTCACTGGGCATGGCAACCTGTTGTCTTAACTAAGCTTTGTGGCTGTTGTAGTTCATTCTAAGGCAAGTACCTGGTACATGTGCAGTAGGTTGGGGCTATATCTCTGCTCTTACTACAGGTAGAAAGTTGGCTAAGAGCTCATTTTAATCAGGAGAGCTACTTTTCTATAAACCAAACATAATTTTTCGGTGGAATTCCCCTTTAAAGTGATCGATCCAGATAAAACATTACATATATTTTCTTTGTAGGGTTTTCAATGAAATATATGTAAAAGATCATTTACAAATCACTGCTTTCTGCTTTTATGTGCATTTTACATACTGTCCCAACTTTTTTGGAAATGGAGTCTGTAAAATTGTTTAAAAAGACACATAGCCTACCTAGCACAAACCTGTTTGGCTCGGTTACAACATCATCAAACCCGTACAGAAATGCATGGCTCTGGCAACGAAAGCCCAACAAAAATCTTTATTCAAATCTCTCTCAAAAATCTGGAATAGGGCAAATGATTATTACCAGTCCAAATTGTTACTTGGGCTTAGGATGTTAACATCATAAATATTGTTCATATGGAAATGATAATAATAATGCATGGCATTTATATAGCGCCTTTCTAGATACTCAAAGCGCTTTACAATGATGAGGGGGAAACTCGCCTCTACCACCACCAATGTGTAGCACCCACCTGGGTGATGCAACGGCAGCCATTTTGCGCCAGTATGCTCACCACACATCAGCTGAGGTGGAGAGGGAGAGAATCATTTTTTTAGCCAATTAAACTGGGGGATGATTAGGTGGCAGATTGAGCCTGGGTTGGGAGTTTAGCCAGGACACCGGGGAAACCCCTACTCTTTACGATAAGTGTCATGGGATCTTTAATGACCACAGTGAGTCAGGACCTCGGTTTAACGTCTCATCCGAAAGACGGCATCTCCTACAGCACAGTGTCCCCATCACTGCACTGGGGCATTGGGGTTTATTTGACCAGAGGGAAGACTGCCCCCTACTGGCCCACCAACACCACTTCCAGCAGCAACTTAGTTTTCCCCAGAGGTCTCCCATCCAAGTACTAACCAAGCCCACAACCTGCTTAGCTTCAGCCATTCAGCAGGCGCAGATTGCATAGTGGTATGGCTGCTGGCAAATGGCCTAAAATACATAATTTGAGCCATATGGCGCCATTATGGTGCCAATGTCGTCCTGAAAGTAGCCTATGTCAATGAGTCAAATGAGGAATGGAATATTCACATACAGTTGAAGTCGAAAGTTACATACATCTTAGCCAAATCCATTTAAACTCAGTTTTTCACAATTCCTGACATTTAATCCTAGTAAACATTCCCTGTCTTAAGTCAGTTAGGATCACAACTTTATTTTAAGAGTGTTAAATGTCAGAATAATAATAGAGAGTGATTTATTTCAGCTTTTATTTCTTTCATCACATTCCCAGTGGGTCAGAAGTTTACATACAATCTGTTAGTATTTGGTAGCATTGCCTTTAAATTGTTTAACTTCGGTCAAACGTTTCGAGTAGCCTTCCACAAGCTTCTCACAAGAAGTTGCTGGAATTTTGGCCCATTCCTCCTGACAGAACTGTAGGCCTCCTTGCTCGCACATGCTTTTTCAGTTCTGCCCACAAAACTTTGATTGGATAGGACTTTGTGATGGCCACTCCAATACCTTGACTTGTCCTTAAGCCATTTTGCCACAACTTTGGGAGTATGCTTTGGGTCATTGTCCATTTGGAAGAGCCATTTGCGACCAAGCTTTCACTTCCTGGCTGATGTCTTGAGATCCCTCCTGCAGCAAAGCACCCCCACAACATGATGCTGCCACCCCCGTGCTTCACAGTTGGGATGGTGTTGTTAGGCTTGCAAGCCTCAACCTTTTTCCTCCAAACATAACAATGGTCATTATGGCCAAACAGTAAAATTTTTGTTTCATCAGACCAGAGGACATTTCTCCAAAAAGTAAGATCTTTGTCCCCATGTGCAGTTGCAAACTGTAGTCTGGCTTTTTTATGGCGGTTTTGGAGTAGTGGTTTCTTCCTTGCTGAGCAGCCTTTCAGGTTATGTCGATATAGGACTGTTTTTACTGTGGATATAGTTACTTTTGTACCTGTTCCCTCCAGCATCTTCACAAGGTCCTTTGCTGTTGTTCTGGGATTGATTTGCACTTTTCGCACCAAAGCACGTTCATCTCTAGGAGACAGAACGCGTCTCCTTCCTGAGCGGTATGACGGTTGCATGGTCCCGTGGTGTTTATACTTGCGTACTATGGTACAGACGAACGTGGTACCTTCAGGTGTTTGGAAATTGCTCCCGAGGATGAACCAGACTTGTGGAGGTCCACAATTTTCTTTCTGAGGTCTTGGTTGATTTCTTTTAATTTTCCCATTATATCAAGCAAAGAGGCACTGAGTTTGAAGGTAGGCCTTAAAATACATCCACAGGTACACCTCCAGTTGACTCAAATAATGTCAATTAACCTATCAGAACTTTCTAAAGCCATGACATAATTTTCTGGTATTTTCTGTAAACAATTGTTGGAAAAATTACTTGTGTCATGCACAAAGTAGATAACACCTAACTGACTTGCCAACACTATAGTTTTATAACATGAAATCTGTGGAGTGGTTAAAAATGAGTTTTGACTTGAACCTAAGTGCATGTAAACTTCTGACTTCAACTGTCGGCCTAAAAAGATGCACAAAGAGCGTGCTACTGCCCCCAGTTGAATAATCGGATATTATTACACCTGCATATGCAGTTTTCATTTCATTCATTTCATTTGGCAGGCTTTTCATCAGTATGAATTCCCAGGCGGATGTCCAAATCAGATTTTGCGTCAAAACATTTCTCACATTGTGTACACCTGTCTGAACTCCAAGAAAATATTTAGTTTTAAAACATTTCTCACACTTAATACAAAGGTAGGGCTTTCATTCGTTTGAACATGCTGATGGCTATTTACATAAGATATTTGAAAAACACTTTTCCAAAACTTTGTGTACTTGTATGGAATTTCACCTGAATAAATAATCTTGTGGGAAAACATTTGCCACACTAAATACATCTGTAGGGCTTTTCACATGTATGAATTCTCAGATAATTTAATTCAAATTTTCCATTAAAACACTTTTGTAGGGCTTTTCTGGTCGTTTTCTAAATTTGATAGTTGGGAAAAACAATTCTCACTAAGAACATTTGTAGGACTTTTCACCTGTGAATCATCTTGTGGCGATTTAAAATACTTCTTCGGGAAAAACACTTTGTACACTGAGTACATTTGTAGGTCTTTTCACCTGTATGAATTCTCTGGTGCCTATATAAATTAGATGTATGGGAAAAGCACTTCCCACACAACAGACATCTGTAGGGTTTTTCACCTGTATGAATTCTCAGATGATTATTTAATTCAGATTTTACATTAAAACATTTCTCACACCGAGTACATTTGTAGGGCTTTTCACCTGTATGAA
Organism: Synaphobranchus kaupii; assembly: GCA_029718625.1. Classification (NCBI taxonomy): domain Eukaryota; kingdom Metazoa; phylum Chordata; class Actinopteri; order Anguilliformes; family Synaphobranchidae; genus Synaphobranchus; species Synaphobranchus kaupii. Next base: position 1,628,382 of record CM056379.1, read on the forward strand.
TTCTCTGGTGGCTTTTTAATTTAGATATTTGGGAAAAGCACTTCCCACACTGAGAACATTTGTAGGGCTTTTCAACTGTGTGTATTCTGTGATGCCTATTTAAATTAGATATTGTGGAAAAGCACTTCTCACACAACATACATCTATAGGGCTTTTCACCTGTATGGATTCTCAGATGAGTATTTAATTCAGATCTTGCATTAAAACACTTCTCACACTGAGTACATTTGTGTGGCATTTCACCTGTATGAATTCTAAGGTGTTTATTGAAACCAGATTTGCTATTAAAACACTTCTCACACTGTGTACATTTGTACGGCTTTTCACCTGTATTAATCTCACCTTTATTTCTATTAATTGTCTGCTTTTGAAAAAAATTCAAAAGGTTTGGATTTTTATTTGAATTACTTATCGTGGGTTCGGTTACAAAATTTTTTCTCTGGCACTTATGTCTGTTGCTACCATTTGCCAACATACTATTCTTGCCAATTCTTGTCTGATTCTCTTCATTGTTTATGTCCCAGTGATATTTAAAGTCCCTGCATTCGGTCGGCAAATTGTGATTTTCTTCCTTCTTACAGTTTGGGTTTGGCTCTCCTGCACATTGCCACGGTTCAGTCTGGTCTTTGTGTTCAACACCAGCTCCATTCATCACAGTATTCATGGCATAACTCACTAAGCCTTCACTGCATTCACACTTAATTTGATCAGATTTTATATCAACAGATTTAATATCCTGCAAGTCACTGATGTGCTCTGCCTTAAGGTATCCTCCATTATCAGCCTCTGTTTTGATTTTGTCAGGATGCAGATGGGTTACATATCCCTGCTCTGTATTGTCTAGGCACTCTGTCTTAAGATCCTCAGTGTGGGTGGAGGCCAGATCTGTTTCTATTTTAATCAATGATGTGTGTGTGTGGTGTACATCACTGACCCCGCTGTGTGCTGTAACACACTCTGGCTCCAGTGTGTTGAGTCCTGGTGCAGCACACTCTGTCTCTGACCCTGCCATGTGGACAGACTCCAGTCCACTGAGTTCCTCTTCTTTCTGTCTGATCCTGTGCTGTTCAGTGAGCTCTGGTAGTGTTGTCTCAGTGTCCCGTCTCAGACAGAATCCTGCCTGCATCCTACTGCGGCTCAAAGGTGTGCAGAATTGCAACTCCTGGAGGGAAACGGGAAGGGATTTAGTCTCAATCAAACAGGTCTGACTGCAACAGATGACACATTCATTACACTCTGCAGTCATACAGATGCCTGCCTGACCACAGGGGGCGCACTTGCATGAGTTAGTTTTAACTTCACCTGCCACTTTCTGTTATTTTTAGTGTTTTCTTATTGCAGAGTGGAAGAAAGCCCTTTCTGAAATGCCTAAGAACATTTTTGTAAGGCTGCCCACGACCAAAGGTTTGCTTAGTCAACCTGTAATCATCAGTTCAAACCCAGTCGACTAGCCGGCACACATTTATGATATTAATTTAATTATTTAAATATGTCTTTTTGAGCATCAGAAAATGGTTTGACTTCCCTCAGATCTATAGTAAGTTTACGATATTACAGAGAAATACAAAACTGTCATTAAGAGCATTTAAAATATCAATTATAGCTACAAGCACAAGCTGCAATTTGTTGGCTTGCGCTGCCTATTAACGGCATTTCTTTGCTTATAGCCTAGACAAATTATATCGCTTGTAAAAGTACCAGAAAATAAGATATCAAGAGTCTTTTGATGTTGTTGGGTCACAGACATCAGGAAGTCATGGCATGCAAAGCCAAAGGATATGCCACCAAATATTAAAAATCTAAAGGCACATTCAACTTAGTCTATGTAAAATTCAGACCGACTGGAATTGTGATAGTGAATTAAAAGTGAAATAATCTGTCTGTAAACAATTGTTGGAAAAATGACTTGTGTCATGCACAAAGTAGATGTCCTAACTGACTTGCCAACACTATAGTTTGCGAACATGAAATCTGTGGAGTGGTTAAAAATTAGTTTTAATGACTTCAACCTAAGTGTATGTAAACATCCGACTTCAACTGTATATATAGAATAAAGTAATCATTTTTAATATTTGGTCGCATATCCTTTGCATGCCATGACCTCCTGATGTCTGTGACCCAACAACATCAAAAGACTCTTGATATCTTATTTTCTGGTACTCTTACATGCGCTACTATAACGTCTATGCATTTGAATGGATCTCTATGGGAATTGGGGGCTGGGACTAGATTAAGCTGTAAATTATGCTGGAACAGTATGGCATACATGGTTGGTAAAATGGCCGTAAGTCATCAAGGGTCTGAGTTGTAAAACAAGCCTCACTCTGCTGCTAGATATGGATGGATGACTTTAAGGGTTGTTTCTCCTGACAAATTTTCCTATTGAAAGCTATGGAAAAATAAGTCAGGAGAAGAAACACTTCAAGTTATCCATCCATATCTACTGCATATCTGGCAGCAGAGTGATGGTTTAAGGCTTGTTTGACACATCAGACCCTTGATGACTTAGAGCCATTTAGCCAACCATGTGTTCCATACTGTACAGTTAAATCTAGTCCCACCCCCCAATTCCCATAGAGATCCATTGAAATGCAGAGAGGCTATACAATGCCCGGCCAAAAGAAAAGTCGCACTCTAATATTTCGTTGGACCGCCTTTAGCTTTGATTACGGCACGCATTTGTTGTGGCATTGTTTCGACAACCTTATGCAATGTCACAACATTTATTTCCATCCAGAGTAGCATAAGTTTTTGGCTGAGATCTTGTATTGACGACGGGAGAGTCAAACCACTCTGTAAAGTGTTCTCCAGCACATCCCAAAGACTTTCAAAGGGGTTAAGGTCAGGAATCTGGTGGCTAATTCATGTGTGAAAATGATTCCTCATGCTCCCTGAACCACTCTTTCACAATTTGAGCCCGATGAATCTTGGCATTGTCATCCTGGCATATGCCCATTGATGGGATAACCTGGTCATTCAATACATTCAGGTACTTCGCTGACTTAATTTTATTGCTGCATAATGTTGCTGAGCCCAGACCTGACCAACTGAAGCAACCCCAGATCATAACACTGCCTCCAGAGGCTTGTACAGTGGGCACTATGCATGACGGGTGCAATGGCGACTTTTTTTTTTGGCCGGGCAGTGTAGTATCGCTTGTACAGTTTAACATAATGTAGAATAAAGTAATAATTTTTCTCCTGACTTATTTTTCCATAGCTTTCAATAGGAAAATTTGTCAGGAGAAACAACCCTTAAAGTCATCCATCCATATCTACTGCATATCTGGCAGCAGAGTGAGGCTTGTTTTACAACTTGATGACTTACAGCCATTTCGCCAACCATGTATGCCATACTGTTCCAGCATAATTTACAGCTAAATCTAGTTCCAGCCCCAATTCCCATAGAGATCCATTCAGAGACGTTATTGTATCGCATGTAAGAGTACCAGAAAATAAGATATCAAGAGTCTTTTGATGTCGTTTTGTCACAGACATCAGGAAGTCATGGCATGCAAAGGATATGCGACAAAATATTTAAAAAATTAACTTTATTCTACATTATGTTAAACTGTACAAGCCCTGAGTACAGAACCAAAATAACACAAAATGTGTCACTGTCCAATGAATTATGGTGCTCATTATACAGAATTTTACATGGCATAAAGGTCTTGATATGTCCACACTTACAATGTAAAATTATTTCATACACAAATTGCATACAAAAATGAACGATAAAGTGTGAAACAAATATCCTCAACTGATATCTCAGATAAAACATACTGTCTGGTCTAATAATGCGGTTTATCTGACATACACATTACAGCCTCTACATTGGCAGTAAAAAATGAAAATGTCAGGGCTGTTAATTTACTGAATACAAGGTTACAATACACATTACCATGTTTATTTCTACAGTCTATCTAAACAGTTTTCACATCATTTATTTCATACACATTACACTGGTGTCAATTTCATTATCAAAAAATTCTGACTACAAGGGAAATTAAATTTCCTAAAGAAGACATGTAAATAGTAAACGCTGTCTGCAACCAGTGTCTAACTTTGGTGGTATTAGAGTTTGGAACGGGCCCAAAAATTTCAGCCCTGACCCTACATAATGAGCACACATCTTTTCTCTTCAATGAAGAGAATTAGAGAGAACTACAAGCATATTACAATTTTAAAATACATATAGCTAGCTTATGTGGCTAGGTTACCTCATCATCATCAAACCCATACACAAATGCTACGTTATAGCAAGGAAAGCCCAACAAAAATCTTTCTTCAACTCTCTCACACAAATCTGGAGGAATATGCCAAATGATTATTACCTGTCACTTTAACATCACAGGATAAATACTGTTCATATGCAAATAGCCTCAACCCAGGTCAATGAGAAATGGGATAGTCACACAGGCCTTAAAATAGATGCACATAGAGCGCGCTACTGGCCCCAGTTGAATAATCAGATATTATTACACCCACATATGCAGTTTTCATTCAGAATTTGTCAGGCCTTTCACCTGTATTAATTATCAGGTGGATGTCTAAATGAGATTTTGTTTTAAAACACTTCTCACATTGTGGACACTTGTATGCCGTTTTACCTGCATGAACACGTAGGTGTATCATCAAGAAACTATTTAGTTTTAAAACATTTTTCACACTAAATACAAAGGTAGGGCTCTTCATCCGTATGAACATGCTGCTGGCTATTTACATAAGATTTTGTTAAAAAAAATTACTTTCGCACACATACCATACTGTGTACACGTGTAGAACATTTCACCTTTATTAATTATCTGGTGTTTACTGTAGATTTTGAAAGAAAGCATTCCCCACACTAAGGACATTTGACAATTTACCTCTATGCTGATATTGAACTTAGTTTTTATATTAAATAAGTACTGAGTACATTAATTGCCAGGCTTTTCACCTGTATGAATCATCTTGTGGCGATTTAAAATACTTGCTCGGGAAAAACACTTACCACACAGAGTACATTTGTAGGGCTTTTCACCTGTATGGATTCTCAGATGATTATTTAATACAGATTTTCTATAAAAACCCTTCTCACATTGAGTACAGTTGTAGGGCTTTTCACCTGAATGAATTCTCTGGTGGCTATTTAAACGAGACATTGTAAGAAAGCATTTTCCACACAACAAACATTCGCAGGGCTTTTCACCTGTATGAATTGTCTGGTGGACATTTAAATAAGATATTTTAGAAAAGCACTTCTCACACTGAATACATTTGTAAGGCTTTTCACCTGTATGAATTCTCTGGTGGTCATTTAAATGAGATTTTTGGGAAAAGCACTTCTCACACTGAGTACATTTGTAGGGCTTTTCACCTGTATGAATTCTCTGGTGGTTATTTAAATGAGATTTTTGGGAAAAGCACTTCTCACACTGAGTACATTTGTAGGGCTTTTCACCTGTATGAATTCTCTGGTGGTTATTTAAATGAGATCTTTGGGAAAAGCACTTCTCACACTGAGTACATTTGTAGGGCTTTTCACCTGTATGAATTCTCTGGTGGTTATTTAAATGAGATTTTTGGGAAAACCACTTCCCACACTGTGTACATTTGTAGGGCTTTTCACCTGTATGAACTCTAAGGTGTATATTTAAACCAGATTTGTCCTTAAAACACTTTTCACAATCTCTACACTTGTACGACTTCATATCTGTATTCATTTCACATTTATTTCTAGGAAAGAAATTCAAAGGGCTTCGGTTTTTACTCCCATTACTTTTCTTGACAATTCTGGTCTGATTATCATTTTTACAATTTGGGTTTGGCTCTCCTGCACATTGCCATGGTTCAGTCTGGTCTTTGTGATCAAAACCAGCTCCATTCATCACAGTATTCATGACATCGCTCACTAAACTTTCACTGCATTCACACTTCATTTGATCAGATTTAATATTAACACATTTAATATCCTGCAAGTCACTGATGTGCTCTCCCTTAAGGTATCCTCCATTATCAGTCTCTGTTTTGATTTGGTGAGGATGCAGATGGGTTACATATCCCAGCTCTGTACTGTCTAGGATCTCCGTCTTAATAAGATCCCCAGTGTGGGTGGAGCCCAGATCTGTTTCTATTTTAATCAGTGATGAGTGTGCGTGGTGTACATCACTGACCCCGCTGTGTGCTGTAACCCACTCTGGCTCCAGGGTGTCGAGTCCTGGTGCACCACACTCTGTCTCTGACTCTGCCATGTGGACAGACTCCATTCCACTGAGTTGCTCTTCTTTCTGTCTGATCCTGTGCTGCTCAATGAGCTCTGGTAGTGTTGTCTCAGTGTCCCGTCTCAGACAGACTCCTGCCTGCATCATACTGCTGCTCAAAGGTGGGCAGAAGTGCAGCTCCTGGAGGGAAACAGGGGAAGGGATTTATCACATTCATCACACTCTGCAGTCATGCCGATGCCTGCACGACCACAGGGGGCGCACTTGCATTATGAGGTGAGGGAAACTTCCTCTTCCCCTGGGTAATACCAAATCTCAGGTCAATTTTAAAAATCCAGTTTTAACTTCACCTGCCACTATACTAATATATATATATATATATAATGTACTATAACGTCTCTGTATTTGAATGGATCTCTATGGGAATTGGGGGGTGGGACTAGATTTAGCTGTAAATTACACTGGAACAATGTGGAACACATGGTTGGCTAAATGGCTCTAAGTCATCAAGGGTCTGACTTATCAAACAAGCCCTAAATTATCACTCTGCTGCCAGAATACAGTAGATATGGATGGATAACGAAGGGTTTCTTCTCTTGACTTAGAGTTCAATAGGAATATTTGTCAGGAGAAAAAACCCTTAAAGTGATCCATCCATATCTATGCATATCTGGCAGCAGAGTGATGGTTTGAGGCTCGTTTGATACCTCAGACCCTTGATGACTTACAGCCATTTTACCAAGCATGTATTCCACACTGTCCCAGCATAATTTATAGCTAAATCTAGTCCCACCCCCGATTCTCATAGAGATCCATTCAAATGCTGAGACGTTATAGTATTGCTTGTAAGAGTACCAGAAAATAAGATATCAAGAGTCTTTTGATGTTGTTGGGTCACAGACATCAGGTAGTCATGGCATGCAAAGGATATGGAAGCATATATGAAATATGATACTTTAAAAGTACATTAAAGCAAAGGGTATGAATACTTATGCACATGAGAGATTTCCTTTGAATCCTTTGAATATGTGTTCATCTTGATATTTTTGAAAAAAATGCGATCTGAGTGTTTCAATTCAGGTTGGATGTTGTGCTATTGGAATATTATTGGAATTAAATACCACATTAAGAGGCAGGATGTGTCAGAAATAATATGTGTCAGAAATAGTCACGTGGCTTAATAGGGTGAATGATTCCTCTAAACACTAAAAGAACCTAAACAGAATGTTATAATTCAGGGTTTGCAATTGCGGTTGGAATGAAAATCCGCATACACAGGGGCACTCCAGGACCGAGTTTGGGAACAAACTGACGGACAGGTTCTCCAGTATTGTTTTCACCAAATCACATCACAAATGTATAGCACCGTTTAATTCACAAGCAAAGGCCGGGATTGTGCATAATGTGGCTACTTCGCTGAAAACTGGTAACATAGATTCCATACCAATAAGGTTTTTCCTCTCCTTTCATCCTAAGGTTAGCTGAGCAGGGGCTGTTTCATGAAGCAGAATTACTGAGTTAGCTTGATAACCTGAACTGAGTAAAACCCATAGACTGTATAAAAATATGGACAAAGCCACTGTGACGTCACCCATTGCCTTTCCACGGCCTCGTAAATACTGAATTGAGGCCAGTTTGTACAAACTGCGTCTGTTCCGTGGAGCCGAAAGGGGACTCAACCTGTCCCTCTGATTGGTCCTGAACAAATGTTAATACCCTGTCCAAATGACGCAATATTTTAAAAAATCAGCAGTATTTTGACCACATTGATGCCATTGACTTATATGGTGAAAGACCTATACTGGAGCCAATCGCAGTGGCGCTAGTGAGCAACAGCACAATTGCTGCTCCCAGCCCAACCAGGAAATGAGCTTCAAAACGAAAGCCCAGTCTTGGCCCCTTGGTAAAAACCCGGAACAGCTCTTTTTCTTCAGCCCATTTTCCAGATTTGGGAGGGTTCCGGGTTTTAATCAGTGCAGTTATTCAGTCAACTCTGTAAGCTTTGCGAAACGGGCACCAGGAGCTGCCATTCGCTAGCTATCGTTAGCTAGCTATTCAAAACAAACGTCGTCGTCACCTTAAATCGGTCACGATAATCCCATTAATTTATTCGATATGAAAATAGATGCCTCAGTTAGTGAAAATACGGGTGTGAATCTAAATGCACACTGTCCTAAATATATATGTTACATCTCAATCTGTAGCCCACTCATGAATTATAACATTAGCTAAGTAATGGTGCCAAGTAAAAGAGCATAACGAGGTCTGTGGATCCATCTCACGTTAACGACCAGCGTCTTTGTGACAGTTCTCTGTAAAAAGTGCTATACAAATAAAATTGAATAGCTGATTAGCTTTCCGATAGCTAGCTAGCAATGTTATCGTAGTTTACATTCATCGAGAAACTTGCTCCGTCCCAGTTCTGTCAGGAGGAATGGGCCAAAATTCCAGCAACTTATTGTGAGAAGCTTGTGGAAGGCTACCCGAAACATTTGACCCAAGTTAAACAATTTAAAGGCAATGCTAACAAATACTAACAGAGTATGTAAACTTCTGACCCACTGGGAATGCGATGAAAGAAATAAAAGCTGAAATAAATCATTCTCTCTACTATTATTCTGACATTTCATATTCTTAAAATAACGTTTTGATCCTACTGACCTAAGACAGGGAATGTTTACTAGGATTAAATGTCCGGAATTGTGAAAAACTGAGTTTAAATGGATTTGGCTAAGGTGTATGTAAGCTTTTGACTTCAACTGTAGTTATGTGGTGAGAACCACTGAACCAGATGAAGTGCTAGGAGCGCCCATGTGTCAGTGTATAAAAAAATATATATAAAAAATAAAAAAAGCCTATATCGGTTGTTCATATCAGCCACATGTCAGCCTTGACTACCGATACAGTATGGTCCAGGAACGCAAATATTGGCCAGATATAACGGTCGGGCTCTAATTTTCAGGCCCAAAAAAATAAGTTTCACATTTCAATTTACAAATGAAACAAAACATTTTTGTTATATTGAGCCTTTTTTGTATGGTTACTCAGAACACAAGCTCCACAATATTTCCAGTTGTGTTAGACAGTAGCTACCGTTTCATTCTCACTGAACTAGCCTACATATGATTTTTTTATTGAATTACATATATATTTTTGAAATCACAATTTTTATTTGCAACTTCCACCAATTACCGCAACTTCATCGCAACAAACACACACAAAACATTGCACTTTGCATCGTAACTTTAAAGAAAAGCTGCTGCGAAATTAAGCATTTTAGGCCGCAACAATCACAAAAAAACTCTGCAAGATCCTGGTGGGACTGATAATTAGGGAACGAGCAGCGAACCTGCTGGTACCCTATTGTTTTTGTTCGGATTCTTTTCCCCCCAACTTTGTCACTTTTATCACTTTGTTACTGGAGCCTCCTGGCTGAAGCTTTTCACCCAGTTTTGTACACAGTATGAAACTGGTGTGACAAAAAACATCTTGAATGTTGAATCTATTCTCATTATGCGTTTTGCCGTACAATGCGGTGCAAGGCCACAGCTCATTTTGGCCATGCTTGTCATTTAATGATAATAACCTGCTATTTGATTACAGTCACTGTTGTTTGCCACCAAGATGTAGCCTGTGATCGAATACTAGAGCCTTGAGACTAGAGTCAGCCTTGAGATTATAATGTAATGTCTTGTCGGTCTTTAACAGTATAAAATAATTGTCATAGTTTAATCAAATGAAGAACATTATATGAATTTAAAGGGAAGCAATGTGAAAAAATATTTTTTCCATTGGGCAGAGTATGTTGTCTTAATGTTTAAGTTTATTTAATGGTTTTCGGGTTGCAGACAGCACAGCCAGTGGCAGTGCAGATGAGTTGCAGCCAGCAGAGCCAGGATTAGTTATGGAAAAAGGTAAAGTGTGTGTGTGAGAGAGAGAGAGTTATTTTGATGATGAAAATTTTAATTATGGCCTTATAATCACTATTGTTGATACCAAAACACTAGTGCTCATATCTGTATCAGTAGGCTATGTTGTACCTTACAAAAATGACTCAGTCATCTTACTCTTATTGTAATGTTAGAGATGGAAAAGTCGATCAACAAGAGAGGACATGAAAAAAATGAGACAAAAAAGACAGAAATAGAGGAAACGCCAGAATGGACCAGGATGAAAGACCAGAATGCCCCCGAACCCCCTTACAAAGTCTGAGGAAAGCACCAGATGTATTGGGCTAAGCCCCGGATGTTTTCAGGTCATAGAAACGCCCCTGTTGTAGCCTATAACATTACGAAAAAATGACAAGGCAGGTGATACAACCCAAATCGGCATAAGATATCCACATGTCCCACAGATTCATTTCGTGAACAACGGTAAGGGATAACGCCATTGTTGCGTTGTTACATTATTTAACGACATTCAGACTAACTCTAAAAGTAGGCTAGCCCAATCTTATTGACATGGAGAAGTAACATTGGACCAGTTAGAAGTTTTCAAAATTAATTCTCCATGCCACATTACAAACATATATCAGGCCAATATACATTAGTAAATGGAAAGCAACCCAATTTGAAGCGTGTTGGAAAACAAAACTAACAGAACTATTAAAGCATCAGGATTGCGGGGAGAAGAAAAAAAACGTACCATTTTCATTGATGACGCAATTACTTAAACTCATTCCTTTGTTTCTCACGATATTAATGTATTTCTTGGCGGCGAATGTTCCCAAAATGTTTGATAGACTTCTCTTCTCTTCTTCTTCTGTGGCGTTTAAAGGCAGGTTGCATCCTTAGCGTTGCACTTGTTCTTCTTCTTCTTTGTGTTTTTAGGCGGGTTGTAATACCAACTTTAGGTACATACCGCCACCTACCGTAGCGGAGTATATAGAACAGGATTCCAAGAAAAAAATAAATATTTTTTTTTTCTTTATTATACACTGCCCGGCCAAAAAAAAAGTCGCCATTGCACCCGTCATGCATAGTGCCCACTGTAACAAGCCTCTGGAGGCAGTGTTATGATCTGGGGTTGCTTCAGGTGGTCAGGTCTAGGCTCAGCAACATTATGCAGCAATAAAATGAAGTCAGCGAAGTACCTGAATGTACTGAATGACCAGGTTATCCCATCAATGGGCATATGCCAGGATGACAATGCCAAGATTCATCGAGCTCAAATTGTTAAAGAGTGGTTCAGGGAAGGGAACATGAGGAATCATTTTCACACATGAATTAGCCACCAGATTCCTGACCTTAACCCCATTGAAAGTCTTCGGGATGTGCTGGAGAACACTTCACGGAGTGGTTCGACTCTCCCGTCGTCAATACAAGATCTCAGCCAAACACCTATGCTACTCTGGATGGAAATAAATGTTGTGACATTGCATAAGGTTGTCGAAACAATGCCACAACAAATGCGTGCCGTAATCAAAGCTAAAGGCGGTCCAACGAAATATTAGAGTGTGCAACTTTTTTTTTGGCCGGGCAGTGTATAATATTAAATTAACTTAATAAATAAAATTATAAGTGTAAAGTTAAATTCTATATTCTATTAAACAATCCTGTGCCTATTAGGAACTCTATTATCCCTCTCTGTACTTCCCACACCTTATCTCCATTTGTTCCTAGTATCCCTTCCAAATCCCAACCTCGTCCAACCTCTCTTACCCTTTGCAAACGCACCCTTTGTTCTTTATATTTGACACAATGCATTATTACGTGTTCAGTGTTTTCAGTTATATTACAATGTGCACAAACATGTGAATTTACTTTACCCAATTTTTTAAATTTAAACCAGTGTGGTCAAATCTTAATCTGGATATAACTACTTCTGCTTCGCCCTTTAACACTCTGTGCTCTAACGGACTTTTGTACCCTATAGTATGTTACTGTCCCTTACTGTATTCGTCCCACTTTTTCTGCCAGCGTTCCAATATTTTCTTTTTAATTAATGCTTTACCTTCCCCTATTCCAAATGCTATATTAATTATGTGCGTCATATTTAGTGATCTTTTTGCCATCCTGTCTGCAATTTCATTACCCTCTAATCCCACATGTGCAGGTACCCAACAAAATATTATTTCTATTCCCATTCTCTGCATTCTAAATAAACATTGAAACAATTCATATATTAGGTCTTCCCTAATTGAGTTAATTGTCTGTAGGCTAAAAATAACTGCTGCAGAATCAATACACAGCACCACCCTGTCTGGTCTCACTTCTTCCACCCATTGGAGACTAACAATCACTGCCATCATCTCAGCTGTATAAACTGATAATTTATCATAAATTCTCTTTCCTATGTGTATTTTAAATTGTGAAATATATACTCCTATTCCTACATGGTCATTTTGATCTTTTGACCAGTCAGTAAATATATGTAGGTAGTTAGAATATTTGTTTATTATATGCTGGTTTGCAAAGTATCTTATTTCGCGTTCCACCCAATTTTTCTTTAGTTCCACGATACTAACATCAACTTTAGCCTTAGGGAAGAGCCATGGGGGAACATTACGTATTGGAGTAGGGGAATTGAAATGTATTCCATCTTGGTCATATTCTTCTGATTTATCTTTTATCTTCCATCCAAAACCATTTCCGTTATATCTATACTCCCAGCATTCGTTTAGGACACTTTTAGTAGCATTTTCATCCCCACATCCTCTAAGCCGAAACCAATATGTTAGAGTCAGTTTGTCTCTCCTGAGCTCTAGTGGGATTTCCCCTGATTCTACTAACACGGCATTACATGGCGTTGATCTCATTGCACCAATGCTAAGCCTCAAGGCTTTGCTTTGCATTCTATCAATTCTGCTTAAGTACAATTTAGCTGCTGCCCCATAAACAAAACACCCATAGTCAATTGCTGATCTCATCAAAGCCCTATATATATCTTTTAATGCCTGCTTATCTGCTCCCCATGTGTATCCAGATATAGCCCTCATTAAATTTATTACTTTTTTACATTTAGTTTCTAGTTTTTCAACATGTGTCTTCCATGTACATCTCTAATCTACCCAAATTCCCAAATATTTAAATTCCTTTACTTTTTCCATTGGTTGTCCATATAAAAGAAGACACTGTTCTTCTATCTTTTTCTTTCTAGTTAAGTGCATGTAGCAAGACTTACTTGTTGAGATTTTAAAACCCCAATTGTATGACCATTGCTCTACCTTTAAAATAGCTTTCTTAATCTCTCTCAGCACACTTGTGTTGTCTCTCCCCCTAATCCATATAGCTCATAGATCAATTCTTTCATCTTAAATGCTTTCTCTATTTCATTGCTAACTTTAACAAGTGCGTCCATGGAAGACTTACCTTTCCTGAATCCATTCTGGTACGATGCAATTAAACCTCTCTTTTCTAAAAAATAGTTAAGTCTTCGGACCAAAATCTTTTCCATCCATTTGCACAGATGCGAAGTTAAAGCAATGGGTCTATAATTTCCAGCATTATTTGGGTTTTTACCGGGTTTGCTAAAAGGTAAAATGAGTGCACTCTTCCTTCTTTTTGGTAACAATCCTTCTCTCCATATCTTATTGAACAGTTCCAGTATCATTCTCAGTACTTGATCGGGTAATTTATGAAACACAGCGTAACTTAATTGATCTTGCCCCGTTGCTGTGTATCCAGTGTTATTTATCGCTATTTCTAACTCACTCATAGTCAGCTCAGCATCAAGATTTGTGTCTATATTATTATTTTTATTATTATATTAAGTATATTACGATTTTCCCTTAGCACTGTCTCTTTTCTCTTTTTATGCAGATCGTCTAAGTGATTCCCACTGTGTATATTAGCAAAGCTCTTTCCCAATATATTAGCCTTTTCTTTATCTGTTACAGCTATTGTTTCTCCATCCTCTAACACTGGAATTTTAGTATATTTCCTTTTGCCACTCATTTTCTTTAACATTTGCCATACATCACCTAATTTCACTTCTCTGCCTATAGTAGAACAGTATTCCCTCCATGCATTCTTTTTACTGGATTTGATAATTCTACGAATCAGAGCTTTTTTCTTTTGATAATCCATTAAGTTTTCTTGATTCAAGTTACTCCTTAATACTCGTAATGCTTTATTTCATTCTCTAATAGCTTTAGTGCATTCTTCATTCCACCATGGTACCGCTTTCCTTTTCCCTGTTATTCTACTCATAGGTATGCTCTTTGACACAGCATTCAAAATTAAATTAGTCACTATAGAATAACATTCTTCTATACTACCATTCATTGAAATTGACTTAGTTCCCTCTATGCAGTATTCTTGATATTTTTCCCAGTCAGCTTTTTCAAAGCACCATTTTTCTAACACGTACCTTTCTTGGGCATGCATATTAATTTCTATAGAGCAGAAGATTGGATAATGATCACTTCCTATACTAGAACTATCATCCACGTTCCATTCGCATGAGCATGCTATATTTGTAGATACTAATGTTAGATCTAGCCATGATAGAATATTTCTGTATACATCTAATCTTGTTCCTTTTCCATCATTCAAACATACTAGATTAGCGTTGCACTACCGCCATCTTCTGTTTTTTAAATGAATCATCTTGAATTGATTCCAACAGGAAAAAACAAAATTGTTCCTTCTCGTTTTTACACACAATTGGCACCAATTTTCGTTATTTTTGTCATTACATTATTTAAGAAAATTGTATGAAACCATATAATTCAAGATTCAACGTTAACTTGCCTCCCTCTCTCTGTCTTGCTTTTTAAAAATGGTTTGGTCACGCAGTGTGTAACGTTAGCTAGCCTATTTTATCTAGCCTAAGCTGAGGAAATAACGTAGGCTTGGCGACATTTCAGATTCGCATCATGATGGCCTATGTGTGGGGCCATCTGACAAATACTACTTCGTTTGTTAGATGTAACTTATCAAATAATTTTCGCTGGATAAAAAGTTTTCTATGTAGCCTGTAGCTTATAGGCTACAGATTAACGTGCTTTGTGAAGTATCTTGCATTCACAAGCAGTCAGCGTGTTGTGGCAAACAAAACTAACAGAACTATTAAAGCATCACGATTACGGGGAGAAGAAAAAAAAACGTAGGCCTACCCGTTTTCGTTGATGACGCAATTACTTAAATAATAATAATAATAATAATAATAATAATAATAATAATACCTTGCATTTATATAGCGCCTTTCTCTTAAACTCATTCATTTGTTCATCACGATGTCAATGTAATTCTTGGCGGCGAATGTTCCCAAAGTGTATGATAGACTTCTACCACAGAACTACATCAGGGCTGTGTCCCAATATTCTTCACTCCCCACCTCCCTTCCTCCACTCCCCCACTACCACTCCTCTCCTACCCAGAAGTATGCAAAACTACCTGAACGTTTTGAATACAATTATTTACATGTACGGTATACAATGTACCTGACAATGCGGTTTGCGTCGAGACATCAATTAATATGTAACTATTAATACATAATTAAGATGTAATCAGCAACATTAGATTAAAACACAAAGATCCGTTTCCGGGGCAAGGAGGTGGGGAGTGGGGAGCAAATTCATTGCTGAAATATAATTTAGATCTTAAGTCAATACTGTAAATATTAGGGGACTACAAATTTTGCTACCTTGCAAAAGATTCAATTCAAGTCAATAAAAGAAGCATGAAATGGATTCTTCAGAATGTGATCATTTAATCAGATGAGCTCAAGAAACATGCCAACCATAATTTGCACATCTGTAAGGCAGTTATTTTAGTTGAGATATGTGAAATTATTTAAAAAAAAATTATGTTCAGAAAAATTGAAAACGTTTAAAATGAAAACAATTCACACTCCATATGTGTTAAGCTTATTTATTACACAATTAGTGTTATGAGAAATGTGCAATAAGTATTAAACTGCATTTATAAACAGGGGTAGTGAAGGACAAAGCAATGACACAGTGAAGTACACAAGAGTTCACAGAAATGTACATGGCATAAAGGTCTTGATATATCCACATTTACGTAAAATTATTTCATACACAATTCACATACAAAAATAAAAAATAAAGAGTGAAACAAACATCCCCAACTGATATTGCAGATAAAATAGACTGTCTGAAGTCAAATAATGAGCTTTATCTGACATACACATTACAACCTCTACATTGGCAGTAACAGAACTGAAAATGTCAGAACTTTCAAGTTAATTTACAGAAAAGTTTACAATACATATTACTATGTTTATTTCTACAGTGTATACAAAGAGTTTTCACGTAATTTCTTTCATACAAATTACACTGGTAAAAAATATCAGCACAAGGGAATTTACTTTTCCTAAAGAAGACATGAAAATTAGTAAACCTTGTCCCCAACCAATGATGCAGTTACCACCTCCGATTTCATTGGTTGTGGGACAATTACTAATTACTTGATGTCTAACTTTGGTGATTTTAATTAGAGTTTGGAACGGGCCTGAAAATTTCAGCCCTGACCCTACATTATGAGCACACATCTTTTCTCTTCAATGAAGAGAATTAGACAAAACTACAAGCATATTACAATTTAGAAATACACATAGCTAGCTAATGTGCCTAGGTTACAACATCATCATCAAACCCATGCACAAATGCTAGGCACTGGCAACTAAAACCAAACAAAAATCTTTCTTCAACTCTCACAAAAATCTGGAGGAATAGGCAAAATGATTGGTACCTGTCCGAATTGATACTTGAGCTTAGGACTTCAACATCATAAATATTGCTCAAATGGAAATAGCCTAAAATAATTTGAGCCATTATGGTGTCAATGTCACCCTGAAAGTAGCCTATGTCAATGAGTCAATGATGAATGGAATATTCACACAGGCCTAAAAAGATGTGCATACAGCGTGCTACTGCCCCGAGTTGAAAATGCAGATATTATTACACCCGCATATTAAGTATTTCATTCAGAATTAGTCAGGCATTTCACCTGTATGAATTCTCAGGTGTGTATTTAAAGAAGAGAATCTATTAAAACGTCTCACACTGTGTACACCTGTAGGGTTTTTCAGCTGTGTGAATAATCTTGTGGCTATTTAACGTACGTACCTTCTTGGGAAAAGCACTTCCCACACTGAATACATTTGTAAGGCTTTTCACCTGTATGAATTCTCAGGTGGATGTCTGAATCAGATTTCCCAGTATGCCCTGATCTCTGCATGATCTCTTACAGTAGAACAAAGGGCTCGATTGAGATTCTAAATAAATGAGGATACAAGGGACATCACTGTCTGCATCCTCTACTAATCGTGATTTGTTTAGATAAGATGTTAGTAATTATTATATCAATATGTATCACTGTATAAAAGATATATAATTACTTTCTGGGGTCACTTTAAACCAGTTCGGGTAATTTAAACATTTCTACAATAAACAAACTTATGCAGCCTTCCATCTGAAAGTATCTTTGGTGAAGATTTAAATACTGAAATGATGCAAGACTGACAAACCTTCCACTAAATAAATGTAAAAGGCCTTTCATTTGGAAGAGTTTTCAGGTGTTTATCTGAAACAATATGAAGGGATTTTTGTATAAATGATCAGGTGTTCTTTTGAATTGGATGAACATTGAAAACACTTCCTAAACTAAGTATATGACAGAGTATGCATTCATAAAAATACTTTGCACAATGAGAATTTGAAAGCCTGTAAACTTTCTTGGGTTCATCTCAAATAGATTATTTATTAACTAACGATATACAGAAAACTTTTTATGCATGAATTACTTGGTGGCTACATAAATTATATACGTGGGAAACATTGAAGTCATTGGTATGGTTTATCACCTGAATTATTTTTTTGGGGTGGCTACTGAAATTAGATTTTGTCAAAATAAATAAATTCTAAAAGGTCATTCTCACACTGGGGACACTCGTGGGGCTTTTCACTTGTATGAATTCTGTGCTGGTGATTTAAATGACTTGCTTTAAAAAAAAAGCACTTCCCACACAGAGAGATTCACTCCTGAATACATTTTTTGGTAGAAATTTTCAGGTGTGAAAAAGCCCTACAAATGTACATTCTGTGGGACGTGATTTTCCACAAGATCTAATTTCACATGTATGGATTTTCTGGTGGATATTTTTTAAACAACACATCCCGCACTGTGTACACCATTATTAACTGTGTGGCGTTTACTGTAGATTTTGAAAGAAAGAATTTCCCACACTAAGGATATTTGTTAGGCTATTTACCTGTATGCTGATATTAAACTTAGTTTTTATATTAAAAGCTTTCCCACACTGAGGACACAAATTGTCTGGCTTTTCACCTGTGAATCATCTTGTGGCGATTTAAAGTACTTGTTTGTGAAAAACACTTTCCACACTGAGTACATTTGTAGGGCTTTTCGCCTGTGTGTATTCTCTGATGCCTATTTAATTCACATATTTTGAAAAAGCACTTCTCACACTGAAGACATTTGTAGGGCTTTTCACATGTGTGTATTCTCTGATGCCTATTTAATTCACATATTCTGAAAAAGCACTTGCCACAATGAGAACATTTGTAAGGCTTTTCATCTGTATGAATCATCTTGTGGCGACTTAAAATACTCCTTTGGGAAAAACACTTTCCACACTGAATACATTTGTAGGGCTTTTCACCTGTATGGATTTTCTGGTGGATATTTAAGTAAGGTTTTTGGCAAAAGCACTTCCCACACTGAGTACATTTATAGGGCTTTTCACCAGTATGGATTCTTTGGTGGCTATTTAAGTTAGATTTTTCGGAAAAGCACTTCCCACACAATGTACATTTGTAGGGCTTTTCACCTGTGTGTATTCTCTGATGCCTATTTAAATGAGATATTATGAAAAAGCACTTCTCACACTGAGTACATTTGTAGGGCTTTTCACCTGTATGGATTCTAAGGTGTTTATTTAAACCAGATTCGCCATTAAAACAGTTCCCACACTCTGTACATTTGTACGGTTTTTCACCTGTATTAATTTCACCTTTATTTTGACAAATTGTCTGTTTTTGAAAGAAATTCAAAAGGCTTCGGTTTTCACTTAAATTACTTATCATGGGTTCAGTTACAAAATGTGTTCTCTGGCAATTAATATGTCTGTTGCGACCATTTGTACTTTTCTGGACAATTCTGGTCTGAATACCTTCATTATTTATGTTACAGTAATGTTTTAAGTCCCCATATTTGGTTGGCATGTGGCGAAATTCTTCTTTTTTACAGTTTGTGTTTGGCTCTCCTGCACATTGCCATGGTTCAGTCTGGTCTTTGTAATCAACACCAGTTCCATTCATAACATTATTCATGACATCACTCACTAAACTTTCACTGGATTCACACTTCATTTGATCAGATTTTATATCAGCACATTTAATATCCTGCAGGTTACTGATGTGCTCTGCCTTAAGGTATCCTCCATCATCAGCCTCTGTTTTGATTTGGTCAGGATGCAGATGGGTTACATATCCCAGCTCTGTAAAGTCTAGGTTCTCGGTCTTAATAAGAACCCCAGTTTGGGTGGAGCCCAGATCTGCTTCCATTTTAATCAGTGATGTGTGTGTGTGGTGTACATCACTAACCCCGCTGTGTGCTGTAACACACTCTGGCTCCAGTGTGTTGAGTCCTGGTGCAGCACACTCTGTCTCTGACTCTGCCATGTGGACAGACTCCATTCCACTGAGTTTCTCTTCTTTCTGTCTGATCCTGTGCTGCTCAGTGAGCTCTGGTAGTGTTGTCTCAGTGTCCCGTCTCAGACAGACTCCTGTCTGCATCATACTGCCGTTCAAAGGTGTGCAGAAGTGCAGCTCCTGCAGAGAAACAAGAAGGGATTTAGTCTCAATCAAACAGTTCCAACTGCAACAGATGACATTCATCACACTCTGCAGTCTGACTGACCACAGGGGGCACACTTGCGTTATGAGGAGGGGCAAACCTTCCTTTTCCCTGGGTAATACCAAATCTCAGGTGTGTTCTGTGATTGTAGCCTATAACATTACGAAAAAATAACAAGGCAGGTGATACAACCCAAATCGGCATAAGAAATCCACGTTCCACAGATTAATTTAGTGAACAACGGTAAGGGATAACGGCATAGACTTCTGCCTGTTATGTGAGTTCTCTTCTTCTGTGGCGTTTTAAGGCATGTTCGATCCTTAGCGTTGCACTACCGCCATCTTCTGTTTTTTAAATGAATCCCATTTACATTCTATGAAGTAGTCTTGTGTTGATTCCAACAGAAAAAAATTGTTCCTTCTTTTACACACAATTGGCACCAATTTAGGTTATTTTTGTCATTACATTATTTAAGAAAATTGTAGGAAACCATATAATTCAAGATTCAACGTTAACTTGCCTCCCTCTCTCTGTCTTGCTTTTTAAAAATGGTTTGGTCACGCAGCGTGTAACGTTAGCTAGCCTATTTTATCTAGCCTAAGGTGAGGAAATAACGTAGGCTAGGCTACATTTCAGATTCGCATCATGATGGCCTATGTATGGGGCCATCTGACAAATGCTACTTAGTTTGTTAGATGTAACTTATCAAAGAATTTTCGCTGGATAAAAAGTTTTCTATGTATAGCCTATATGCTATAGGTTAAGGTGCTTTGTGAAGTAGCTTGTATTCACAAGCAGTCAGCGTGTTGGCAAACAAAACTAACAGCTATTAAAGCACCACGATTACGGGGAGAATTAAAAAAAACGTATGCCTACCAGTTTTCGTTGAAGACGCAATTACTTACTCATTCATTTGTTCATCACGATGTCAATGTAATTCTTGGCGGCGAATGTTCCCAAAGTATATTCAGAATTATACCACAGAACTACATCAGGGCTGCGTCCCAATATTCTTCACTCCCCACATCCCTTCCTCCACTCCCACTCCTCTCCTACCCGGAAGTATGCAAAACTACCTGAACGTTTTGAATACAATTATTTACAGTATACAATGTACCTGACATTGCGGTTTGCGTCGAGACATCAATTAATATGTAACCATTAATACATAATTAAGATGTAATCAGCAACATTACATTAAAACACAATGATCCGTTTCCGGGGCCAGGAGGATAGGAGGTGGTAGTGGAGGAAAGGAGGGTACATTTTTCGAGTATTGGGAAGCACCCAAGAAGTAGAAACGTGGGGTGCATCCCAATAGTGGAAAAATGCACTCTCCCTTGATACAATAATATAACTGAAGCACAGAAATTCATTGCTGAAATATGATTTAGATCTTAAGTGAATACTGTAAACATTTGCCAAAAATAGAAAATTGTTTCTGAGAGCGGAAAAGTAAAATGCTCATCTGAAGATAAAGAGAATCTGATAAGTTTTAGATGACGCATTTGCCCAATGAACTCTTGTTAGGGTTTAACTACCATACAAACACCCAGATTTCCATATTAGGGGACTACAAATTTTGCTACCTTGCAAAAGATTCTAAGTCAATAAAAGAAGCATGAAATGGATTCTTCAGAATGTGATCATTTAATCAGATGAGCTCAAGAAACATGCCAACCATAATTTGCACATCTGTAAGGCAGTTATTTTAGTTGAGATATGTGGTTATAAAAAAAATTTATGTTCAGAAAAATTGAAAACGTTTAAAATGAAAACAATTCACACTCCATATGTGTTAAGCTTATTTATTACACAATTAGTGTTATGAGAAATGTGCAATAAGTATTAAACTGCATTTATAAACAGGGGTAGTGAAGGACAAAGCAATGACACAGTGAAGTACACAAGAGTTCACAGAAATTTACATGGCATAAAGGTCTTGATATATCCACATTTACGTAAAATTATTTCATACACAATTCACATACAAAAATAAAAAATAAAGAGTGAAACAAATATCCCCAACTGATATTGCAGATAAAATAGACTGTCTGAAGTCAAATAATGAGCTTTATCTGACATACACATTACAACCTCTACATTGGCAGTAAAAGAACGGAAAATGTCAGAACTTTCAAGTTAATTTACAGAAAGGTTTACAATACACATTACCATGTTTATTTCTACAGTGTATCCAAAGAGTTTTCACGTAATTTCTTTCATACAAATTACACTGGTAAAAAATATCAGCACAAGGGAATGAACTTTTCCTAAAGAAGACATGAAAATTAGTAAACCTTGTACATTAATGTACATTGTATGAACACGTAGGTGTATAATCAAGAAATTATTTAGTTTTAAAACATTTTTCACACTAAATACAAAGGTCGGGCTCTTCATCCGTATAACCATGCTGCTGGCTATTTACATAAGAATAAAGAAGAAAACCTTTCCTACACATACCATACTGTGTACACGTGTAGAACTTTTTTCACCTTTATTAATAATCTGGTGTTTACTGTAGATATTGAAAGAAAGCATTCACCACACTAAAGACATTTGTTAGGCTATTTACCTCTATGCTGATATTGAACTTAGTTTTTATATTAAAACCTCTCTCGCAGTGAGTACACTAATTGCCAGGCTTTTCACCTGTATGAATCATCTTGTGGCGATTTAAAATATTTGCTCGGGAAAAACACTTACCACAGTGAGTACATTTGTAGGGCTTTTCACCTGTATGAATTCTCTGGTGGGTTTTTAAATTAGATATTTGGGAAAAGACCTTATCACAATGAGAACATTTATAGGGCTTTTCACCTGTATGAATGCTCTGGTGGCTATTTAAATGAGATATGCGGGAAAAGCACTTGCCACACAATATACATCTGTAGGGCCTTTCACCTATATGGATTCTCAGATGACTATTTAATATAGATTTTCTATAAAAACACTTCTCACACTGAGTACATTTGTAGGGCTTTTCACCTGTATGAATTCTCTGGTGGACATTTAAATAAGATATTTTGGAAAAGCACTTCTCACACTGAGTACATTTATAGGGCTTTTCACCTGTATGAATCATCTTGTGGTGACTTAAAATATTTGCTCGGGAAAAACACTTACCACAGTGAGTACATTTGTAGGGCTTTTCACCTATATGAATTCTCAGGTGGCTATTTAACCTAGACATTGTGACAAAGCACTTCCCACACTGAGTACATTTGTGGGGCTTTTCACCAGTATGAATTCTCTGGTGGACATTTAAATAAGATATTGAGGAAAAGCACTTCTCACACTGAGTACATTTGTAGGGCTTTTCACCTGTATGAATTCTCTGGTGGCAATTTAAATAAGATATTGTGGAAAAGCACTTCCCACACTGAGTACATTTGTGGGGCTTTTCACCTGTATGACTTCTCTGGTGGCGATTTAAAGAAGATATTGTGGAAAAGCACTTCCCACACTGAGTACATTTGTGGGGCTTTTCACCCGTATGAATTCTCTGGTGGCTATTTAACTGAGATACTTGAGAAAAAGACTTCCCACACTGAGTACATATGTAAGGCTTTTCAACTGTATGTATTCTCAGATGACGATTTAATATTGATTTTCTATAAAAACACTTCTCACACTGAGTACATTTGTAGGGCTTTTCACCTGTATGAATTCTCTGGTGGACATTTAAATAAGATATTTTGGAAAAGCACTTCTCACACTGAGTACATTTATAGGGCTTTTCACCTGTATGAATCATCTTGTGGTGACTTAAAATATTTGCTCGGGAAAAACACTTACCACAGTGAGTACATTTGTAGGGCTTTTCACCTGTATGAATTCTCAGGTGGCTATTTAACCTAGACATTGTGAGAAAGCACTTCCCACACTGAGTACATTTGTGGGGCTTTTCACCAGTATGAATTCTCTGGTGGACATTTAAATAAGATATTGAGGAAAAGCACTTCTCACACTGAGTACATTTGTAGGGCTTTTCACCTGTATGAATTCTCTGGTGGCAATTTAAATAAGATATTGTGGAAAAGCACTTCCCACACTGAGTGCATTTGTGGGGCTTTTCACCTGTATGACTTCTCTGGTGGCGATTTAAAGAAGATATTGTGGAAAAGCACTTCCCACACTGAGAACATTTATAGGGCTTTTTGCCTGTATGAATTCTCTGGTGTTTATTTAAATGAGATCTTTGGAAAAACCACTTCCCACACTGAGTACAATTGTAGGGCTTTTCACCTGTATGACGTCTAAGGTGTATATTTAAACCATATTCGTCCTTAAAACACTTTTCACAATCTGTACACTTGTACGACTTTAAACCTGTATTAATTTCACATTTATTTCTACAAATTGTCGGCTTATGAAAGAAATTCAAAGGGCTTCGGTTTTTACTCCCATTTGTACCTTTCTTGACAATTCTGGTCTGATTATCTTCATTATTTATGATACAGTAATGTTTTAATTCCCCATATTGTGTTGGCATATCGTGAATGTCTTCATCTTTACAGTTTGGGTTTGGCTCTCCTGCACATTGCCAAGGTTCAGTCTGGTCTTTGTGATCAACACCAGCTCCATTCATCACAGTATTCATGACATCACTCACAAAACTTTCACTGCATTCACACTTCATTTGATCAGATTTAATATCAACACATTTAATATCCTGCAAGTCACTGATGTGCTCTACCTTAAGGCATCCTCCATCATCAGCCTCTGTTTTGATTTGGTGAGGATGCAGATGGGTTACATATCCCAGCTCTGTACTGTCTAGGCTCTCAGTCCTAAGATCCCCAGTGTGGGTGTAGCCCAGATCTGTTTCTATTTTAATCAATGATGTGTGTGTGTGGTGTACATCACTGACCCCGCTGTGTGCTGTAACACACTCTGGCTCCAGTGTATAGAGTCCTGGTGCAGCACACTCTGTCTCTGCCTCTGCCATGTGGACAGACTCCATTCCACTGAGTTCCTCTTCTTTCTGTCTGATACTGTGCTGCTCAGTGAGCTCTGGTAGTGTTGTCTCAGTGTCCCGTCTCAGACAGACTCCTGCCTGCATCCTACTGTGGCTCAATGGTGTGTAGATGTGCAACTCCTGGAGGGAAACGGGAAGGGATTTAGTCTCAATCAAGCAGGTCTGTCTTCAACAGATGACACATTCATTACACTCTGCAGTCATGCAGATGCCTGACTGACCACAGGGGGCGCACTTGCATGAGTTACACTTTAAACTTCACCTGTCACTTTGTGTGTTATTGTTTGTGTTTTTTTATTGCAGTGGAAGAAAGCCCTTTCTGAAGTGCTGAAGGTTCTATAATTTCTAAACGGTTCATCCGATATGGATGAAAATACCCTCAAATTAAAGCTGACAGTCTGCACATCAACCTCATTGTATCCTTTCAAACTCAAAGTGCTAGAGTACAGAACCAAAATAACAAAAAATGTGTCACTTTTCAATGAATTATGGTGCTCACTAACTCCCTTTCCCTCAAATTTCGATAAATTAATTATTACATCTACACTATTTCTCTTTAAAGCCATTTTTGCCAATTTCTCCACAACTTCGTAATCGGGAATCCCTAGATGAGCAGGAACCCATAAAAAAACAATTGTGTATTCTGATTTGCAACTCTTGAATGTGCTAACATTATCTCATACAAGTCTTGTCTGTGTTTAGATGTACCGGATTTCAAAGTTAGGAGAGCAGAGAGAATATCAGCATATTATCGCCTTCCCTGGCTTTCCCTCCTCTTTCCATTGTAATGCCATCAATACAGCATATAATTCTACAGTATAAATATTTAAATGGTGTGATGTTCTTCTTGATATTTTAACTCCTTAGGTTGAAACAAATTGCTGATCCAGCTATTCCTCATTGGGGATCCTTTGATCATCTGTAAAAACTGATACATTTTGATATTGATTATTTTCCATACGTCTATAATACACATTCACCAGATCCACCTTTCTGTTTTGTTTATAATAATTCAAAATCCACCACTGGGCTTTGCATCGTCCAGAAAGGCATATTCGTCCACAACAGTCGGACAAAACTCCATACCGTAGACCCCCATCTCCAATCCTTCCAAAACTACTTCTGTCTCCCAACACTCCAACATAACTATCTGAGATGGATGGCTGTCCTCATGCCCCTTCAAGTTTACCCAATAGTTGGCCATCAACTGCTTCCTACGTATGTAAAGTGGCATTTCTCCTGCCTCCACTTGGATTGCACAGATTGGAGATGTTTTAACAGCTCCAATACATACTCTAAGATCCCAGGCCTGCAATCTGTCCAACTCACTAAGCATTGTTTTTGATGCTGATCCGTACACCAAACTTCCATCGTCTATCCTTGACCTAATTAGAGCAGATATCTCAGTGATGCTATGTCTGCGCCCCAATCCTGCCAGTTATCTCATTAGATTGATCCCTTTTTGACATTTCTCATCTATATTCCTTGTGTGTTCCTTGCATGTCAATCTAGAATCAAAAAACAGTCCCAAAAACCGAATATTCTTAACTGACTCCAAGCTATTTCCATACATTTTTAACTTTGTTTCCCCTAAGTTTTTTCCTGGTGAATAACACTACTCTTGTTTTAACCACAGATAAGCTAAATCCCCACTTTTTATTAATTCCTTCCTGGAAGTTTTTTAATTAAATGATGCAGGTTTCTCCCTCTTTTCCACAAAACCCCATCATCTGCGAACAAAGACTTTCCTGATTGGAATAGCTGTAAATATATCATGAATTATAATGGAAAATAACACTGCACTGACCACTCTTGAGGAGGTCAATTTCCTACCACCCACTTACTAGATACGATCTGATCCTATTTTCACTTGAATAGATCCACCATTCAAGAAATCCACTATCCAATTAAGGAATCTCCTTCCAATTCCCATTAAGTGCAGTTTTATCAAAAGTTCCTCTTTCCATAACATGTCATAGGCTTTCTCTATGTCAAATAAATCTCCTACCACTGTCTCCTTATTTACCTGAGCTTTCCTCACCTCATCTTCTAGGTATAACTGGGTCCATAGTGCTCCTCCCTTTCCTAAAACCACTTTGATGTTTTGCCATGATTCCTGTTCTCTCCAAATACACTAACCTTTCTGTTATCATTCTCTCCATTAACTTACAAACATGAGAGGTTAAAGCAATTGGTCTATAATATGTCAGATTACTGGAATCCTTCCCTGGTTTCTATATTGGTACAATTACTGCTTCCTTCCACCTCACTGGCATTCTTCCCTCTTCCCCACACCTTATTATACAGAACCAACAGCTTTCTTAATCCCTCATCTGTCCCTCTTCCCACACCTTATTATACAGAACCAACAGCTTTCTTAATCCTTCATCTGTCACTCTTCCCACACCTTATTATACAGAACCAACAGCTTTCTTAATCCCTCATCTGTCCCTCTTCCCACACCTTATTATATAGAACAGCTTTCTTAATCCTTCATCTGTCCCTCTTCCCCACACCTTATTATATAGACCAGCTTTCTTAATCCTTCATCTGTCACTCTTCCCACATCTTATTATACAGAACCAACAGCTTTCTTAACCCCTCATCTGTCCCTCTTCCCACACCTTATTATATAGAACAGCTTTCTTAATCCTTCATCTGTCCCTCTTCCCCACACCTTATTATACAGAACCAACAGCTTTCTTAATCCCTCATCTGTCCCTCTTCCCACACCTTATTATACAGAACCAACAGCTTTCTTAATCCTTCATCTGTCCCTCTTCCCACACCTTATTATACAGAACCAACAGCTTTCTTAATCCCTCATCTGTCCCTCTTCCCACATCTTATTATACAGAACCAACAGCTTTCTTAATCCTTCATCTGTCCCTCTTCCCACACCTTATTATACAGAACCAACAGCTTTCTTAATCCTTCATCTGTCCCTCTTCCCACACCTTATTATACAGAACCAACAGCTTTCTTAATCCTTCATCTGTCCCTCTTCCCACACCTTATTATACAGAACCAACAGCTTTCTTAATCCCTCATCTGTCCCTCTTCCCACATCTTATTATACAGAACCAACAGCTTTCTTAATCCTTCATCTGTCCCTCTTCCCACACCTTATTATACAGAACCAACAGCTTTCTTAATCCTTCATCTGTCCCTCTTCCCACACCTTATTATACAGAACCAACAGCTTTCTTAATCCTTCATCTGTCCCTCTTCCCCACACCTTATTATACAGAACCAACAGCTTTCTTAATCCCTCATCTGTCCCTCTTCCCACACCTTATTATATAGAACAGCTTTCTTAATCCTTCATCTGTCACTCTTCCCACATCTTATTATACAGAACCAACAGCTTTCTTAATCCCTCATCTGTCCCTCTTCCCACATCTTATTATACAGAACCAACAGCTTTCTTAATCCTTCATCTGTCCCTCTTCCCACACCTTATTATACAGAACCAACAGCTTTCTTAATCCTTCATCTGTCCCTCTTCCCACACCTTATTATACAGAACCAACAGCTTTCTTAATCCTTCATCTGTCCCTCTTCCCCACACCTTATTATACAGAACCAACAGCTTTCTTAATCCCTCATCTGTCCCTCTTCCCACACCTTATTATATAGAACAGCTTTCTTAATCCTTCATCTGTCCCTCTTCCCACACCTTATTATACAGAACCAACAGCTTTCTTAATCCCTCATCTGTCCCTCTTCCCACATCTTATTATACAGAACCAACAGCTTTCTTAATCCTTCATCTGTCCCTCTTCCCACACCTTATTATACAGAACCAACAGCTTTCTTAATCCTTCATCTGTCCCTCTTCCCACACCTTATTATACAGAACCAAAAGCTTTATTAATTCCCTTGTCTGCCTCAAGGCTGCTAGTGTTTAAAACAGGGCGCATACACGTACACAAACGGACAGTCCTGTGGGTTGTCTGCGGACTTTTGCCTTTCATAGTCGAGCGTACCAACCCCCCATTTGTAGAAAACATTTTTGTGCGCACATTGTAAACAACAATGGCGTCAAACTCTAAAATGAATTCTACAATCACATGCTACAATTCTACAATCTACTGCCACTTTAGAAACATAACGTTACTTCTTATATAGATTAGTGAATGAAAAGTAAATCGATTTGAAGCGTGCTGGCAAACAAAACTAACAGAACAGTTAAAGCATTAAGTTACGGGGAGAAGATAAAAAAATTTATAACGTACCCCTATTCTTTGATGACTCAATTACTCATTCTTTTGTTTATCACAATGGAATGTAATTCTTGGCGGCGAATGTTCCCAAACATCAGCCAGATTTGTGAGTTGAACAGAGCAGCCCCGAATCAATGGAAGCTCCCCCCAATAACAACCGACCTTCCGGTACAGTCTGTACCGACCTTCAAAATAAAAGCGCATTTCCTTGTTTGTTGTTTGACGACCCAATCATGCAAAAGTTGGAGATTTTATTATTTATCTTGCCGAATATTTTGATTGGTATTTCAATACATACGATGTCAGAGAAACTATTTTTCAATTCCAACAATGTCAGAGAAAGGTTTAATAATGTATATATTATGCTATTATTGTTGTCGTTGTTGTTGATGCTGTTGACAATGATCAAGATGCTGAATATGGTGTCATGTACCAATGAATTTTAATAATGTTCTTGTAAATCTTAATAAAAATATGATAATAATGTATGAAGGATTCCAGGTAATGGCATTTTATAGTACGTTTCTTTTCACTATAACCTACATGGACGTCAGTTGGATCGGCAGTAGCCTAATATAAATTGTATTTGTTGAAAGGCCTACTAATGTCCATTTTCCTCACAGATGACAACCGCTTAATAACACATTTGTGTGATTTCATACAATAATAGAACTCAAGCAAATAAATTAATTGCTGAAATATAATTTAGATCTTAAGTCAATACTGTAAACATTTGCCAAAAACAGAAAATTGTTTCTGAGAGCGGAAAAGTAAAAGGACTTATCTGAAGATAAAGAGAATCTGATGAGTTTTAGATGACGGATTTGCCCAATGAACTCTTGCTAGAGTTTAACTGCCATACATACACCCAGATTTCCATATTAGGGACAACAAATCTTACTCTCCTGAAAGTCAATAAAAGAAGCATGAAATGGATTCTTCAAAATGTCATCATTTAATCAGATGATCAAAAAAAATAATAAAAAAATACATGCGCACCATAATTTGTAACATATTTAATTTATTTGAGATGTGAAGGTATTTTTAAAGTTTACTTGTTAAGACTAATTGAAAACATTTAAAGTTAAAACAATACACACTCCATATGAGTCAAGCTTATTGCACAATCAGTGTTATGAGACACGTGCAACAGGAATTAAACTACATTTAGTGAAGGAGAAAGCAATGACACAGTGAAGGACATATGGGTTTATACAGAACTTTACATGGCATAAAGGTCTTGATATGTTCACACTTACAATGTAAAATTATTTCCTCCACAAATCACATACAAAAATTTAAAATAAAGTGTGAAACATATGGTTGCAAAGAGGTGGAAAATTTCCGGAAATTTAAGCTCTTGAATTGAGAAAATTGACTTTTTTTGTTGCAAAAGTTGGCCTATAACATGGAACTTAAATTTAGTTGGAAAATACACATAAAATGCAATTCTAGATCTTGCAGCATGCTTTGGTTAAAACAACCCAATTTAATGTGAATTCAGTTGAATTTCAACCCTGCACTGTGCATTCTTCCATAGAGTACTCAAGTGACTACGTCACACTGGTTTCGGAAGTGACTTCCCCATTCATTTAGACCACAGACATTAACTAAAACTTACTTTTAAAAATTTCTAGTGAATATGTCTTACCATCAATTTCCTGGATTGTTCAATATAACAAAATATGTCGTCTTTCTGGACCAGCTTCGAGTATATTCTACGTTTTAGTATTTGTTTTGTGAATATACCAGCGCTGGCACTATTTAAAAACTCGATGTCCCATAATTCCCTCCAGACGGTTCAATTAAGTAAAATGGCCGAATTAGCAAGGTGGTATGCACTGCCAAAAACGTCCAGACAAGATGATATCTATTTGGTCGAGATCCGCCCGTGCGCTGCAGTAATGGATATGTAGTCCGTTAGTGGACTACAAAACCGGACTACAAAATCATTAATCATTACTTTAAAAACTAAAACTTGAAACATGCAATGTGTGCTCTACTTCCTTGTACCACACAGGCTAATCTAGGAATGTTTTTGGCTCATTCTATAAATCAGATTTCAAGAAATTGTCGATAGTCTCCGAAGTCTGTTCTATCTGTCATAAGGAATTTACTTCCGAAAACAAACTCCGCCCACGTCTGACAAACTCACTTGAGTATTCTATAACATGTGCAGTGCATTCTTTTATCACATGCACAGCTAATTTCTAGCGTCCTGCATACTACTGCAGGGACCTCTGCATGCACTGTGCATTCTTCAATCACATGCAGAAATAATCCCCAGCATCCTGCACACTACAGCAAGGCTATTGAGGCCACTCTACTACATTTGAGGCCAAGGAAAACTTCCATTTTCAATACTTTTTTTTGTTGCAAATGTTTGCATGGATGTCTGCTTATGACAAAATGTTTATATTTATGACTGCCTATGACGAGGTAAATACAGCGGGAACAAATAACACCAACATTTCTAGTTTATTCCCGTGATTTCCCATATATTCCTGTTAATTCCCATGGAAAGTTTCCACCTCTGAATATTCCCAGAATTTTGCAACCCTAGAAACAAATATCCTCAACTGATATCTCAGATAAATAATACTGTCCGAAGTCCAATAATGACCTTTATCTGACATACACATTACAGCCTCTACATTGGCAGTAAAAACTGAAAATGTCAGTACTGTCAAGTTCATTTACAGATTACAAGTTTACAAGTTTACAATACATATTACCATGTTTATTTCTACAGAGTATATAAACAGTTCACATCATTTATTTCATAAATTTCACATTACACTGGTGTCAATTTCATGATCAAAAAATTCAGACAAGGGAAATTACATTTCCAAAAGACGACATGTAAATAGTAAACGCTGTCCCCAACCCATGATGCAGTGTCAACACCTCCGATTTGATCGGTTGTGGGACAATTACTTCACGTCTAACCTTGGTGGTATTAATTAGAGCTTGAAAGGGGCCCAGAAATTTCATATGGAAATAGCTTAAAATACAAGTTCAACCCAAGTCAATGAGAAATGGGATATTCACAGTCCTTAAAAAAGACGTGCTACTGCTCCCAGTTGAATAATCGGATATTATTACACCCGCATATGCAGTTTTCATTCAGAATTTGTCAGGCCTTGTATTAATTCTCAGGTGGATGTCTAAATGAGATTTTGTTTTAAAAAAACTTCTCACACTGTGGACATTTGTATGGCATTTTACCTGTATGAACACGTACAGTTGAAGTCGGAAATTTACATACACTTAAGTTGAAGTCATTAAAACTAATTTTTAACCACTCCACAAATTTCATGTTAGCAAACTATAGTGTTGGCAAGTCAGTTAGGACATCTACTTTGTGCATGACACAATTTTTTCCAACAATTGTTTACAGACAGATTACTTCACTTTTAATTCACTATATCACAATTCCAGTGGGTCAGAAGTTTACATACACTAAGTTGACTGTGCCTTTAAACAGTTTGGAAAATTCCAGAAAATGATGTCATGGCTTTAGAAACTTCTGATAGGCTAATTGACATTATGTGAGTTAATTGGAGGTATACCTGTGAATGTATTTTAAGGCCTACCTACAAACTCAGTGCCTCTTTGCTTGACATCATGGGAAAAGCTAAAGAAATCAGCAAATACCTCAGAAAGAAAATTGTGGAACTCCACAAGTCTGTTTCATCCTCGGGAGCAATTTCCAAACGACTGAAGGTACCACGTTCGTCTGTACAAACAATAGTACACAAATATAAACACCATGGGACCACGCAGCCGCCATACCGTTAAGGAAGGAGACGCGTTCTGGCTCCTAGAGATGAACGTGCTTTGGTGCGAAAAGTGCAAATCAATCCCAGAAAAACAGCAAAGGACCTTGTGAAGATGCTGGAGGGAACAGGTACAAAAGTATCTATATCCACAGTAAAACGAGTCCTATATCGACATCACCAAAAAGGCTGCTCAGCAAGGGAGAAGCCACTACTCCAAAACTGCCATCAAAGTACACTACAGTTTGCAACTGTGCATGGGGACAAAGATCTTACTTTTTGGAGAAATGTCCTCTGGTCTGATGAAACAAAAATGTAACTGTTTGGCCATAATAACCATCGTTATGTTTGGAGGAAAAAGGGTGAGGTTTGCAAACCAAAGAACACCATCCCAACCGTGAAGCACAGGGGTGGCAGCATCATGTTGTGGGGGTGGTTTGCTGCAGGAGGGATTGGTACACTTCATAAAATAGATGGCATCATGAGGAAGGAAAGACATTAGCCAGGAAGTTAAAGCTTGGTCGCAAATGGCTCTTCCAAATGGACAATGACCCAAAGCATACTTCCAAAGTTGTGGCAAAATGGCTTAAGGACAACAAAGTCAAGGTATTGGAGTGGCCATCATAAAGTCCTGACCTCAATCCAATCAAACATTTGTGGGCAGAACTGAAAAAGCATGTGCGAGCAAGGAAGCCTGTTACACCAGTTCTGTCAGGAGAAATGGGCCAAAGTTCCAGCAACTTATTGTGAGAAGCTTATGGAAGGCAACCCGAAATGTTTGACCCAAGTTAAACAATTTAAAGGCAATGCTACCAAATACGAACAGAGTGTATGTAAACTTCTGATCCGCTGGAAATGTGATGAGACATAAAAGCTGAAATAATTATTCTTTCTACAATTATTCTGACATTTCACATTCTTAAAATAAAGCTGTGATCCAACTGACCTAAGACAGGGAATGTTTACTAGGATTAAATGTCAGGAACTGTGAAACACAAAAATCCATTTAAACTTAGTTTATGTAAACTTTCGACTTCAACTGTAGGTGTATAATCAAGAAACAATTTAGTTTTAAAACATTTCTCACACTAAATACAAAGGTAGGGCTCTTCATCCGTATGAACATTCTGGTAGCTATTTATATGAGCTTTTGTTAAAAAAACCTTTCCCACACATACCACACTGTGTACATGTGAAGAACTTCCCACACTAAGGACATTTGTTAGGTTATTAGGTTTTAATATAAAAACTTTCTCGCAACGAGTACACTAATTGCCAGGCTTTTCACCTGTATGAATCATCTTGTGGTGATTTAAAATATTTGCTCGGGAAAAACACTTGCCACACTGAGTACATTTGTAGGGCTTTTCACCTGTATGAATTCTCTGGTGGCTTTTTAAATTAGATATTTGGGAAAATACCTTACCACAATAAGAACATTTATAGGGCTTTTCACCTGTATGAATGTTCTGGTGGCTATTTAAATGACATATGCGGGAAAAGCACTTGCCACACAACATACATCTGTAGGGCTTTTCACCTGTATGGATTCTCAGATGATTATTTAATACAGCTTTTCTATTAAAACACTTCTCACACCGAGTACATTTGTAGGGCTTTTCACCCGTATGAATTCTCTGGTGGACATTTAAATAAGATATTTTGGAAAAGCACTTCTCACACTGAATACATTTGTAGGGCTTTTCACCTGTATGAGTTCTATGGTGGCTATTTAAATTAGATATTGTGGAAAAGCACTTCTCACACTGAATACATTTATAGGGCTTTTCACCTGTATGTATTCTCTGGTGGTTATTTAAATGACATTTTTGGAAAAAGCACTTCCCACACTGAGAACATTTGTGGGGCTTTTCGCCTGTATGAATTCTCTGGTGTTTATTTAAGTGAGATCTTTGGGAAAAGCACTTCCCACACTGAGTACATTTGTAGGGCTTTTCACCTGTATGTATTCTCTGGTGGTTATTTAAATGAGATTTTTGGAAAAAGCACTTCCCACACTGAGAACATTTGTATGGCTTTTCACCTGTATGAATTCTAAGGTGTATATTTAAATGATATTCGTCCTTAAAACACTTTTCACAATCTCTACACTTGTACGACTTTATACCTGTATTAATTTCACATTTATTTCTAGGAATTGTTTGCTTTTGAAAGAAATTCAATGAGCTTCGGTGTTTCCTACAATTAGTACTTTTCTTGACAATTCTGGTCTGATTATCTTCATTATTCATGATACAGTAATGTTTTAATTCCCCACACTCGGTCGGCATATCGTGAATTTCTTCATTTTTACAATTTGGGTTTGGCTCTCCTGCACATTGCCAAGGTTCAGTCTGGTCTTTGTGATCAACACCAGCTCCATTCATCACAGTATTCATGACATCGCTCACAAAACTTTCACTGCATTCACACTTCATTTGTTCAGATTTAATATCAACACATTTAATATCCTGCAAGTCACTGATGTGCTCTGCCTTAAGGTATCCTCCATCATCAGCCTCTGTTTTGATTTGGTGAGGATGCAGATGGGTTACATATCCCAGCTCTGTACTGGCTAGGCTCGCTGTCTTAAGATCCCCAGTGTGGGTGGAGCCCAGATCTGTTTCTATTTTAATCAGTGATGAGTGTGTGTGGTGTACATCACTGACCCCGCTGTGTGCTGTAACACACTCTGGCTCCAGTGTGTCGAGTCCTGGTGCACCACACTCTGTCTCTGCCATGTGGACAGACTCCATTCCACTGGGTTGCTCTTCTTTCTGTCTGATCCTGTGCTGCTCAGTGAGCTCTGGTAGTGTTGTCTCAGTGTCCTGTCTTAAACAGACTCTGCATCATAATGCTGCTCAAAGGTGTGCAGAAGTGCAACTCCTGCAGAGAAACAGGAAGGGATTTAGTCTCAATCAAACAGGTCCAACTGCAACAGATGATGCATTCATCACACTCTGCAATCATGCAGATGCCTGACTGACCACAGGGGGCGCACTTGCATTATGAGGTGGGGGAAACCTTCCTTTTCCCCTGGGTAATACCAAATCTCAGGTCAATTTTAAAAATACAGTTTTAACTTCACCTGCCACTATACTATACTATACATATACAGTCAAGCCGGAAAGTCTGCACACTCCTTTCATCTTCACGTTTTATTACGTTAGACATATTCTACAATAGATTGAGTTCATTTTTTGTCTCAAAATTCTACACAAAATAGCCCATAATGACAGTGAAAACTAAAAATTTATTAAAAATCTAAATGTAAAATATCATATGTACACAAGTGTGCACACCCTTAAATCACCCATAAATATAAACATTTTGTTTTGTCATAAGCAGACATCCATGCAAACATTTGCAAAAAAAAAAATATTTTTTTTAAATTTATTTATTCAAAATAGCTGTTTTCCTTGGCCTCAAATGCAGTAGTGTGGCCTCAATAGCCTTGCTGTAGTGTGCAGGATGCTGGGAATTATTTCTGCATGTGATTGAAGAATGCACAGTGCAGAGGGCCCTGCAGTAGTATGCAGGACGCTAGAAATTAGCTGTGCATGTGATAAAAGAATGCACTGCACATGTTATAGAATACTCAAGTGAGTTTGTCAGACGTGGGCGGAGTTCGTTTTCAGAAGTAAATTCCTTATGACAGATAGAACAGACTATCGACAATTTCTTGAAATCTGATTTATAGAATGAGCCAAAAACATTCCTAGATTAGCCTGTGTGGTACAAGGAAGTAGAGCATACATTGCATGTTCCAAGTTTTAGTTTTTAAAGTAATGATTAATGATTTGTAGTCCGGTTTTGTAGTCCACTAACGGACTACATATCCATTACTGCAGCGCACGGGCAGTTCTCGACCAAATAGACATCATCTTGTCTGGACGTTTTTGGCAGTGCATACCACCTTGCTAATTTGGCCATTTTACTTAATTGAACCGTCTGGAGGGAATTATGGGACATCAAGTTTTTAAACAGTGCCAGCGCTGGTATATTCACAAAAAAAATACTAAAACGTAGAATATACTCGAAGCTGGTCCAGAAAAACTACATACAGTCAAGCCGGAAAGTCTGAACACTCCTTTCACCTATCCACGTTTTATTACGTTACAGACATATTCTACAATAGATTGAGTTGATTTTTTGTCCCAAAATTCTACACAAAATACCCCATAATGACAAAGTGAAAACAGGTTTTTAGACATTTGTGCTAATTTATTAAAAATCAAAATATAAAATATCATATATCAATATCATATTGATATGACACCCAAAAGTGAGCTGAGGTGCATTTTGTTTCCACTGATACTGCTTGAGATGTTTCTACAACTTAATTGGAGTCCACCTGTGATAAATTCAATTGATTGGACATGATTGGGGATTGCCAACACCTGCCTATATAAGGTCCCACAGTTGACAGTGCATGTCAGAGCAAACTCCAAGCCATGGGGTCAAAGGAATTATCTGCAGACCTCAGAAACAGGATTGTGTCAAGGCATAGATCTGGAGAAGGGTACGGAAAAATCTCTGCA
Organism: Synaphobranchus kaupii; assembly: GCA_029718625.1. Lineage (NCBI taxonomy): Eukaryota > Metazoa > Chordata > Actinopteri > Anguilliformes > Synaphobranchidae > Synaphobranchus > Synaphobranchus kaupii. The sequence continues at coordinate 1,665,901 of CM056379.1, forward strand.
GCTTTACAGGTCCCAAAGAGCACAGTGGCCACCATCATTCGTAAATGGAAGTTTGGAACCACCAAGAATCTTCCTAGACCTGGCCGCCCGGCCAAACTGAGCAATCGGGGAAGACGGGCCTTGGCCAGGGAGGTGAGCAGGAACCCGAGGGTCACTCTGACAGAGCTCCAGCGTATCCTTGTGGAGATGGGAGAACCTTTCAGAAGATCAACCATCCAGGCAGCACTCCACCAATCAGGCCTTTATGGTAGAGTGGCCAGACTTCTTAGTAAAAGGCACATCACAGCCCGCTTGGAGTTTGCCAAAAGGCACCTAGAGGACTCTCAAACCACGAGAATCAAGATTCTCTGGTCTGATGAAACCAAAATTGAACTTTTTGGCCTGAATACCAAGCGTCACGTCTGGAGGAAACCAGGCACCGCTCATCACCTAGCTAATACCATCCCTACAGTGAAGCATGGCGGTGGCAGCATCATGATGTGGGGATGTTTTTCAGCAGCGGGAACGGGGCGACTAGTCCTGATAGAGGGAAAGATGAATGCAGCTAAGTACACCGAGATCCTTGAAGAAAACCTGCTCCAGAGCGCTCTGGACCTCAGACTGGGGTGAAGGTTTACCTTCCAACATGACAACGACCCGAAGCACACAGCCAAGAGAACAAAGGAGTGGCTTCGGAGAAAGTCTGTGCATGTCCTTGAGTGGCCCAGCCAGAGCCCAGACCTGAATCCAATTGAACATCTGTGGAAAGAGCTGAAAATGGCTGTGTACCGACGCTCCCCATCCAACCTGACGGAGCTTGCAAGGATTTGCCAAGAGGAATGGGCAAAAATGTCCAGAAACAAGTGTGCCAACCTCGTAGCTTCTTTCCCAAGACGCCTTGAAGCTGTAATCGCTGCCAAAGGTGCAGCAACCAAGTATTAGGCTAAGGGTGTGTACAGATATGTAACCCCTAAATAACCTATTTTTGTCAGTAAAATAAAATTGCACATTTTCTAAAAACCTGTTTTCACTTCGTCATTATTGGCTATTGTGTGTAGACGTTTGAGGCAAAAAATGAACTCAATCTATTGTAGTATAAGTCTGTAACATAATAAAACGTGGAGAAGGTGAAAGGAGTGTTCAGACTTTCCAGCTTGACTGTATATATATATATATATACACTATAACGTCTGCATTTGAATGGATCTCTATTGGAATTGGGACTAGATTTAGCTGTAAATTACACTGGCACAGTCTGGAACACATGGTTGGCTAAAAGGCTAAAGTCATCAAGGGTCTGACGTATCAAACAAGCCTTAAACAATCACTCTGCTGCCAGAAATACAGCAGATATGGATGGATAACTTGAAGGGTTTCCTCACCTGACTTATTTTTCCATAGATTTCAATAGGAAAATCTGTCAAGAGAAACAACCCTTAACCCCTTGGCACAGATGGCAAATTTCACCTATTTTGGGGGTGCTCTGTTTAAGGCTTTATAACTCTTTATAACTAGGTGTGAGCATCACAAACTCGGTAAATGGCTTAAATGAAACAAAACAGGTGTACCACAAGTTTTGCTAAATCTGAGGATGATATGCAGAACTAAATATTATGATATATTTAACAACAAATCAACAGTTTTGGCTCATAAAACTCACTTTTGCATAATTTTCAAGTGGGACTTACTATATTTTCATCAGTATAGGGGGGTATATACAGTATCTATAGGTCCAAAACCCCTATGCAAAACATGTCATAAACTTTATAAAATTAGTTTTGTCCATTATAAAGCATATACACTTGCTTCTTCTGATGGCTTAAGATAAAAAACATTGATATCACACTGTTACATACACCTAAATATGTTGCCTAATCATTCACTCTTGTACCTCAATAAAACATCACTTTTCCCTGTACTCTACACAGTTTTCACAGTTTATTTTGCATTTGAGTGAGCAGGGCTTTTTGCGGCTTTTCTGACATACAATCAGGCTATTGTTGGGTTTATCTTGTTGCTATGACGTTATTCTAATTTTATATGATGAATAAATATATTTATGAACTCAAACATGGACGCTATTGTCCACTATGTCACACATGGGTAGGTATAGACTAGGTGGGGGTTGCTTGTTAAATGGACTTGCTACGGGGAAATAGTGACACTTAGAAACTCTATTCGGTAGAAATCGTCACGAACTGTCTACCAATAAAGTTAAAACACAGAGTTTTTGATTTCCACTAATAGTTTGGCTGTAGTCGCAACAAATGTCTCAGTTGAGCAAAAAGGTCCCGTCGGCGTCACCTTCTACGCAAAGGAGTTAAAGTGATCCATCCATATCTACTGCATATCTGGCAGCAGTGCGTTGGTTTGAGGCTCGTTTGATACCTCAGACCCTTGATGACTTACAGCCATTTTAGCAACCATGTATTCCATACTGTTCCAGAATAATTTACAGCTAAATCTAGTCAGTGATGGTTTGGGGCTCGGATAGTGTCGGGACAACAGACTACATTTCCATTCATTCCACAGGAAACCCAAAAGACATTTAAAACACGGCCACAGCGTAATGTCCGTTGTTAGTGATCCACTAAGACACTAAGGGTCATAAAACAAACTGTCGCCTCAAGTCACTTCTACTCCATTTTGCTTAGTGCTGCACACAGCTGCACAAGAGGCAGCACTCCATTTTGTCTTTCCATTTTGCTAGCTACACAGCTACAAAAGTGGATCTCCTTTCACTTTCTCCATTGCACCAGCAACACCAGAAAGGCCGCGGAGAGAGACGCAAGCGACGTTAGCTTGCCTACGGCATCTAACCATAGAACTGAATTAACGCAACTCCGACCGAGTTGTGTTCCAGCCACAGACAAAGATGCAGGTGATAACCAGACGACAAGCAGAACTCCCTACCAGGATAAGAAAGGCCACGCCCTGGCCATCCACCTCACGGACAAGTCAGCTATAATCAACTCACCGCGGACTTCAGTAAGACTGATCAAACATCCCAGGCATAGCTTAGGATTTTAGTCTGAATTGTTTATTGGTATTGGTAATTTGATTGCATCCTGACTTTGTGCGATAGCTGTATAAACTTGTTGCGCTGGTTAGCAAGCTAGCCGGCTGGCCTATCGTTTTATAGCTAATGTGGTAGTACTGTTAACTAACCAAAGCATGCCTCACGGGTTGCTCCTCTATCTAAAAAATAATAACATTCGAGATCTCATTTTGGCTTATTGTAGATGGTTAACTATTTCCTGACCAAAGTGTGTGAACTTATGTATAGTAACGTTAGATCTGAGATCACTAACCATATAACTTGGCTGCTCATAACCTGAGCTTAGCTTACTCCACGTGATCCCTTTGTTCCCTGAACACACGTGTGGCATAGGCCTACACACGCACACACCCATATGTGCATACCCACACACACACATGCTACAATATGCACACAACACGATATGTCTGTTTAATAAAATGTAATATTCAACATTTTTGTTATGAGCCTTTTTTGTATGGTTAGTCAGAACACAAGCTCCACAATATTTCCAGTTGTGTTATACAGTAGCTACAGTTTAATTCTCACTGAACTAGCCTACATATGATTTTATATTGAATTACATATATATTTTTGAAATCTTTTTATTTGCAACTTCCACCAATTACCGCAACTTCATCGCAACAAACAATCACAAAAAAACTCTGCGAGATCCTAATAGGACTGATAATTAGGGAACGAGCAGCGAACCTGCTGGTACCCTATTGTTTTTGTTCGGATTCTTTTCCCCCCAACTTTGTCACTTTTATCACTTTGTTACTGAAGCTTTTCACCCAGTTTTGTACACAGTATGAAACTGGTGTGACAAAAAACATCTTGAATGTTGAATCTATTCTCATTATGCGTTTTGCCGTACAACGCGGTGCAAGGCCACAGCTCATTTTGGCCATGCTTGTCATTTAATGATAATCACCTGCTATTTGATTAGTCACCTGTTTGCCACTAAGATTGTCTGCGATCGAATACTAGAGCCTTGAGACTAGTCAGCCTTGAGATTATAATGTAATGTCTTGTCAGTCTTTAACAGTATAAAATAATTGTCATAGTTTAATCAAATGAAGATTATATGAATTTAAAGGGGAGCAATGTCAAAATATATTTTTTTCATTAGGCAGAGTATGTTGTCTTAATGTTTAAGTTGATTTAATTGTTTTCAGGTAGCACAGACAGCACAGCCAGTGGCAGTGCAGATGAGTTGCAGTCAGCAGAGCCATTAGTTATGGAAAAAGGTAGAGTGTGTGTGTGTGTGCGTGAGTGAGCGAGCGAGCGAGCGAGAGAGGGGTTATTTTGATGATGAATATTTTAATTATGGCCTTATAATCACTATTGTTGATACCAAAACACATATCTATATAAGTATGTTGTACCTTACAAAAATGGCTCACTGGGTCACCTTACTCAGAATTGTAATGTTAGAGATGGAAAAGTCGATCAACAAGAGGGGACATAAAAAAGAAATTGACGGAAATCGAGGAAAGACCAGAATGCCCCCGGACAAAGTCTGAGGAAAGCCCCAGATGTATTGGGCTAATCCCCGGATGTTTTCAGGTCATAGAAGCGCCCCTGTTGTAGCCTATAACATTACGAAAAAATAACAAGGCAGACCAAATCGGCATAAGATATCCACATCTTCCACAGATTCATTTAGTGAACAACGGTAATGGATAACGCCATTGTTGCGTTGTTACATTATTTAATGACATTCAGACTAACTCTAACAGTAGGCTAGCCTAATCTTATTGACATGGAGAAGTAGGCTAACATTGGACCAGTTAGCAGTTTTCAAAATGAATTCTACATGCCACATTACAAACATATATCAAGCCAATATACATTAGCAAATTGAAAGTAAATCGATTTGAAGCGTGTTGGCAAACAAAACTAACAGAACACGATTGCGGGGAGAAGAAAAAAACGTACCCCTTTCATTGATGACGCAATTACTTGAACTCATTCCTTTGTTTGTCACGATGTTAATGTATTTCTTGGCGCCGAACGTTCCCAAAATGTTTGATAGACTTCTGCCTGTTATGCGAGTTCTCTTCTTCTTCTGTGGCGTTTTAAGGCAGGCTGCATCCTTCGCGTTGCACTACCGCCATCTTCTGTTTTTCAAATGAATCCCATTTACATTCTATAAAGTTGTCTTGGATTCCAACAGGAATAAAATTGTTCCTTCTCGTTTTTACACACAATTGGCACCAATTTTGGTTATTTTTGTCATTACATTATTTAAGAACTTCTGATTCTGATGAAACCATATAATTCAAGATTCAACGTTAACTTGCCTCCCTCTCTCTGTCTTGCTTTTTAAAAATGGTTTGGTCACGCAGTGTGTAACGTTAGCTAGCCTATTTTATCTAGCCTAAGCCGAGGAAATAACGTAGGCTAGGCTACATTTCAGATTCGCATCATGATGGCCTATGTATGGGGCCATCTGACAAATACTACTTGGTTTGTTAGATGTAACTTATCAAAGAATTTTCGCTGTATAAAAAGTTGTCTATGTAGCCGTAGCCTATAGGCTACAGATCAACGTGCTTTGTGAAGTAGCTTGCATTCACAAGCAGTCAGCGTGTTGGCAAACAAAACTAACAGAACTATTAAAGCATCACGATTACGGGGAGAAGAAAAAAAAACGTAGGCCTACCCGTTTTCGTTGATGACGCAATTACTTACTCATTCATTTGTTTATAACGATGTCAATGTAATTCTTGGCGGCGAATTTTCCCAAAGTGTATGATAGACTTCTTCCACAGAACTACATCAGGGCTGCGTCCCAATATTCTTCACTCCCTACCTCCCTTCCTCCACTCCCTCACTACCACTCCTCTCCTACCCGGAAGTATGCAAAACTACCTGAACGTTTTGAATACAATTATTTACATGTACAGTATACAATATACATGAAATTGCGGTTTGCGGCGAGACATAAATTAATATGTAACCATTAATACATAATTAAGATGTAATCAGCAACATTAGATTAAAACACAAAGATCCGTTTCCGGGGCAAGGAGGAGAGGAGTGACGGACTAGAGTACTCAAGTGACTACGTCACGCTGGTTTCGGAAATAAATTACCCATTAATTTAGAGCGTTGACTTTAACTTACTTTTAAACCATTTCTACTGATTATGTCTTAGGCCTACCGTCTATTACGCGGATTGTTCAATACAACGCCCGTTCACAAACTATGTCGTTTTTCTGGACCAGCTTCGAGTATATTTTACGTTTTAGTAGCTATTTGTTTTGTGAACATACCAGCGCTGGCACTGTTTAAAAACTCCACGTCCCATAATTCCCTCCGAACGTGCAGCCGTGTCTCCAGACGTTGTCATATAACGTTAGCCACCAGTAGCACACAGCTCACTGCAACACTTTTTTCTCATGTTAGCTAGCTAGCTTGAAGGACTAAAACCTAGAATTGCTTTATGTGGTTAACCGTAGCGCATTTTATGATTTTGTCGGGCGGGCTTCTCTACTTAGCAAGCTAACGTTAGCTCATCTTCAGCTGCAGTACTCCCATCTGCCCAAGAATGTCCAAACAAACGAAATGATATCTTATTGGTCAAGAACCACCCGCGCGTTGCAGTACTGGATATGCAGTCCGTTAAAGTGGACTACAAGTCGAACTACAATGATTAATTCATTACTTTAAAAAATGAAAATTGGAACATGCGATATATGGTCTATATCCTCGTGCCACACAGGCTAATCCAGGAATGTTTCGGCTCATTCTATAAGCCATATTTTAAGAAACAGTCGATAGTCTCCAAAGCCCATTCTATTCTTCCATAGGGAATTTACTTCCGAAACCAGACTCCGCCCACAACTGACGTATTCACTTGAGTACTCTATGTGCTATGGAGGTGCTATGACGGAATGCAAATTTTTGGGGGTAAAATTTTTTTTATTTACTGGGTGGGGGGTTGCTTGTTAAATGGACTTTCATGGGCATTCAGCAGTGTCACGAATCGTGTACTTATGAAACAAAAACACAGATTTAGTTGTTTCCACTCATAGTTTGGTTGCAGGAGAAATGAATATCTCAGTTGAGCAAAATATTGGCGCTGGTGCCATGGCCACGAGGGGATCTGCAGGAAGGGGTTAACTACCATACATCCACCCAGATTTGCATATTAGGGACCACAGATCTTGCTCTCCTGCAAAAGATTTGCAGTCAATAAAAAGCATGGAATGGAGTCTTCAAAATGTCTTCATTGAAACAGATGAGATCAAGAGAGAAAATACAGGTCCACCATAATTAGTTTGTAAATAATTATTTGTAACATTTATTTTATTTGAGATATGTAAAGTTATTTTTAAAAGTTTCAGTGCTCAGACTGAAATTGAAAATGTTTTAAATTAAAACAATTCACACCCCATATAAGTCAAGCTTATTTCTTGCACAATTAGTGCACATAAAGGTCATGGTATGTCCACATTCACAATATAAAAATAATTTCATACATAATCAATGTACAAAAATGAAAAATAAAGAGTGAAACAGATATCCTCAATTGCTATCTCAGATAAAACATACTGTGTGAAGTTTAATAATCAGCTTTTCCTGACATACATATTGCAGCCTCCACATTGGCAGTAAAAGAACTGAAAATGTCAGTAATGTGAAGTTCATTTTCAGAATACAAATTTGCAATACACATTACCATGTTTATTTCTATAGTATTTATATATATATGCCGCATATAACAGTTTTCACATCATTGCTTTCATATACATTAGACTGGTGTCAATTTTATTATCAAAAAATATCAGCCTTCAGCCTACAAGGGAAATTACTTTTTATAAGAATACAAGCAAATAGTAAACCCTTTCCCCAACCAGTGTCACCACTTCCAAGTTCATTGGGCGAGGGACAATTACTTGACACCTAACCTTGGTGGCATTAATTACAGCTTGAAACCGGCCCAAAAATTTCAACCTGACTCTCCAAGATGAGCACACATTTTCTCTCTTAAATGAAGGGAATTACAGAAAATGACAAGCATATTACAACAACAAAAATAATAAGCATATCTAGCTTATTTGACTGGGTTACATCATCATTATCAAACCCAGAGCAACCGATAACAATAAGCTCCGGTAACAAAAGCCCAACAAAAATCTTTATTCAACTCACAAAAATGTGGAGGCATAGGCCAAATGATTATTACCTGTCCGTAATGATACTTGGGCTTAGGACTTTAAAATCATAGGATAAATATTGTTCATATGAAAATAGCCTAAAATAATATGAAGCATATTGCGGCGCCAACGCCGTCCTGAAAGTTCAATCATAGTCAATGGAATATTCACACAGTCCTAAAAACATGTGCATAGAGCACACGACTGCCCCTTATTGAATATGTGGGCATGAATATTCTTGACTATTCAAGCTTTCATTCAGAAATTGACGGCTTTTTACATGAATTTTCTTGTGGTCACATTTTATTTAAAAGCCAAGTACACATGAAAGACTTTTCCTCAGTGTGAATTCTCTGGTGGCTCCTTAAATTACATACCTGGGAAAAACACTTCTCACACTGAAGAGAAATAGGCTTTTCACCTGAATCCTCAGGTGTTTACTAAAACCAAATTTTCTCATAAAAGACTTCCCACACTGTGTATACTTTTATGTACACTTACAGTTGAAGTCGTAAGTTTACATACACTTATGTTGAAGTCATTAAAACTTATTTTTAACCACTCCACTGATTTCATGTTAGCAAACTATAGTGTTGGCAAGTCCGTTACTTTGTGCATGACACAAGTAATGTTTCCAACAATTATTTACAGACAGATTATTTCACTTTTAATTCACTATATCACAATTCCAGTGGGTCCTCAGACCCTTGATGACTTAGACATTTTACCAATCATGTATTCCATACTGTTCCAGCATAATTTAAAGCGAAATCTAGTCCCACCCCCCAATTCAAATAGAGATCCATTCAAATGCAGAGACGTTATAGTATCGCTTGGAAGAGTACCAGAAAATAAGATATTAAGAGTCTTTTGATGTTGTTGGGTCACAGACTTTAGGAAGTCACGGCATGATATTAAAAATTTAAAGGCACAGTCAACTTAGTTTATGTAAACTTCTGACCCACTGTAATTGTGATAGTGAATTGAAAGTGAAATAATCTGTCTGTAAACACTTGTTGGAAAAATTACTTGTGTCATGCACAAAGTAGATGTCCTAACTGACTTGCCAACACTATAGTTTGCTAATATGAAATCTGTGGAGTGGTTAAAAATGAGTTTTAATGACTTCAACCTAAGTGCATGTAAACTTCCGACTTCAACTTTTTGTACTACAGTTTGAACCTGTATGAATTATCAGTTTTTATATTAAAACCAAAATTGTCTGGCTTTTCACCTGTGAACCATCTTGTGGCGATTTAAAATATTTGTTCGGGAAAAACACTTTCCACACTGAGTACATTTGTAGGGCTTTTCACCTGTATGAATTCTCTGGTGTCTTTTTAAACTAGATATTTGGGAAAAGCACTTCCCACACTGAGAACATTTGTGGGGCCTTTCGCCTGTATGAATTTTCAGGTGGCTTTTTAAATTAGATATTATAGAAAAGCACTTCCCACACTGAGTGCATTTATAGGGCTTTTCACCTGTATGAATCCTCTGGTGGTTATTTAAATGATATTTTTGGGAAAAGCACTTCCCACAATGAGAACATTTGTGGGGTCTTTCACCTGCATGAAGTCTCTGGTGGTGATTTGCATTAGATATTGTGGAAAAGCACTTCCCACACTGAGTACATTTATAGGGCTTTTCTCCCGTATGAACTCTCTGGTGGTTATTTAAATGAGATATTTGGGAAAAGCACTTCCCACACAGAGAACATTTGTGGGGCCTTTCGCCTGTATGAATTTTCTGGTGGCTTTTTAAATGAGATATTGTGGAAAAGCACTTCCCACACTGAGTACATTTATAGGGCTTTTCACCTGTATGAATTCTCTGGTGGTCATTTAAATGATATTTTTGTGAAAAGCACTTCCCACAATGAGAACATTTGTGGGGTCTTTCACCTGCATGAAGTCTCTGGTGGTGATTTACATGAGATATTTGGGAAAAGCACTTCCCACACTGAGTACATTTATAGGGCTTTTCTCCTGTATGAACTCTCTGGTGGTTATTTAAATGAGATTTTTGGGAAAACCACTTCCCACACTGAGAACATTTGTAGGGCTTTTCATCTGTATTAATTTCACATTTATTTCTACAAATTGTCTGCTTTTGAAAAAAATTCAAAGAGCTTTGGTTTTTACTCCCATTTGTACTTTTCTTGACAATTCTGTTCTGATTATCTTCATTATTTATGATACAGTAATGTTTTAATTTCCCACATTGGTTCGGAATATCGTGAATTTCTTCATTTTTACAGTTTGGGTTTGGCTCTGCACATTGCCATGATTCAGTCTGGTCTTTGTGATCAACACCAGCTCCATTCATCACAGTATGCATGACATCGCTCACAAAACTTTCACTGCATTCACACTTGATTTGATCAGATTTAATATCAACACATTTAATATCCTGCAAGTCACTGATGTGCTCTGCCTTAAGGTATCCTCCATCATAAGTCTCTGTTTTGATTTGGTCTGGATGCAGATGGGTTACACATCCCAGCTTTGTACTGTCTACGCTCTCGGTCTTAAGATCCCCAGAGTGGGTGGAGCCCAGATCTGTTTCTATTTTAATCAATGATGTGTGGGTGTGGTGTACATCACTGACCCCACTGTGTGCTGGAACACACACTGGCTCCAGTGTGTCGAGTCCTGGTGCAGCACACTCTGTCTCTGTCTCTGCCATGTGGACAGACTCCAGTCCACTGAGTTCCTCTTCTTTCGGTCTGATCCTGTGCTGCTCAGTGAGCTCTGGTAGTGTTGTCTCAGTGTCCCGTCTCAGACAGACTCCTGCCTGCATCATACTGCTGCTCAAAGGTGTGCAGAAGTGCAGCTCCTGGAGAGAAACAGGGGAAGGAATTTGGCCTTGATAGAAAGGTCTTCCTGCAGCAGCGGACACATACATTACACTGCAGTCCTGCAGGTGCCTGACTGACCACAGGGGGCGCACTTGTAGTATGAGGTGGGTTAAACGTCCCCTGGGTAATACCAAATCTCAGGAGGTCAATTTTAAAAATACAGTTTTAACTTCACCTGCCACTTTGTGTGTTATTTTTAGTGTTCTACTGCCACTTTAGAAACATAACGTTACATCTTATATAGATTAGTGAATGAAAAGTAAAACGATTTGAAGCGTGCTGGCAAACAAAACTAACGGAACAGTTAAAGCATTAAGTTACGGGGAGAAGATTCATATTTCATAACATAAGATTCATAATTCATAACGTACCCCGATTCGTTGATGACTCAATTACTTCGACTCATTCTTTTGGTTAACACAATGGAATGTAATTCTTGGCGGCGAATGTTCCCAAACATCAGCCAGATTTGTGAGTTGAACAGAGCAGCCCCGAATCAATGGAAGCTCCAATAACAACCGAACTTCCGGTGCACAGTCTGGACCAACCTTCAAAATAAAGGCGTATTTTTTGTTTGTTGTTTGACGACCCAATCATGAAAAAGTTGGATTCTTGCCGAATATTTTGATTGGTATTTCAATACATACGATGTCAGAGAAACTATTTTTCAATTCCAACAATGTCAGACAAAGGTTTAATCATGTATATATTATGCCAATATTGTTGTCGTCGTTGTTGAGGCTGATGACGATGATCAAGATGCTGAATATGGTGTCATGTACCAATGAATTCTAATAATGTTCTTGCAAATGTTAATAAAAATATGCTAACAATTCAGGCAATGGCATTTCTTTTCACTATAACCTACATGGATCGGCAGTAGCCTAATATAAATTGTATTTGTTGAAAGGCCTACTAATGTCCATTTTCCTCACAGATGACAACTGCTTAACACATTTGTGTGATTTCATACAATAATAGAACTCAAGCACATAAATTCATTGCTGAAATATAATTTAGATCTTAAGTCAATACTGTAAACATTAGCCAAAAACAGAAAATTGTTTCTGAGAGCGGAAAAGTAAAAGGACTCATCTGAAGATAAAGAGAATCTGATGAGTTTTAGATGACGCATTTGTCCAATGAACTCTTGCTAGGGTTTAAATACCATACATACACACAGATTTCCATATTAGGGACTACGAACCTTGCTCTCCTGAAAGTCAATAAAAGAAGCATGAAATGGATTCTTCAAAATGTTGTCATTTAATCAAATGAGATCAAAAAAAATACATGCGCACCATAATTTGCACATTTGTAACATATTTAATTTATTTGAGATGTGAAGGTATTTTTAAAGTTTACTTGTTAAGACTAATTGAAAACATTTAAAGTTAAAACAATACACACTCCATATGAGTCAAGCTTATTGCACAATTAGTGTGATGAGAAACCTGCAACAGGAATTAAACTACATTTAGTGAAGGAGAAAGCAATGACACAGTGAAGGACATATGGGTTTATACAGAACTGGCATAAAGGTCTTGATATGTCCACTTACAATGTAAAATTATTTCCTCCACAAATCACATACAAAAATTCAAAATAAAGCGTGAAGGTTGCAAAGAGGTGGAAAATTTCCAGTAAATTTCTGGAAATTTACTATGGGAAGTTAAGCTCTCAAATTTTGACAAATTATAATTTTTTGCAAAAGTTAGCCTATAACATGGAACTTAAATTTAGTTGGAAAATACACATAAAATGCAATTCTAGATCTTGCAGCATGCTTTGGTTAAAACAACCCAATTTAATGCAAATTCAGTTGAATTTCAACCCTGCACTGTGCATTCTTCCATAGAGTACTCAAGTGACTACGTCACACTGGCTTCAGAAGCGACTTCCCCCATTCATTTAGACCACAGACATTAACTAAAACTTACTTAAAAAAATTTCTAGTGACTATGTCTTACCATCAATTTCCTGGATTGTTCAATGTTAGAAAATATGTAGTGTTTCTGGACCAGCTTCGAGTATATTCTACGTTTTAGTATTTTTTTTGTGAATATACCAGCACTGGCACTGTTTAAAAACTCGATGTCCCATAATTCCCTCCAGACGGTTCAATTAAGTAAAATGGCCGAATTAGCAAGGTGGTATGCACTGCCAAAAACGTCCAGACAAGATGATATCTATTTGGTCGAGATCCGCCCGTGCGCTGCAGTAATGGATATGTAGTCCGTTAGTGGACTACAAACCGGACTACAAATCATTAATCATTACTTTAAAAACTAAAACTTGGAACATGCAATGTATGCTCTACTTCCTTGTACCACACAGGCTAATCTAGGAATGTTTTTGGCTCATTCTATAAATCAGATTTCAAGAAATTGTCGATAGTCTCCGAAGTCTGTTCTATCTGTCATAAGGAATTTACTTCCGAAAACAAACGCCCACGTCTGACAAACTCACTTGAGTATTCTATAACATGTGCAGTGCATTCTTTTATCACATGCACAGCTCATTTCTAGCGTCCTGCATACTACTGCAGGGCCCTCTGCATGCACTGTGCATTCTTCAATCACATGCAGAAATAATTCCCAGCATCCTGCACACTACAGCAAGGCTATTGAGGCCACACTACTGCATTTGAGGCCAAGGAAAACTTCCATTTTCAATACTTTTTTTTTTTTTTGCAAATGTTTGCATGGATGTCTGCTTATGACAAAACAAAATGTTTATATTTATGACTGCATATGACGAGGTAAATACAGCGGGAACAAATAACACCAACATTTCTAGTTTATTCCCGTGATTTCCCATATATTCCTGTTAATTCCCATGGAAAGTTTCCACCTCTGAATATTCCCAGAATTTTGCAACCCTAGAAATAAATATCCTCAACTGATATCTCAGATAAATAATACTGTCCGAAGTCCAATAATGAGCTTTATCTGACATACACATTACAGCCTCTACATTGGCAGTAAAAACTGAAAATGTCAGTACTGTCAAGTTAATTTACAGATTACAAGTTTACAATACATATTACCATGTTTATTTCTACAGAGTATATACAGTTTTCACGTCATTTATTTCATACACATTACACTGGTGTCAATTTCATGATCAAAAAATTCAGACAAGGGAAATTACATTTTCAAAAGACGACATGTAAATAGTAAACGCTGTCCCCAAATTTCATGTTAGCAAACTATAGTGTTGGCAAGTCAGTTAGGACATTTACGTGGTGCATGACGCAAGTTATTTGTCCAACAATTGTTTACAGACAGAATATTTCACTTTTAATTCACTATATCACAATTCCAGTGGGTCAGAAGTTTACATACATAAGTTGACTGTGCCTTTAAACAGCTTGGAAAATTCCAGAAAATGATGTCATGGCTTTAGAAACTCCTGATAGGTTAATTGACATTATTTGATTTAATTGGAGTTGTACCTGTGGATGTATTTTAAGGTCTACCTTCAAACTCAGCGCCTCTTTGCTTGACATCATGGGAAAATCAAAAGAAATCAGCCAAGACCTCAGGAAGAAAATTGTGGACCTCCACAAGTCTGTTTCATCCTTGGGAGCAATTTCCAAACACCTGCAGGTACCACGTTCGTCTGTACAAACAATAGTACACAAGTATAAACACCATGGGACCACGCAGCCGTCATAACGTTCAGGAAGGAGACACGTTCTGTCTCCTAAAGATGAATGTGCTTTGATGTGAAAAGTGCAAATCAATCCCAGAACAACAGCAAAGGACCTTGTGAAGATGCTGGAGGGAACAGGTACAAAAGTATCTATATCCACAGTAAAACGAGTGCTATATCGACATAACCTGAAAGGCTGCTCAGCAAGGAAGAAGCCACTACTCCAAAACCGCCATAAAAGAGCCAGACTACAGTTTGCAACTGTACATGGGGACAAAGATCTAACTTTTTGAAGAAATGTCCTCTGGTCTGATGAAAATGTTTTTTACTGTTTGGCCATAATAACCATTGTTATGTTTGGAGGAAAAAGGGTGAGGCTTGCAAGCCGAAGAACACCATCCCAACCGTGAAGCACGGGGGAGGCAGCACCATGTTGTGGGGGTGCTTTGCTGCAGGAGGGACTGGTGCACTTCATAAAATAGATGGCATCGTGAGGAAGGAATATTATGTGGATATATTGAAGCAACATCTCAAGACATCAGCCAGGAAGTTAAAGCTTGGTCGCAAATGGCTCTTCCAAATGGACAATGACCCAAAGCATACTTCCATAGTTGTGGCAAAATGGCTTAAGGACAACAAAGTCAAGGTATTGGAGTGGCCATCACAAAGTCCTGACCTCAATCCAATCGAACATTTGTGGGCAGAACTGAAAAAGCATGTGCGAGCAAGGAAGCCTCAGTTACACCAGTTCTGTCAGGAGGAATGGGCCAAAATTACAGCAACTTATTGTGAGAAGCTTATGGAAGGCAACCCGAGATGTTTGAGCCATGTTAAACAATTTAAAGGCAATGCTACCAAATACAAACAGAGTGTATGTAAACTTCTGATCCACTGGGAAAGTGATGAAAGACATAAAAGCTGAAATAAATCATTCTTTCTCCAATTATTTGGACATTTCACATTCTTAAAATAAAGTTGTGATCCAACTGACCTAAGACAGGGAATGTTTACTAGGATTAAATGTCAGGAACTGTGAAAAAGTAAGTTTACATGGATTTGGCTAAGGTGTATGTAAACTTTCGACTTCAACTGTAGGTGTATAATCAAGAAACTATTTAGTTTTAAAACATTTCGCACACTAAATACAAAGTTAGGGCTCTTCATCCGTGTGAACATGCTAGTGGCTATTTACATGAGCTTTTGTAAAAAAAAACCTTCCCACACATACCACACTGTACATGTGTAGAACTTTTCACCTTTATTTTCTGGTGATTTTGAACGAAAGCATTTTCCACAATAAGGACATTTGTTAGGTTATTTACCTCTATGCTGATATTTAACTTAGGTTTTAATATAAAAACTTTCTCGCAATGAGTACACTAATTGCCAGGCTTTTCACCTGTATGGATTCTCTGGTGGACATTTAAATTAGACATTTTGGTAAAACACTTCTCACACTGAGTACATTTATAGGGCTTTTCACCTGTATGAATTCTCAGATGATTATTCAATACATCTTTTCTATTAAAACACTTCTCACACCGAGTACATTTGTAGGGGTTTTCACCTGTATGAATTCTCTGGTGGACATTTAAATTAGACATTTTGGTAAAACACTTCTCACACTGAGTACATTTGTAGGGCTTTTCACCTGTATGAATTCTCAGATGATTATTTAATAGATTTTCTATAAAAACCCTTCTCACACTGAGTACATTTGTAGGGCTTTTCCGCCGTATGAATTCTCTGGTGGACATTTAAATTAGACATTTTGGTAAAACACTTCTCACACTGAGTACATTTGTAGGGCTTTTCACCTGTATGAATTCTCAGATGATTATTTAATACAGATGTTCTATAAAAACCCTTCTCACACTGAGTACATTTGTAGGGCTTTTCACCTGTATGAATTCTCTGGTGGCTTTTTAAATTATATATTTGGGAAAATACCTTTTTAGAGGAGCCTGAAGACTGGGTTGGCCATGGAATAACAACAATTTCCCTCAGTCCATTCATGTCCCTGTCTTGGGTTGTGGAGTTGCCATGTATTTAATTCTATTCAATTGACATCAATATCATAGCAACTGTTGTTAAATTAAAAAATGAAATAGACTCATAGAACACGACTAAAAAATGAGTTACATTACAAATAACTAAGGCTGAATTGCAAAACGGTTGTTGCGGTTGTTAAAACGGTTGTTGCTTGGTAAAAGACAAAATGCATATTCAGCGTTCTTTTGCATGAAATGATTCAACTTGGCAAATTTGAATTTACCATGATCACTCAACGTGCAATTCACAGACAAATACTGACCAGGGACCCATTTCCCAAAAGCGTCTTAGAGTTAAGATGATCTTAGTGCCTTGTATTTGTGCCTTATTGATTCGATATTTACAATTATTAAGATTTACTGGCATTACAATAGAAAAGATAATAAAAATATAGGGAGAAAGACAAGAAACAAATGATGAAAAAACAAACAAACAACAACAGTAATATAAAAACAAAATAGCCAATCCAATCTTTATTCTAAGATCCTTTTGGGAAACAGAGCCCAGCACACAAAATAATGGAATTCCAGGTTTCCTACCAGTAGTGAAATATGACTTACTATTATCCATTATATATTTAGTAAATATAATAGATTTTTTATTTATTTATTTAGTGAAGTTAGCATTTTATGCAAATATGCTATTGATATTCATTTAAGATGGACACAGCTGATTGAGCATTTGCGCCAAAGGCCTTGTACAGATTGGTCTACAATGTCAAGCTATACAATTTATATATATATATATATATATTACTTAATGACCATGCTCAGCCAATCAGCATTATGTTGCCATTGTGATTTCAATTCAATTTTATTTGTATTGCGCTTTTTACAGAGAACTGTCTCAACGACGTTGTACAGAGAAACAGAAGGTGAATTGTGAAAAAACTAAGCCTGAACCCCCAAGAAGCAAACAAGGTAAAAAATAAAAACCGTTAAAAAAACTTTTTTAAAACTCCCCAATGGAAAGAAATCTTGGGAGGAACCTGCACTGTAAAAAATCTTGCATCCTCACATAGTTTTAACACACATTTAATAGCTAGATCTATTTAATATTTATTATTTTCATCATAAACAGAATCACTTTACTTTGGATGTACTCAAAAAGTGTCAGTATACATACAATTTATTTTAAATAAAACTTAAACATTTTATTTAAGTAATGTGGGGCGGCAGTGTAGTATAATGGTTAAGGAACTAGCCTTGTAACTGAAAGGTTGCAGGTTCGATTCCCAGGTAGGACACTGCCGTTGTACCCTTGAGCAAGGTACTTAACCTGAATTGCTTCAGTATATATCCAGCTGTATAATCAGATAATATATGTAAAAGAAATGCTAAAAAGTTGTAAGTCGCTCTGGATAAGAGCATCTGCTAAATGCCTGTAATGTAATGTAATGTAATAATTTGATTAAATGTGTTAATGAAACGCAATGAAAGTGAGTTGGCATTATCATTTGTCTATCACGCGAGTCTTAGCGCCGAGACTGTAGAAAAATATGCCTAAACGCGCATGCGCCATGCACTGAAAAAAGGGGAAATGGCCGTCTGTTCAATTTACAAAAGGTGCAGTTAGTTTATTCTACATAATCAATTTGTGTTTCTTCTAAGAATGTAATTGAGTCTAGTAGAGTTAATTTATCTTGAGGAATGTCAGTTCTACATTGAGAGAGAATGTACTAGTTGTTTCGCCACCACTGGAAATGGAATGAATTCAAACTGCGAGCCAGCCGGCTCACACCACTAGCTAGCTAAGTAGCTAGGGGGCAACGACTTGGCTCTGCCATTTGGCTAGCTAGTTAGCTAACATTAGGACAAACTAAATGTGGGCATGAGCTGTGAGTTTGGAGACCACATATTCTTTTATGATATGAAATAGCTATATTGATAGCGTGCCTGCATGCGTTCTCAAAAAACGTAAAATTAATAGGCTAGGTGTCAATTCAAATAAACTGGGGCATGCTCTCTGCCTCTGCTATTCTTGCAACAACTCTATTAGCTAGCTCCATTCTACCTTTCTCCAAAACATTACCAAACTAGCTATATGAATGGTGTAATTTAAATGATTTCACCTTTTATGACATTACTTGGAGTTAATGTAACCAAGGCAATTTATTTCAAGTCTCACAAAATATGCTGTTCACACATCTTTTCACAGACCTTAATTCACCCTGTTTGATTTGTTGAGTGGCACTCTCCACGTCTTTATAGTGGTGGTGATGATAGCCCAGAAAGTCTTGAGGCATTATGTGGTAAGTACTATATATAATGTCGAGGGCAGACATTTAAGTTTTGTTTATGTCCTTATTCCTGTACAAACACTAAATTTGTATGATTCATTCATTTTGATCTGAATGTGACTTCTACAGGCCGTAGACCAAGCCCTCATCCAGGCAGTCACCAAGGAGACCATGGTGGGGATCTTTATCATCAAAAGAAACAATGTCAGTGACGAACTGGAAGACATCAGGATTTTCTTCATGGGCCTGACTGTGCTACTGGACCTGGACAGTGTGGCTTTTGTGGCTGCCATGTTATTTGGATTAATGTACGCTTTGAACTTGAACTTCCCTCCCCAAAAGGAATTTCACTATTGAGGTACATAAGCGGGTTTTCCTCAAAAGCTGTACAACACCACCACCCATTTTTGGTTATTTTATTTCTGACACATTGAAAGCAATAACCGACCCCCAATTCCAAATGTTCACTTGGATTTTTAAATCTTAAATTCTTACACATGGGATGCACTGAAACGGAAAAGGAAAATGTGGACATTTGTACCTGTAGCATCACCGAGCATGTTTACGATGTTCTCTCTTGATAACATTGTGGCTTTGTCCCAGGAAAGTAATTTTTTTTCTATTTCTTTCCCAATCAATGCAGTAAAATAGTGAAACTATGGGAAACAAGACAAATCGTATTTGAAATGGACTACTTTGATACTTAATCAGCAACATTAGTCATTCTTGTTGATTTGCAAAAAATTACACGTTCGTACAAATTCAGATATGTCGATTTGGAACTCCAGTTGTTGTATACGTGTTCTTGCTGTGGTGGATTTGTTAAGGGGAACAGTCTCCCGTTTGTCAGAATGTTGAAACTTGATATTTTTATGAGCAATTACAATTTTGGTAACAGAAATGGCTTCTGCTTTGTCTGTTTATGGATGTATTGCCATCTACACATTTGCACTTAGAGGAAACAGTTAATGTTGTATTTACAGGATTAGATCATGTGGAACCGAAGTCCACAATATATTTACATAATACCAATTTAAAAAATCATATTGGAATCATGGTAATAAATCAAGTAGAATTGACAAAATTACATTGAACTTATGGTGTGAGATTTACTTGAGCATATTAAATTGACTCAGCAGGAAAACATTGTATTGAATTTTCATGAAGAAATCATGTAAATACTATTAGTAACCTGTACTCAAGTTAATTGAGTTCAATCTCATGTGTAGCCTAAGTGAGTTTACATTACCAATAAAATTAAGTTTATCCAACTTAATATGGTTACTAATAGTAATGTGTACTCAATTTAATTTTGTTCAATCTCATGTGGAAGTGAGTTAATATTACCAAGACAATTAAGTTTATCCAACTTAATATGGCTACTACTAGTAATATGTACTTAATTTTGATGAGTTTACTTAGTTACGTAATTGTGTTCATCCTACTTAAAAAAGCACTGAAATTAATTCAACTCAAATAAGCCAACGCAAAATGTTACCTCATTTTTTATGAGTTGGAGAAGGGCAATATTTTTTTACAATGTGGCTAGATGGGAGCCTATCCTCCGCTGGCCGGCCTGGTTTAACTAAAGGAACCTGACCAGAGAGGGGGAGCCTATCCTCCGCTGGCCGGCCCGGTTTAACTAAAGGTGGAATAGATGGTAACACAATGTAATGAGGGATCGATCACAGCAATGAATCAATTGGGTTGAGCAGGTTCAGGTCTGAGATATTAAACTAGCTGGTGAGTAGCAAGTCCAATGAAGAGATGTAGAATATGCAATTCAGAGGGGCGGGGTCAAGCATCTGGGACTTTGTTCCCAAAAATCATGTTGTATGAAGAAAACCTGTCAGTGTTACATTAACCTTTTCTCAGTGGACAAGGATTATTTTATTTTTTTTGTGGGTTTTAGCTTCAATTTTCAGGCTGGGGTCCCACGCACCAATCCATTTCCTTTCCCCTAATAACAGTTATAATGTATTACAAGTCAAATTAAGTTGCAAAGTATGGGTTTTACTCTAATGCGACATTTACATTGCAGGTCTTGATTCCTAAATCAAATGAGTCTTGTAGAAATCTGATAATTTGTCTATAGTGTTTACTTTACATGACCTGTATGAGGCCTGTGTGTTTACATGACCTGTATGAGGCCTGTGTGTTTACATGACCTGTATGTGGCCTGTGTGTTTACATGACCTGTATGAGGCCTGTGTGTTTACATGACCTGTATGAGGCCTGTGTGTTTACATGACCTGTATGAGACCTGTGTGTTTACATGACCTGTATGGGGCCTGTGTGTTTACATGACCTGTATGTGGCCTGTGTGTTTATATGTCCTGTATGTGGCCTGTGTGTTTACATGACCTGTATGTGGCCTGTGTGTTTATATGTCCTGTATGTGGCCTGTGTGTTTACATGACCTGTATGAGGCCTGTGTGTTTACATGTCCCTGCAGCTTGTCTGACACACGTGCGCACAGAGTAACGCAGGTAAGGTTGACATGGCAACAGATAGACGCCAACATGGAGCCCAGTGAAGTTATGATTTTGTTGCTTTTGTTCAATGTCCTGCACTTCAAAGGCAGGATTTTCAGGCGATAGCAATCGATGGCAAGACAGTGGAGAAGGGCCATCACATACAGTGCCTTAGTATTTGCTGCAGCGATCTCTGATACCTCCGTAGAGAAAAGGCTTTGGATGCACAGCAGGAGTCAGGAGTGGTGGGACTGTGTTGTGCACTCCTTCAATTACTCCCAGTGGTTCAAAATTTTTAGAAGAAGGGAAACCTTTGAATATGTGTTCACCTCAAATTCAGGTTGGATGTTGGCTATTTGAATTGTATCGGAATTAAATACATAAGAGGCAGGATGTGTCAGAATATAGCCACGTGTTTCAATAGGGTGAATGATCCCTCTAAACACGAAAAGAACCTAAAAATAATGAACAGAATGTTATCATTCTGGGTTTGCAATTGCGGTTGGAATGAAAACCAGCGTGCACAGGGGCACTCCAGGACCGAGTTTGGGAACAAACTGACTCTCCAGTATTGTTTTCACCAAATCACATCACAAGTCCGTCGCACCGTTTAATTCACAAGCAATGGCCGGGATTGTGCATAATGTGACTACTTCGCTAACTTAATTGCACTGTAGCCTATAACATTACTAAAAAAATAACAAGGCAGGTGATACAACCCAAATCGGCATAAGATTTCCGCATGTTCCACTGATTAATTTAGCGAACAACGGTAAGGGATAACGCCATTGTTGCGTTGTTACATTATTTAACGACATTCAGACTAACTCTAAGAGGCTAGTAGGCTAGTCTAATCTTATTGACATGGAGAAGTAACATTGTACCAGTTAGAAGTTTTCAAAATAAATTCTACAATTCTACATGCCACATTACAAACATATATCAGGCCAATATACATGAGTGAATGGAAAGTAAACCGATCTGAAGCGTGTTGGCAAACACAACTAACAGAACTATTAGGCCAAAGCATCATGATCACGGGGAGGAAGAAAAAAAAAACGTAGGCCTACCCGTTTTCGTTGATGACGCAATTACTTTAACTCATTCATTTGTTCATCACGATGTCAATGTAAATCTTGGCGGCGAATGTTCCCAAAATGTAAGATAGACTTCTACCAAAGATTTTAGATATGAGAAGATACGCAACTGGCGCTTTTGCCCATTGGATTTTTCGTCCGCACAAATGGAAGTGATCAGGCATGCGTATTTTCAGTTATCTTAGCAACTAAAGTTAGAGCTCCGTAGTCCCGCCCACTTTGGTGACGAACTTCTGGTGCCACTTTTCGAAAAAAATATAGGCTAAATGGGAGTCAATTGACTGAAAAAGTTTTTTTTCCTATATTCGGGCAGCTAGACGTCCAAAACACCCAAGAGAGGGGTTGTCATATTTTGTAATATTTGATAAAATTGGTCATTTGAAATTATATCCAACAAATAGCCTAAACAACAAGAGCGTTTTCAAAAAAACAACCAAAAGGCAAAACGACTACGAGTGATTCTCGCCCTTGGTGATACTGTTAGTTTCACTCCCATAATAAGACAAAGTGATAGTCATTTTCGCTAGCAGAGCGACCGATAGCTTCCATAATAAGTTACAAGAGCAGACCGAGTGTTAGCCATTTTCGCTAGCAGATCGGCCGCCCGGTAGCGACTTCGTTAGCTATGTACGACCGGGGATTCTGGGTAGTGTAGTTATGTTTCTCAAACTCCGTTAATTATACGATTAAATTTTGATTTAAACGCAGTTATGAGTATGTAATGGACTATGTATCACATATATGTAAAAATTTTGGTCCATACAATGCCATATATCAACATAAGGGTGAACGGTTGTTCCCGAAGTGGGGAAAAGTAATGGCTTCAGGCAGTCTTCCGGGACCAGCCAGGGATAGGAGGGGGCGGGACTACGGAGCTCTATAACGTAGCCTATGCTAAGGCCTGGTACATACTCTACGCAAGGAACATGAACGCCAACGCAGATTCGGGACATACGCGAGGTCTTTGTTTACATAGCTACTATACGCGCGTTAACTGGCTTCTTTTTGCCCTGTCCGCTAGTTGGCAGCCTAGGCTAATCTGGTTGGAGCCATAGACTGTATAAAAATATGGACAAAGCCACTGTGACGTCACCCATTGCCTTTCCATGGCCTCGGAAAAACCAAATTGAAACACGGAAGTCTTTTTCGCCGGCTGTTTGGACGAACTGCGCCTGCTCAGTGGAGCCGACTTAACCTTTGCTTGGAGCAGGGTGAACCGGATATGGTCTTCATGGGAGGGTCTCTGTCCAGGCACAGTATGATTGACAGTTCGGGGCGGAGATTCTGGAAAGCGGGAGAAGTTAGAAGCGGGAGCTCTGGTTTTATATTGCAAGCGAATTCACGGTAAGTTAAGCTAATGTTTATTATATCATTTCATTTTCACGGTTTTACTGTGTTATTTATTTGCATTGACTGTGTGAAATTCGTCACATCATTGTGTTATGTTATAACGTTTATTCAGTTATCTTCAATTTACAGTACAATTTAAAGTACATTAATATTCCACCCAACTCAGATCGGAGGTAGGCTAATTCCATTAGCTAGCATACCAGCTTGACAGTGAGATTGGTTACGTTAGGCCTAGGCAGGCTAAGGCGAACATAGGGTAACGTTATGATTGCCATTAACGATATTGACGGTCAATCAATCACATTTACGTACAAGACTACTTTTATTATAAATGTCCCGAAGAGCTGCTCTAAATAGGTAGCAAGCTGTCAGCAAGCTTGCGACCCAAAAAATCCGTCCAGGCCATAGACTGTATAAAAATAGGTCCTTGCGGGATTTCTAAATTCCAAAAAATGTCTGGTTAGGTTTTGCTCGTTCCAATAACCCAGCAGAGTAGCCTATTATGTTAATAATGCCCGCCCGAACCTGTCCTAATTTTTTGTGTGTGGATAAAATATACAATAGCTATATGATCACCCTAGCTAACGCAAATCACAATGAAAGAAGATGAAATAACGTCAGCTGTGGTCATCTACGAAGCATTTTAATAAGAATCTATTTGCATGCGTGAAAATTTCAGAAGTTTCCCACCCTAGTGCATGGTCTCATTACACAGACTGGTTGTAACCTTGCATTTTTAATGTCTTTTGCAGACACAACGATGGAAAGCCGAAGCCTCAACTGTGAGTTTCTGTACCCACCTTTCATTGTGAACCATTTTTCTTTTTTAATCACTGTGCCTTAAACTAGTCATTTACATAATATACTTGAGTGTATTTCTCTTTCATTGCTAATTTTTCAAGCGTAGCTCGCCTTATGCAATAGGACCAAACAGCATATTGACAATATTAAAGTATCATGTCTAGATTGTGGATGATGTTTTTAATAGCTTGCATCCAGAATGTATCATTGTATATTGCAATGAGATGCATTTAATTTTATTCCTCTTACACAGCTAAAACTGTCTGGATAGTTGGTGACAGCTACTTTTTATTTTTTTAAATAGTATGGTCCATTCCCTTAAAGACTGAATCTACGGGAGGAGTTTCTCCAATCCTGGATTTAGCTTTTAATGGAATAGGTTTTTTTTTAATGAAATGGGTCAGCTTTTCAAATTTTATGTGATGTTATATTTTGTATTATGATTTATTTTAATTAATGACATCTGTAGCTATGCCATTGTTCACCCAACTCCCCCTGCTCTTCCTCATCCCTGTCCCGCATCTTCTCTCCCCCACCCCCCCATCTTGTCCTCTCCAGCCATGGCACCCCATGGCCTTTCTTGCTTCCTGCTCCCTAAGCCGGTGTAGCTGTCAATAAATTTTTTTTTAAATTATCCAACTTGTTTTCATGTGTTCATTATTTGCATAACAGAATCATGCAGTAGGTGAAATAGCAAATATTACACAATATATAAACTAATCAAATGTCATTCAAAATGAAGCATAAATAAGGGCATCTGGTAGCCTAACTACCCTCTACATTATACATGTTGTACAGCAATTAATTTTTGTAAGTACTTGCTCTGTAATGAGAATCAGACCCTTTATATAAATGTGGAAAAATGTAATTTGAGGTTTTTGTCTGCTTTTGTCTTTAAAATATTTAATACCCTCTTGCATTCAGTTAAATAATGAGTACATAATGCACCAATACATTACCGCTCAAGATGGCCTTCCCCAGCGTGCACACAGTGTAGGTATAGCCACTGATGTAAATAAGTAACACATCCTGTAATCTCACTGAAAGACTAAGGAGGACCAGCTTGTGCTGCGACTTTAAATGTGTTAAAGGAGTGATTAAGATCATTCTTTTTTCACAAAGCAACTTGAAATCAGTACAATTCTTTTATGTATCCTTAAAAGATGGTCAGATGTCCCTTGTGGCTGACAGGGTGAGTCTGTGGTCCATACATCCCGCACAGGATGGCGGCGTTTTCCTTTGTAATATGGATGCTGCACATTTGATAAGGGTCACCCACAGACTAGGACTGCGGTCCCCAACCCTATTCCTTGTGCTGTTTCAACCCCCAAATTTGGCACATCTGATTCTACAAATTAGCAGCTCAAGATATCATTTCATCACAGAATTAGTGATCTGTGTTAGTATTGATTATGTTGGTAACTTGAACAGCTGGTAATAAATTTACATCTGTAAAATAGAGAAAGGATAGAACAAGATCAGTTTTCATTTCATAATAGGGGACAAAAAACTCAAAGGTAACAAGAAGTTAGGGGTTTGACATAGGAGACAACAAAGTTCAGTAGCCTGTCTCAGTTTAAAGCCCACTCACCACGTCAAGGTGCAGGCTGAGAGTGGGAACACAAGACAAGACACACATTTAGTACAAGACAAACCCTGACGAGACACACATTAAAAATGACAAGGTCCACATAAAAAATTTGTACATGTTTATGCTGGCTGTAAGTGGTATTGTAATCCATGGGTCTTTGTAAGCGAGGACTTCCACAGTAAACACTTATGCCCCGTTTATGCGGGCTCTAAGTGATACTTGCAACAGTCATCCAGGGGTTATGTGTGTATATATAATATTATGTACATACATGTTGACCAACCACTGCTGCAGCATGTCTTCATTAGCTAAAGGAAATCTATCAAAGAATAAAATGGTTATAATAGGCTGCGATCGGTTGCGATGCAGCTTACAGAATTATAAAACTACCATCACAGATAAAAGTAGTCGGGCACCGAGGAATATGGTTTGAAATTAGACATTTGGATGATGTTAATTGCCAGAATTCAAAGCAAATTCTGTCTGAAATCTCATACAATATTCTATAATCCAAGGGTCATGGGAAAATATCAGACTATAATGTTAACGTTAGCCTATGTGGGAAAATATCAGACTGTAATGTTAACGTTAGCCTAACGTTACCCTATTTTTATACAGTCCATGGTGGTGGCAAGTGGCGACACGAAAAACATGATAGCTAAATGACAGCTAACGTTATGTCGGGTTTCCATCTCCATGAACACGTTTCCCACATGCTTTAAAAGTTATAAATAATGCTCAACCTAAAATGAATACCTCTAATGAAAAATACACCATGACTAATGCACGGTAACGTTAGCAATGTCGAAATTCCACTCCACATAAAATGCACTTAGCCAGTGGAGAGCATAGGACGAAGTGCAATGTAGCTACATGTCCACGATGAGACCGTTAACGTTAAATTACAAAGCTAAAAATAGACACAAAGGCTCACCAGGTCGATGTTTAATGGAATATAAGTTAACGTTACACAACTGAAATTTGACTAACGTTACTTTTGACAGGTTTTACATCGTTAGCTAACGTTAAGTAGCCAAACCAAACGGTTTTGGGAGATAAAAGTTGCTAACTGCACTAGCATACTGGTCTACGTAATATACAAAAGCGTTAGCTTGTCATGCTAGGTCGCGGTAGGTAGCGTAGGCTACTTCTGCAGGCTGTTATCTAATAAGGCTACTTACTTGGTAAAAAATAAAGTAATACAAATTGTATTACCGAAAAAACTGGAGACTGCTTTTTGTTTGACTAATGCACGGTAACGTTAGCAATGTCGAAATTCACACCACATAAAATGCACTTAGCCAGTGGAGAGCATAGGACGAAGTGCAATGTAGGTTTTACATCGTTAGCTAACGTTAAGTAGCCAAACCAAACGGTTTTGGGAGATAAAGGTGCTAACTCCACTAGCATACCGGTCTACGTAATATACGTTAGCTTGTCATGCTAGGTAGCGTAGGCTACTTCTGCAGGCTGTTATCTAATAAGGCTAACGTTACTTACTCGGTAAAAAATAAAGTAATAAAAAATGTCTCACCGAAAAAACTGGAGAGAATGCTTTTGAGACGCTCGATTAGTACAGTTGTATGCAGTGTTACAATAGGATTGTGAAGACAGAGCAGAATATAACATGCAGAACATGCCATAATGAATTCAACACTAGTGACAATAAGAATTGCGATCTGATTGCGATGTGTCTAATATTAGCCAAATTCACACATTAAAAGGAGGAGAATGGCTGAGAATGTCAAGGCCATTGCTAGCCACTTGAGGTACCGCCTATGGGTCCCGCCCCACGTCCCGCCCACGTCCCCCCCACGTCCCGCCCCACGTCCCGCCCGTTCCGCCTATGGTTCCCGCCCCTCAAAGTGAGTGAAATGACCGGCAGTAACCCGACTCAATCTGTCCCCTGATTGGTCCTGAACAAATGTCAATACCCTGTCCAAACGACACAATATTTTAAAAAATCAGCACATGCACAGGCATTAGATGAAGGAAAGGCACCTATTGCAATAAAAAAAATTTTTGTAAAAAATTTATTGACTGAGTATTTTGACCAAATTGCTGCCGTTCACTTACATGGGGAAAGACCTATACTGGAGCCAACCGCAGTGGCGCTAGTGAGCAACGGCACAATGGCGGCTCCCAGGCCAACCAGGAAGTGGGCTTCAAAACGAAATCCCAGTCTTGGCCCCTTGGTTGGAGCGAGTAACCTTAAACCGGAAATTATTACTTCTTTGTGTGTAGTCTGCAATTCTGCTGTTATTGAACATTATTTACATTTAGCACCTCTAACGGAAACGCGTGGAATTGCACCACACGTTTGCGTCGCGTTACAAAATTTGGACTGCACATTTTTCTGCAAGAACGCGAGAAACGCCCCCCGCGTTGCTCTTTGCGTCGTTGTGCGCGTTCCTTGCGTAGAGTATGTACCAGGCCTAAGGCCTAGTACATACTCTACGCAAGGGACATGAACGCCAACGCAGATTCAGGACATACGCGAGGTCTTTGCTTACATACTATACGCGCGTGTATGGGCTTCTTTTCGCCCTGTCCGCTAGTTGGCAACCTAGGCTAATATGGTTGGAGCGAGTAACCTTAAACCGGAAATTATTACTTCTTTGTGTGTAGTCTGCAATTCTGCAGTTATTGAACAGTATTTACATTTAGCACCTCTAACGGAAACGCGTGGAATTGCACCACACGTTTGCGTCGCGTTACAAAATTTGGACTGCACATTTTGCTACGCAAGAACGCGAGAAACGCCCCCTGCGTTTCTCTTTGCGTCGTTGCGCATGTTCCTTGCGTAGAGTATGTACCAGGCCTTAGAGTGGCGCGCAACTGATCATTTTCAGATAATTCCATGCTGTCCCTTCTTTTGGACATACACACATTGCTAATGCTAGCGCAACTCTAAGGAAACTAGTAGCATCCACTACCAAACGCACTTAAACCCTCCACAGTGCACCCAAAGCAAATAAAATACGACGACAGTCTATCGGGGTTATTTTCAGTGATTATACCATCGCTTTTTAAGTCACACTATCGTTGAATTCTTTACTTTGTGCTCACCTAAATTCTCAGTGGAAGTACGGCGGCGGGGCGATACTTTACGTAAGGTAACGTAAAGTATAGCTCTGCCGCCGTATGTAGTGCCGGACAACAACAATATTGCGCGTGTGAAAGAATCAGACTAGTAGTATTGTTAGCAAACATGCAGGTAAGATGCTATTTCGGTGTGTATTTCAAGGTTGTTCAAATCATGCAAAAAAATGATTTCCAGCGGAAGATCAACAAAGAAAACATCTGTGGCTTCTTGCTGCTCGCATGGATGTCAACACACCAATTGACACTCTAAAAAAGTTAAAAGTGTGTAGTGACCATTTCACGGAGTATGGCTATGTGAAAATCAAAAAAGGACAGTCGGGACACCCTCTACTGAAGGAGACTGCTGTGCCATCACCTGTTTTTCTTCATGCACCGAAAACAACTGACGAGCAGGTAACTAATAAATGATTGCATGCATGATCTATCTATTCAATTTAGCTAGCTAGTTGCCATGATTGGGAAGTCATGGAAGTGGTCAAACTTTTCCTGCAAATTGGTAGCAGGTGTGCTTGCTTGTATATGCTGTGTTATTCTGTAGCATGTTTGTGTTTAGCTGACTAACAAATATGTAACTTTACGGCAAAACGGATTGTGTCGGCAACTGTGGAGTACAGCAGATAGTCTACAGGCAGATACCCTGGCTAATCTACAGCTAGCTCCGCCGCCGTACTTCCACAGAGAATATAGGTCAGCACAAAGTAAAGGATTCAACGATAGTTTGACTTCAAAATTATGGTATAATCACTGAAAATAACCCCGATAGACTGTCGTCGTATTTTATTTGCTTTGGGTGCACTGTGGAGTGTTTAAGTGCGTTTGGTAGTGGATGCTACTAGTTTCCTTAGAGTTGTGTGTATGTCCAAAAGAAGGGACAGCATGGAATTATCTAAAAATGGTTTCCATCAATCAACTACATCATGGGTAAGTCGTAAATGAGACATTATGTCCAAAATTCTGAACTATCCCTTTAATCCAGTGTCTTTCATAAATTTAAAAAGCCATCTTTTCCCTCTTCCATTCGCCCCAATTTCTTATATACCTTTAACTGATAATTCAGTCAAACCAATCTCCCTCATTTCTGCATACATCTCTTCTCTTTCTGCTGTGTATCTCCTGCATGATATAAATATATGCTGTACTGTTTCTGGTTGTTGACATTCCTGACATAACCCAGTAGGATGTTTCCCTATGACCTTCAGTGTGCCATTTAGGTTAGTATGACCAATTCTCATCCTAGTCATGATCACTTGCTCCTTCCTCTTCCATCCCCCTCCCCTGCTAAGGTCAACTGTACCATTTACTCTGCTCCTTAATGAATACAGGTGCCTCCCTTTTGTCTCCTGCTCCCAATACTTTTGCCACTCCAGCATTATCTCCTTCCACACAATACGTTTCCCTTCAGCGTGGGAAAGATTTATATTTATATCTATGTTTTCCTTTTTCACAGCTTTTTTTGTGAATCTGTCCACTTTTTCATTTGTTGGAATTAGGAGTGTAACGATTCATGCGATTCATCGATGAATCGATGGTCAGTCCTACCGATGCAACTAAATCGATCTGCTAAAATAAATAAATAGAATGAATCGCTTTGGCTTCACCAATAATCGATATAAATGCTTTAAATCTAATGAATCGCGATTCTTAATTATGATTATTGTTTTAAGACTTAGTTTACACATTTTTTTGTGAAATGCAGCTCGGTAATCCGTAACTCTGTGTCATCAGCTACAGTGTTTCCCCTAGATTTTTTTCAGGCCGGGCGGTGAAAGTGCGCCATTTTGCGTAGAGGCGGAAACTATAATTACACCCTCATAATATCAGCGCTGCCATTGAAAATTTTAATTAGGCCTAACGGGAAACCGAAGCTGTTTTGGCAAGGGTTTTTCCAGATGCTATTTTGATCATTCCCGCATTCTGCGGTAAGGGAAATATTGCAGCTACATAAAAAAAAAAAAATATCCCCGGCCAAGATAATGGCAGGGGAAACACTGAGCTAGTCAGCCTGCAAGGAAGTACCGCCAAGAGTTTTTTTCCCCCTCACCCTCTACTGGTGCATTTCACCCACTCACTCACCCACCCACTCACTCACTCACCCACCCTCTCACTCACTCACCCTCTCACTCACCCACCCACCCACTCACCCACCCACTCACTCACTCTCACCCACCCACTCACTCACTCACCCACTCTCACCCACCCTCTCACTCACTCACCCACCCACTCACTCACTCACCCACTCACTCACTCACCCACCCTCTCACTCACTCTCACCCACCCTCTCACTCACTCACCCACCCTCTCACTCACCCACCCACTCCCTCACTCTCACCCACCCTCTCACTCACCCACCCACTCACTCACCCACCCTCTCACTCTCACCCACCCTCTCACTCACCCACCCACTCACTCTCACCCACCCTCTCACTCACCCACCCTCTCACTCACTCACCCACCCTCTCACTCACCCACCCACTCCCTCACTCTCACCCACCCTCTCACTCACCCACCCACTCACTCACCCACCCTCTCACTCTCACCCACCCTCTCACTCACCCACCCACTCACTCTCACCCACCCTCTCTCTCACTCACCCTCTCACTCACTCACCCACCCACTCACTCTCACCCACCCTCTCACTCACCCACCCACTCACTCTCACCCACCCTCTCACTCACTCTCACCCACCCACTCACTCTCACCCACCCTCTCACTCACTCTCACCCACCCACTCACTCTCACTCACCCACCCACTCACTCTCACCCACCCTCTCACTCACCCACCCACTCACTCACCCACCCTCTCACTCACCCACCCTCTCACTCACCCACCCACTCACTCTCACCCACCCTCTCACTCACCCACCCACTCACTCACTCACTCTCACCCACCCTCTCTCTCACTCACCCTCTCACTCACTCACCCACCCACTCACTCTCACCCACCCTCTCACTCACCCACCCACTCACTCACTCTCACCCACCCTCTCACTCACTCACCCACCCACTCACTCTCACCCACCCTCTCACTCACCCACCCACCCTCTCACTCACCCACCCTCTCACTCACCCACCCACTCACTCTCACCCACCCTCTCACTCACCCACCCACTCACTCACTCTCACCCACCCTCTCACTCACCCACTCACTCACTCTCACCCACCCTCTCACTCACCCACCCACTCACTCTCACCCACCCTCTCACTCACCCACCCACTCACTCACTCTCACCCACCCACTCACTCTCACTCACCCACCCACTCACTCTCACCCACCCTCTCACTCTCACCCACCCTCTCACTCACTCACCCACCCTCTCACTCTCACCCACCCTCTCACTCACTCACCCACCCTCTCACTCGCTCACCCACCCTCTCACTCACTCACTCACCCACCCTCTCACTCACCCACCCTCTCACTCACTCACCCACCCTCTCACTCACTCACCCACTCACTCACTCACTCTCACCCACCCTCTCACTCACTCACCCACCCACCCACTCACTCACTCACCCACCCTCTCACTCACTCTCACCCACCCTCTCACTCACTCACCCACCCTCTCACTCACCCACCCACTCACTCACCCACCCTCTCTCTCACCCACCCTCTCACTCACCCACCCACTCACTCTCACCCACCCTCTCACTCACCCACCCACTCACTCACCCACCCTCTCACTCACCCACCCTCTCACTCACCCACCCACTCACTCTCACTCACCCACCCTCTCACTCACCCACCCTCTCACTCACCCACCCACTCACTCTCACCCACCCTCTCACTCACCCACCCACTCACTCACTCACTCTCACTCACTCACTCTCACCCACCCTCTCTCTCACTCACCCTCTCACTCACTCACCCACCCACTCACTCTCACCCACCCTCTCACTCACTCTCACCCACCCACCCACTCACTCACTCTCACCCACCCTCTCACTCACTCACCCACCCTCTCACTCACTCACTCACTCTCACCCACCCACCCACCCTCTCACTCACTCTCACCCACCCTCTCACTCACTCACCCACCCACTCACTCTCACCCACCCTCTCACTCACCCACCCACTCACTCACTCTCACCCACCCTCTCACTCACTCACCCACCCTCTCACTCACCCACCCTCTCACTCACCCACCCTCTCACTCACCCACTCACCCTCTCACTCACCCACCCTCTCACTCACCCACCCACTCACTCACCCACCCTCTCACTCTCACCCACCCTCTCACTCACCCACCCACTCACTCTCACCCACCCTCTCTCTCACTCACCCTCTCACTCACTCACCCACCCACTCACTCTCACCCACCCTCTCACTCACCCACCCACTCACTCTCACCCACCCCTCTCACTCACTCTCACCCACCCACTCACTCTCACTCACCCCACCCACTCACTCTCACCCACCCTCTCACTCACCCACCCACTCACTCACCCACCCTCTCACTCACCCACCCTCTCACTCACCCACCCACTCACTCTCACCCACCCTCTCACTCACCCACCCACTCACTCACTCTCACCCACCCTCTCTCTCACTCACCCTCTCACTCACTCACCCACCCACTCACTCTCACCCACCCTCTCACTCACCCACCCACTCACTCACTCTCACCCACCCTCTCACTCACTCACCCACCCACTCACTCTCACCCACCCTCTCACTCACCCACCCACCCTCTCACTCTCACCCACCCTCTCACTCACTCACTCACCCACCCACTCACTCACTCTCACCCACCCTCTCACTCACCCACCCACTCACTCACTCTCACCCACCCTCTCACTCACTCACCCACCCACTCACTCTCACCCACCCTCTCACTCACCCACTCACTCACTCTCACCCACCCTCTCACTCACCCACCCACTCACTCTCACCCACCCTCTCACTCACCCACCCACTCACTCACTCTCACCCACCCACTCACTCTCACTCACCCACCCACTCACTCTCACCCACCCTCTCACTCACCCACCCTCTCACTCACTCACCCACCCTCTCACTCTCACCCACCCTCTCACTCACTCACCCACCCTCTCACTCTCACCCACCCTCTCACTCACTCACTCACTCACCCACCCTCTCACTCACTCTCACCCACCCTCTCACTGACTCACTGACTCACTCTCACCCACCCTCTCACTCACTCACTCACCCACCCACTCACTCACTCTCACCCACCCACTCACTCACTCTCACCCACCCTCTCACTCACTCTCACCCACCCTCTCACTCACTCACTCACTCACCCACCCTCTCACTCACTCTCACCCACCCTCTCACTGACTCACTGACTCACTCTCACCCACCCTCTCACTCACTCTCACTCACTCACCCACCCTCTCACTCACTCTCACTCACTCACCCACTCACTCTCACCCACTCACCCACCCACTCACTCACTCACCCACCCTCTCACTCACTCACCCACCCTCTCACTCACTCACCCACCCTCTCACTCACTCTCACCCACCCTCTCACTCACTCACTGACTCTTAACTCACTCACTCACCCACCCACTCTCTCCCACCCTCTCACTCACTCACCCACCCACTCACTCACTCACTCACTCACTCTCACCCACCCTCTCACTCACTCACCCACCCTCTCACTCACTCACTGACTCTTAACTCACTCACTCACCCACCCACTCTCTCCCCTGCCAGCATGTAGCCTATTGAAAAATGTTCAAAATAACTGAGCCATGTTTAATTACATTTTTGTATTCAGCATAAAATATTATGCAGGACTACTTTTTTTTATAGAATAAATATGTCTAATGAGTAATTCTGTTGTCTGTTTATTTTTTCACCTTTCAGAAGAATACAGATAGTCTCACTCGCATTATTGCATGTTTATTTCATGGATATAGAATTTTAGTTAAAAGTTAATGAATCGAATCGTGGTTTACAGAATCTAATCTAATCGAATCGTTCCAAAAAAAAAAAAGTGTCCTTGAATCGAATCGCCAACTACTGAATCGTTAATCGAATCGAATCGCTGTGAAGCCAAAGATTCACATCCCTAGTTGGAATACCTGTGTGTGTTGGAACCCACATGAGACCTCAACGCCCCTCTTTGCTACTTCCCTGATTGCAAACAGAATCTCATAAATTAGGTCTTGCCAACTCTTAGATGTACCAATCCCTATACTCTTGATAGCTGATACTGAGTCACTGCACACCAACACTTTTAGTTCGAATCTGTTCTGTCCATTGTACTGCCATCAGTATAGAATACAACTCTACTGTAAATACATTCAGGAAGTTCGATGTTCTTTTAAATTTCTCCACATTCCAGCCCTGGACAACAATAGCTGCTCCTGTAACACCTGTTTCAGGATCCTTTGATCCATCAGTAAAAATAAGAATGTGCACTCTTACGTGGCAATACTACTCATCTACCAGATCTAAATTTCCACTTTCTGACTTAACCTGGAGCAATTGTAAATCAATTTGAGGAGCCTCTAATATCCATAATGGAACTGAAGGCCATAGCACTACAGGGCAAAATTCCTTGTCTATCCCCATGTCCTTTGCCACTAATTCCCCCGGTCCACCCAAAGCTTGATACCTGTGCCACACCTCTTTCCCAGCATGCCTGAATCACCTGTTTTGTTGGGTGACTATCCCCCTGTCCCTTCAGGTTCACCCAGTCGTTCGCTAATAGTTGTCTTCGCCACAAACCCAATGGCATTTCCCCTGCCTCAACCTGAAGTGCACACATCGGAGAAGACCGCACAGCCCCTGTGCACATCCTTAGTGCCTTAGCTTGGATTCAATCTAATCCAGACAGTACTGATTTAGAAGCAGACCCGTATACTACACTTCCATATTCTATTCTTGATCTGATTAAAGACACATAAATTTGTCCGCCTACCCTCTTTGCTCCTACCCCGTTCTGTGAGTCGTCCTCTTCTTCTTCTTGAGTTTTATGGCAGTTGGCGAACCCATTTATGGTGCAATGCAATACCGCCACCTTCTGAACTGGAGTGTGGGTCGGGATATTTATTAAATGCTTCAAACTGGATTACAACCAATGCTGAGGTGTATAACAACAACACCTACTGTGTTTTTCATGTAATTAAATATTTTACATTTTAATCCTATGCACTAACCCTGTGTTATTAATTATGTGAGTTCTCTTCTTCTGTGGTGTGTTAAGGCAGTTTGTTTTCCTTAGCGTTAGCCATTTACATTCTATAAAGTAGTCTTGAGTTGTGTAAAAATTTAAACAGACTTCTACGTCCTGTGGCACTGTACCCCATCTACTCCAAATATTCTGCAAGCCTATCTCTTTCAACCCACTCTCATGCAATTCCCTTATCATAACCCCGCTCTCTCCTGTATATTTACTACACCCTACAACTACATGCTATACTAAATCTACTTCCTGACACTCCTCACGTAACCCTGTCTGATGCCTACCTATCAAGTATAATGTACTATTTAACCTACTATGCCCTAACCTGAATCTAGTAAAATTACCTGTTCCCCTCTATTCCTTCCCCTGTTCTTCACTTCCCCTATTCTTTCCTGCAGTGAATATAAATGTCTACCTGTATCTTCCTGTCCCAAAATGGCTGCCATTTCCCTGTTGCCTTCCTCCATATAACTCCTTTTCCCTCAAATTCTGATAACTTTCAGGAATGATTCCGGTACTCTTATGCCTGAAATAATTTTATCATTTTAACACTTCTATACTCACATTCTCTTCTGTCTGCCCCAGATACTCAAGTAGAAAATACATGTCATAAGTACCCACACCTCATAATACTGGTACTTTCTTTCAGTTTGTGAAGTTCTAGTCTCTTACATGGGTTGTAATAATTAACAAAAGCAATCTCCTTTCATCCCATCCACATGTCCACTACCACATATACACTACTCACAAAAAGTTAGGGATATTTGGCTTTCGGGTGAAATTTATGGAAAATGTAAGTTCACGCTACAGTGATATTATACGTATCATGAAAGTAGGGCATTTAAGTAGAAGCATGCAATGGTGATTTCCTCATCTCAAACAATTTATTGAAACAAAAGCCAACAACAGTGGTGGGTATACCACAACAAAAATGTCAATGTCTCAATAACTTCTCATGTGCCCTTGAGCATCAATTACAGCTTGACAACGACGTCTCATGCTGTTCACAAGTCGACTTATTGTCTGCTGAGGCATGGCATCCCACTCTTCTTGAAGGGCGGCCCTCAGGTCATTGAGGTTCTGGGGTACAGAGTTACGAGCCTCTACACGGTGAGTCAGCTGATCCCATAGGTTTTCTATGGGATTCAGGTCTGGAGAAAGTGCAGGCCACTCCATTTGAGGTACCCCAGTCTCCAGCAGCCTTTCCCTAATGATGCGACCTCGATGAGCTGGAGCATTGTCGTCCATGAAGATGAAATTAGGCCTGTGTTGTTCATGCAGGGGCACAATGACTGGATTAATGATGTTATTCAGGTAGTATGGGCTTGTCACTGTACCATTCACAAAGTGTAGGGCAGTTCTGTATTGACTAGACACACCTGCCCACACTGTAACACCGCCACCACCAAAGGGTCGTCTGGTGACAACAGTGGCTGATGCATAGCGCTCTCCTTGACGTCTCCAACATCGTTGGCGGCCATCATTTCTGCTCAACGTGAATCGACTTTCATCAGAGAACAGCACTGAGGCCCACTGGTCCCTCGTCCAGCGTAAATGCTCCCTGGCCCATGCAAGACGATGACGCCTGTGCCTGGTGGTGTGGTCAGGTACCCTTGCAGGTCGTCTAGCACGCAGACCACGCTGATGTAAACGGTTTCGAATGGTCTGACGTGACACTTGGGTGCCTCTCACCTCCCTTAAATGTGCCTGGAGTTGAGTGGCATTCATCATCCGGTTCCGCAGGGCACTGTTCACAATGAAGCGGTCATCAGTGTGGGATGTGGCCAAAGGACGTCCACTTCTATGCCTTTCTGTGACTCTTCCAGTCTCTCTGTATCTCTGTTGCAACCTGCTGATGACACTCTGTGACACTCTAAGCTCAGTGGCCACTTCCCTCTGAGAACATCCTGTTTGAAGCCTCGCAATGGCGAGGTACTGTTGATCAATTGTTAGGTGTCGTCTTGGTGTCATGATGTCAAAATGTGAACAGCATGATGAAGAGGACTGTTTAAATACCAATTCTAATTGAACCAGGAAATGTATTGGTCGATTCATGGATCAAACACCTGTTGTGAATTTTGCCGTTCAGCTCCTTGTTAGAGAACAGCAAGTTGTGCAAAAAGTACTGAAACATTGAATAGTTGGACATGTGCATTCAAAAGTTTAGAGAAGGTCAAATTAATTTCACCTGTAAAGGTTATAGTGCATTTTAGGTTCATCCTGAAATTTCACCCGAAAGCTGAATATCCCTAACTTTTTGTGAGTAGTGTATATATTTTCCTCTGATCGTATATGGAATTCCTTGTCCTACAACCCCCACCAACTACATCTTCTCTGTCTTGTCTAATGGATTCATACCCATATGAGACAAAGTTAGGTTTCAACAATGTTTCCTGGACAGAAATCATATCTGGCTTCACACTCCTCATGTCTATGAAACTCTTAAAAGTCCTGTCCATTAGCTAATATACTTGCCTTCCACTGAAGTATCAGCATTATGAATATCATTAACCCACACACACGTTGACACATAGCTTGACTGGACATTGAGCTCATCCCTTAGCTCTTCCCATCTCAGATCTACCATGTCTAGATGATGGATTACTGCTTTCACAATGAGCTGAATCCTTTCAGTTTTAGATTTAATCTCTCATGTTGAATTTACCACTCCAGCTGTAAAGGTGACCAGCTTCTTCTTCTCCACCCGCATCAATCCTTTGCCTGGCTGCCTTACATTCCTGATCATTTGCTTCCTGCCTTGGCTTGATCTTTCTGTTTAGTCACTTTCAATGGCTCTGCATATGATACTTTTTGTTCCACTCTCACTTTTTGTACTTCCATCTCACGTTTCATCACTGCACACCCCCCAAAAGGCCAGACTATGTTCACCTCCACGGTTACAGCACTTTGGTTCGGTTCCTTCTCCACACTTTCCATACTCGTGATCACCACCACATCGAGCACATCTCCTCTTTGCATACATTAGCAATGTGTCCAAACTCCTGGCATTTAAAACACCGCACTGGTTTTGGGATATATTCTCTCACGTTATACCGAATTAATCTGCAAAACACATCTCTTGCGATAACCTTTCCTCCACACTCAATCAGAACCATTTCAGTCTCCTTTTTGGTCATTCTCTTGGCATTCTTAAAATTACTGTTGCGTACCTTCAAATACCATTAGTTTGGTCATGTTAATGGCTGCTACTTGTTGTATGAACGGTGCTCTATAATTATTAACATAATTATTATGTTATCTTATTTCCTCCATAAATCACCCCTCCAGAAACCAGCCCTTTACATCCTCCACATCTCTACTCTCCTACTGGAACCACTTTGGCCACCTTGACTTTCCCCACTCCGATCAACTTCCTTGTTTTCTGTTTGTTCTTCATGTTGGCAGCGTATCGGCAGATTCCCATCTCCTAAAACTTTCCCATACCTGACCTCTCCCACCTGCACTTTGATGGACCTTGTCAGTTTCAATGGATCCATTTTCTTAACTCCATCCTCACAACTATTACTAATCTAACTGGCTTTGGCTTTACAGCTTCCCCTTTCCACTTTCCTTACTGTCACGTTTTTTTTTTAAATGTCACTTTTAACTTAATTCACCCGATATACAACTCCCGTGTCAGACTGTGACAAACAACCACCAGGTTCACATTTTAATCTCGCTGTTATGCGAGTTCAACAGAGCAGGCTGAATCTATGGAAGCTCGCCCCAATAAGAACCAAACTTCCGGTGCAGTCTAGACCTGGCTTCAAAATAAAAGCCAATTTCTTGTTGGTTGACTACCCCATGATAGGGACAGTAGTGACACTTAGAAATTCCGCATTCAGCAGCGTTGTTGCAAATCGCGTACTTATAATTGGGAAAACACAGATTTTGTTGTTTCCACTCATAGTTTGGTTGCAGGAGAAATTAATATCTCAGTTGAGCAAAATGTTGACGCTGGTGCCATGGCCATGAGGGGATCTGCAGGAAGGGGTTAACTACCATACATCCACCCAGATTTGCATATTAGGGACCACAGATCTTGCTCTCCTGCAAAACATTTTCAGTCAATAAAAGAAGCGTGGAATGGAGTCTTCAAAATGTCGTTATTGAAACAGATGAGATCAAGAAAGAAAATACACGTCCACCACAATTTCTACATTTGTAACATTTTATTTTATTTGAGATATGTAAAGTTTAGGTGCTCAGACAAATTGAAATGTTTTAAATTAAAAAAAATTCACACCCCCGTATAAGTCAAGCTTATTTCTTGCACAATTAGGGTTATGAGAAATATGCAACAGGAATTAAACTACATTTATAAACAGGGGTAGTGAAGGACAAAGCAATGATATTGTGAAGGACATACGAGTTATGACGTGACAGAAATTTACATGGCATAAAGGTCATGGTATGTCCACATTGTGGCAGTATCAGTAATTATAAAAATCTTAATTATAAAACCTGTATAACCTTAGTGCTTTGTGACCTCGCTCTGGGCCTAGTTTGTGTGCTACCAAGAGAGCTGAGAATTGTGAGCAGGATAAATTAACTGAAGGAATGCTTGAATGTGTGAACAGAAGGAAATGCTGGAAAACCGAAACCATAATAAAACTCTTCTCCCACCCTGTGGTCTGTATGAGTGTCTGGAACCAGGGCCGTAAGGCCTTGCAGGTGTCTTCTATACTCCATGCTTAGGCTTGGGATAATGGTTCCCTATCAACAAGTAAGGCATCTAGCATCCCCCATCAAAACAGGAATGTCTCCCTCCTGTTTACCATAGCTAAGCAGGAGTTGTACCCATAACAATAGATAAGACAGATCATGCTGACTAAACAGGTGGGAGAATAAGAAAAAATAAGAGAAATTAAGGGAAATTACATGGTCTGATTAAAAGGCACATGACGATAAGTCACAAACAACTTTATTTGGTAGACTAAGAGTGCCCCCAAGCACATAGGGTAGGAACTGGTTATATAACATGTTTATTTTTGCCTAATTTGTTATTGGATAAAATAAGATATGACGAAAGGGTGTCACCGCATTTTATTGGTGTATTAGTTAGGTAGAAGAGGAGGATATTATATAAACTAATGTTTGTCTTTGTTCGAGGAACTCCTAATCATCTGCGTAGGGTAAAGGACCTCCCGTTGGCGTCAAAGCTTAATAAAAGGATAAACTGAATAGAAGACTCTGCTATTTCCTTCATCTTCATCTTCAGAA
This sequence comes from Synaphobranchus kaupii, assembly GCA_029718625.1. Lineage (NCBI taxonomy): Eukaryota > Metazoa > Chordata > Actinopteri > Anguilliformes > Synaphobranchidae > Synaphobranchus > Synaphobranchus kaupii. Next base: position 1,707,687 of record CM056379.1, read on the forward strand.
TTCTCCAGCCCAAAAACCTCAAACTGAACCGAATGAGGAGAGTAAAAGCACTTCCCTCCGCAACATTCACAATACAAAAAATAATTTCATACATAATCCACAAAAATGAAAAATAAAGAGTGAAACAGATATCCTCAACCCTTAATATTATTAACATACTATAATAATAATCACCTTTTTCTGGGAAACACTGGTATATAATTTCCCAGGTAGATAATTTATGTAGCCACCAAATAATTCATGCAGATAAAGTTTTCTGTATATCCTTAGTTAATAAATAATCTATTTGAGATGATCCCAAGAAAGTTTACACAGGCTTTCAAATTCTCATTGTGCAAAGCAAATATTTATGAATGCATACTCTGTGATATACTTAGTTTAGGAAGTGTTTTCAATGTTCATCCAATTCAAAAGAACACCTGATCATTTATACAAAAATCCCTTCATATTGTTTCAGATAAACACCTGAAAACTCTTCCAAATGAAAGGCCTTTTACATGTTTAAATCTTGGTATTGGTATGGTTTATCACCTGAATTTTTTTTTTTCGGGGTGGCTACTGAAATTGTCAATATAAATACATTTTAAAAGGTCCTTCTCACACTGGGGACACTTGTGGGGCATATTACTTGTATGAATTCTGTGCTGGTGATTTAAAAGACTAGCTTTGAAAAAGCACTTCCCACAGAGAGAGATTCACACCTGAATTAATTTTTTGGTAGAACTGTTCTGGTGTGAAAAAGCCCTACAAATGTACATTGTGTGGGAATTCCTTTTCCACAAGATCTAATTACACATGTATGGATTTTCTGGTGGATATTTTTTAAACAACACATCCCACACTGTGTACACATGTGAAACTTGCACCATTATTAACTATCTGGTGTTTACTGTAGATTTTGAAATAAATAATTTCCCACATTAAGTACATTTGTTAGGCCATTTACCTGTATGCTGATATTAAACATAATTTTTATATTAAAACCTTTCCCACACTGAGGACACAAATTGTCTGGCTTTTCACCTGTGAATCATCTTGTGGCGATTTAAAGTACTTGTTTGGGAACAACACTTTCCACACTGAGTACATTTAGAGGGCTTTTTTTCACCTGTGTGTATTCTCTGATGCCTATTTGATTCACATATTTTGAAAAAGCACTTGCCACAATGAGAACATTTGTAAGGCTTTTCCTCTGTATGAATCATCTTGTGGCGACGTAAAATACTTGTTTGGGAAAAGCACTTCCCACACTGAGTACATTTGTAGGGCTTTTCACCACTATGGATTCTTTGGTGGTTATTTAAATTATATATTGTGGAAAAGCACTTCCCACACTGAGAACATTTGTAGGGCTTTTCACCTGTATGAATTCTTTGGTGGATATTTAAAGTAGATATTTGGGAAAAGCACTTCCCACACTGAGAACATGTATAGGGCTTTTCACCTGTATGAATTTTCAGGTGTGCATCTAAATGAGATCTTCTGGAAAAGCACTTCCCACACAATGTACATTTGTATGGCTTTTCACCTGTGTGTATTCTGTGATGCCTATTTAAATCAGATATTTGGGAAAAACCCTTCGCACACTGAGTACATTTGTAGGGCTTTTCACCTGTATGAATTCTCTGGTGGCTATTTAAACGAGACATTGTAGGAAAGCACTTTCCACACAACAAACATTTGCAGGGCTTTTCATCCGTGTGATTGTCTGGTGGCTATTTAAATTAGATATTTTAGAAAAGCACTTTCCACACTGAGTACATTTGTAGGGCTTTTCACCTGTATGAATTCTCTGGTGGCTATTTAAATTAGACATTTTAGAAAAGCACTTTCCACACTCAGTACATTTGTAGGGCTTTTCACCTGTATGAATTCTCTGGTGGTTATTTAAATAAGATTTTTGGGAAAAGCACTTCCCACACTGAGAACATTTGTGGGGCCTTTCACCTGTATGAATTTTCTGGTGTTTATTTAAATGAGATTTGTAGGAAAAGCACTTCCCACACTGAGTACATTTGTAGGGCTTTTCACCTGTATGAATTATCTGGTGGTTATTTAAATTATATATTGTGGAAAAGCAATTCCCACACTGAGTACATTTGTAGGGCTTTTCACCTGTATGAATTATCTGGTGGTTATTTAAATTAGATATTTTAGAAAAGCACTTCCCACACTGAGTACATTTGTAGGGCTTTTCACCTGTATGAATTCTCTGGTGGCTATTTAAATAAGATTTTTGGGAAAAGCACTTCCCACACTGAGAACATTTGTGGGGCCTTTCACCTGTATGAATTTTCTGGTGTTTATTTAAATGAGATTTGTAGGAAAAGCACTTCCCACACTGAGTACATTTGTAGGGCTTTTCACCTGTATGAATTATCTGGTGGTTATTTAAATTATATATTGTGGAAAAGCAATTCCCACACTGAGAACATTTGTAGGGCTTTTCACCTGTATGAATTCTTTGGTGGATATTTAAAGTAGATATTTGGGAAAAGCACTTCCCACACTGAGAACATGTATAGGGCTTTTCACCTGTATGAATTTTCAGGTGTGCATCTAAATGAGATCTTCTGGAAAAGCACTTCCCACACAATGTACATTTGTATGGCTTTTCACCTGTGTGTATTCTGTGATGCCTATTTAAATCAGATACTTGGGAAAAACCCTTCGCACACTGAGTACATTTGTAGGGCTTTTCACCTGTATGAATTCTCTGGTGGCTATTTAAACGAGACATTGTAGGAAAGCACTTTCCACACAACAAACATTTGCAGGGCTTTTCATCCATGTGAATTGTCTGGTGGCTATTTAAATTAGATATTTTAGAAAAGCACTTTCCACACTGAGTACATTTGTAGGGCTTTTCACCTGTATGAATTCTCTGGTGGCTATTTAAATAAGATTTTTGGGAAAAGCACTTCCCACACTGAGAACATTTGTGGGGCCTTTCACCTGTATGAATTTTCTGGTGTTTATTTAAATGAGATTTGTAGGAAAAGCACTTCCCACACTGAGTACATTTGTAGGGCTTTTCACCTGTATGAATTATCTGGTGGTTATTTAAATTATATATTGTGGAAAAGCAATTCCCACACTGAGTACATTTGTAGGGCTTTTCACCTGTATGAATTATCTGGTGGTTATTTAAATTAGATATTTTAGAAAAGCACTTCCCACACTGAGTACATTTGTAGGGCTTTTCACCTGTATGAATTCTCTGGTGGCTATTTAAATAAGATTTTTGGGAAAAGCACTTCCCACACTGAGAACATTTGTGGGGCTTTTCACCTGTATGAATTATCTGGTGGTTATTTAAATTATATATTGTGGAAAAGCAATTCCCACACTGAGTACATTTGTAGGGCTTTTCACCTGTATGAATTCTCTGGTGGTTATTTAAATGAGATTTGTTCTTAAAACACCTTTCACAATCTGTACACTTGAACAACTTTACACCTGTATTCATTTCATATTTATTACTACGAAATGTCTGCTCTTGAAAGAAATTCAAGGGGCTTCGGTTTTTACTCCCATTTGTACTTTTCTTGACAATTCTGGTATGATTATCTTCATTATTTATGATACAGTTATGTTTTAATTCCCCAAATTGGGTGGGAATATCATGGATTTCTTCATTTTTACAGTTTGGGTATGGCTCTCCTGCACATTGCCATGGTTCAGTCTGGTCTTTGTGATCAACACCAGCTCCATTCATCACAGTATTCATGACATCGCTCACAAAACTTTCACTGCATTCACACTTCATTTGATCACATTTAATATCAACACATTTAATATCCTGCAAGGCACTGATGTGCTCTGCCTTCAGGTATCCTCCATCATCAGGCTCTGTTTTGATTTGGTCAGGATGCAGATGGGTTACATATCCCAGCTCCGTCCTGTCTAGGCTCTCTGTCTTAATAAGATCCCCAGTGTGGGTGGAGCCCAGATCATTTTCTATTTTAATCAGTGATGTGTGTGTGTGGTGTACATCACTGACCCCGCTGTGTGCTGTAACACACTCTGGCTCCAGTGTGTTGAGTCCTGGTGCAGCACACCCTGACTCTGCCATGTGGACAGACTCCAGTCCACTGAGTTCCTCTTCTTTCTGTCTGATCCTGTGCTGCTCAGTGAGCTCTGGTAGTGTTGTCTCAGTGTCCTGTCTCAGACAGACGCTTGCCTGCATCATACTGCTGCTCAAAGGTGTGCAGAAGTGCAGCTCCTGGAGGGAAACAGGGGAAGGGATTTAGCCTTAACCTGTTGACTCTGACCCCTAGTGGTGTAGACGCCATGCAAGCATCAGAAATGCATTATTACTACCACAAGAATATGGATGTTATCACCAAACACCTGGAGGGAAATGGGAAGCCTCAATCAAACAGGTCTGTCTGCAACAACTGACATTCATTACACTCTGCAGTTATGCAGATGCCTGACTGACCACAGGGGGCGCACTTGCATTATTAGGTGGGGGAAACCTTCCTCTTCCCCTGGGTAATACGAAATCTCAGGTCCATTTAAAAAATACAGTTTTAACTTAACTTACACTTTGTGTGTTATTTTTAGTGCTTTCTTATTGCAGAGTGGAAGAAAGCCCTTTCTGAAGTGCTTAAGAACATTTTTGCATTTTTGTTTGCTCCAATGCAGTTTATGAGAAAATTCACAATCCTGCCACATAAAACTGAGAATACCAGCAAAATACCAGACTTGAAGACTGGGTTGGCCATGGAATAACGACAATTTCCCTCAGTCCATTCATGTCCCTGTCTTGGGTTGTGGAGTTACCGTGTATGTAATTCTATTCAACTGACATCAATATCATAGCAACTGAGGAACAAGTTGTTAAATTAAAAAATGAATTAGACTCATAGAACACGACTAAAAAATTAGTTACATTACAAATAACTAAGGCTGAATTGCCATAACTTACCTGAGAATTATTAAAGGTTTATGTGCCATTTACCTTGGTAAAACGGTTGTTGCTTGGTAAAAGACAAAATGCATATTCAGCGTTCTTTTGCATGAAATGATTCAACTTGGCGAATTTAAACTTACCATGATCACTCAACGTGCAATTCAGACAAATACTGACCAGGGACCCGTTTCCCAAAAGAGTCTTAGAGTTAAGATGATCTTAGAGTGCATTGTATTTGTGCCTTATTAATTTGATATTTACAATTATTAAAATTCACTGACATTACATAGAAAAGATAATACAATTATAGGGAGAAAGACAAGAAACAAATGATGAAAAAACAAACAACGAAAGTCATATCAAAACAAAATAGCCAATCTTTATTCTAAGATCCTTTTGGGAAACAGAGCCCAGCACACAAAAATAATGGAATTCCAGGTTTCCTACCAGGAGTGAAATATGACTTACTATTACCCAATACATATTTAGTAAATATAAAATATTTTTTTTATTTTTTATTTAGTTAGTGAAGTTTGCATTTTATGCAAATATGCTATTGATATTCATTTAAGATGGACATAGCTGATTGAGCATTTGCGCCAAAGGCCTTGTACAGATTGTTCTACAATGTCAAGCTATACAATATATATATATATATATATATATATATAGCCAATCAGCATTATGTTGCCATCATGTTTTCAGTTCAATTTTATTTGTTTTGCGCTTTTTACAGAGAACTGTCTCAACGACGTTGTACAGAGAAACAGAAGGTGAATTGTGAAAAAACTAAGCCTGAACTGTATAAAATCTTGCATCCTCACATAGTTTTAACACATATTTAATAGCTAGATCTATTTAATATTTTCATCATAAACAGCATCACTTTACATTGCGTGTACTCAAAAAGTATCAGTATACACACAAAAATTTATTTTAAATAAAACTTAAACATTTTATTTAAATAATGTAATAATTTGATTAAATGTGTTAATGAAACGCAATGAAAGTGAGTTGGCATTATCATTTGTCTATCACGCGAGTCTTAGCGCCGAGACTGTGGAAATATATGCCTAAACGCGCATGCGCCATGCACTGAAAAAAGGGGAAATGGCCGTCTGTTCAATTTACAAAAGGTGCAGTTAGTTTATTCTACATAATCAATTTGTGTTTCTTCTCAGAATGTAATTGAGTCTAGTAGAGTTAATTTATCTTGAGGAATGTCAGTTCTACATTGAGAGAGAATGTACTAATTGTTTCGCCACCACTGGAAATGGAATGAATTCAAACTGCGAGCCAGCTGGCTCACACCACTAGCTAGCTAAGTAGCTAGGGGGCAACGACTTGGCTCTGCCATTTGGCTAGCTAGTTAGCTAACATTAGGACAAACTAAATGTGGGCATGAGCTGTGAGTTTGGAGACCACATATTCTTGCAACAACTATATTAGCTAGCCCATTCTACCCAAAACATTACCAAACTAGCTAAATGAATGGTGCTTAATAATTTAAATGATTTCACCTTTTATGACATTACTTGGAGTTAATGTAACCAAGGCAATTTATTTCGAGTCTCACAAAATATGCTGTTCACACATCTTTTCACAGACCTTAATTCACCCTGTTTGATTTGTTGAGTGGCAGTCTCCACGTCTTTATAGTGGTGGTGATGATAGCCCAGAAAATCTTGAGGCATTATGTGGTAAGTACTATATATAATGTCGAGGGCAGACATTTAAGTTTTGTTTATGTCCTTATTCCTGTGCAAACACTAAATTTGTATGATTTATTCATTTTGATCTGAATGTGACTTCTACAGGCCGTAGACCAAGCCCTCATCCAGGCAGTCACCAAGGAGACCATGGTGGGGATCTTTATCATCAAAAGAAACAATGTCAGTGACGAACTGGAAGACATCAGGATTTTCTTCATGGGCCTGACTGTGCTACTGGACCTGGACAGTGTGGCTTTTGTGGCTGCCATGTTATTTGGATTAATGTACGCTTTGAACTTGAACTTCCCTCCCCAAAAGGAATTTCACTATTGAGGTACATAAGCGGGTTTTCCTCAAAAGCTGTACAACACCACCACCCATTTTTGGTTATTTTATTTCTGACACATTGAAAGCAATAACCGACCCCCAATTCCAAATGTTCACTTGGATTTTTAAGTCTTAAATTCTTACACATGGGATGCACTGAAACGGAAAAGGAAAATGTGGACATTTGTACCTGTAGCATCACCAAGCATGTTTACCATGTTCTCTCTTGATAACAATGTGGCTTTGTCCCAGGAAAGTAATTTTTTTCTGAATTAAATATTTTTTTCTATTTTGTTTTCTATTTCTTTCACAATCAATGCAGTAAAATAGTGAAACTATGGGAAACAAGACAAATCGTATTTGAAATGGACTACTTTGATACTTAATCAGCAACATTAGTCATTCTTGTTGATTTGCAAAAAATTACACGTTCGTACAAATTCAGATATGTCCATTTGGAACTCCAGTTGTTGTATACGTGTTCTTGCTGTGGTGGATTTGTTAAGGGGAACAGTCTCCCGTTTGTCAGAATGTTGAAACTTGATATTTTTATGAGCAATTACAATTTTGGTAACAGAAATGGCTTCTGCTTTGTCTGTTTATGGATGTATTGCCATCTACACATTTGCACTGAGAGGAAACAGTTAATGTTGTATTTACAGGATTAGATCATGTGGAACCGAAGTCCACAATATATTTACATAATACCAATTTTAAAAATCATATTGGAATCATGGTAATAAATCAAGTAGAATTGACATTACAAAATTACATTGAACTTATGGTGTGAGATTTACTTGAGCATATTAAATTGACTCAGCAGGAAAACATTGTATTGAATTTTCATGAAGAAATCATGTAAATACTATTAGTAACCTGTACTCAAGTTAATTGAGTTCAATCTCATGTGCAGCCTAAGTGAGTTTACATTACCAATAAAATTAAGTTTATCCAACTTAATATGGTTACTAATAGTAATGTGTACTCAATTTAATTTTGTTCAATCTCATGTGGAAGTGAGTTAATATTACCAAGACAATTAAGTTTATCCAACTTAATATGGCTACTACTAGTAATATGTACTTAATTTTGATGAGTTTACTTAGTTACGTAATTGTGTTCATCCTACTTAAAAAAGCACTGAAATTAATTCAACTCAAATAAGCCAATGCAAAATGTTACCTAATTTTTTATGAGTTGGAGAAGGGCAATATTTTTTTACAATGTGGCTACATGGGAGCCTATCCTACGCTGGCCAGCCCGGTTTAACTAAAGGTGGAATGGATGGTAACACAATGCAATGAGGGATCGATCACAGCAATGAATCAATTGGGTTGAGCAGGTTCAGGTCTGAGATATTGAACTAGCTGGTGAATAGCAAGTCCAATGAAGAGCTGTATAATATGCAATTCAGAGGGACGGGGCCAAGCATCTGGGACTTTGTTCCCAAAAATCATGTTGTATGAAGAAACTAAAACCTGTCAGTATTACATTAACCTTTTCTCAGTGGACAAGGATTTTATTTATTTTTTTTGTGGGTTTTAGCTTCAATTTTCAGGCTGGGGTCCCACGCACCAATCCATTTCCTTTCACCTAATAACAATTATAATGTATTACAAGTCAAATTAAGTTGCAAAGTATGGGTTTTACTTTAATGCGACATTTACATTGCAGGTCTTGATTCCTAAATCAAATGCGTCTTGTAGAAATCTGATAATTTGTCTATAGTGTTTACTTTACATGACCTGTATGAGGCCTGTGTGTAACTTACATGACCTGTATGAGGCCTGTGTGTTTACATGACCTGTATGAGGCCCGTGTGTTTACATGACCTGTATGTGGCCTGTGTGTTTTCATGTCCTGTATGAGGCCTGTGTGTTTACATGACCTGTATGAGCCTGTGTTTACATGACCTGTATGAGGCCTGTGTGTTTACATGACCTGTATGAGGCCTGTGTTTACATGACCTGTATGAGGCCTGTGTGTTTACATGACCTGTATGAGGCCTGTGTGTTTACATGTCCTGTATGTGGCCTGTGTTTACATGACCTGTATGAGGCCTGTGTGTTTACATGACCTGTATGAGGCCTGTGTGTTTACATCACCTGTATGAGGCCTGTGTGTTTACATGACCTGTATGTGGCCTGTGTGTTTACATGACCTGTATGTGGCCTGTGTGTTTACATGTCCCTGCAGCTTGTCTGACACACGTGCGCACAGAGTAACGCAGGTAAGGTTAACATGGCAACAGATAGACGCCAACATGGAGCCCAGTGAAGTTACGATTTTGTTGCATTTGTTCAATGTCCTGCACTTCAAAGGCAGGATTTGCAGGTGATAGCAATCGATGGCAAGACAGTGGAAAAGGGCCATCACATACAGTGCCTTAGTATTTGCTGGAGCGATCTCTGATACCTCCGTAGAGAAAAGGCTTTGGATGCACAGCAGGAGTCAGGAGTGGTGGGACTGTGTTGTGCACTCCTTCAATTACTCCCAGTGGTTAAAATTTTTTAGAAGGGAAACCTTTGAATATGTGTTCACCTCAAATACAGGTTGGATGTTGGCTATTTGAATTTTATCGGAATTAAATACATAAGAGGCAGGATGTGTCAGAAATAAAATGTGGCAGAATATAGCCACGTGGTTCAATAGGGTGAATGATCCCTCTAAACACGAAAATAACCTAAAAATAATGAACAGAATGTTATCATTCTGGGTTTGCAATTGCGGTTGGAATGAAAACCAGCGTGCACAGGGGCACTCCAGGACCGAGTTTGGGAACAAACTGACAGGTTCTCCAGTATTGTTTTCACCAAATCACATCACAAGTCCGTCGCACCGTTTAATTCACAAGCAATGGCCGGGATTGTGCATAATGTGACTACTTCGCTAATTTAATTGCACTGTAGCCTATAACATTACTAAAAAAATAACAAGGCAGGTGATACAACCCAAATCGGCATAAGATTTCCGCATGTTCCACTGATTAATTTAGCGAACAACGGTAAGGGATAACGCCATTGTTGCGTTGTTACATTATTTAACGACATTCAGACTAACTCTAAGAGTAGGCTAGTCTAATCTTATTGACATGGAGAAGTAACATTGTACCAGTTAGAAGTTTTCAAAATAAATTCTACAATTCTACATGCCACATTACAAACATATATCAGGCCAATATACATGAGTGAATGTAAAGTAAACCGATCTGAAGCGTGTTGGCAAACACAACTAACAGAACTTTTAGGCTAAAGCATCACGATCACGTGGAGGAAGAAAAAAAAACGTAGGCCTACCCGTTTTCGTTGATGACGCAATTACTTAAACTCATTCATTTGTTCATCACGATGTCAATGTAAATCTTGGCGGCGAATGTTCCCAAAATGTAAGATAGACTTCTACCAAAGATTTTAGATATGAGAAGATACGCAACTGGCGCTTTTCCCCATTGGATTTTTCGTCCGCACAAAGGGAAGTGATCAGGCATGCGTATTTTCAGTTATCTTAGCAACTAAAGTTAGAGCTCCGTAGTCCCGCCCACTTTGGTGACGAACTTCTGGTGCCACTTTTCGAAAAAAATTTAGGCTAAATGGGAGTCAATTGACTGAAAAAGTTTTTTTTTCCTATATTCGGGCAGCTAGACGTCCAAAACACCCAAGAGATGGGTTGTCATATTTTGTAATAATTTATAAAATTGGTAATTTGAAATTATATCCAACAAATAGCCTAAACAACAAGAGCGTTTTCAAAAAAACAACCAAAACGACTACGAGTGATTCTCGCCCTTGGTGATACTGTTAGTTTCACTCCCATAATAAGACAAAGTGTTAGCCATTTTCGCTAGCAGAGCGGCCGCCCGGTAGCGACTTCGTTAGCTATGTACGACCGGGGATTCTGGGTAGTGTAGTTATGTTTCTCAAACTCCGTTAATTATACGATTAAATTTTGATTTAAACGCAGTTATGAGTATGTAATGGACTATGTATCACATATATGTAAAAACTTTGGTCCATACAATGCCATATATCATCATAAGGGTGAGCGGTTGTTCCCGAAGTGGGGAAAAGTAATGGCTTCAGGCAGTCTTCCGGGACCAGCCAGGGATAGGAGGGGGCGGGACTACGGAGCTCTATAACGTAGCCTATGCTGAGTGGCGCGCAACTGAAGACCTAGTATATGAAATGTTTCAATGTCTATTTAGAACGCAGAGAATGGGAATATAAATAATATTTTGTTGGGTACCTGCACATGTGGGATTAGAGGGTAATTAAATTGCAGACAGGATGGCAAAAAGATCGCTAAATATGACGCACATAATTAATATAGCATTTGGAATAGGGGAAGGTAAAGCATTAATTAAAAAGAAAATATTGGAATGCTGGCAGAAAAAATGGGACGAGGACAGTAAGGGTAGAACATATTATAGGGTACAAAAGTCCGTTAGAGAGCACAGAGTGTTAAAGGGCGAAGCAGAAGAGAGGAGGTAGTCATATCGAGATTAAGATTTGACCACACTGGTTTAAATAAAACTTTATTTTTATTGGGTAAAGTAAATTCACAAGGTTGTGCACATTGTAATATAATTGAAAACACTGAACATGTAATAATGCATTGCATAAAATATAAAGAAGAAAGGGAGCGTTTGCAACAAAGGGTAAGAGAGGTTGGAAGAGGTTGGGATTTGGAAGGGATACTAGGAACAAATGGAGATAAGGTGTGGGAAGTACAGAGAGGGATAATAGAGTTCTTAATAGGCTCAGGATTGTTTAATAGAAAATAGAATTTTACTTTATACTTATAATTTTATTTATTAACTTAATTTAATATCATAGAATAAAGAAAATAATTATATTTATTCCTTTTTTTTTTTTCCTGGAATCCTGTTCTACATACTCCGGTACGGTAGCCAGCTCCGAAGTGGGACCTCTTGCTCCGCCTACCCTCTTCCTCCTCTTCTTCTTCTTCTTCTTCTTTGTAGTTTAACGACAGCCGGAATCCTTGTTGTTGCATTGCTGCCATCTTCTGGATCAAATCATTACGCCATCTTACTTAAATTCTATTAATTAAAGGGATAGTTCGGAATTTTGGACATAATGTCTCAATTACGACTTACTCATGATGTAGTTGATTGATGGAAACCATTTTCAGATAATTCCATGCTGTCCCTTCTTTTGGACATACACACATTGCTAATGCTAGCGCAACTCTAAGGAAACTAGTCTATCGGGGTTATTTTCAGTGATTATACCATCGCTTTTTAAGTCACACTATCGTTGAATTCTTTACTTTGTGCTCACCTAAATTCTCAGTGGAAGTACGGCGGCGGGGCGATACTTTACGTAAGGTAACGTAAAGTATAGCTCTGCCGCCGTATGTAGTGCCGGCCAACAACAATATTACGCGTGTGAAAGAATCAGACTAGTAGTATTGTTAGCAAACATGCAGGTAAGATGCTATTTCAGTGCGTATTTCAAGGTTGTTCAAATCATGCAAAAAAATGATTTCCAGTGGAAGATCAACAAAGAAAACATCTGTGGCTTCTTGCTGCTCGCATGGATGTCAACACACCAATTGACACACTAAAAAAGTTAAAAGTGTGTAGTGACCATTTCAGGGAGGATTGACTATGTGAAAATCAAAAAAGGACGGGCGGGACACCCTCTACTGAAGGAGACTGCTGTGCCATCACCTGTTTTTCTTCATGCACCGAAAACAACTGACGAGCAGGTAACTAATAAATGATTGCATGCGTGATCTATATTCAATTTAGCTAGCTAGTTGCCATGATTGGGAAGTCATGGAAGTGGTCAAACTTTTCCTGAAAATTGATGGCAGGTGTGCTTGCTTGTATATGCTGTGTTATTCTGTAGCATGTTTGTGTTTAGCTGACTTGTTGTCTAACAAATATGTAACTTTACGGCAAAACGGATTGTGTCAGCAACTGTGGAGTACAGCAGATAGTCTACAGGCAGATACCCTGGCTAATCTACAGCTAGCTCCGCTGCCGTACTCCCACAGAGAATATAGGTCAGCACAAAGTAAAGGATTCAACGATAGTTTGACTTCAAAATGATGGTATAATCACTGAAAATACCCCGATAGACTGTCGTCGTATTTTATTTGCTTTGGGTGCACTGTGGAGTGTTTAAGTGCGTTTCGTAGTGGATGCTACTAGTTTCCTTCGAGTTGCGCTAGCATTAGCAATGTGTGTATGTCCAAAAGAAGGGACAGCATGGAATTATCTGAAAATGGTTTCCATCAATCAACTACATCATGGGTAAGTCGTAAATGAGACATTATGTCCAAAATTCCGAACTATCCCTTTAATCCAGTGTCTTTCATAAATTTAAAAGGCCATCTTTTCCCTCTTCCATTCGCCCCAATTTCTTATATACTTTTAACTGATATTTCAGTCAAACCAATCTCCCTCATTTCTGCATACATCTCTTCTCTTTCTGCTGTGTATCTCCTGCATGATATAAATATATGCTGTACTGTTTCTGGTTGTTGACATTCCTGACATAACCCAGTAGGATGTTTCCCTATGACCTTCAGTGTGCTATTTAGGTTAGTATGACCAATTCTCATCCTAGTCATGATCACTTCCTCCTTCTTCTTCCATCCCCCTCCCCTGCTAAGGTCAACTGTACCATTTACTCTGCTCCTTAATGAATACAGGTGCCTCCCTTTTGTCTCCTGCTCCCAATACATTTGCCACTCCAGCATTATCTCCTTCCACACAATACTTTTCCCTTCAGCTTGGGAAAGATTTATATTTATATCTATGTTTTCCTTTTTCACAGCTTTTTTTTTGCGAATCTGTCCACTTTTTCATTTGTTGGAATACCTGTGTGTGTTGGAACCCACATGAGACCTCAACGCCCCTCTTTGCTACTTCCCTGATTGCAAACAGAATCTCATAAATTAGGTCTTGCCGACTCTTAGATGTACCAATCCCTATACTCTTGATAGCTGATACTGAGTCACTGCACACCAACACTTTTAGTTTGAATCTGTTCTGTCCATTGTACTGCTATCAGTATAGAATACAACTCTACTGTAAATACATTCAGGAAGTTCGATGTTCTTTTAAATTTCTCCACATTCCAGCCCTGGACAACAATAGCTGCTCCTGTAACACCTGTTTCAGGATCCTTTGATCCATCAGTAAAAATAAGAATGTGCACTCTTACGTGGCAATACTACTCATCTACCAGATCTAAATTTCCACTTTCTGACTTAACCTGGAGCAATTCTAAATCAATTTGAGGAGCCTCTAGTATCCATAATGGAGCTGAAGGCCATAGCACTACAGGGACAAATTCCTTGTTGTCTATCCCCATGTCCTTTGCCACTAATTCCCCGGTCCACCCAAAGCTTGATACCTGTGCCACACCTCTTTCCCAGCATGCCTGAATCACCTGTTTTGTTTTGGTGACTATCCCCCTGTCCCTTCAGGTTCACCCAGTCGTTCGCTAATAGTTGTCTTCGCCACAAACCCAATGGCATTTCCCTCAACCTGAAGTGCACATATCGGAGAAGACCGCACAGCCCCTGTGCACATCCTTAGTGCCTTAGCTTGGATTCAATCTAATCCAGACAGTACTGATTTAGAAGCAGACCCGTATACTACACTTCCATATTCTATTCTTGATCTGATTAAAGACACATAAATTTGTCCGCCTACCCTCTTTGCTCCTACCCCGTTCTGTGAGTCGTCCTCTTCTTCTTCTTGAGTTTTATGGCAGTTGGCGAACTCATTTATGGTGCAATGCAGTACCGCCACCTTCTGAACTGGAGTGTGGGTCGGGATATTTATTAAATGCTTCAAACTGGATTACAACCAATGTTGAGGTGTATAACAACAACACCTACTGTGTTTTTCATGCAATTAAATATTTTACATTTTAATCCTATGCACTAACCCTGTGTTATTAATTATGTGAGTTCTCTTCTTCTGTGGTGTGTTAAGGCAGTTTGTTTCCTTAGCGTTAGCCATTTACATTCTATAAAGTAGTCTTGAGTTGTGTAAAAATTTAAACAGACTTCTACGTCCTGTGGCACTGTACCCCATCTACTCCAAATATTCTGCAAGCCTATCTCTTTCAACCCACACTCCTGCAATTCCCTTATCATAACCCCGCTCTCTCCTGTATATTTACTACACCCTACAACTACATGCTATATTAAATCTACTTCCTGACACTCCTCACGTAACCCTGTCTGATGCCTACCTATCAAGTATAATGTACTATTTAACCTACTATGCCCTAACCTGAATCTAGTAAAATTACCTGTTCCCCTCTATTCCTTCCCCTGTTCTTCACTTCCCCTATTCTTTCCTGCAGTGAATATAAATGTCTACCTGTATCTTCCTGTCCCAAAATGGCTGCCATTTCCCTGTTGGCTTCCTCCATATAACTCCTTTTCCCTCAAATTCTGATAACTTTCAGGAATGATTCCGGTACTCTTATGCCTGAAATAATTTTATCATTTTAACACTTCTATACTCACATTCTCTTCTGTCTGCCCCAGATACTCAAGTAGAAAATACATGTCATAAGTACCCACACCTCATAATACTGGTACTTTCTTCCAGTTTGTGAAGTTCTAGTCTCTTACATGGGTTGTAATAATTAACAAAAGCAATCTCCTTTCATCCCATCCACATGTCCACTACCACATATATATATTTTCCTCTGATCGTATATGGAATTCCTTGTCCTACAACCGCCACCAACTACATCTTCTCTGTCTTGTCTAATGGATTCATACCCATATGAGACAAAGTTAGGTTTCAACAATGTTTCCTGGACAGAAATAATATCTGGCTTCACACTCCTCATGTCTATGAAACTCTTAAAAGTCCTGTCCATTAGCTAATATACTTGCCTTCCACTGAAGTATTAGCATTATGAATATCATTAACCCACACACGTTGACACATAGCTTGACCGGACATTGAGCTCATCCCTTAGCTCTTCCCATCTCAGATCTACCATGTCTAGATGATGGATTGCTGCTTTCACAATGAGCTGAATCCTTTCAGTTTTAGATTTAATCTCTGATGTTGAATTTATCACTCCAGCTGTAAAGGTGACCAGCTTCTTCTTCTCCACCCACATCACTCATTTGCCTGGCTGCCTTACATTCCTGATCATTTGCTCCTTTACTGCTTCCTGCCTTGGCTTGATCTTTCTGTTTAGTCACTTTCAATGGCTCTGCATATGATACTTTTTGTTCCACTCTCACTTTTTGTACTTCCATCTCACGTTTCATCACTGCACACCCCCAAAAAGCCAGACTATGTTCATCTCCACGGTTACAGCACTTTGGTTCGGTTCCTTCTCCACACTTTCCATACTCATGATCACCACCACATCGAGCACATCTCCTCTTTGCATACATTAGCAATGTGTCCAAACTCCTGGCATTTAAAACACCGCACTGGTTTTGGGATATATTCTCTCACGTTATACCGAATTAATCTGCAAAACACATCTGTTGCGATAACCTTTCCTTCACACTCAATCAGAACCATTTCAGTCTCCTTTTTGTCTGCACCTTTGGTCATTCTCTTGGCATTCTTAAAATTACTGTTGCGTACCTTCAAATACCATTAGCATGGTCATGTTAATGGCTGCTACTTGTTGTATGAACAGTGCTCTATAATTATTATGTTAATATCTTATTTCCTCCATAAATCACCCCTCCATAAACCAGCCCTTTACATCCTCCACATCTCTACTCTCCTACTGGAACCACTTTGGCCACCTTGACTTTCCCTACTCCGATCAACTTCCTTGTTTTCTGTTTGTTCTTCATGTTGGCAGCGTATCAGCAGATTCCCATCTCCTAAAACTTTCCCATACCTGACCTCTCCCACCTGCACTTTGATGGACCTTGTCAGTTTCAATGGATCCATTTTCTTAACTCCATCCTCACAACTATTACTAATCTAACTGGCTTTGGCTTTACAGCTTCCCCTTTCCACTTTCCTTACTGTCACGTTTTTTTTTTTAAATGTCACTTTTAACTTAATTCACCCGATATACAACTCCCGTGTCAGACTGTGACAAACAACCACCAGGTTCACATTTTAATCTCGCTGTTATGCGAGTTCAACAGAGCAGGCTGAATCTATGGAAGCTCGCCCCAATAAGAACCAAACTTCCGGTGCAGTCTAGACCTGGCTTCAAAATAAAAGCCAATTTCTTGTTGGTTGACTACCCCATGATAGGGACAGTAGTGACACTTAGAAATTCCGCATTCAGCAGCGTTGTTGCAAATCGCGTACTTATAATTGGGAAAACACAGATTTTGTTGTTTCCACTCATAGTTTGGTTACAGGAGAAATTAATATCTCAGTTGAATAAAATGTTGACGCTGGTGCCATGGCCATGAGGGGATCTGCAGGAAGGGGTTAACTACCATACATCCACCCAGATTTGCATATTAGGGACCACAGATCTTGCTCTCCTGCAAAACATTTTCAGTCAATAAAAGAAGCGTGGAATGGAGTCTTCAAAATGTCATTATTGAAACAGATGAGATCAAGAAAGAAAATACACGTCCACCACAATTTCTACATTTGTAACATTTATTTTATTTGAGATATGTAAAGTTTAGGTGCTCCGACAAATTGAAAATGTTTTAAATTAAAAAAAATTCACACCCCCGTATAAGTCAAGCTTATTTCTTGCACAATTAGGGTTATGAGAAATATGCAACAGGAATTAAACTACATTTATAAACAGGGGTAGTGAAGGACAAAGCAATGATATTGTGAAGGACATACGAGTTATGACGTGACAGAAATTTACATGGCATAAAGGTCATGGTATGTCCACATTGTGGCAGTATCAGTAATTAT
The DNA here is from genome assembly GCA_029718625.1 of Synaphobranchus kaupii. Taxonomy (NCBI): domain Eukaryota; kingdom Metazoa; phylum Chordata; class Actinopteri; order Anguilliformes; family Synaphobranchidae; genus Synaphobranchus; species Synaphobranchus kaupii. Next base: position 1,725,517 of record CM056379.1, read on the forward strand.
AAAAATCTTAATTATAAAACCTGTATAACCTTAGTGCTTTGTGACCTCGCTCTGGGCCTAGTTTGTGTGCTACCAAGAGAGCTGAGAATTGTGAGCAGGATAAATTAACTGAAGGAATGCTTTGAATGTGTGAACAGAAGGAAATGCTGGAAAACCGAAACCATAATAAAACTCTTCTCCCACCCTGTGTCTGTATGAGTGTCTGGAACCAGGGCCGTAAGGCCTTGCAGGTGTCTTCTATCCTCCATGCTTAGGCTTGGGATAATGGTTCCCTATCAACAAGTAAGGCATCTAGCATCCCCCATCAAAACAGGAATGTCTCCCTCCTGTTTCCCATAGCTAAGCAGGAGTTGTACCCATAACAATAGATAAGACAGATCATGCTGACTAAACAGGTGGGAGAATAAGAAAAAATAAGAGAAATTAAGGGAAATTACATGGTCTGATTAAAAGGCACATGACGATAAGTCACAAACAACTTTATTTGGTAGACTAAGAGTGCCCCCAAGCACATAGGGTAGGAACTGGTTATATAACATGTTTATTTTTGCCTAATTTGTTATTGGATAAAATAAGATATGACGAAAGGGTGTCACCGCATTTTATTGGTGTATTAGTTAGGTAGAAGAGGAGGATATTATATAAACTAATGTTTGTCTTTGTTCGAGGAACTCCTAATCATCTGCGTAGGGTAAAGGACCTCCCGTTGGCGTCAAAGCTTAATAAAAGGATAAACTGAATAGAAGACTCTGCTATTTCCTTCATCTTCATCTTCAGAATTCTCCAGCCCAAAAACCTCAAACTGAACCGAATGAGGAGAGTAAAAGCACTTCCCTCCGCAACATTCACAATACAAAAATAATTTCATACATAATCCACAAAAATGAAAAATAAAGAGTGAAACAGATATCCTCAATCCTTAATATTATTAACATACTATAATAATAATCACCTTTTTCTGGGAAACACTGGTATATAATTTCCCAGGTAGATAATTTATGTAGCCACCAAATAATTCATGCAGATAAAGTTTTCTGTATATCCTTAGTTAATAAATAATCTATTTGAGATGATCCCAAGAAAGTTTACACAGGCTTTCAAATTCTCATTGTGCAAAGCAAATATTTATGAATGCATACTCTGTGATATACTTAGTTTAGGAAGTGTTTTCAATGTTCATCCAATTCAAAAGAACACCTGATCATTTATACAAAAATCCCTTCATATTGTTTCAGATAAACACCTGAAAACTCTTCCAAATGAAAGGCCTTTTACATGTTTAAATCTTGGTATTGGTATGGTTTATCACCTGAATTTTTTTTTTTCGGGGTGGCTACTGAAATTGTCAATATAAATACATTTTAAAAGGTCCTTCTCACACTGGGGACACTTGTGGGGCTTATCACTTGTATGAATTCTGTGCTGGTGATTTAAAAGACTAGCTTTGAAAAAGCACTTCCCACAGAGAGAGATTCACACCTGAATGAATTTTTTGGTAGAACTGTTCTGGTGTGAAAAAGCCCTACAAATGTACATTGTGTGGGAATTCCTTTTCCACAAGATCTAATTTCACATGTATGGATTTTCTGGTGGATATTTTTTAAACAACACATCCCACACTGTGTACACATGTGAAACTTTCACCATTATTAACTATCTGGTGTTTACTGTAGATTTTGAAATAAATAATTTCCCACATTAAGTACATTTGTTAGGCCATTTACCTGTATGCTGATATTAAACATAATTTTTATATTAAAACCTTTCCCACACTGAGGACACAAATTGTCTGGCTTTTCACCTGTGAATCATCTTGTGGCGATTTAAAGTACTTGTTTGGGAACAACACTTTCCACACTGAGTACATTTGTAGGGCTTTTTTTCACCTGTGTGTATTCTCTGATGCCTATTTGATTCACATATTTTGAAAAAGCACTTGCCACAATGAAAACATTTGTAAGGCTTTTCCTCTGTATGAATCATCTTGTGGCGACGTAAAATACTTGTTTGGGAAAAGCACTTCCCACACTGAGTACATTTGTAGGGCTTTTCACCACTATGGATTCTTTGGTGGTTATTTAAATTATATATTGTGGAAAAGCACTTCCCACACTGAGAACATTTGTAGGGCTTTTCACCTGTATGAATTCTTTGGTGGATATTTAAAGTAGATATTTGGGAAAAGCACTTCCCACACTGAGAACATGTATAGGGCTTTTCACCTGTATGAATTTTCAGGTGTGCATCTAAATGAGATCGTCTGGAAAAGCACTTCCCACACAATGTACATTTGTATGGCTTTTCACCTGTGTGTATTCTGTGATGCCTATTTAAATCAGATATTTGGGAAAAACCCTTCGCACACTGAGTACATTTGTAGGGCTTTTCACCTGTATGAATTTTCTGGTGGCTATTTAAACGAGACATTGTAGGAAAGCACTTTCCACACAACAAACATTTGCAGGGCTTTTCATCCGTGTGAATTGTCTGGTGGCTATTTAAATTAGATATTTTAGAAAAGCACTTCCCACACTGAGTACATTTGTAGGGCTTTTCACCTGTATGAATTCTCTGGTGGCTATTTAAATTAGACATTTTAGAAAAGCACTTTCCACACTCAGTACATTTGTAGGGCTTTTCACCTGTATGAATTCTCTGGTGGTTATTTAAATGAGATTTTTGGGAAAAGCACTTCCCACACTGAGAACATTTGTGGGGCCTTTCACCTGTATGAATTTTCTGGTGTTTATTTAAATGAGATTTGTAGGAAAAGCACTTCCCACACTGAGTACATTTGTAGGGCTTTTCACCTGTATGAATTATCTGGTGGTTATTTAAATTATATATTGTGGAAAAGCAATTCCCACACTGAGTACATTTGTAGGGCTTTTCACCTGTATGAATTCTCTGGTGGTTATTTAAATGAGATTTGTTCTTAAAACACCTTTCACAATCTGTACACTTGAACAACTTTACACCTGTATTCATTTCATATTTATTACTACGAAATGTCTGCTCTTGAAAGAAATTCAAGGGGCTTCGGTTTTTACTCCCATTTGTACTTTTCTTGACAATTCTGGTATGATTATCTTCATTATTTATGATACAGTTATGTTTTAATTCCCCAAATTGTGTGGGAATATCATGGATTTCTTCATTTTTACAGTTTGGGTATGGCTCTCCTGCACATTGCCATGGTTCAGTCTGGTCTTTGTGATCAACACCAGCTCCATTCATCACAGTATTCATGACATCGCTCACAAAACTTTCACTGCATTCACACTTCATTTGATCACATTTAATATCCTGCAAGTCACTGATGTGCTCTGCCTTAAGGTATCCTCCATCATCAGGCTCTGTTTTGATTTGGTCAGGATGCAGATGGGTTACATATCCCAGCTCCGTCCTGTCTAGGCTCTCTGTCTTAATAAGATCCCCAGTGTGGGTGGAGCCCAGATCATTTTCTATTTTAATCAGTGATGTGTGTGTGTGGTGTACATCACTGACCCCGCTGTGTGCTGTAACACACTCTGGCTCCAGTGTGTTGAGTCCTGGTGCAGCACACTCTGACTCTGCCATGTGGACAGACTCCAGTCCACTGAGTTCCTCTTCTTTCTGTCTGATCCTGTGCTGCTCAGTGAGCTCTGGTAGTGTTGTCTCAGTGTCCCGTCTCAGACAGACGCTTGCCTGCATCATACTGCTGCTCAAAGGTGTGCAGAAGTGCAGCTCCTGGAGGGAAACAGGGGAAGGGATTTAGCCTTAACCTGTTCACTCAGGCCCCTAGTGGTGTAGACGCCATGCAAGCATCAGAAATGCATTATTACTACCACAAGAATATGGATGTTATCACCAAACACCTGGAGGGAAATGGGAAGCCTCAATCAAACAGGTCTGTCTGCAACAACTGACATTCATTACACTCTGCAGTTATGCAGATGCCTGACTGACCACAGGGGGCGCACTTGCATTATTAGGTGGGGGAAACCTTCCTCTTCCCCTGGGTAATACGAAATCTCAGGTCCATTTAAAAAATACAGTTTTAACTTAACTTACACTTTGTGTGTTATTTTTAGTGCTTTCTTATTGCAGAGTGGAAGAAAGCCCTTTCTGAAGTGCTTAAGAACATTTTTGCATTTTTGTTTGCTCCAATGCAGTTTATGAGAAAATTCACAATCCTGCCACATAAAACTGAGAATACCAGCAAAATACCAGACTTGAAGACTGGGTTGGCCATGGAATAACGACAATTTCCCTCAGTCCATTCATGTCCCTGTCTTGGGTTGTGGAGTTACCGTGTATGTAATTCTATTCAACTGACATCAATATCATAGCAACTGAGGAACAAGTTGTTAAATTAAAAAATGAATTAGACTCATAGAACACGACTAAAAAATTAGTTACATTACAAATAACTAAGGCTGAATTGCCATAACTTACCTGAGAATTATTAAAGGTTTATGTGCCATTTACCTTGGTAAAACGGTTGTTGCTTGGTAAAAGACAAAATGCATATTCAGCGTTCTTTTGCATGAAATGATTCAACTTGGCGAATTTAAACTTACCATGATCACTCAACGTGCAATTCAGACAAATACTGACCAGGGACCCGTTTCCCAAAAGAGTCTTAGAGTTAAGATGATCTTAGAGTGCATTGTATTTGTGCCTTATTAATTTGATATTTACAATTATTAAAATTCACTGACATTACATAGAAAAGATAATACAATTATAGGGAGAAAGACAAGAAACAAATGATGAAAAAACAAACAACGAAAGTCATATCAAAACAAAATAGCCAATCTTTATTCTAAGATCCTTTTGGGAAACAGAGCCCAGCACACAAAAATAATGGAATTCCAGGTTTCCTACCAGGAGTGAAATATGAGTTACTATTACCCAATACATATTTAGTAAATATAAAATAATTTATTTTTTATTTATTTATTTAGTGAAGTTTGCATTTTATGCAAATATGCTATTGATATTCATTTAAGATGGACATAGCTGATTGAGCATTTGCGCCAAAGGCCTTGTACAGATTGTTCTACAATGTCAAGCTATACAATATATATATATATATATATAGCCAATCAGCATTATGTTGCCATCATGTTTTCAGTTCAATTTTATTTGTTCTGCGCTTTTTACAGAGAACTATCTCAACGACGTTGTACAGAGAAACAGAAGGTGAATTGTGAAAAAACTAAGCCTGAACTGTAAAAAATCTTGCATCCTCACATAGTTTTAACACATATTTAATAGCTAGATCTATTTAATATTTTCATCATAAACAGCATCACTTTACATTGCGTGTACTCAAAAAGTATCAGTATACACACAACAATTTATTTTAAATAAAACTTAAACATTTTATTTAAATAATGTAATAATTTGATTAAATGTGTTAATGAAACGCAATGAAAGTGAGTTGGCATTATCATTTGTCTATCACGCGAGTCTTAGCGCCGAGACTGTAGAAATATATGCCTAAACGCACATGCGCCATGCACTGAAAAAAGGGGAAATGGCCGTCTGTTCAATTTACAAAAGGTGCAGTTAGTTTATTCTACATAATCAATTTGTGTTTCTTCTCAGAACGTAATTGAGTCTAGTAGAGTTAATTTATCTTGAGGAATGTCAGTTCTACATTGAGAGAGAATGTACTAGTTGTTTCACCACCACTGGAAATGGAATGAATTCAAACTGCGAGCCAGCTGACTCACACCACTAGCTAGCTAAATAGCGATGGGCAACGACTTGGCTCTGCCATTTGGCTAGCTAGTTAGCTAACATTAGGACAAACTAAATGTGGGCATGAGCTGTGAGTTTGGAGACCACATATTCTTGCAACAACTATATTAGCTAGCCCATTCTACCCAAAACATTACCAAACTAGCTAAATGAATGGTGCTTAATAATTTAAATGATTTCACCTTTTATGACATTACTTGGAGTTAATGTAACCAAGGCAATTTATTTTGAGTCTCATAAAATATGCTGTTTACACATCTTTTCACAGACCTTAATTCACCCTGTTTGATTTGTTGAGTGGCACTCTCCACGTATTTATAGTGGTGGTGATGATAGCCCAGAAAGTCTTGAGGCATTATGTGGTAAGTACTATATATAATGTCGAGGGCAGACATTTAAGTTTTGTTTATGTCCTTACTCCTGTGCAAACACTAAATTTGTATGATTCATTCATTTTGATCTGAATGTGACTTCAGGCGTAGACCAAGCCCTCACCCAGGCAGTCACCAAGGAGACCATGGTGGGGATCTTCTTGTGAGTTAATATTACCAAGAAAATTAAGTTTATCCAACTTAATAACATGGCTACTACTAGTAATATGTACTTAATTTTGATGAGTTTACTTAGTTTTGTAATTGTGTTCATCCTACTTAAAAAAGCACTGAAACCAATGCAAAATGTTACCTCATTTTGTATGAGTTGAAGGGCAATATTTTACAGTGTGGCTAGAGAGGGGGAGCCTATCCTACGCTGGCCGGCCCGGTTTAACTAAAGGTGGAATGGATGGTAACACAATGTAATGAGGGATCGATCACAGCAATTAATCAATTGGGTTGAGCAGGTTCAGGTCTGAGATATTGAACTAGCTGGTGAATAGCAAGTCCAATGAAGAGATGTATAATATGCAATTCAGAGGGACGGGGTCAAGCATCTGGGACTTTGTTCCCAAAAATCATGTTGTATGAAGAAAACCTGTCAGTGTTACATTAACCTTTTCTCAGTGGACAAGGATTTTTTTGGGGGGGTTTTAGCTTAAATTTTCAGGCTGGGGTCCCACGCACCAATCCATTTCCTGTCCCCTCATAACAGTTATAATGTATTAGCTACAAGTAAAATTAAGCTGCAAAGTATGGGTTTTACTCTAATGCTACATTTACACTGCAGGTCTTGATGCCTAAATCAGATGTGTCTTGTAGAAATCTGATCATTTGTCTATCGTGTTTACTTTACATGACCTGTATGTGGCCTGTGTGTTTACATGACCTGTATGTGGCCTGTGTGTTTACATGTCCCTGCAGCTTGTATGACACACGTGCACAGAGTAACACAGGTAAGGTTGACATGGCAACAGATAGACGCCAACATGGAGCCCAGTGAAGTTACGATTTTGTTGCTTTTGTTCAATGTCCTGCACTTCAAAGGCAGGATTTGCAGGCGATAGCAATTGATGGTAAGACAGTGGAGAAGGGCCATCACATACAGTGCCTTAGTATTTGCTGCAGCCATCTCTGATACCTCCGTAGAGAAAAGGCTTTGGATGCACAGCAGGAGTCAGGAGTGGTGGGACAGTGTTGTGCACTCCTTCAATGACTCCCAGTGGTTCCAACTTTTTAGAAGAAGGTAAACCTTTGAATATGTTCACCTTAAATTCAGGTTGGATGTTGGCTATTGGAATTGTATCGGAATTAAATACCACATAAGGGGCAGGATGTGTCAGAAATAAAATGTGGCAGAATATAGCCACGTGGTTCAATAGGGTGAATGATCCCTCTAAACGCTAAAAGAACCTAAAAAAAATTAACAGCATGTTATAATTCTGAGTTTGCAATTTCGGTTGGAATGAAAACCAGCGTACACAGGGCCACTCCAGGACCAAGTTTGGGAACAAACTGACAGGTTCTCCAGTATTGTTTTCACCAAATCACATCACAAGTCCGTAGCACCGTTTAATTCACAAACAATGGGAGGGATTGTGCATAATGTGACTACTTCGCTGAAAAGCGATTCGCCAACTTAATTGCACTGGAGCCTAAAACATTACTAAAAAATAACAAGGCAGGTGATACAACCCAAATCGGCATAAGATTTCCACATGTTCCACTGATTAATTTAGTGAACAACGGTAAGGGATAACGCCATTGTTGCGTTGTTGCATTATTTAACGACATTCAGACTAACTCTAAGAGTAGGCTAGTCTAATCTTATTGACATGGAGAAGTAACATTGTACCAGTGAGAAGTTTTCTAAACTAATTCTTCAATTCTACATGCCACATTACAAATCTGGCCAATATACATGAGTGAATGAAAAGTAAACCGATTTAGAAGCGTGTTGGCAAAACAAAACTAACAGAACTGTTAAAGGATCACGGGGAGAAAAAAAAAACGAAAAAAAACGTAGGCCTACCCGTTTTCGTTGATGATGCAATTACTTAAAGTCATTCATTTGTTCATCACGATGTTAATGTAAATCTTGGCGGCGAATGTTCCCAAAATGTATGACAGACTTCTACCAATCTTCTTCTTCTTCTTCTTCTTTGGGGTTTTACGGCAGCTTGCATCCTTAGTGTTGCACTACTGCCATCTTCAGGAGTTAGTTAACTCCTACATTGTCCGGTTTGCTATATTTTCCCTATTAGTCCTGTTCTCTTAAGATATCTGATCAAACATTTCCTGCCTTGTCCACTTTCACCACACTTCAGTATGCCCTTTACATCTCCTCCTGCTAGTCCTGCTCTTTCCATTCCCTCCATCATGTCCTTACGTTCTATTATGTATTTTCTGCAGTTAACAAGTACATGTTGTACTGTTTCTGGTGTCTGACAATGGTCACATAATCCATTTAGGTGCTTCCCTATAATGTGGAGAGTCCCGTTCAGGTTGCTGTGTCCTATTCTTAGTCTGGTCATCACTGCCTCCTCTCTTCTATTTCCTCCCCTGCTTCTCCCAGTGCCCACTCTACTCTGTATTGCATGTAGCTGTCTTCCTCTTAACTCCTGATCCCATTGTTGCTGCCACTCTTCATTAATTTTTTTCCATGCAATACCCTTTCCTTCTGATTTTGAAAGTTTTATTATAGTGTCTATGTTTTCTTTTTTAACAGCTTGTTTGGCTAGGTTGTCCACTCTCTCATTACCCATAATGCCCGTGTGCGCAGGAACCCAAATAAATGTGATCACAATGCCTTGTCTTATTACTCTCGAGTGCATTCTTATTACTTCAAATAGTAGGTCTTGTCGTTTTTTGGATGTGCCTAGCTTTAGGCTGTATAGAACAGATGCTGAGTCGCTACAGATCAGAACTCTTTGAGGTTTGACTTGCTCACTTCTACCAATCGCTTCTTCTTCTTCTTCTTCTTTGTGTTTTTTGGCGGATTGTAATACCAACTTTAGGTGCATACTGCCACCTACCGTACCGTAATATTATTCTATAATATTAAATTAAGTTCATAAATAAAATTAAAAGTGTAAAGTAAACTTCTATATTCTATTAAACAAACCTGTGCCTATTAGGAACTATATTATCCCTCTATTATCCCTCTCTGTACTTCCCACATCTTATCTCCATTTGTTCCTAGTATCTTAGTATCCCTTCCAAATCCCAACCTTGTCCAGCAACCTTTCTTGCAAACGCACCCTTTCTTCTTTATATTTGATACAATGCATTATTACGTGTTTAGTATTTTCAGTTATATTACAATGTGCACAAACATGCGAATTTACTTTACCCAATAAAAATAAAGTTTTATTTAAACCAGTGTGGTCAAATCTTAATCTAGATATAACTACCTCCTCTCTTCTGCTTCGCCCTTTAACACTCTGTGCTCGAACAGACTTCTGATTTTGTACCCTATAGTATGTTCTACCCTTACTGTCCTCATCCCACTTTTTCTACCAGCGTTCCAATATTTCCTTTTTAATTAATGCTTTACCTTCCCCTATTCCAAATGCTATATTAATTATGTGTGTCATATTTAGTGATCTTTTTGCCATCCTGTCTGCAATTCCATTAGCTTCTAATCCCACATGTGCAGGTACCCTACAAAATATTGTTTCTATTCCTATTCTCTGCATTCTAAATAAACATTGAAACATTTCATAAATTAGTTCTTCCCTAATTGAGTTCATTGTCTGTAGGCTAAAAATAACTGCTGCAGAATCTATACACAGCACCACGCTGTCTGGTCTCACTTCTTCCATCCATTGGAGACTAACAATCACTGCCATCATCTCAGCTGTATAAACTGATAATTTATCAGAAATTCTCTTTCCTATGTGTATTTTAAATTGAGAAATATACACTCCTACATGGTCATTTTGATCCGTCAGTATATATATGTAGGTAGTTAGGATATTTGTTTATTATATGCTGGTTTGCACAGTATCCTATTTCGCATTCCGCCCAATTTTTCTTTAGTTCCAGGATACTAACATCAACTTTAGCCTTAGGGAAGAGCCATGGGAGAACATTACTTATTGGAGTAGGGGAATTGAAATGTATTCCATCAAGGTCACATTCTTCTGATTTATCTTTTATCTTCCATCCAAAACTATTTCCATTATATCTATACTCCCAGCATTCGTTTAGGACACTTTTAGTGGCGTTTTCATCTCCACATCCTCTAAGCCGAATAACCAATATGTTATATGTACTCATAGACTGCATAAAAATACCCCGTTCTGTGAGTTATTCTTTCCTCTTTCTTCTTCTTGTTTTGTTTTATGGCGGTTTGCAGACAATGAAATGATGCATTACCGCCACCAACCGGATTGGAGTGTAGATCGGGATTTAGTAAATTAAATTTCACTTAGGCCTATATATATATATACAGTTGCAGCCACTATTATTGGCCCCCCCTGTAAAGATGAGCAAAAAGGGTTATAAAAAATTCACCGTTTGGTGAATTAGCTTAATCTCACACTGAAAAAACAAGAAGAATCCAACCTTTAATTGACGTTAATTTATTATGAGAAAAAAAAATCCCTCATCAAGAAATAATTATTTTTAACAAAACCACATTGGCCACAATTATTGGCCCCCCTGCATTTATATATAGAATAAAGTAATAATTTCTAATATTTGGTCACATATCCTTTGCATGCCATGACTTCCTGATGTCTGTGACCCAACAACATCAAAAGACTCTTGATATCTTATTTTCTGGTACTCTTAGAAGCGATACTATAACATCTCTGCATTTGAATGGATCTCTATGGGAATTGGGGGGTGGGTCTAGATTTAGCTGTAAATTACACTGGAACAGTATGGAACACATGGTTGGCTGAATGGCTGTAAGTCATCAAGGGTCTGACGTATCAAACAAGCTTTAAACCATCACTCTGTTGCCAGATATGCAGTAGATATGGATGAATAACTTGAAGGGTTTCTTCTCCTGACTTATTTTTCCATAGAGTTCAATAGGAAAATTTGTCAGGAGAAACAACCCTTAAAGTGATCCATCCATATCTACTGCATATCTGGCAGCAGAGTGATTGTTTAAGGCTTGTTTGATACCTCAGACCCTTGTTGACTTACAGCCATTTTACCAACCATGTATTCCATACTGTTCCAGCATAATTTACAGCTAAATCTAGTCCCACCCCCCAATTCCCATAGAGATCCATTCAAATGCTGAGATGTTATAGTATCGCTTGTAAGAGTACCAGAAAATAAGATATCAAGAGTCTTTTGATGTTGTTGGGTCACAGACATCAGGAAGTCATGGCATGTAAAGGATATGTGACCAAATATTAAAAATTATTACTTTATTCTATATATAAATGCAGGGGGGCCAATAATTGTGGCCAATGTGGTTTTGTTAAAAATAATTATTTCTTGATGAGGGATTTTTTTTTCTCATAATAAATTAACGTCAATTAAAGGTTGGATTCTTCTTGTTTTTTCAGTGTGAGATTAAGCTAATTCACCAAACGGTGAATTTTTTATAACCCTTTTTGCTCATCTTTACAGGGGGGCCAATAATAGTGGCTGCAACTGTATATAAATAAATAAAATATTTGGTTGCATATTCTTTGCATGCCATGACTTCCTGATGTCTGTGTCCCAACAACATCAAAAGACTGTAGTTTTGATGTTGTTGTAGTTGGTGATGTCCCTCAGGCCTTTCCACACTGACGCAGGGTCGTTGGCCAAAAACCTATTTTTCAGCCTTTCAGAGTAGCCCCGATTGGCTGCCCTGATTTCCTTTGTCCGTGTGTTCTTTGCCTGGTTATACAGGGCTCTGTCCCCTCCTCTGCTAACCTTTTGGTGATAACATCCATATTCTTGTGGTACTAGTAATGCATTTCTGATGCTTGCATGGCGTCTACACCACTAGGGGCCTGAGTGAACAGGTTAAGGCTAAATCCCTTCCCCTGTTTCCCTTCAGGAGCTGCACTTCTGCACACCTTTGAGCAGGAGTAAGATGCAGGCAAGAGTCCGTCTGGGACTGAACACTGAGACAACACGACCAGAGCTCACTGAGCAGCAGAATTCATACAGGTGAAAAGATGTACAAGTGTACAGAGTGTGAGAAGTGTTTTAACTCAAAATATACTTTAAATAGACACCTGCGAAGTCATACAGGTGAAAAGCCCTGCAAATATATTCATTGTGGGAAGTGCTTTTCTACAATAGGTAACTTAAATGTCCACCAGATAATTCATACAGGTAAAAAGCCATACAAGTGTACACAGTGTGAGAAGTGTTTTTATATAAATATTTTCCTGAAAATTAGCTATTTTTAAACCCGGGATTATAACACCTTGTTCCCCGGTTTCCCGGGAAATCTCATCTAAAAAAGCAGGGGTGTTCTAGTAGGCTATTATCAAATGTGCAACCCTACTAATTGGTTTACAGGCTACCGGCATCCATATGCCATATAAAATCTTTCAACACCATGGCATTGTCCACTAGCGTACTATTGGCTGAGATTCTGGAATATCAATAACAACAAACTTCAAAGACATTTTATTTTGGCTGCTTTGGAACTAAACAAAGGCTATAGGGCTATTAAGCCTTCCTGAACCGTGAGAAGTATTAACGCTGGCTATAACTGTTCACGACAAAAAGTACACCTTAGATCACTTTTTTTTTTCCGCTGTAAACGTGTTTGTATGCCTACCTTATAATGAAACTTATTCATGCATTCCGTTATTTCACCAATTCTGAAATAATATTGTATATCATAAGAAACTGGTAGAAAAGCGTCTTTGTGCTGGCCCTAATGGTTGAAATTTCCTTTCTGCTACCCACGCTGCCCCTGCCTCAATCGTGATGTCAGAGTACCTCTTTGGAGGTACCTCTACATCATATGGATAATTGTTGTCGCCCACAACGGAAACAGCCGGCACCAAATTGGTTAGACCTGCGGCGTTACTTTCGTTTTGGCTCCATGTTTTTAAACCAGAACAACGTTGCGTCCTGTTCAACTCCCTTATTCCACCTAAGTAGTCCACAAAAATATGTTTCTGAAAATATTTGAGGTGAGAAATAGGTAGAAGAATGAATGATTAGGCTACATATTTAGGTGTGTGTAACAGTGTTGGGATATCTTAAACCATCAGAAGGGGCAAATACAATATGCTTTATAATGGGAAAAACAAATTTTATTCATTTTATGTCATGTATTGGATAGGGTTTTGGACCCATAGATATCTACCCCCACCCCCTATACTGATGAAAATGATGCAAAAGTGAGGTTTATGATCCAAAACAGTTGATTTGTAGTTATATAATAATATAATAATTATATAATTTTATGATTTAGAGCAGTGCACAATTTAGCCATTTGGATAGACACTAATGGACAACAGGGTACACTGCCTATATTTTGCATTATAAATCTTTAGTTCTGCTACATTTACATTACATTTATTTAGCAGACGCTTTTATCCAAAGCGACGTACAGTAAGTGCGTACAGAGACATCATCATCATTACAGAACAGACAAGGCAAAGCACATCCTTTGCATAATGTAGCAGCTATCCCTAGCAATGAACATTGACTGTAGTTCACAGTAAGCTGTGGGCAAATCAGCAACACCACACTTCCATTCCAAATACTATTATAAACTATATTATTATAAACCATTCCAAATACTATTATAAACTATGCTATTATAAACCATTCCAAATACTATTATAAACTATGCTATTATAAACCATTCCAAATACTATTATAAACTATATTATTAAAAACCATTCCAAATACTATTATAAACTATGCTATTATAAACCATTCCAAATACTATTATAAACTATATTATTATAAACCATTCCAAATACTATTATAAACTATGCTATTATAAACCATTCCAAATACTATTATAAACTATACTATAAACCATTCCAAATACTATTATAAACTATAATAAACAAACAGGAAAACACAGGGAACAGGGAACTGATATTCCTAGGTGAGGATATCAGTCAAGGTGGAGTCTGAAGAGGTGTGTCTTCAGGCCTCGACGGAATGCAGGCAGGGTTGGAGTAGAACGTAGGGGAATGGGAAGTTCATTCCACCACTGAGGTGCTAATGTGGAAAAACTCCGCAGTCGGGACAAGCGAGAGCCTTTGACACGGAGGGGGGGAAGTGCCAGTCGCCCTGCTGTAGAAGAGCGAAGTGGTCGAGCAGGAACATAGTTCTGGATTAAGTCCTGCAGGTAGGCGGGGCCTGTCCTATTTGCTGCAGTGTAGGCCAGGGTCAGAACTTTGAACCTGATCCTGGCTGCAACTGGTAGCCAGTGGAGAGACCTCAGCAGGGGGGTTACGTGGGAAAATTTCGGGAGGTTGAACACAAGCCGGGCAGCTGCATTCTGGATGAGTTGAAGAGGCAGAATGGCGCAGGCCGGTAGGCTTGCGAGCAGGGAGTTGCAGTAGTCCAGGCGTGAGGTGACCATGGTCTGGACAAGAAGCTGGGTGGAGTAGGTGGTCAGGTACGGTCGAATCCTCCTGATGTTGTACAGGAGGAACCTGCAGGACCGTGCCGTCGCCCTGATGTGCTCTTTGAAGTCCAGCCGGTCGTCCAGGACCACCCCCAGGTTCCTTGCAGAGCGGGAGGCAGCCACCACGGTCCCATCAACGGTGATGGAGAGGTCATGTAGTGGGGAGGTCTTGTACGGCATGAAGAGGAGCTCTGTCTTGTCAAGGTTGAGCTTCAGGTGATGGGTAGCCATCCACTCAGAGATGTCAGTCAGACAAGCAGATATCCTCTCCTTAACCTGTGGGGTAGAGGGAGGGAAAGAGAGGAAGAGTTGAGTATCGTCAGCATAGCTATGGTATGAGAAGCCATGTGAATGGATTACTGAGCCAAGAGACTTAGTATACATAGAGAACAGCAGAGGACCCAGTACAGATCCCTGCGGGACTCCTGTAGACAGGGGACGGGGAGCAGAGACGGAACCCTTCCAGGAGACTTGGTAGGATCTATCAGTGAGGTACGATACAAACCAAGAGAGGGCAGTTCCAGAAATGCCCATCTCAGCGAGTGTGGAGATCAGGAGTTTGTGGTTGACCGTGTCGAATGCCGCAGACAGGTCAAGGAGAATCAGAACAGAGGAGAGGGAGGAGGCTCTAGCAGTGGCGAGTGCCTCAGTCACAGCCAGGAGAGCAGTTTCGGTGGAATGGCCGGTTCTGAAGCCAGACTGATGCGGGTCAAGCAGGTTGTTCTGGTGGAGAAAAACAGACAGTTGGTTAAGGACAGCACGTTCAAGTGTTTTGGACAGGAAGGGCAAGAGAGATACAGGACGGTAGTTCCTGACATCAGCGGGATCTAAGCTAGGTTTTTTAAGGAGTGGGGTTACACGGGCAGTTTTAAAGGCAGCAGGAACATGGCCACAGATTAGGGAGGTGTTAATAACGGAGGACAGATATGGAAGGAGCTCAGCAGATATAGACTGGAGGACTGCTGAAGGTATGGGGTCTAGCGGACAGGTGGTTGCGCGCTGGCGCGTCACCAGCTCGAGCACATCGGAGTCCTTCAGAGTCTTGAAGGACGACAGTGTAGCGATGGGTTCAGTATGGGGGATGTGGGGTGTCACCGGATGCGTGAAGGAGTTCCGGATCGTAGCCACCTTCCCCTCAAAGTGGGTCAGGAAGTCATCTGCAGAGAGGGAGGAGGGTGAAGGGGGTGGAGGGGGGGGTGAGCAGGGAGGAGAAGGTGGAAAAGAGTTTACGTGGGTTAGATAGACATGTATCAATTTTCGACTGGAAAAATGAAGTTTTAGCTGATGTAGTTGCAGCTGTGAAGGCTGCCAGCAGAGTGTGGTAGGATGCCAGGTCATCTGGGGATCTGGATTTCCTCCACTTTCTCTCAGCGGCTCGTAGCATGGTTCTGCTGGATCTGAGAGAATCCGTCAGCCACGGGGAAGGGGGTGATAGTCGGGCTGGTTTGAAGACAAGAGGGCATAGTTTGTTGAGAGACTGCAGTTGGTGACACAGAGATTTACCTGTTTCACATATGTATCTCTCAATATTTTTTATGTTACTTGCATTTTTCCATTTGCATTTGCAGTTTATTTTTCTTAAATTATGAAAATAAACAAATATAAGTTCGTATTGTAAATGTTACAACTGTCAAGTGTCATTTAAGCCATTTACCAAGTTTATGTGATGCTCACAACTGGGGCCACATGTACTGTATAAACAGTGCTGAGCAGAAAAATGCTCTCAGAAAGCTGCGTAAGCGAGTTTCCACGCAGAAATTCAGATGTATAACATAAGAGAACCTGCGTACCTCTGCACATGCTGGACACCATGCGTACGCAATGTTTGGAGACAGTGTGATATGGTGACTGTTACGACTCCGAGCAGGGACTGGACTCAAATACACAACTCACACACAAGGGATTGCAATAATCCAATAATTTATTGCTTCGACCAGAACTCCTGAAGCATAGGGAGACGTTTTAGACAGACAAACAGAAACCAGTAATGGATCAGCAGTGGGAGAGCGAGAGCGGGAGAGGCCAGGGACTGGATGGAGGCAGGAATCCGGGCAGGTGTAGCAGAGGAGGAGCGGGGAGTGGGAGACGGGGCAGCGTGGAGTGGGCACGAACAGCTGCAGATTGGTAGACTTGGAGCACAGACAGGATATGCACAAACAGCTGCAGGCTGGTTGACTTGGAAAGCAGACAAGAGTTAATTGACAGCAAGGCAAGACTGGATAAGCGGCGAGTTAACGCAGCTTTTAGCAAGAGTTAATTTAAGCAAGGCAAGACAGAGCTAGATACAAAGTATCAGACAAGACCAGAGTATTACTACAACGAGACTTAACAAACTGGCACAGGACAATAATAATAATAATAATGCATGGCATTTATATAGCGCCTTTCTAGATACTCAAAGTGCTTTACAGTGATGAGGGGGAAACTCGCCTCTACCACCACCAATGTGTAGCACCCACCTGGGTGATGCAACGGCAGCCATTTTGCGCCAGTATGCTCACCACACATCAGCTGAGGTGGAGAGGGAGAGAATCATTTTTTTAGCCAATTAAACTGGGGGATGATTAGGTGGCAGATTGAATGAGCCTGGGTTGGGAGTTTAGCCAGGACACCGGGGAAACCCCTACTCTTTACGATAAGTGTCATGGGATCTTTAATGACCAGTGAGTCAGGACCTCGGTTTAACGCCTCATCCGAAAGACGGCATCTCCTACAGCACAGTGTCCCCATCACTGCACTGGGGCATTGGGGTTTATTTGACCAGAGGGAAGACTGCCCCCTACTGGCCCACCAACACCACTTCCAGCAGCAACTTAGTTTTCCCCAGAGGTCTCCCATCCAAGTACTAACCAAGCCCACAACCTGCTTAGCTTCAGCCATTCAGCAGGCGCAGATTGCATAGTGGTATGGCTGCTGGCCAAAGAACATCGGGAGACTAAATACAAGAGTTAATAGGTATCAATTAAGTGCAGCGTGCGAATGTATGCGTGAGTGATTAGCGGAGCAGAGAGTGCGCAGAATGTATGGGGAGAGAAGAAAAGAGACAGGCGGACACAGAGCAATGGAACAGTGACACGAAAGGGAAAAACCACGCCCAGCCTGCAGCACGAGGGGAAAACAAACAGGAATACAAAAACACGGCACGTGAGGAAACAGGTAAAACACGGCACGTGAGGAAACAGGTAAAACACGGCACGTGAGGAAACAGGTAAAACACGGCACGTGAGGAAACAGGTAAAACACGGCACGTGAGGAAACAGGTAAAACACGGCACGTGAGGAAACAGGTAAAACACGGGACACAAAGGGGACGGAGAGCATCATAGCGACACCGTGATGGAAAGGCAGAGGGAGAAAATGTTAAACTTTGCGAAAGCAGATTTCCGACTTTCTCCCCGAGCGTTCTTTTACGCATTCTTATACATGTGGTCCCTGGAGTTATACAGCCTTAAACAGAGCACCCCCTAAATAGGTGAGAATGGACCAAATTTTCCATCTGTGTGATGGGGTTAAATGAGGACACGAGACAGGACTCTACGGTGTGATGCTGAACAGCATGTACTGATGCAGGTTGCAGGACTCTAAGGTGTGATGCTGAACAGCATGTACTGATGCAGGTTGCAGGACTCTACGGTGTGATGCTGAACAGCATGTACTGATGCAGGTTGCAGGACTCTACGGTGTGATGCTGAACAGCATGTACTGATGCAGGTTGCAGGACTCTAAGGTGTGATGCTGAACAGCATGTACTGATGCAGGTTGCAGGACTCTACGGTGTGATGCTGAACAGCATGTACTGATGCAGGTTGCAGGACTCTAAGGTGTGATGCTGAACAGCATGTACTGATGCAGGTTGCAGGACTCTAAGGTGTGATGCTGAACAGCATGTACTGATGCAGGTTGCAGGACTCTAAGGTGTGATGCTGAACAGCATGTACTGATGCAGGTTGCAGGACTCTAAGGTGTGATGCTGAACAGCATGTACTGATGCAGGTTGCAGGACTCTAAGGTGTGATGCTGAACAGCATGTACTGATGCAGGTTGCAGGACTCTACGGTGTGATGCTGAACAGCATGTACTGATGCCGGTTGCAGGACTCTAAGGTGTGATGCTGAACAGCATGTACTGATGCAGGTTGCAGGACTCTACGGTGTGATGCTGAACAGCATGTACTGATGCAGGTTGCAGGACTCTACGGTGTGATGCTGAACAGCATGTACTGATGCAGGTTGCAGGACTCTACGGTGTGATGCTGAACAGCATGTACTGATGCAGGTTGCAGGACTCTACGGTGTGATGCTGAACAGCATGTACTGATGCAGGTTGCAGGACTCTACGGTGTGATGCTGAACAGCATGTACTGATGCAGGTTGCAGGACTCTACGGTGTGATGCTGAACAGCATGTACTGATGCAGGTTGCAGGACTCTACTGTGTGATGCTGAACAGCATGTACTGATGCCGGTTGCAGGACTCTACGGTGTGATGCTGAACAGCATGTACTGATGCAGGTTGCAGGACTCTACGGTGTGATGCTGAACAGCATGTACTGATGCAGGTTGCAGGACTCTACGGTGTGATGCTGAACAGCATGTACTGATGCAGGTTGCAGGACTCTACGGTGTGATGCTGAACAGCATGTACTGATGCAGGTTGCAGGACTCTAAGGTGTGATGCTGAACAGCATGTACTGATGCAGGTTGCAGGACTCTAAGGTGTGATGCTGAACAGCATGTACTGATGCAGGTTGCAGGACTCTAAGGTGTGATGCTGAACAGCATGTACTGATGCAGGTTGCAGGACTCTACGGTGTGATGCTGAACAGCATGTACTGATGCAGGTTGCAGGACTCTACGGTGTGATGCTGAACAGCATGTACTGATGCAGGTTGCAGGACTCTACTGTGTGATGCTGAACAGCATGTACTGATGCCGGTTGCAGGACTCTACGGTGTGATGCTGAACAGCATGTACTGATGCAGGTTGCAGGACTCTACGGTGTGATGCTGAACAGCATGTACTGATGCAGGTTGCAGGACTCTACGGTGTGATGCTGAACAGCATGTACTGATGCAGGTTGCAGGACTCTACGGTGTGATGCTGAACAGCATGTACTGATGCAGGTTGCAGGACTCTACGGTGTGATGCTGAACAGCATGTACTGATGCAGGTTGCAGGACTCTACGGTGTGATGCTGAACAGCATGTACTGATGCAGGTTGCAGGACTCTACGGTGTGATGCTGAACAGCATGTACTGATGCAGGTTGCAGGACTCTACTGTGTGATGCTGAACAGCATGTACTGATGCCGGTTGCAGGACTCTACGGTGTGATGCTGAACAGCATGTACTGATGCAGGTTGCAGGACTCTACGGTGTGATGCTGAACAGCATGTACTGATGCAGGTTGCAGGACTCTACGGTGTGATGCTGAACAGCATGTACTGATGCAGGTTGCAGGACTCTACGGTGTGATGCTGAACAGCATGTACTGATGCAGGTTGCAGGACTCTACTGTGTGATGCTGAACAGCATGTACTGATGCCGGTTGCAGGACTCTACGGTGTGATGCTGAACAGCATGTACTGATGCAGGTTGCAGGACTCTACGGTGTGATGCTGAACAGCATGTACTGATGCAGGTTGCAGGACTCTACGGTGTGATGCTGAACAGCATGTACTGATGCAGGTTGCAGGACTCTACGGTGTGATGCTGAACAGCATGTACTGATGCAGGTTGCAGGACTCTAAGGTGTGATGCTGAACAGCATGTACTGATGCAGGTTGCAGGACTCTAAGGTGTGATGCTGAACAGCATGTACTGATGCAGGTTGCAGGACTCTAAGGTGTGATGCTGAACAGCATGTACTGATGCAGGTTGCAGGACTCTACGGTGTGATGCTGAACAGCATGTACTGATGCAGGTTGCAGGACTCTAAGGTGTGATGCTGAACAGCATGTACTGATGCAGGTTGCAGGACTCTAAGGTGTGATGCTGAACAGCATGTACTGATGCAGGTTGCAGGACTCTAAGGTGTGATGCTGAACAGCATGTACTGATGCAGGTTGCAGGACTCTAAGGTGTGATGCTGAACAGCATGTACTGATGCAGGTTGCAGGACTCTACGGTGTGATGCTGAACAGCATGTACTGATGCAGGTTGCAGGACTCTAAGGTGTGATGCTGAACAGCATGTACTGATGCAGGTTGCAGGACTCTAAGGTGTGATGCTGAACAGCATGTACTGTAGAAAGGCTGCTATACGGGTTTCTCAGTGGTGTAACCTGTAGAGCACGATGCACATGCTCACTGCGAGCCGCGATGTCGGCGGTTCAAGTCTCGGCCTGTGTCGCATGTCTCTCCCCCTCTCTTGGACCTCATTCTTCCCGTCTCTACACTGTGTTATCCATCCATCCATCCATCCATCCATCCATCCATTATTATCTAACCTGCTTATTCCGGGTCACGGTGGGGCTGGAGCCTATCCCAGCATGCATTGGGCGAGAGATAGGAATACACCCTGGACAGGTCGCCAATCCATCGCAGGGCACACACACACACACACTCATCTGTGCTATCAATAAAGCGGAAAGAGTCCTAAAAATATTTTAAAAGAAAAGCTGCTTCATCGATAGCCTGGTAAACAAAGCGAATGGTTTATTGATTGAAATAAGTCCAAAACTTTGTCCAGCGAATATTGCATTTATTTAAAAATTTTAAATCACATTAATACATTTTTACAAATGTTTTTCCAATATTGTCCTAGGGATTCACTGCACATGAGGTTTTTCTTTATACGATTAAAAAAAACAAAGATTAATTTAAATTTCACCATTTGTTAACACCATTTTTTTTTAAATACAGTTTGCAGTAAAATAACTTAAAAGGCCAGTAATGTCAAGGTCATTTTCAGAGTTTTCCATTTATATTGTCTTACATACTACCATGCTTCTTTACACAGTATATCCAAACACTTATCACATTGTTTCTTTCAAAAAAATTACACTCACATTTACAAGGAATTAAAATTACATTTTCTCTTTGAACTCCAACTAAACACAGACCAAAGACGTATTTGGAAACTACAACACGTGGTTTAAGCTTTAAAAAAATAAATCATCTGAAGGATGCTTTCATGAAGCACTTCCCAAAATGAGCAGATTTGTCAGACTCTGCACCTGTAGGAGTTGCCTTTTGGTCATGAAAAATGGAGTCCATTTGAAAGACTTTTCATTGGTGTGAAGTCTCGGGTGGCAATCATTTAATGACTTGTGCTCAAAAAAGCGCTTCCCACACAATGCACTTTCATATTGTGGCAATTTAACTCAGTTCATTGGAAAAAAAATCACTTCCCACAATGAAAACATTTGTAGGGCTTTTAAGCTGTGTGCTTAGTCACTAGGTTTATTTTAATTTTAATGTGTCCCTCAAAACTTCAGCCACAGGCAAGCCCCCCCCCCCCTCCCCCCTTATGTTAAAAGACATTTTAAATTCTATTCAATTCATATCACCTAAATGTATCTTGCTTGCAGTGCTATAATAACTAATGTAGCCAAGAGAACCCACATGATCGGCGCCTATGGCTGTGAATACACACGTAAAATTTTCTATAAAAACTTTTCTATAGAAACACACCGGACATTGTAGGTTTTTCATTGGTGTGAAGCATCTTGTGTAAATTGAATGCACTTGTTTAGTAAAAGCACCTCCACACAGGGAATGTGTAGCTCTTAATTTTTCACCTGTGTGAATTCTCAGGTGGATATTTAAATTTGATATTTTGGAAAAGCACTTTCCACTGAGGACATTCGTAGGGCTTTTCACCTGTATGAATTCTCTGCACATCTTAAGAGTACTTGTCACACTGGGCACACTGTAGGGCTTTTCACCTGTATGAATTCAGCTGTATGAATTCTCTGCTAAAGGCACTTTCCAGGTTACATGAGCATGTTTTATGGAGTCAATATAGAGCCAAAAAGTCTGAAAGCAAAACATTTTTTGTTACTATAAACGAGAAAAAATAATTGATTACCTAAATCTGTGAGAGAATATTTTGGAACTCAGAATGATGGTAGAAGAAACTTGTAAAGGCAAGCAAAAAATCCGAGAGCAAAAATAAAATCTTTTACATAATAATACCAAGATTTTCCATGTATAACAGCACCCTCGCTTGCAACACTCGTTTCTTGCTTACGATTCTCCTTTTTTGCTTTCAGTCTTTTTGGCCCTGTATTGACGCCATAGATTTTCACCTTCATGATTTCCCGGCTGAATATCTCAAGAAATATAAAAAATATGAAGCCACTTCCAACACTGAATGCAATGGAGGGCTTTTCATCTGAATGAAGAAGCTGGTGGATATTTGAATTCGATTTCGTAAAAGAAACCATTCCCAGACTTAGTACCCTTGAAGCGATTCTCACCTGTATGAATTCTCTGGTGGCGATTGAAAGCAAATGAGTGGGAAAAACACTTCCCACACCTGACAACATTTGTAGGGCATTTCACCTATATGAATTATCCCCTGGATAACTAAACCAAATTTGGTATTAAAACACTGCTGACACTGTGTGCACTTGTACGGCTTTTCACCTGTATGAATTCTCAGGTATTTAGTTAAATCAGACTTTCTGCAAAAACATTTCTGACACAGTGTACACTTGTACAGTTTTTCAACTATATGAATTCCCAGGTGGGAATTTAATGCAGATTTTGTATTAAAACACTTATCACACTGTTTACACTTGTGTGGCTTTTAACCTGTATGAATTCTGAAATGGACTATTAACTGAGATTTGGTATTAAAACACTTCTCACACTGTGTAGACTTGTAAGCCCTTTCACCTGTATGAATTCTGAAATGGATTTTTATTTTGTTTATTATAATTTTTTCAACATTACACTAATACATCAATATAACGTACCTGAGTAATAAATAAATAAAGTTATAAGAGATCAGCATCCCTTCAGTTTCCTCGCACCACTTGGCAGCCATTGTTGAAATTTACTTTTGGAAGACTCAGGTGTCATGTGACCCAAACTCTCTTGTGATTGGATGGTAGCAAAATATTGCTTGTTCAGATATTGATTTATCAATAGGAAAATTGCCAGCAATCAATGCCTGTCAATATTGCCGGTAATATTGCCCGTGTACCATCAGCTTAAGGATAAAGATTAGTTTAGTCTTTTCTTTCCTATATGTCTCTTTATCCTTTATACTCCTCTATCTGTTTTCTTCAGCTCTTTCACATCTAGAGCTTAAGGTAACAGGTTCTATTTTCATTTTTGTTTCTCTTGGCCTTTTACACAGGCTTTATTTTGTTTTTCTCTGACCTCCTGTTAACACACTGTGTGAGAGCGTGAGGTTCTTTCGTTGTTTTATTACTCGCTATTTTCGAGTTCGCCCTCTTCTGGTGTTGTTTTGGATTTGGCTTATGCCGGGAGGTTTTCATTCCCAATTTTCGTTTATTCCTTTCCTGCTGCGGAGCTGTCCGCTTTAGTGGTGTATATATTACGATATACACTGTTAAGATTCCTTGGATGTCGCGCCTGGTTCTCCAAACTTTACACTCCCCCTTACAGTACCGAGACTGGCAAGCAAATGGAATGGTTTATTTGATTGAAAAAAAGTCCAAAACTTGGTCCAGCGAATATTTCATTTATTAAAAATTTTAGGTCACATTAATACATTTTTACAAATGTTTTTCAAATACGGTCCCAGGGATTCACTGTGCACTGTTTTTTCCCCCACTTTTATACGACAAAAAAAACAAGGATGTAAATTTCACCATTTGTTAACACAATTTTTAACCCTATTGTTCACTATTCACATTTTTTTAAAATACAGTTTGCAGTAAAAGAACTGAAAAGGCGAGTACTGTCAAGTTCATTTTGCAATTAATATTATCTTACATACTACCATGCTTCTTTCTACAGTATATCCAAACACTTATCACATTGTTTCTTTCAAACAAATTACACTACCATTTACATGGAATTAAAGTTACATTTTTAAAGAACAAAACCGTCAGAAACACATGTTATAAAAGGAATTTGTCACAGTCATTGTGCAGGAATAAACCAGGAATATCAGGAGGAGAACTTTAAACTGTGCTACTGAAAACACTGGAAAATGGTTGGCTTACCACCTTTTATTCACTCCTTGAACTCCAATTAAACACGACCAAAGATGAATTTGGAAACTACAACACAGTGGTTTATCTTTTAAAAAAATAAATTATGCAAATGATGCTTTCATGAAGCATATCCCAGAATGAGTATATTTCTCAGGCTCTACACCTGAAGGAGTTGTCTTTCGTCATGAAAAGGAGATTTCTTTTTATTTAAACATTGAGTAGATTTGAAAGACTTTTCACTGGTGTGAAGTCTCAGGTGGCAATCATTTAATGACTTGCGCTCAAAAAAGTGCTTCCCACACTATGCACTTATATTACTTATATAATGGCAATATAAGTCAGTTCTTTGGGAAAAACACTTCCCACACTTGAAACATTTGTAGGGCTTTTTAGTTGTGTGCATAGACACCAGGTTTATTTTTTTTTACCAGGGTGTGTCCTAAAAAAACGACAGCCACAGTCAAGCCCCCCCCCCATGAAATTCTATTAAATTCCTATGACCTAAATTGCCATGTTTTTGACATAAAGCTTAATTAGCTCAATTAAGCTAAGGTTTTTACCTGAATATAGGCTGGCTACATTCTAGCCGTTGAAAATCTTTCACTTTTGGACCAATTTTAGCAGGCATTTCACCAGATGGCACTTCACCCACTTTTCAACAGAAAAATGGTCACTGGGAAGCAGATGTTGAAGCTGTGCTGCTAACATTACTTCCCCCAGAATTGTTTTACACAGGCATGACGTTTAATTCTGTGTAGATTTTGGGTTTAACTTTTATTTACAAACCTGACCATTTTATGGAGTCCACTAGTGCAGTGCTTCTAAAACTCGGTCCTGGGGGACCCCTGTGTATGCTGGTTTTTGTTCCAACCACAATTTCTATCCCAGAATTTTAACAAGCTGTTAATTTATCTTAATTAGGTGTTTTTCATGTTCAGAGGGATTATTTACCATCTTAAGCAACATTATTTTAGCAATATGCATACCTATGCATACCATGAAAAATAAAAGTCGAATATTGACATTGTGCTATACTGAAAACAATTACAAAAAGAGAGGTAAAAATATTTTAACTGATAAAATGAAGACGTGAGGTGAATCAATAGGATCCTAATTGGTGAAATTGTGGACACATGACCACTAAAACTAACCATTTGTTACATAATGAAGAATTCAAAGACAAAGCAAATGATAACGGGCCAAACCTGCATTGTGTTAAGTCTAAGGAAGAAATTATGAAGGAACTTAAACTACATGTGTTCAACAACCTAATTAAGAGCCAATTGATTCAAATTTTCTCTTTAATTAATAAAATAGTTAACTCTTCTTTTGTAATTGTTTGCAATGTAGCACAAGAAGCACACACGTCACTGAAGCATTTCTGTGAATGCCACGCCCACTTGCTCCCATAGAAAACACAGCCAATGCAATTTAAAAAACCCGACTTGCATTTTGCACGTTTGCCATGTCCAATCGGAAATCCCAAAGACGAGCCCTGTAGCGTGGCTACATGCTCTTACGAGAGAGCAGTTGGAAGGAAACTAACGTTATATGGTGTCCTTCATATGTCTGCGGAAAGCACTTTTAACAGATAAATAAACGTCACATAATATGGATAGTTATAACTACAGGCTTCAACAATAACTGTCGCCCGAAACTTGAGCTCAATCGGGTTAGTGCGAATATGCCCTCATGCTACGCTGTACCGGTAACGTTACTATTTCAAAGATGTCGGTTTCTGAGATTAACGTTAGTATTATGTGAACGGATCTTCTTTAATTCAGTGGTTCAAACATATGGGACGGTTGCACCACACACTTTCTTTTTTATTTAGCTATCGTTTGTTTTGCTAATCGGTGTTTGCATTTCCGACGAGTCTGCTCATAACTTGACTAGAGGCTCTTGGGCATGGCCTGAATATTAACTAGCTTTCACACCCACCCAGGCCTGAGAACTGCAGTCAGCAGAAAGTGACAATATTCAATCTTCATTTTTTTCAGCTGTAGACATTTTTAAAGACTGAAATCTTGGTGGATGATTATTTTAATAACGAGGAGAAGAAAGAAAACCACATTTTAAAAATGGTTGTCAATCCCTGTAAAATTCTGGGATTGCATTTGTGGTTGGAACGAAAACTAGCATACACAGGGATCCCCTAGGACCGAGTTTGAGAACCACTGCTTTAGCAAACTATATCTTACTGATAGCTGGCACTCTACAGAGTCAGTATTATGTAGCATACCTCAAAAATAGCACTTGGTTGCTTGATTCACATTTATTTGCTTCACGTGTGCATCGAACCAGGTTAAATTACCTGTGACTCGCATCAAACTATAACTTCACTGCAATATGATTCACTCTGCAATACGATTTGTCCATGGGTGCCCAGGCCCCTGACGACCCACATGATCGGCGCCTATGGCTGTGTGAATACACACGTTACATTTTCTATGAAGATTTTTGATAAAAACACATCCAACAATGTACACTTATAGGGTTTTTCATTTGCGTGAAGCATCTTGCTTAAATTTAATACACTTGTTTGGGAAAAGCACCTCCACACAGTGAATGTGGAGGCCGGGGCTCTTCAGTTTTCACCTGTATGAATTATCAGGTGTGTATTTATATTAGATATTTTGGAAAAGCACTTCCAAAACTGAGGACATTCATAGGGCTTTTCACCTGTATGAATTCTCTGCTGACTATTTAAAAGCGCTTTCCATACGGAGGACACATAGGATGTTTTATAGAGTCAATATAGAGCCAAAAAGTCTGAAAGCAAAAGAAATTTGATTTCCAAAATCTGTGAGAATATTTTGGAACTGATAGAAGAAACTTGTAGAGGCAAGGAAAGAATCTCAGAGCAAAGATGAATATTTTACATAATAATACCAATATTTTGCATGTATGACAGCACCCTTGCTTACGGTTCTCTTTTTTTTTGGTTTCAGATTTGTTTCTCGTTAACAGTTTTGCTTTCAGAATCTTTGGCCCAATATTGACTCCATAGATTTTCACATTTATGAATTCTCAGTTGAATATCTCAGAAATATATTGCATATATTGTATGCCACTTTCAACACTGAATGCAATGGAGGGTTTTTCGTCTGAATGAACAAGCTGGTGGATATTTAAATTAGATTTTGTAAAAGAAATCTGAGTACCATTGGATGGATTCTCAACTGTATGAATTCTCTTGTGGATAATTAAACCAAATTTGGTACTAAAACACTTCTCACATTGTACGCTTGTGTGGCTTTTCACTTGTATGAATTCTAAAATGTATTTTTAAATCAGATTTTGTATTAAAACACTTCTCACATTGTGTACAATTGTGTGGCTTTTCACCTGCATGAATTCTCAGGTGTGAATTTAAAGCAGATTTGGTATGAAAACACTTCTCACACTGTGTACACTTATATGGCTTTTCACCTGTATGAATTCTCAGGTGTGAATTTAAAGCAGATTTGGTATTAAAACACTTCTCACACTGTGTACACTTGTGTGGCTTTTCACCTGTATGAATTACCAGGTGTTCAGTTAAAACACATTTTCTAGAATAACATTTCTCACACTGTGTACATTTGTATGGCTTCTCACCTGTATGAATTATCAGGTGTTCAGTTAAAACACATTTTCTAGAATAACACTTCTCACACTGTGTACACTTGTATGGCTTTTCACCTGTATGAATTCTCAGGTGTACATTTAAATCAGATTTGGTATAAAAACACTTCTCACACTGTGTACACTTGTATGGCTTTTCACCTGTATGAATTCTCAAATGTATTTTTAAATTAGATTTGGTATAAAAACACTTCTCACACTGTGTACACTTGTGTGGCTTTTCACCTGTATGAATTTTCAGGTGTGAATTTAAAGCAGATTTGGTATAAAAACACTTCTCACACTGTGTACACTTGTATGGCTTTTCACCTGTATGAAATCTCAAATGTATTTTTAAATTAGATTTGGTATAAAAACACTTCTCACACTGTGTACACTTGTGTGGCTTTTCACCTGTATGAATTCTCACGTGTTCTTTTAAATGAGATTTGGTATTAAAACCCTTCTCACACTGTGTACACTTGTATGGCTTTTCACCTGTATGAATTCTCAGTGTACTTAAATCAGATTTGGTATTATCACCTGTATTAATTTGACCTTTATTTCTACGAATTGTTTTCTTTTGAAAGAAATTCAAAAAGCTTGGGTTTTTACTTGAATTAATTATCATGGGTTCAATTATCATATTCGATCTCTGACAGTTTAAATGTTTGTTGCTACTCTTTGTACTTTTCTTTACAATTCTGGTCTCATTATTCTCATTATTTATGTCACAGTGATGATTTAAGTCCCCACATTGGTTCGGCAGATCATACTTTTTTTTCCCGCAGTTTGAGTTTGGCCCTCCTGCACATTGCCATGGTTCAGTCTGGCCTTTGTGATCAACACCAGCTCCATTCATCACAGTATTCATGACATCACTCACTAAACTTTCACTGGATTCACACTTCATTTTATCAGATTTAATATCAACACAGTTAATATCCTCTAAGTCACTGATATGTTCTGCCTTAAGGTATCCTCCATCATCAGCCTCTGTCTTGATTTGGTGCAGACTGGTTGCATATCCCAGCTCTGTACTGTCTTGGCTCTCCGTCTTAAGATCCCCAGTATGGGTGGAGCCCAGATCTGTTTCTATTTTAATCATTGATGTGTGTGTGTGGTGTACATCACTGACCCCGCTGTGTGCTGCAACACACTCTGGCTCCAGTGTGTTGAGTCCTGGTACAGCACACTCTGTCTCTGTCTCTGCCATGTGGACAGACTCCAGTCCACTGATTTGCTCTTCTTTCTGTCTGATCCTGTGCTGCTCAGTGAGCTCTGGTAGTGTTGTCTCAGTGTCCCGTCTCAGACAGACTCTTGCCTGCATCATACTGCTGCTCAAAGGTGTGCAGAAGTGCAGCTCCTGGAGGGAAACAGGGGAAGGGATTTAGGCTTAATCAAACAGATCCTACTACAGCAGCTGACACATTCATTACACTCTGCAGTCCTGCAGATGCCTGACTGATGGCCGTGGTAATTATACCACTATCAATAACTGCTACTAAATATGAAATAAATAAACAATCCTACCATTCATTGTACCCACATCAATGTCCTTTTCAAGATTCAGTGGTCATTTAATTTCTTGGACAATCCGTTTGAGAAATAAAAACCCCGCCTTCATTCTGGTTTGATTGACAATTTCTTTATCCAATAGATGACATTATAAGCTTCTCAACTGTGTTTTACATGTCCCATCTGATGCTTGAAACAATAAAGGACGAGTGCAACAGAAAGTTAGTTGTGTAGCTACAGGTTTCCGCAATGAATGACAATATACGCACAAATGTACATTTGCTCGGGAAGGTGATTTCCTCCTCCATATACAGTCAAGCCGGAAAGTCTGAACACTCCTTTCACCTTCTCCACGTTTTATTACGTTACAGACTTATACTACAATAGATTGAGTTCATTTTTTTCCTCAAACATCTACACACAATAGCCAATAATGACAAAGTGAAAACAGGTTTTTAGAAAATATGCAATTTTATTTTACTGACAAAAATAGGTTATTTAGGGGTTACATATCTGTACTACACACCCTTAGCCTAATACTTGGTTGCTGCAGCGATTACAGCTTCAAGGCATCTTGGGAAAGAAGGAATCTTAATTCTCATGGTTTGAGAGTCCTCTAGGTGCCTTTTGGCAAACTCCAAGCGGGCTGTGATGTGCCTTTTACTAAGGAGGGGCTTCCGTCTGGCCACTCTACCATAAAGGCCTGATTGGTAGAGTGCTGCCTGGATGGTTGATCTTCTGAAAGGTTCTCCCATCTCCACAAGGATACGCTGGAGCTCTGTCAGAGTGACCCTTGGGTTCCTGCTCACCTCCCTGGCCAAGGCCCGTCTTCCCCGATTGCTCAGTTTGGCCGGGCGGTCAGGTCTAGGAAGATTCTTGGTGGTTCCAAACTTCTTCCATTTATGAATGATGGTGCCCACTGTTCTCTTTGGGACCTGTAAAGCTGCAGAGATTTTTCTGTACCCTTCTCCAGATCTATGCCTTGACACAATCCTGTTTCTGCAGATAATTCTGTTTCTGTTTCTGCAGATAATTCCTTTGACCCCATGGCTTGGAGTTTGCTCTGACATGCACTGTCAACTGTGGGACCTTATATAGGCAGGTGTTGGCAATCCCCAATAATGTCCAATCAATTGAATTTATCACAGGTGGACTCCAATTAAGTTGTAGAAACATCTCAAGCAGTATCAGTGGAAACAAAATGCACCTCAGCTCACTTTTGGGTATCATATGATATTTTACATTTTGATTTTTAATAAATTAGCACAAATGTCTAAAAACCTGTCTTCACTTTGTCATTATGGGCTATTTTGTGTAGAATTTTGAGACAAAAAAATGAACCCAATCTATTGTAGAATATGTCTAACGTAATAAAACGTGGAGAAGGTGAAAGGAGTGTGCAGACTTTCCGGCTTGACTGTACAAGTATTACATTTACATTACATTCATTTAGCAGACGCTTTTATCCAAAGCGACGTACAGTAAGTGCATACAGAGACATCATCAAGATCACTACAGAACAGACAAGACAAAGCACATCCTTCCCATAATGTAGCAGCTATCCCTAGTAATGGACGTTGACTGTAGTTCACAGTAAGCTGTTTGTAACAAGTAAGTATTACTGTTTGTAACATTTCAACTATGTTTGTTAGTTTTTCAACTCCACACTCTCTTGTGCCATATCTTTGATATGAAATTGAGTTCTATTCTCTAATGAGTGTGTTTCACATACTGTAGTGTAAGCTTTCATAGGTGGCTCAGTCATCTGGTTTATAATCTCTATCTCTGCCCAATTATCTTAAGTCATTTTTTTCTCAACATTTTGACATATTTTACTCAAAATTGCATTTTCTAAATCTTTTTAAAAAGCGATTTTAAACTTCTTCTGGATGTGCATTGATCATATATTTTGTGATTTAATTTGATCTGTTATCCAGTAAAAATGTGTTTATTTTCTAAATCCAGCACAGTCAATGCTCTTGTCAAAAATCGAATTAACATGAATATAAAATAATATTATATAAATTATATATTAAATAATTAAAAAATATATAGGTTATAGGCTATATGTTTAGTCTACATTTCGTAAACAATGCCAGCGCTTCCTCAAAATATGATGAATAGATATTCTTTACTTAGCTAACTGCGATAAAAGCTAAATAGCAATTTGCTAATGTTACATGGTTAGAAAGTCTTTTTTTTTTTCTAAAGATAAATTCTTGGAGTGTTTTTCCACCATTACAGTCTGAAAAATTGACTTTTAGGTAGGTATGTTAAACTAAACGAACAGATGACACTAAAGAGCCTTCACGCAAATAACTGTTCTTGTAGCTACAGTTTTGTGGTTTCACACACCATTTCCTCACCACAGATAACGTTATTTCGCGACATATTTAACTCATTGTAATCTTATTGACCAGCTCATTACAATAAACGCCTTGGTAGCCTAACACATGCCCTTGTACACCTATAACCCTTTGATATATTTTTAAGATTTTCTTTTTCATTTTTATGTTTTTTTGCTTGTATAGGGCCTAGGCTCTGCCACCTCCTATAAATCTTTTATTTGTTTTTCATGGACAGAAAAGAGCCCAGCTCTGTGCTATCCCAACAGGAAACATGGCTTAAAAGTAAAAGTGACCAGCTCATTAACGTTGGGCCAGCCGTCAGTAAGTTTTCAAACTCTAAAATTAATTCTACAATCACGGGCACTTTAGCTAGGCCTACTGCCACATTACCAAACAGACATCGTGTGCTAACTTTAACGAAATGAAAGTAATCCAAAGCGGTTAAACAAAACAGAACCGTTATGGAAAGAAAAAACTTACCTCTATTCGTTGATGATTCTACTTCAACTCAGTCGTTTGTTTAACTAGATGTAAATTGCACAGTAATTTCTCAGCGGTGAATGATACCATGTGCGTGTTAAAGCTGTGTTGCGTAGGCTACGATAGAGTTCAGTCGAGCAGTGGTTCCAACATCTCGTCCTGGAGTCCCCAGCGTTCTGGTTTTGGTTCCAACCACAATTGCAATCCTTGAATTTAACAAGACGTTATTTTTTCTTAATTTGGTGGTTTTCATGTTTAGAGATCAGAAATCATTTACCCTCTTAAACCACATTATGCCAGAAATAGCTAGCTATAGTATAGCTAACTTACATGCGATGTAGAATAAACTTCCCACGTTAACGTTGTGCTGTAGGCTTAGTGCAGAGACGTGGAGAAGCGATACGGCAAGCTCGCTGGGTACTTCCGTTATCAACTAAAATATTCAGACCTCGGACAACCTGGAAATGAGCTTTACTCGTAATTTTTTACAAGAGGCTTTTTTTGTGTGAGCAACACATAGCCTATGGAATGTCTGTACTAGGCCTACGCTTTGAGATATTTTACTCAAAATGTCATTCTCTAAATCTTTTTAAATAGGCTAACGATTTTAAACGTCTTCTGGATGCTCATATGATGACGTATTTTGTGATTTGATTTGATACGGGCTACGTCCCAATATTCTTTCCCACCTCCTTTCCTCCACTCGTTTCCTACCCGGAAATATGCTAAGTAGCCCCTACAGGTAGTTGCATGTACAGTATACGATGTACCTGCCATTGCGGTTTGCGTTGAGACATTTGTCATTGACATTGATTTCTGTAGGCTATTTGAGTAGGCTATATACTTGTAATTATGTTAAAAGTACTAAAGCTATAATTGAACTAATTGATAGGTCTAAACTGGACCACATTTAGGTTAATATAAGCATACAATATAAAAGTATATAGCTAACTAATGTAATGACAAATTAGACGTACGCCTACTGTGGGTAAAGAACATATTTCATGTTTCTTCGCATTTACTTCAAATGCAATCAAATCAAACTTTATTTATAGAGCACATTTCATACAAGTGATGCTGTTCAATGTGCTGTACATAAAAATAAAAATAAGGAATTGAAAAAAATATCACAAAGGAAAAGATAGAAAAACAATACAAGTGGTACAAAGAGATACCAAAAACATGATAGCGAAAGAGCAAATTACAAAAAATACAAAAAAATAATAATAATAATTATTAAAAATATATATATTTAAAAAAAATCGGGGTCAGCAAAGAGACGAACACTAATTGTAGATGTAGTATAAAATTGAGGTATAGGAGCATTCTAAGTAAAATCTGCCTTTATTGGTTTTTAAATTTCATTTCCCAATAAAAACATTTTGTTTAGTTACAATAATCAACATCACTTCATTTCATTTCACATTTTTTAAAACATATTTTATCGGGGGAATTTTTATTTTCCCTTCCCTTTTTAGTTTAAAAAAAATAAACATACAACATTCAAGACACCACAGTAAGAAACATCACACAAAAATTCACAAAAACATAAAAAAAGGGAGATTCAAAGGACATTGAAATGAAAGATAAACATTTGTCCCTGGGTTGTTGGGCGGGCAAATGTTCAGGTCTTTAGTTTCTCTCTCTTCCTTTAGGGTGGAGGGGGGTGGACTAGATGATCAGTTCCTTCCAATGGTCCACCCCCCATTTCTGTCTCGCCAGACGCTTGTCCTTCACAAAGTCCACCATAACGCCGTCCTGGAGGAGGTTTTGTGTCCTCCTCCTGAGAGTGACCAGGTCTACTGATGTTTTTTGGTCGACCTTGATGTTCCTCACCTCCCACCTGCTTTACGGTGTTAACGATCCTCCACTGACGCTGGAGCTCCGGTGTTTTTCAGCCTCCACGGGGGCCGTAGAGGACTCTCTCAGCAGTCAGGGAGGACCTCGGCAGCAACCTGTTACGGGAGACAGAGGAAACAACAAGGCCCCAGACCCGTCTGGCACTCCCAGTACAGATGGTAAACATGTTCCGAGTCAGTGCATCCGTGGGGGCAGCGCTCGGTTAGGGCCAAGTACCGCTTGAACATAAATTACCTGGTGGGGAGACACATGTGGGCAGACATCCAGGCAGTCTTTCTGTTTGTTGTTTAAACATTTGTTTAAGACATTTGCCCAGATTTTTGACGGGTCCAGGGCCGTGCTGCCCCTCGGGAGTGTCATGGTCTCCTTAGATCTTAAATGAGCCATGATTATTTTGTAACTCCACGAGGTCAGCCCGGCCCTGGGCAATCCTGCCCCAAAAGCAAAGTCCCTCAGGGCTCAAGTGGCATAGTACCTAGCAAAGGTACCAGAGGCCTTCTCGACCTTCCGAGTATTCTGGACCAGTGTGGCCAGACCCTGCACCAAAATGATGTTTGCTATGTCTGGAACCCCCCTGCCCCCATTCTTCTCTTCCTTGAGGAGGGTAGTTCTTTTCAATTTTTTCCATGGTGCTCCCCCAGACAAAGCGAAAAAGTAAAAGTAACGTAAAAGCCATGCTAAAGAGGTATGTTTTTAATTTCCTTTTAAGACCATCTACTGTTTCTGTGTTCCTCATATCCTCTTTATATACCACCTCAAAGCTTACTCGCTAATGGATCCATTCCTACCTTTTGGGTGGAGATAAAGGGTAGGGGAGGTGTTCATGGTGCAGATATTGTCATCAAAATTCCGTTTTGCATACCTATGTGAACAGCCATCATCATTAGGTGTGGCTATACTTGTGTTAAGTGCTGCTATATTGTTATCCAAATCTAGTTTTGCATACCTATTTGAACAGACATCTCATCATTTGGTGCAAACACAGCAAACACATTGACAATCAATTGTTGTTTTCATTGCAGCCAACAAAATAAAACCATGATTTAAGTACCCTAAAAATTATTCTCCCTGTAACTGTACTAAGAAGCTTGAAATCAACAAAGTTGGGGCTTCATTATGTGGATGTGCGAAGTTGTATCTGAATTATGTGTAGTTACATGAGGTAAGAACGTACAGAAGTTAATGCTTTTAAGGGCTGAGAGTCTGTGGGCATTGTGGCTATTTTTGTAGGAAACCCTGAAAAGCGCCAAGCTGTAACTTGGTGGATGGCATACCTGCCATCCCAATAAATAAAGTCATATCTTTGTCTATGTGGTAAGATTTTTTTTTTAGTTCATGCTAGATTGGATAGCCTGGAGGGACCTGGGCGGGACCCTGGGAGGGATGCTCTGCTGTGATTGGTTGTTAATCTACCATCAACCTTTTCCCAACCCTTAAATTTGAACAAGGAAAGATCCTTTAGATTGCATGAACCGGAAATATTTCCATGGCAGCCATGCTAAGGACCGTTCAAATTTATTATATTGAGAAGGAAAGGTTCTTCACAGTTCCTTTTATCTGTCCTTTCACAAAGGATGCTCTGGACTATCCTTTTCAGAAGGAAGGTAGTATTCGCGCCCCACAATGCAATGCCGCCAATGTTTTCATAAGCATCAGTTTTCCGGAACCTACCGATTACGTCAATGGTGCTGTTGGTGAAATGCAATCATTAAGTTAAACACAAGGGGGCGCGCGCACTGCAATTAGGAAACATGTTATTAACTTTACACAGAAGAAGACTCACTCGACCATGAAGCACGCTACTTATGCGTGCCTGGGACATCGGTCCCATCGGAACGCGTATTTTCAGCAGCTGGTCTCGCTGTAAACCGACTGCGCACACGACTCACCCCTGATAACGTAAACATGCTTATATTCTTAAATAAAAATCAGCAGCCCTAGGTATTTACTGCACTTATGCAGTTTAAGTTTTAAACTGAGGCCTGAGCTGTCGTAGTTTGTCGTAGCTGTCTCATTTCAAGAGGGAACCTATTATAGCGCTGTTTTCAAAAACGTTATTTATCTTTATTTATCTATTTCATAATCATTTTGCAAATTTAAGTTTTTAATTAAGGCTCATCTTATCTTTGTATATGTCATAGACGTACGTGTTAGTCACTGATTCGCCTCGGAAGAGTGAGCGCAATTTCCCGTGCCTTATTAAAATATCATACTTAAACAAAACAGCGTTCATAATTATATTTGTGTTATGCTATGAAACAGGCGTATTTCTCAAATGTTTCAATAAAGCTTTGATTGAGGAAAAAAACATGCATTTTGTATTTTCTGTCATAAGCTATTTTTAGCTGTTTTGTTATCGATTGATCGATTGATTGTTCATTAACGTTGACGACTATCGATCAAGGAAATTCCTTAGAATTTGCAACCCTAATTCGAATGCAGCCCTTACATCACAGGAGTTCATGTAACTCGGGCTCATGCCCGAACTGTTAAGATAGTGTCCCAGGGTCCCGCCCAGGTCCCTCCGGGCTATCCAATCTAGCATCAACCTAGAGAAACTGGCTTTTTGAGCGCAATAATAGATATCAGCAGAGGGCGACATTATATCCGGTGCTGAGGTTGAGCGCCGAAAGCTTTTATTTTGAAACTCGATCCAGAAACTGCACCGGAAGTTTGATTCCTTTTGGGGCGAAGTTCCATACATTTTACACTCTTCTTTATCACACGCTTTATGGTTCGTACAGTCTTAACATGCATCAATCGCAGCCGATAAATTACATTATAAGTCAAACACATGATTGAGTTTAATTGCGACATCAACGAATAAGAGTAAGTTTTTCTTTTTTTTCCCTCCCCATGATTTTATTATTTTAGAGTTATTTTATTCTTTTCTTTTTTTTACCAGCAAGCTTGAAGTCGGGTAACTTTCTCATGAACGTTTGCGCTATGAGAAAAAAATGCATGGCCTACTGGTCCAACGTGAGTTTTCTACGAGTTAAAGTTGGCGCTAAATAACATCTTACAATGGCGTTATCTTGTAGGACCTCAGGGTTGTTACTAAACTAATCCGTGGAACATGTGGAAATCATAGACATGCTAAACTGTGTTTTATTATCACTCTTTATAGGTATATTATAATCAGTGATGTCAGTAGGCAGAATTCAATGGGGGGACCCATGTTTGGAAGCTAGTCTGGGGCAGGGAATGAAATTAACCTTTTCACCCATTGGCCAGAGGGTGTTGCTTTACCTTTTACAATATAACAATACTGGTTTGTTACCTGCCAAAGTGGCTGGTACTGTGGTACAGTAGAAAATCTACCAGCCACAATCAAAATTTTACCAGCATTGGCTGGTGGCAGGTGTTAATTTCACACATGCTCCCCTGGCATACTTTGTTTTGAAAAATTCTTAATTTTAATGCATGTTTATATATCATTTTTATCTTATTTTTGAGACTAAAAATGCAATATTATGGTATAATTTTTACATGGAACATGTTCACATTTGGATTTACAATAGTTCATGCATACCACAGCTATTTCACAATGCAAAGAAACGGTTGCATACAAACAAGCAGCTTAATTAGTCTAACTTAATTTCTTTCTTGTCTGAGGAACCCATTTATTTGTCAGCTAGTCTGTCTCTCATCATTGTACAATTCCCTAACCCTAACCCGAGCACTTGTCCTAAACTTTGCGCGTTATTTTGTGCAAGCTGTCCAGAATTCCCTGTGGACTGTATTTAAAATACAGTCAATGGTATAGTATTGTGAGTATGTAATAGTATTACACACTCACAAAGGACATGACAATTAAAAGGTACAAACTCTTGTCACTGGGGTGATACCCTATAGGCCCATACAAATTGCACCCATTGTCAGCTATAGATAATTAAATTGCACCTTTTTTTGCTTGTAAAAGGTACTTATTAGTACCCAAATAGAACATTATTGTATTTTTAGGGTAGGCTACATTTGGGAAATTTGTTAATTGAAGAACAATACATAATTAAGGGCAGTAGTGTAGTATAATGGTTAAGGAACTGGCCTTGTAACCGAAAGGTTGCAGGTTCGATTCCCAGGTAGGACAATGCCGTTATACCCTTGAGCAAGGTACTTAACCTGAATCGCTTCAGTATATATCCAGCTGTATAAATGGATAATATGCTAAAAATTTGTGTAAGTCGCTCTGGGTAAGAGAGTCTGCTAAATGCCTGTAATGTAATGTAACAAAAAATTTACCTTGACTGTACCTTTAGTTTTGACAGTGCAGGGCCAATATTGTATGGTTTTACTTAACAACTTTCACAATCTACTGGGACTTGCAAAACATCTATCTGCCGTTGTCCGTTGTCAAGATGGAATCGTATTTTCCGATGGACAAGATAAAGTCGAGCGATATTGCCACTGTACTGTGGTGCTGTATCCACTGTTAGGATTACTCGTTCCATGTAGTGCAGCCCAGTGTTATTTCAGTTAAAGTAGGCAAACCAAGCACACTGCAGTTCTGGCAGCACAATAAAGGCCTAATATACCTATTTAGGATCTCCTGCTTTCAGTAAAAATATTTTATGGATTTGCCTGGATTTATGTGTAGAGTCGGTATACTTGTAGAAGAGGTCACCTGCTCTTAATGTGTATCCTCGTTTTAAATAAAGGTGGCATGTATGTACCTAATACTGTCTTATTTCCTTCCTACTAGGCTACTGATTGTATTAAAAGTATGCAAGTGTTGCTATCCTGGAAACCTCAGAAATAACTTATTGGACTAAGGAAACCGGTCAACATTGTTTATCTTAATGGAATGTTTTTATCAAGCCCCTCCAACAATATGAGTAGTGATTTCAATATTTTCAGCACAGGCATTGTGATGTACGACCCCCTTATTGGATACAGCACAGGCATTGTGATGTACGACCCCCTTATTGGATACAGCACAGGCATTGTGATGTACGACCCCCTTATTGGATACAGCACAGGCATTGTGATGTACGACCCCCTTATTGGATACAGCACAGGCATTGTGATGTACGACCCCCTTATTGGATACAGCGCAGTCACGTGATTGTGCACTTTTACGCTTGCCTACGTTTGTGCTCTATTTACATAGCAGATTCTTACCTGTTACTTATGGATGATTATTCAGCTCAAAATGAAATGGAAAATGAAAATGGAGGATTATTCAGCCCAAAATTAAAATGAAAATTAATTTTCATTTTCGTTTTCATTTTCATTTTCGAACTGTATCTATGTAAATGAGGGGGTATGGTCCTCCTATCAATCAAAGCAAGCAGGGTGGGCCTCATATAGGTTTAGTGCAGTAGCACTTAATGAACACTAGGGGGAGCATAGCATAGGGATGGGTAACAGTCTATGCTTGATACTATTCTCTCAGGGCACTCGTAAGTTTTAATGGATGAAATGATGAAGAATCTGAGCCGTGTTATAAAGTATTCTTGTTTTATGAAAGAAACTGAGCTAGCTAGCCAGCGCTACGCTGTGTAGGCTATAAGTCAAACCTGCGAGGTGGAAAATCCAGGTTCAGAAAGTGAAAGTCCTCCCCAATCATTTGTTCCAATCACCTGGATTTGCTAATTATTACAATTCTTCAGTCAAGAGGTAGGAGCTAACTAGGCTAATTAGTGAAATAGTGAGTTCATGGGTGGAAGAAACACGGTAGGACTTTTACTTTCTGACCCTTGGAATTTCCACCTCTGCAAACCTGGTAGTAGCCTACGATAGGCTACATTGTGCCAGGTTAAACGTTGGATTGGATCAGTTGTGTTGGACTGCTGGAAATAAATGAAAAGACCGCAAATGAGTCACTGGATCATTTCAACTTTTAACCTGGCTCCGGTACTTTAAGCGAACATTAAGGCATTGCTTCAAAAAGTCTATCGACAGCCAGATTCTATTCTATATGTTATGCAAAATGAGAAATGTTACTGTAGGCTATTTGAAAGTGAGTCGGCTTCGTCATACAAAAAAATCCAGGGTTAAATCTTAAATTGAGCTTGCTAGCTGTTTATTATTATCCTAAAATAGCTCTCATAAGTGTTTATGTTACCCATCTATCGTTAATTGTGTTTACTGTATTAGGCCTACACACTTCACTTTTTTCCCTGAGGGAATTTCACAAAGCAGAGGTGTAGCCTAGCTACTAAACAAGATTAAGGGGTTAGACAGCTAATTTAAATTTCCACCCTGGATTTTCTGTATATCACAAAGCCGACTCACTTTCAAATATATTAATGACTCGATAGACTTTTAGAAGATGCCTTAATGTTCGTTTGAAGTAGGCTAGCTAGATCTATCGGAGCCAGGTTAAAAGTGTAGCCTAAACGGTCCACATGCACACACATGAAGTGTGTAATACAGTAAACACTATTAACGATAGATGGGACAGTAACACTTATGAGAGAAACACTTATGAGAGCTATTTTAGGATAATAATAAACCGCTAGCAAGCTCAATTTAAGATTTAACCCTGGATTTTTTGTATGACGAAGCCGACTCACTTTCAAATCGCCTACATTAACATTTCTCAATTTGTATAACATATAGTATAGAATCTGGCTGTCGATAGACTTTTTGAAGCAATGCCTTAATGTTCGCTTAAAGTACCGGAGCCAGGTTAAAAGTTTAAACGATCCAGTGACTCATTTGCGGTCTTTTCATTTATTTTAAGAGAGGATTTCATTTATTTCCAGCAGTCCAACACAACCATCCAATCCAACGTTTAACCTGGCACAATGTAGCCTATCGTAGGCTACTACCAGGTTTGCAGAGGTGGAAATTCCAGGGGTCAGAAAGTAAAAGTCCTGCCGTGTTTCTTCCACCCATGAACTCACGATTTCACTAATTAGCCTAGTTAGCTCCTACCTCTTGGCTGAAGAATTGTGATAATTAGCAAATCCAGGTGATTGGAACAAATGATTGGGGAGGACTTTTACTTTCTGAACCTGGATTTTCCACCTCGCAGGTTTGACCTATAGCCTACACAGTGTAGCGCTGGCTAGTTAGCTCCGTTTCTTTCATAAAACAAGAATACTTTATAACACTGCTCAGATTCTTCACCATTTCATCCATTAAAACATACTAGTGCCCTGAGAGCATAGTATCAAGCAGAGACTGTTACCCATCCCTATGCTATGCTCCCCCTAGTGTTCATTAAGTGCTACTGCACTAAACCTGTATGCTTTGATTGATAGGAGGACCATACCCCCTCATTTACATAGATACAGTTCGAAAACGAAAATGAAAATGAAAAGTTTTTAATTTTGGGCTGAATAATCCTTCATTTTTCATTTTCATTTTCATTTTCATTTTCATTTTCGTTTTCATTTTAATTTAAATTATTTTTTAATTAAAATAATCCTCCATAGTTACTATCCTGCTGGCTAAATAAGTTATTACAGCACTGCGAGCTAAGTAGTTAGTGTAACGTATCTTTACTATCTCGCTATCTTGCTATGTTACTGTCCTTAGCTAGCTAGCTAACATCAGTGATCTAAATCACAGCTGCTCCTAGTTAGCTCTACCTAACAGTTACCCAACTAGATATTGCCCAATTTAAGATAAAAATTTCCAAAAAATTTCCAAAATTACCTCAGAATTCTTCAAGGAGGGGAATTTTCCCGGAATGTTAGAACCCGAGTGTGCGCAACTATGCTTTATGATTAGCTTCTTGAAAACTCTCCAATATTTTGATGCCCCAAAAATCAGCAGGGACTATACAAATGGTTCTATAATCTCTAAACGGTTCATCGGATATGGATGAATATACCCTCAAATTAAAGCTGACAGTCTGCACTTCAACCTCATTGTCATTGTATCCTTTCAAACTCAAAGTGCTAGAGTACAGAACCAAAATAACAAAAAATGTGTCACTGTCCAATTAATTATGGTGCCCACTGTACATGCCCGAGCCAAAATGGAGTCGGTGCTTAAAATTTTTTTTTTAATTAACTCAAATATTTAATTTTCTTCTTTAAATGAATAAATAAAAAACACAGCAAACTGAAACACTTAAGAGAAATATCAACAACAGGCCAAACAAAAGAATAATCAGGCTATAATCTATAGGCTATTAGCAACGTAAAAGTGTGTTTTAGCCTACTTGTGACCAGCGAACCTCGTCACATTAAGCTTAGGCTACTCACTGCTGTTTTTCCTCCGATCGCAGTCTTCTCATATTATGCGTGAGGAACACGAGTTTGTTGACGTTGCTCGGGAGAAGTGAGCTCCGTGTTTTGCTGACAATGAAGCTGGCCTTTGAGAAGATGCGCTGAATGATAGGCGACTTGTTGCTTGGTTGTTGCTTTAGAAGCTCGAAATGCTCGCATACTTTTGATTTTCTCTCAGACATTCTATACAACTGATCTATTCCTTAATTAATAGACACCATTTGTTCGTTACAAGGCGCACGTCCAAAATTAATAGTTCCACTTTCGCGTTTTTTTCACACTGCGACGATTCGACCAATTAAAATTTTCTTTTGATCAACTAATGGTTTAGTCGACTATGTCGGGGCAGCCCTAATTGTTTTTGTGGTAAAAGAAAAAAAACTTCTCAAATATGCTTCAATTTCTGGTATCTTACATGTTGTTGGCTCCTTTTAGATAACCGTGTAGCAGCATAGCATGATACTTTTATGAATTACAAGCTAACAGAAGCACATAGAGATGTAATATTTTGCTCACTGATAGAGTAATAAGTACTGATTATGTTCATATGTGGTTTTTGGTGATAACATCCATATTCATGTGGTACTAGCAATGCATTTCTGATGCTTGCATGGCATCTATACCACTAGGGGCCTGAGTGAACAGGTTAAGGCTAAATCCCTTCCCCTGTTTCCCTCCAGGAGCTGCACTTCTGCATACCTTTGAGCAGCAGTATGATGCAGGCAAGAGACTGTCTGAGATGGGACACTGAGACAACACTACCAGAGCTCACTGAGCAGCACAGGATCAGACAGAAAGAAGAGGAACTCAGTCGACTGGAGTCTGTCCACATGGCAGAGTCAGAGACCGAGTGTGCTGCACCAGGACTCAACACACTGGAGCCCGAGTGTGTTACAGCACACAGCAGGATCAGTGATGCACACCACACACACACATCACTGATTAAAATAGAAACTGATCTGGGCTCCACCCACACTGGGGACCTTATTAAGACAGAGAGCCTCGACAGGACAGATCTGGGCTGTGTAACCCATCTGCATCCTGACCAAATCAAAACAGAGGCTGACGACGGAGGATACCTTAAGGCAGAACACATCAGTGACTTGCAGGATATTAGGATTCATACAGCTGAAAATATGTACAAGTGTACACAGTGTGAGAAGTGTTTTAAATCAAAATATACTTTAAATAGACACATGCGAAGTCATACAGGTGAAAAGCCCTTCAAATGTATTCATTGTGGGAAGTGCTTTTCCACAATAGGTAACTTAAATGTCCACCAGAGAATTCATACAGGTAAAAAGCCATACAAGTGTACACAGTGTGAGAAGTGTTTTTATTCAAAATATACTTTAAATTTACACCTGAGACGTCATACAGGTGAAAAGCCGTACAAGTGTACACAGTGTGAGAAGTGTTTTAAATCAAAATCTACTTTAAATGCACACCTGCACATTCATACAGGTGGTGAAAATCCCTGCCAATGTATTAATTGTGGGAAGTGCTTTTCCACAATAAATAACTTAAATGTCCACCAGAGAATTCATGCAGGTAAAAAGCCGTACAAGTGTACACTGTGTGAGAAGTGTTTTAATTCAAAATCCGATTTAGATTTACATCTGAGACGTCATACAGGTGAAAAGCCATACAAGTGTACACAGTGTGAGAAGTGGTTTAATTCAAAATCATCTTTAAATGTCCACCAGAGAATTCATACAGGTGAAAATCCCTACAAATGCATTAATTGTGGGAAGGGCTTTTCCACAATAGGTACTTTAAATATACACCAGAGAATTCATACAGGTGAAAAGCCGTACAAATGTACACAGTGTGAGAAATGTTTTAATTCAAAATCTGCTGTAAATAGACATGTGCAAAGTCATACAAGTGACAAACCATACAAATGTATTAATTGTGGGAAGTGCTTTTCCACAATAGGTAACTTAAATGTCCACCAGAGAATTCATACAGGTAAAAAGCCAAACAAGTGTACACAGTGTGAAAAGTGTTTTCATTCAAAATATGATTTAAATAGACACCTGAGAATTCATACAGGTGAAAAACCATACAAATGTATTCAGTGTGGGAACTCTTTTTCCCAAATGTCTCAGTTAAGTAGCCACCAGACTATTCATACAGGTGAAAAGCCGTATAA
Source organism: Synaphobranchus kaupii (assembly GCA_029718625.1). Classification (NCBI taxonomy): domain Eukaryota; kingdom Metazoa; phylum Chordata; class Actinopteri; order Anguilliformes; family Synaphobranchidae; genus Synaphobranchus; species Synaphobranchus kaupii. The sequence goes on from CM056379.1 coordinate 1,770,495, forward strand.
GTGTACGCAATGTGAGAAGTGTTTTCATTCAAAATCTACTTTAAATGCACACCTGCAAATTCATACTGGTGAAAAACCCTACAAATGTATTCATTGTGGGAAGTGCTTTTCCAAAATAGGTACCTTAAATGTCCACCAGAGAATTCATACAGGTAAAAAGCCATACAAGTGTACACAGTGTGAGATGTGTTTTAATTCAAAATCTGCTTTAAATAGACACCTACAAAGTCATACAGGTGAAAATCCGTACAAGTGTACACAGTGTAAGATGTGTTTTATTACACATTCAGATTTTAATAGACACCTGAGAATTCATGCAGGTGAAAAACCTTAGAAGTGTACACAGTGTGCAAACTGCTTTTCCAGAATCTCATTTAAATAGCCACCAGAGAATTCATACAGAGGAAAAGCCATACAAGATTTTTCATACAAAATCTGGACTTACAAGTGTATACAGTGTAAGAAGTGTTTTCATAGAAATATTGCTTTAAATGTACACCTGAGAATTCATACAAAGGCGAAAAGCCATATAAATATTCTCGGTGTGGGAAGTGCTATTTAAATCGCCACCAGAGAATGATTTCAGGTGATAAGTCCTAGAAGTGCGCCCAGTGGGAACTTTTTTTTAATATAATCTACTTTATATTTGTACATAAGTGTTCTTACAGGTGAAAAGCCTTTCAGTGGTACTTAATGTTTAAACAAAAAATCTCAGTTTAATGACCATAAATAAATTCCTAGAGGTGAATTACATGACAAATGTACTCTTGTATTGTTTATTGAAAGCATACTTTACATGATGTTCTTTGTGTGGGAAGTGATTCAAATGTCCATCAAATTGAAAAGAAACCTGTTCATTCAACTCACTTCATATTTTTTAAGACAAAACCACCAACAATGGCTGTTTAGTTGGAGTTTGAGGATTGAATAAAAGGGGGTAAGCCAACCATGTTGCAGTGTTTTTAGTAGCACAGTTCATAATTCTTCTGATATTCCGTGCTGATTGTATTTTGGAAAGAAATCTGAAAAACGGCACAATGACTGGGACAAACTCGGATGCCAGTTCCCTTTTATAACAAGTGTTTGTGTGACTTTTGTTTAAAAAAAAAATGTAATTTAAATTCCTTGTTAATGTAAACTTTCATTCCTTGTAGATTGAATGGTGATATTTTGTGGTGATGACATCGACACCAGTGTAAGAAACAATGTGAAAACTGGATTAGATATATTGTAGAAATAAACATGGTAATTTGAATTGCAAACTTTTGTATTCTGAAAATGAACTTGACGGTAGTACTGGCCTTTTCAGTTATTTTATTGCCATGTAGAGTCTGTAATGTGTATGTCAGCTAAAGCTGATAATTAGACTTCAGGCAGTATGTTTTATCAGATAAGGAAAGGATCTTTATTTCATTCTTTTTATTTCAATGTTGTATGTGAATGGTGCATGAAATGATTTTACATTGTGAGTATGCACATACCAAGGCCTTTATGCCATGTACATTTCTGTATAAACTCTTATGTCCTTCAATGTGCCATTGCTTTCTCCTTCGCTACCCCTGCTTATAAATGTAGTTTAATTCCTGCTGCACATGACTCATAACACTATTTTTGCAATACATGCATTTGACTTATGAGGTGTGAGTACTTTTAAACTTTTTTAACATTTTCAATTTGTCTGAAGATAAAGGTTTTTGAAAAGTAATACCTCAAGTAAAATAAATAAGCGTTGTGGTGCCAGGAAGGATGTTGACAAAACCGGCCCTGCTTACAGATATGGCAACAGCTGTGGTTCGTTGTAGTACCTTCAGCCATTGCCCGTTACCTAATTATTGGGCTCAATAAAAGGCATGGTGCCCACCACCCCCCTGGTAAAATTGTGGGAAAAAAGCATTAAAGACAGACCATATTCATATAGACAATGTATTAATTGTAGGAAGTGTTTTTCCACAATAAGTAACTTAAATGTCCACTAGAGAATTCATGCAGGTAAAAAGCGTTTTAATTCAAAATCCGATTAAAATTTCCATCTGAGACGTCATACAGGTGAAAAGCCATGGCAGAGTCAGATTTACATTGTTTGGCTGGGCTCCTGGGTGGGTCAGTGGGATATGAGGTTCGCAGAACTGTGCTTAATTTTATTTATTCGATCGGTGTGGGTGGGAGGGTCTGAATCCCTGCTATCGCTTTTCCACACTCCGAAACAGTAGATGGCGGTATGCACCTGACAGTTGGTATGAACCCGCCATAGAAAACCCAAAGAAGAATAAAACGTTTTCTGGTTCGCAGAGTGTTGATATTGACATGGGGGAATCATTCGCCGCCGAAAAATGATATTGGGCTACATTAAGATAAAGGAACGATTGAGTTTAAGCAATTGAATCATCAACGAATAAGGGTACGTCCCCCCCCACTATAATCTTGATGATTTAAGAGTTATTTTTAATTTTGTTTACTGGCAAGCTTCAAATCGGGTAACTAACGTTTGCAAAATAGGCTATGTTTGCTAGCTTGTATGGCAGAAGCTGCTTAACGTAATTGTAGAATTCCTTGTAACATTTTCATAGCCAAATGGTCCAACGTTTCTTCTCTACGACCTGGGGTGCGTTTCACGATAACGATCAATCTTAGGGTTAAGTGCAATTTCAACGAGCGATTTTACGATGGATCTTTAATTTGTAACACGCGTTTCCCAAAACAGTTCTTAACCCTATTTACTTTGGCCTATTTTATACAATTTTCGCCTAGTTTTTACTAGTGTCAATTAAGTGCCAATATCTCAAAAACTATTCACTGCACATCCATGCTTGAAAGTTTCAATGAAAGAAGAGGCTTGTGCCATTCAGAAATTTGCATCAGAATAAATTTATGTAAAAATGGTCACATACAGTTTATACATAATACACATAAAAAAACAAAAAAAAGTACAAAACGCCTTGTGTTTTTACAGTTTAGCACTGAATATTTCAACTTCAAAGTACTGGAGCAAGCCAGAATTCCTTACACTAGTGCACTGATATGTTGTCCACTTGTGTATAGAATTTGGTAAAGATATCTACAGGCTTTCCTTATCCATTGGTAATTTTTCCAAAACTGTGCCCAGTGTCCCAATATTTATCCGAACGTCTCCAAATATAAAACGTGCATATCTTTCTGTCTAGGCATGTCAATCATCAGAAAACTTTATTTTTCTTTTAAAACATTTTTTGTAATACAGAATGTGAAGAAAATTAACCTACACATGTTTTGTGTTTATGTGTATGAGGGTATTCTCTTACAAAGCGTGCCCAAAAGTGCCCAAATACCTCTCCGAAAAGGATTACTTACCCTAATGTTATCCAACCAATCTGCTTTACATCTAAAATGGCACTGTACTTCAAAGTTAGATTTACCAGAGCCCCATAAGCCAGCAGAATAACAGGTTTATCTATAACAAGCCTTCAACTTGACTTTTTACAGCAAAAGTAATGAATTATACATCACTATTTGGCAAACCTGTCTGTTACCACCTCCTACGACAGAGGTGTCAGGTGGGGGAGGGGTGTCTTCACTGTCCTCCCTGAAAAAGACAGATTCAAGTACATTACTAAGTAGAATCACTAAAAAATGAGAACACAAATTATCTCAAAAAGACATATGGCAAGTATTACAATTAAGTGGGAAAAAAAATGTATTTTATTTAAAAAAAAAAAAAAATATATATATATACACACACACACACACATATATATATATATATATATATATACGTATATACATTAAAAAATCTTACATCCACAGTACGTCTGATATTAGCTCCAACATAATTAGCAATCGTAGCTAACTAGGATTTATGAATTAGTTTGTCAGCTTGCACGAACTAAATTACATTATTATAATACTGTAATGTCTTGACTGAACCGTGAAATAAAGTACTGAGAATGGATGTCGTTTCATGCGTAAATTCAACAACTAGCCCTTGTGTTGGTTGCTGCACAAAGAAACTGCGAATGAACGCTAGAAAACAAAGAGCAGGCGCTGCTTACCAGCCTGTGACGCCATAGAAGCTAACTAGCGAACTCCTGCGAGAATCCATTTATCACCAAACTAAAAATACTCTAGATAATAGCGCTCCATACTGTTGATAATTATGATGATAATAATAACAATAATAATAATAATTTGTATTATATATTTTTAAAAACACTTACATGTCCAGGCACGGGTCCATGCCAGAGTCATTGCTCTGCCAGAACACAGACTTCTTCGCCTCTGGGACACTTCTTCACCTCCAAAACCTGAGCAACCGTGAAATAAGCGCTCTTCTTTCCACCGTTGATTGCCACGTTCGCGTATAAATGTATAAAATAATCGTAAACTTTGAAGCAGCAAAGACATCACCAGCGCAATTGCATCATACAGCTGCCCGTGTCTGCGTACAGAGAAAGACTGGTCTGTGACGTTTTTTCAGCTCACAAAAAAAGCTACACATTGCTAAATACATCGGGATAGACTGAAAACGTAATTGTAACAGCAATCCAGCCCATCCCTTCCAGGATAAACTCAGTCAAAATGGCCACAGGCGTCATCTGATGCTGTCGACGGTCAGAAGCGCACAGCCGATTGCCCTATGGGCTGTCTTTACGCGTGGATACAGCGCCGTTCACAGTCGCTTGGATATGACATGTTTTACTTCGTTTGAAATGGCAGGAACCCCCGTAGAAGATAATCTACGTGTTTTACGTTAGATCATTCCTGTAGCAGTCTAGTAATGCTTTTACGCAACGGTAGTAACGTAGTACAAACGCAAAAGCGAAGGGTACGCACTGTGGAAATTGAGACTTTCCTGGATAATGGATAAATGGGTTACGAAAAAACGTTGAGGATTCTTCAGAAAAGGGTTATAACTGCATAACCAGGTATCGTATTTGGTTGCTTAAACATGTTTATCAAGAGAATTTGTAGAAAATAAAATGTATTTATACAAAACCGGAAGTATATCGGTTGTATGCATACTGAAGTGAGCACGGGAAAAAAACACCTAATGTTTATTTATACAACTTTTCAATAATATACAATTGTTCCTGAATCGGATCTTGATTTTTTAGCGTGTTGAAATGGTACCAAGAGCTTTTGTGATACGCATTTTATTGCCTGTGACTGCGGCGAGGTGAAGGCTGTAAACAAATAAAAAAAGTGGGTTGGGCTATTAGCACCCTGCTGCTTTATGGCTCTGTAGTGTAACCTGAGAGCTGATAAGCATATAAACGAATGTGTTCGCAGGCTGTGACTGTTTTTAACAATTTTGCGTTGAAAGTTCCGTGTTTTATTAACGTTATAATTTAGAATTTAAGAGAAATATGAACACTATAAAAAATTGAGACGCATGCGTCTCACCACTAGGGGGCCAAAGCCTATAGAGTTAAAGCGTGAACGCGCAGTCACCTCTTAAGTGCTACTTAACCAGAGACGTAAAATCCGGGTTCAGAAAGTAAAAAGTCCTCCCCAGTATTTACTTCCAATCACCTGGATTTGCTAATTTGCACAATTCTTCAGCCAGGAGGTAGAACTAATTAGTGAAATCAGCTGGCTGAGTTCTTGGGTGGAAGAAACACATAGCAGGACTTTTCCTTTCTGATCCCTGGATTTTACATCTCTGTACTTCTTAGTGTTGTGTCGTTCGCGAACGATTCGTTCAAAAGACCGAATCTTTTGGGTGAACGAACTGAACTGAATCACTTACTGAAAAGATCCGTTCATTTCTCAGTTCAGTTCAGTTCACGAACGGATCTGATCAGCAGCGAGCGTGCACCGTGCAGGGAGGGGGAGGGACTGCCGCGAGCGAACGTGATTCGTCCCTTGCGAACCAGTTCTGCTGTGCTGAACGAATCATTCGCATTTGCTTCTTCCTATTCCATTTCGGACGTATTGTTCTAAGTATTGTATAGCCGAAATGAGTAGCCTACCGTGTTTGCGTGTTGTATAGGGTGAATTCAGATAAAGTGGGACACTTTTTGCAATTTTGCCTTCTGTTACCTGTTTCGATATTAGTCCCACACATTTACACAGCACATGATACAATTCTGAAATCCTCAAGATGTTATCTGACCACATAAAAAGAAAAAATGTAGAAATCTTGCTCACAGGATGCGTGACACACCTTTATATTTCATTTGAGCCATAGCACATTTTTTGCGTTTGGGAATGTGGGACAGCTCATTAGGTAATTTGGGACACCAAATCTTTACAATAAAACCCCAATAACAAGCTATAATGTAGTACATTGCAATATATTTTAATGGTGCACCATGATTAAATACACTAAGTAAACATCAGGACCCAAGCAAAAAAATATTATACTTTAAGTATACTTTTAGTACGTCCTCATCATGTAGTAACTACTAATTTTGTGTTAAACTGGCCACACTTTAAGTACAGGCTAATAAATGCACTAAAGTTGGACTTTTGTAGAACTTCTGTACAACTTTAGTGTACTTACTGTATTTAAGTGTACTAAATTGAGACACGTCTTACAAAGTATATTTAAGTTTACTAATTGAAGGGGTGATTTGTAGGTATTGGAAATACAATTTTAAATTATTAGAGTTAGTCTCGGCACATTGGATAGATCAGAAAAGGGAAGAAAGAGGCCCCTGCCACCGCTCCCCCCCCCCTATCTGTCTCTCTCAGTTCCTTAAATCTGAGGGTTACATGGAAGGTAGGATGTACCCTGTCATCCTACCTTCCATGTAACCCTCAGATTTAAGGAACTGAGAGAGACAGATAGGGGGGGGGGAGCGGTGGCAGGGAAGGTAGGATGTACCCTGTCATCATTTCTGCACAAACATGAGTCTTGCTTCATGCCAATTCGACAACGACACACTCCTTTTAGTTTAATGATTACATACTACGGATAAATGTGCATTAAACCTATATTGCAATAAATGTAAAGTAAAGAAACACTTAAATCAAAGGAATAATACGTGGATTAAACGTTCTTTAAGCACTTAAAAGATATATATGGTAATCAGCTCAGCATTTTTATTAAGTCCTTTATTCACGGTCCCACACATTTACACAGCACATGATACAATTCTGAAATCCTCAAGATGTTATCTGACCACATAAAAAGAAAAAATGTAGAAATCTTGCTCACAGGATGCGTGACACACCTTTATATTTCATTTGAGCCACAGCACATTTTTTCATCTGCGTTTGGGAATGTGGGACAGCTCATTAGGTAATTTGGGACACCAATTCTTTATAATAAAACCCCAATAACAAGCTATAATGTAGTACATTGCAATATATTTTAATGGTGCACCATGCTTAAATACACTAAGTAAACATCAGGACCCAAGCAAAAAAATATTATACTTTAAGTATACTTTTAGTACGTACTCATCATGTAATAACTACTAATTTTGTGTTAAACTGGCCACACTTTAAGTACAAGCTAATAAATGCACTAAAGTTGTACTTTTGTAGAACTTCTGTACAACTTTAGTGTACTTACTGTACTTAAGTGTACTAAATTGAGACACGTCTTACAAACAAAGTATATTTAAGTTTACTAATTGAAGGGGTGATTTGTAGGTATTGGAAATACAATTTTAAATTATTAGAGTTAGTCTCGGCACATTGGATAGATCAGAAAAGGGAAGAAAGAGGCCCCTGCCACCGCTCCCCCCCATATCTGTCTCTCTCAGTTCCTTAAATCTGAGGGTTACATGGAAGGTAGGATGTACCCTGTCATCATTTCTGCACAAACGTGAGTCTTGCTTCATGCCAATTCGACAACGACACACTCCTTTTAGTTTAATGATTACATACTACGGATAAATGTGCATTAAACATATATTGCAATAAATGTAAAGTAAAGAAACACTTAAATCAAAGGAATAATATGTGGATTAAACGTTATTTAAGCACTTAAAAGATATATATGGTAATCAGCTCAGCATTTTTATTAAGTCCTTTATTCACGGCCCCTCACTATGCTATCAGGAGATAAAATAAATTAGGCTATATTCCTTTTATAAGTACCCTAAAATACCACTAAATATGATATTTAGTATACTTATTTGAAGTTCACTAAAGTACAATTTAATTACATATATTTCCAAATGAATTACACATTTTAAGCATACTTTAAATTAAGTATTAAAAGTACAAGTACACTTGAAACACATTTGGTATACTTAAATTATATTTTTAATATACTTAAGTACACAATTTCTTTCTCTTGGGGAACTTGATAGAATATTATCTCTAAAGATAAGCTCTAAAACTCATATTAACTTAACAATCATAACATAGTTCATCTTGACAAAAAAGTTGAGACCACTGACCTAAATATGACTTGACAGCAATATAAAAAGTATTAGAATTGCATTACAGTTAATATAGGGTACATTACCACATACATATGCAAGTACTGAGGTTCCCTAAGTATAAAATGGGATAATTTTCCTCCATTAGAATAGCCCACAACACTGTCCCACATTACCAGAAACATGCTGTCCCACATTACCTGACTGGGTTTGGTAATGTGGGACATATAAGAAATGCCTGAATTAAAAAAGTCTAAACATAATATTTACCACTTTAAAAAATGTTTTGTTGCACAAGTATTTCATATGCATAATTACATCATAATTAGGCACAGTGTATTGTTTACGACAGATTTAGAACTTTAACATTAATTCAAGCAAAAGCTTATGTCATTGACCTAACCATGTATTTTGCCGGGTGACCTTCATATATGAAGCTTGCCATGATCCCCATCATGACATGACATCAATGAAATCATGTGACTTTGATCATGTAGTTTCTCTGCAAAAACCTAGTTACAATTATTTTGATTGGCTCTTGACAGAGCAGGAAATAAACATGTCAAAGCTTAGTTGTCCCACATTACCTGATGTCCCACAATACCTGAATTCACCCTACTAGAAAGTTTTTTTTCTCTAATTTGTTTCCTAAATTGTTCGAAATAAAGCTCGGCGGGTGCCGAGCGAGGCAGCGAGCGTGCAGAGTGGACTGATTCGTTCACTGCGAATACCCCGGGGGACGTTCGCGAACGACACAACACTAAATCCCCGAGTGATTGAAGTCATTCGTTCGCAGCGATAGGATAGACTCACATGGGTCTATTTTCTCCGAGCTGACAGCTAATGGAGCCGGGCGTTAGCACATGATTGTTAAACTTACAAAGCCACATGAATTAACATAAACGCACACTTTCAAGTTCCCTGTTGTTTTAACAGACTTCCAGATAAACAAACTTAAAATGTTAGGCTGGCCCGTAATGAAAGGAGATTGTAGCGACAGACTCACCGGTGCAGGCAGGAGTGTGTTTTTCCAGAAAAAAAGAAAAGAAAAACGATGCGTGTGGGGTGCGTTCAAGTAATGATCCCGGAGGGAAATTACTTTGCCACAGCAACACACGTAGGCTACAGAAGCTACAGCACCACGTGACGAGTGTTGTTGTGTGTTGACATTCATATATATTTTATTCTGTCGCTAATTTCAATCACTCACTCATATTTTGTTCTGTTGCTACATGTTTAGAATCATGTAGCAATATAACAAAATATGAGTGAGTGATTGAAGTTAGTGGTAGAACAAAATGAATGTCAACAAAATTATGAATAGCATTAAAAGATGTGAATTATTTCCTACTTTTATAATTTTGTGTTTTGATTTCAGTAGCATATAATAAAAAACCTGACATTTAGTTGCATAGGCCCACACCTTATTTGTTTATTTGACAGGGAAAATGCACATTACAGATTTTTAAAATCTCACCACCTTTCGAGTTTACAATGCGTGGTGAAACCTGCAATATGGAAGAAAAAAACGTGTGGCTGAGACTCTCAGATCCTTAAACTGTGACGTAACGATGCAAGTTCAGTGATCCGTTCACTGAAGCTACTAGACACAGTGAGTTAACGTGACGTGATCCTGAGTGATAATCAGCGGCTCAAACTGCCAGAATCAGGCCCAGTAAGTTAAGACTTAAAAGTCATTGAAAACCAGCGTTCACCTCCAATATTGATATTCAACGAGGAAACTTTTAAAATATCAAGATTTGTAAACGGAGTTTGGCGCATTTGTCAAAGCGACAGCACTTCCGCATGAACTGTTCGGCCGTCAGTTCACTGAGTGAGTCGGACTACGCAGTACGCAGTCGGAGCTCCGCCCAAGCACTGAACGATTCGGTGAACGAATCTTTTTAACAAATCTTTTTAATGAACTGATTCTAGTGATTCGTGTCACTGAAGTGAACTGTTTTGCCCATCACTAGTACTTCTGTCTGTGGTGCTGCTGATACGAGAGGAGGAGAGGTGATAGATTGGGAGACGCGAACCCAATTGTAATGCCCAATACATGGCCGGTTAGGCACGTCAAAGTTTCTTTTGAAATAAAATATTTTTCCCACTGATTTTACTTGTCTTAAACTTATTTAATTATAGGGCTATTTAATGAATGGCTTTTATGGGTAATTTCCAAATATATAAAAATAAGTAAATTAAAAATAAATAAACGTTGATATTGTTGATATCTAACTAAACTATTTAAAAAATAAATGGTAACCGTAAAATAAAATTACGGTTTACGAAAAAACCGTAAAATCTAATAAAGTATGGGCTTCTAAAACGCAATTAACCGTCTACGACTGGTCTGGAGTAATCTACGAGCCTTTCTAAGAGCGTCTTAAATTTAAAAAATGCTTTTGGGAAACGCACCCAAAGTTCAAGAAGCTTCGTAGGCTACGAAGGGTTTTACGACGTCTTAACGATGCTTTTGGGAAACGCACCCCTGGTCAGTTGGTTACAATGAGATCAGTCTCCGTCGGAGGCGGGGATAACTCCTGCCTTTTTCTACCAAACTAGGCCTATGGTGTACAATCAAAATTAACAAATTACGTTTTAAAGGGTGACAAAGCACCAAAACCACTTATTTTGATGAGAACTGATGTATTTGGTTATTTCTATGTGTTACTGATTGATTCTGATCCAAATCTTGACATTTTATTGCAGTCAGCGCCAAACAGCGTCGACCCAAAGGATCTGGCTCAAAGGTGTCTCGTGGTAAAACGTTTGGTACTGCACGTTCAGTCTCTCTATCCAGCGGACGTATGATTCCCTATGAGAAAATTCAAACCTGCACCGCTACGCCCTGTAGTTTTGAAGCGAGGGCGAGAGAGCGCCTACAGTTAATTTATTTTTAGTGTGGTTGCAGAATGCAACTACAGTACTGTTATTCTTAATTTTAAATATTCTAGTAAATTATAGTATTTTTTTTATAGTTAGCTTGATAGTCCCTAGTTTTTGATAGTTGGTATTTGTTAGTTCGTTTTTCAGTCCATCTTAAGTAGCTAGCTTATCTTAGCATTTAGTTGGTGGTTGGGTTATCCAGCCTTATCTAATAAAATTTTATATAGCATTTATTTTATTTTATTTTTATTTTTTTTGAGAGCTAGTATGGCACGTATGTGCATTTTTCCAGGGTGCAGAAACACCTTCGGTTTGCACACAGTGCCGTCGAACCCAGAATTGGCTCGCCGTTGGCAAGATGCATTGAGGTTGCAGGCTGTTCCAGAAAGATATCAGAGACGCGGAGTGTGCAATGATCATTTTTCGCGGAATTGCTTTGCCAACTCTTTGGAAGTGGAAATGGGATTTGCCAAACTGCTCACTTTGAAGCCTGATGCAGTCCCAAACCCTGCACCGTTGCCACTGCCAGGCTCTGCAGAACTGCTACCATCACACAGGCAAAAAGCAACCTCCTCACTGCAACCGGTGCTCCAGTTGGCGGTGAGTTTGAAAGAAATCATGGCCGAGGTTCGCGATCATAAACCAGTCTCCTTGCCTAATGCTATCGATATAAATATATCATGGCTAAGGTTAGCAATCGTTACCAATGCAATGTCTTTGCCATGGCTTTGTAAATGTCAGTAGTTATGTTATGTGTTAGCTTATGGTGGCTATAGCTAACAGTTTCCCCCGACCCTCCTCTCATCACTCCAAAGTGATGACATTTTTCATGGATCAAATCCATCTGTCAGCAAACATCTAGTGCTAATGTGAAGTAAGTGGCTGTCAGCTTGCTGTTGGCTAACTTATACGCATTAAACGTAATGCGTCTGTTGCGTAGATAACTTTACCTGGTATTGGGGTAACGCAACAAAAAGGAGGTGCACCCACCAAAGTTCTAACATTGAGGCTGATGCGTTTGTGTGCTTACAGAGCTTTATCAATAGTAAAGATGAAACTTTGTGTATTTCAGCCAAAACCTACAAGAGAGATAGGGTGCCAGACTGACCCACCCAGCTGTACCCCCGCTAAGGGACCTCGTTTTGATGTAACTGACGACTCCAGCTTCCATCCGAAAATTACAGACAATACCATATCTGAAAGGTAATCCAGTTCTCTCACTGATTTCACGAGTATGCATTGCATACCTGTTAACCTGCACACACTTTTCATTCTAAGGAAAACAAGTGCCAGTTTAATTGATATTAGCACCGTAGTTCACCCTTTTACCAGCTAATACATGCAGGATAGCCTAGCCATGTGTGGTCTTAGATTAGATACGCAACATGCGTGTCTTTCTTTTTCACTTTCCGACTGAGAAAATTTAAGGGATAGTACACAGACTATAAACTGAATGGGAAACACCAATTTGCCAATCAGGCCTACAGGACGTATGTCAGTATTTGGTATGAATTATCAGATGTAGGGCACATTCAGCCTAGACAGTGGTTCTGGGCATCATGTACAATGGAAGAATATAGTAGGCCTATGATATTATTTGTGCTCTATGTATGCCTTTATCTCCTTCATAGAGCCTCAAATGACACTCCATCGCACAAGACGAGAAAGTTCATCGTCTATGAGGACAACCTGATGGAGCTCTTCAAGAAATGTCCGCTGTGCTCTCGGAGTTGTGTCCTCGCCACAAGGACTCTTGGAACACTCTTACACGTGAACCAAACTTGCCCTTACTGTGAGCACTCTTTCAGCTGGAATAGCCAGCCTTATGTGAACAACATCCCTGCAGGGAACCTACAACTTTCGGCCGCAATTCTGTTCTCTGGATCTTCATTTGCAAAGACGCATAAGGTGAGAGGAGGGGGGGGGGGGGGGGGGGGGGGGGGGGGCGGGGGGGGGGGGTTGTTAATGGTTTATTTGAGTGCAATTAGAATAAGAATAAGTTGAATAAGTTGCTAAATAAAATGCCCTTTGTGTTCCCTTTCAGTTCATGAATGCGCTCCACTTACAAGGAATTTCTGAAGCCACATACCTGAAGCACCAGGCCAACTTGCTGTTCCCGACCATCAACTTGCAGCGGAAGCGGGACCAAGATGTCCTCATCACAGACGCCACTGAGGGTGGGGAGGTTATGCTTGCTGGAGATGTGAGAACTGACTCACCAGGTCAGGTCGAATTACAATAAATTATTTCATTTGGTTTAAATGACTATCACTTCATAGAGCATTACTTATTTGTGTGCAGATTTGTCCTGTGATGAATAGACCATGGCACAGTTAGTTTGCTCTTGTACCTTTTACATCTTAGTTGCCATATTCCTGTCTTGGGTCAAATCATCCCCCACTCAGTCAGTTTTCTAATGTCAAAGGCTCCCCACTGTTCTTACCTGTTTTCCTGATAAGGAAGCATAACATCTGCCTACTACGTAGTTGTTGCTTGCCATGTCCTAAGAATTTAATTGTTCAGAATGACCTTGTGTTATACTGTGCACTTGATAAATAAAAGCACTTTGACTTTGACATCTAATTGTGTTGGACTTCAATTCTATTGTAGGACATTGTTCTAAGTATGGAAACTACACAATGATGGACCTGAAGGCCAACAAGATCCTTGACTTTCAACTAGAACAGGTAAAATGAATGTAATTGGGATGGCAGGTATGCCATCCACCAAGTTACGGCTTGGCGGGGCATGCCCCATACCTATACAGCACCGAGAGTTTGGCACTTTTCAGGGTTTCCTACAGAAGTAACCACAATGACCACAGACTTTCAGCCCTTAAAAACATTCACTTCTGTATGTTCTGACATCATGTAACCACACAGCATTCAGATACAACTTCACACATCCACACAATAAAACCCCAAACTGGTTAATTTGCGGTTTTTCTCCTTCTGCTTCTTCTTCCTCTTCCTCTTCCCATTTTTCCTGCCTACCCACAGACCCTCACTACCTGCCTGCCTCCGTACCCTCAAAGTATAATTCTACCCATTGGATAACAACATTGCATACTTGCTCTCCCAAGCTTATCGCCCAATAAAAATGCATCAAACTAATCTACACACATCACAGAAACACAGACAAAACCGCTATATGGCTTTGTGTTTTTCACAAAGCTACTGTGGCCTACTGGTTAGATTTGCTGCCTCTCACACAGAGGATTGGGGATTCGAGCCCAACAGGGCACAAATTTGTTTTCGACAAAAACATGCAACTGTTAAATACTTTTCATTTATTACTTACTGTTATTATTTTCACATTAACAAACTTATTTTTATTGCAAAGGCAAAAGACATTTCCAATATTAACTGTTCAATGTTTCACTTGTACTATAGCGAAATGGTGAAAGTCAGGTGGACGCTGACAAATGGCCTATAGCATATATCACGTGACTGTAGCCCTTTGGTCTTCTGGTTAGCTTCAAGCCTTAGTATGTGAGAGACGTGGGTTCGTACCCCGCCTGGTTGGTACGAAAGTGTAATTTCATTTTGGACTCAAACAGTGTGCACATGTTCTGTTTTTCTCATACCAGAATGTTTTTTATTACAAAGGCAAAGACACGTTTACAATATTAACTGTTCACTTAAAGTAGCCTGTTAGTTAAACAAATCAGTCACTGGACACAGCAGTAATGCAATAGGCTAGCTAATGTTATGGGGACAGGTATCCCATGGCCATTTGTAGAGAAAAGATAAAAGTTTCAACGCAGAATATCATCTGGTTAACATCGCTTTGTTGCACTAATGTAAAAAAAAATTCTATTGGCGACATATTTTAATCTCACACAAATGCCGACAAAAAAATGTGTCTGTGTGGAGCCTGCTGCTTGTGCCGCGGTCATGTCTAGACTCACTGGAAACCGAACCTTCAACGCTCGCCTCGGCCAACATTTCTTTATTATGTCTTCATTCATTTGTTCACTTCAGCTCTGTTCAGTTTATCCTTTTCACACATAACATTACATTATAGGCATTTAGCAGACGCTCTTATCCAGAGCGACTTACACAACTTTTTAGCATTTTTTTACATATTATCCATTTATACAGCTGGATATATACTGAAGCGATTCAGGTTAAGTACCTTGCTCAAGGGTACAACGGCAGTGTCCTACCTGGGAATCGAACCTGCAACCTTTCGGTTACAAGGCCAGTTCCTTAACCATTATACTACACTGCTGCCACAATGTCACCATAAAATTAACTACTAGGAAAATTAAGAATTTACGATAATACATTAAGAATTGATAGCCTACTATAAACTGAAATCCCTTAAGCGATCGGATTTATAAATCCGATTGCCCAAACATATCTGTTTCATGGTTAGTCACTTAAAAAAATTATAGAATAGCCTCCGAACATTGCTGTAGTCTACGATACTCTGCAGACAGTGTAGCTTACTGCAAACACTTTTAATTATAATAACGAGAAGAAGATTAATCTCTGGTAGGCTACTTTCTTAGTATCTATTGTTTTCTTTCTGGCTAAGATTCCTGGGAAACATGCGTTGTCCAATGAAGCTTGTTAGCCAATGTTAGTTTTGCCAGAGAAACGTCAGTCAGCTGCTAGTCAGGACGCAGGTACAAGCTAGGATACTACGAAGCGAATCAACATGCCTTATACAACCATTGCACTACAGAAAACTAAACTATTCCTTGTATTTCATTAGACAGTTCATCAGTTTGACTTAAAAAATGATGGTATAAACACTCAAAATAAACCTGATAGACTGTCGTCATATTTTATTTGCTTTGGGTGCACTGTGGAGTGTTTAAGTGCGTTTGGTAGTGGATGCTACCGGTTACCTTAGAGTTGCGCTAGCATTAGCAACGTGTATATGTCCAAAAAAAGGGACAGCATGGAATTAGCTGAAAATGGTTTCCATCAATCAACTACATCATGGGTAAGTCGTAATTGAGACATTATGTCCAAAATTCCTAACTATCCCTATAAGCTCATGTTTTTAGTTACAGTTATTGTTGAACCCTGCAGTTATAATTATCCATATTATGTGTGAAGATTATTTACCTGTTAGAACGTGCTTTCTGCAGACGTGTGGAGGTGCGGGGATCCCATATTTTTCCTTCCACATGCTCTCTCCATGGACTGTAGCCACAGGGCTCTTTTGGGATCTCCGATAGGACATGACAAACGTGCAAAACAAGTCTGGGTTTTTTAATACATTGGCTGTGCAGTTCACAACACAGCAACTTTTGGGCACTTTGTAGTTTTGTTTTTGTTTTGATATTTGTCGTCGTCTTCCTCTTTCATTGTTGTTTTCTATGGGAGCGAGTCTGAATATCTTCCCCCAAAATGTGGCGACGCTTCAGTGATGTATTATTCTGGTGGTCTAGTCTGCGGTGAAGAAGTGTTGTGTGAAATACTGTTGTTGAGTCTCACCAGTTCATTCAGTGTCTCATTGGTGGGAAAACACTCAAACAATTTATCCTGAAATAAAAAGGTACTGACTTTTTGTACGGCAGTAAATAGCTAACATTACCGATTTGCTCTCTTTACACTCTTTACAGGAATGTAGAGAGTGAAAAAATGTGTCAGCTGCTGCAGTAGGACCTGTTTGATTAAGGCTAAATCCCTTCCCGTTTCCCTCCAGGAGCTGCACTGTACACCTTTGAGCAGCAGTATGATGCAGACAGGAGTCTGTCTGAGACAGGACACTGAGACAACACTACCAGAGCTCACTGAGCAGCACAGGATCAGACAGCAAGAGGAGGAACTCAGTGGAATGGAGTCTGTCAACATGGCAGAGACAGAGTCAGAGACAGAGTGTGCTACACCAGGACTCAACACACTGGAGCCAGAGTGTGTTACAGCACACAGCGGGGTCAGTGATGTACACCACACACACACATCACTGATTAAAACAGAAACTGGTCTGGGCTCCACCCACACTGGGGATCTTATTAAGACAGAGAGCCTAGACTTTACAGAGCTGGGATATGCAACCCATCTGCATCCTGACCAAATCAAAACAGAGACTGATGATGGAGGATACCTTAAATCAGAACACATCAGTGACTTGCAGGATATTAAATGTGTTATTAAATCTGATAAAATTAAGTGTGAATCCGGTGAAAGTTTGGTGAGTGATCTCATGAATACTGTGATGAATGGAGCTGGTTTTGATCACAAAGACCAGACTGAACCATGGCAATGTGCAGAAGAGCCAAATCCAAACTGTAAAAAAGAGGACATTTATGACCTGCCGATCCAAAGTGGGGACTTCAATCATCACTGTGACAAAGTGTTAATTAAAAACCCAGGTCTTTTGAATTACTTTCAAAAGAAGACCAATAATAGAAATAAATCGAAAATTCATACATGTCAAAAGCCGTACAAGTGTACACAGTGCGAGAAGTGTTTTACTTCAAATTCTGCTTTAAATAGACACCTCAGAATTCATACAGGTGGAAAATTCTACAAGTGTTCTCAGTGTGGGAAGTGCTTTTCCCAAAAATATCATTTTAATAACCACCAGAGAGTTCATACAGGTGAAAAGCCATACAAATGTATTCATTGTGGGAAGTGCTTTTCCCAAATATCTACTTTAAAATGCCACCTAAGACTTCATTCAGGTGAAAGGCCTTATACATGTTCTCAGTGTGGGAAGTGCTTTCCCACTAGATCTAATTTAAATTCCCACCTGAGAGTTCATACAGGTGAAAAGCCATACAAATGTATTCATTGTGGGAAGTGCTTTTCCCAAATATCTAATTTAAAAGGCCACCTAAGACTTCATTCAGGTGAAAGGCCCTATACATGTTCTCAGTGTGGGAAGTGCTTTCCCACTAGATCTCATTTAAATTCCCACCAGAAAATTCATACAGGTGAAAAACCCTACAAGTGTACATAGTGTGGGAAGTGCTTTTCCCAAAGTAATTCTTTAAAATACTAGAGTCATACTAGGGCTGAAGAATTTGGAAAAAATATCCAATTTTGATTGTTCTGACCAATATTGCGATATAAATTTTTTGTCATTGTCCAGTTGGAATTAAATCTCCCCAGCCGTTTCTCTGGCTAGCCATGCGCCGCCACCAATCCCAGCATGCCTTGCGGATGCGGCCAGCTGCCTCTCACTGAAAATAAATAGAGGTGCTGCTGCTGCCGCCCAGTGAAAAAATTTGATATTTTGTGATTATGAATTTGACACCAGTGTAATTTCTTTGAAAAAAAAATGAAAAAAAATTTAAACTGTTCAGATATACTGTAGAACGAAACATGGTAATGTGTACTCCAAACTTGATTTCTGAAAATGAACCTGGAAGTCCTGGCCTTTTCAGATCTTTTATTGCCATTGTACAGGCTGTAATGTGTGTTTCAGCTAAAGCTGATCATTACACTTCAGACCATATTTTTATCTGAGCCATCAGTTGAGGATCTTTGTTTCGCTCTTTATTTTGCTAAAATTCTATAGATGAATTGCATTGTGGCCTCTCCGATGGACTATGTACATTAATCAATCAAGATGGCTCTGATCAATGCATGTCTTTAATTTAAATTACTTTTATGCATCTCAGGGTTTTGATTTCCTTTTCATGACAGAGACCTGGCTGAGTTGTGATGAGGCCTGCGCTTTAACTAACTGACTTTCTCAGCTCTCCACCAACAACAGCAATTGTGTAATAAATAAATTTGACTCCTATGGGGTGAATTGATTTAATTATTTTAACCCTTTCATGCATGAATTATTACAAAACAGAGCAATATTTTTTTCACCTCAAACTCCGCATGTGTTTCACCCGCCTAGGTCACAGAAATGTGCCCCAAATGGCCCCTTGAAAACATAGACCACACATGCAGATTACAACTCTTAATGCATGATGTCCACTTCAGTGGACAGAAGGTTTTTCGTATACAATACAAGAACTATGGTAATTTGTTCCAAATGTAACTAATTCTGCTCCTTGCATCTTCCCTCATGAGAATATATTTTTTTAACATGCTCTGTTCTCTAGGAATAGAAGGTTTTCACAGCTACACCAGAGGGAGTTTGTATGTTTCCACCTCCACCTGCCATTTTGACCTTCACTGTATCAAAACTAGTCAATAAAATGTAACAAGATAAAGCATATCAAAATGTAGGCAAAGGTGCAAGGAATCTGCTTTGATATTTCTTGGAGATCACAAATGTTTTTCACTATGTTAAAATAGACTTTGAAAAGCCTGTCCACTGTAGTGGACTCCATGCATGAAAGGGTTAAACGTTTTCAACTTGTCTGAACATAAAAGGGTTTGGACAAAGACATTTTTTTTTTTGATTTGGTTCGGTTTGTAATCAAACGGTTCACGTATAGTTAAAGTGCAGATTCTCAGCTTTTATCAAATGGTATTTGTATACGTTTTTGTTTCACCATGTAGAAATGCTGAAAGCAACAGAACCTTTTATAAATAGCCCACATTTCTGGGCACCATAATGTCAGTAAACACTCAAAAGAACGCACAAAGTGGCAGTTGAAGTTAAAACGGTTTATAAAATATACCTGAGACTTGGGCTGAGGTCCAATCCGTTAAATGTTCTGGCCTCCTCCACTCGCCACTCCTGCTTGGGGGGAATCCCTTTCCAAACCGGAAGCCGTGCGTTGCCCTTGTCAAGTGCGGCCCAATCCGCGAGATATGCAAGCGAAGTATATTAAATTAGTCCCTCAACCCTTGATTTGACTGCAGACTTCGGGCAGTGAAATTTCATAGAATGCTTTATTGTAACCCCAAAAATCCTAAAAATAGAGAAAGTGGCATCCAAGTAGGTAATAAGACATCTTATAAAAATTGTTATTTTTTTATTGCACGACTGAAATGTTGAATAAATTAGGAAATAACATTGATTTAGTGGTTCGATACAATTGCTTTAAAACTTATCTCCAGCGAATAGTTTCATGTTATAGCTGACTTGGATGCAGATTTGGAATGATTATTTCAGGCGAGTTCACAATAACTTGCTAGCCTACATAATCGGCTTGATGCAGTTCAGCGAGTATCCTGTAACTGAGCCAGTGCAAACTTATAAGCATCCAATATTACAAATACATTTTACTTGGATTTCATACTTAAAATAAGGTCGCTCGCCTCTTATGTTTTATACTTCTGTGCCATCTGCAAAGCAATCTATGCATCCACCATTTGGATCGCAGTTTATTAATATATTTGATTGGGAGGTATTTTGTAATGTATAATTGTATTATTCCTGATTCCTGCTTATTATGTATTTTAAACTTGTCTATCAATAAATTGACTTTCAATCATTTAATCATTTTCTAGTTTGCTCTTTTGCCAGAATAAACATTGAATTTAACAGCCTGATAAATCCTCATTGTGGTTGGGAAGTTTGATTACCGTGTGAAATGTGCTTTTGTACATCGATTTGGCTAAAAGCCTCTGCCTAATGATTAAATTGTAAATATGTTTAATTATATTTCTACACACTTATTCACGTGGTGTTTCAACCTTTCTCTTAATGTTATAAACCATTATAATTTTAAGTCATACAATTGAATCTAGCATATATGTTAAAATCACCAGCAGTAAAATCATTCAGCTTTTCTCCAGACTAAAGGGACTTTTCCCACAGAGCCTTAACATACTATGTACTTATAACTATAGGGTACTAACTCCTCAATTTTGAATTTTTCAGGTGGAAATTTGCCCTTGTAATTAATTATTTTGAGTGACCTGTTTTGTAACAAACTCTTCATTATGCATAGTAGCCCAGTTCTCCTGTGGTATTCCTTGCTGATTGTATTTTGGACAGGTATTTGAAAAACAGCACAATGACTGGGGCAAATTGGGATCCCATTTTCCTTTAATAACAAGCGTTTGTGGTCATTTTAATCTTTAGAAAAGGTCATTTCCATTGTAGTCTAAAGTCTGATTATTTTTGATGATGAAATTGACACCAGTGTAATTTTTAAATTTTTTTTATTAACTACGTGAACTGTTTGGATATACTGTATAAAGAACCCTGGCAATGTGTGTTGCAAGCTTGTATTCTGAAAATGAACTTGACAGTACTGGCCTTTTCAGTTCTTCTACTGCCAATGTAGAGGCTGATGCTGATCATTAAACTTTAGACAATATGTTTTATCTGAGATATCAGTTGAGGATCATTGTTTCACTCTTTATTTTTCAAAGTATGAATTGTGTATGAAATAATTTTACATTGTGAATGTGCATATACCAAGGCCTTTATGCCATGTACAGTTGTGTTAAAAAAAAATTGCAGTACAACATCAGTAACCTGATGAACCACAGTTATTAGTAGTAGTGATATTTCTGCATGGCAAATAATTTACTTGTAGATGTAGTAGTGTAATAGAAAAACAACAGACCCAACTGTCATGACATGCACGCTGCTTGTTCTGAGTAATTGACTCATTCATTGAAAGGGGCGTTCAAAATAATACCAGTGTGGAGTTTAGTTATAGAATTAATTCACTCTGTGAAAAAACAGGTGTCATTAATTGTCCTTTATTAAGGAAGAATGGAAGCAAATGTTTCACACATTGTTATATATTTCCTTCTGAATTGCTAAGTAAAATGGGCCATTCCAAACATTGTTCGGAGGAACAACGTAATTTGATTAAAAAGTTGATTGGAGAGGGGAAAACATATAAAGAAGTGCAGCAAATTATAGGATGCTCAGCTAAAATGATCTCAAATGCTTTAAAATGGCAACAAAACCCCGGAACACGCGGAAGAAAAGGAGCAACTACTGTTAAAACGGATCGAAGAATAGTCGGCAAAGATTCAGCCAATCATCACCTCCAGAAAGATCAAAGATGATCTAAAATTACCTGTAAGTGCTGTTACAGTCAGAAGACGTTTGATCGAAGCTAAGCTATCAGCAAGAAGCCCCCGTAAAGCCCCATTGTTGAAAAAACATGTGCAGAATCGGTTAAAATTTGCCAAAGAACACATCGATTGGCCCAAAGAGAAATGGCGTAACATTCTGTGGACTGATGAGAGTAAAATTGTTCTTTTCTGGCCTAGTGGTCATCGACAGTACGTCAGACGACCCCCGGGTACTGAATTCAAGCCACAGTACACTGAAGACAGTAAAGCATGGTGGCGCAAAAAATCATGGTATGGGGATGTTTTTCATACTACAGTGTTGGGCCTATTTATCGTATACCAGGGATCATGGATCAGTTTAAATACATCCAAATACTTGAGGAGAATATGTTGCCGTATGCCGAAGAGGAAATGCCCCTGAAATGGGTGTTTCAACAAGACAACGACCCCAAACACACGAGTAAGCGAGCAACATCTTGGTTCCAGACAAAAAGGATTGAGGTAATGGAGTGGCCAGCTCAACCCCATTGAAAACTTATATGTAGTTTAATTCCTGTTGCACATAACTCATTACACGAATTGTGCAAGAAATACATTTGACTCATATGGCGAGCGAGCGAGAGCAAACCAAGTTCGCGCGCTCGCAGATCCGTGCTCGCGCGAATGGTTCTCTGCTCGCTCGCTTCACAGCTCCACGCGCGCGGATACTGTTCTGTGTGCTCGATTCACAATTCCAATTGTGAAATACCAAGTTTTTAGGGAGTCCCGTGGAAAATACAGAGAAACAGACCTGCTTTACGTGTGTGACAGAATTGTAGAGAATGCGCTTCTGTAGGCTATAATTTACTGAATTATCGACCAATAGAAACTTGCTTTCGACACCCCCCCTTTGTTGTAACTTACATAATTATTGTCCAATAGAAACATCCTTTTGCACGGTCCCTTTCCTTTCGACACGCCCCCTGCTCCACTCTGCAGATACTCATACTTGGCTGGCAGCGGCTACTTTCTATAGCTTTTATACGCGTGGTTTCCTATATTTAGCTTGTATTGTATAAAAGTTTTTGGAGGTTTTAAAAGGTTGTAGCTTGATATAACTACAATGCCGACAAGATGCGTTGTCGCTGGTTGTAGCAATACAACAAAGGATGGAGTAAGCCTCCATTTGTTTCCCAAAGACGCGAAACTTCGCAAATTATGGACGACAAAAGTGAAACTGACCAGGGGTAGGTGGGAAGGCCCGAGCAATTCAAGTGTAGTGTGCAGTGCACACTTCGAAAACTGCGCCTTCGAAGGCGGCCTGTATTCCCAGTTTGGAATGAAAAAATTGAAGCGCCTCAAGCCTGATGCCATTCCAGTGCTGATAAACAGCAAAGTTCAGACTGGTGCTGGTGATGAGATGACAAGGAAGAAAACTGGGAGAACAGCTGCTAAAAAGCGGAACAAAATGAGGGTAAGTCCTATTGTTTTAACTACGTAGGCCCCAGTTGTGGCTTTGGGCTGTTAGGCTGATACGGTACGCTACACACAACTCGCTCGAAGGCGTCGTTTAATCACCCTTTTCCACCATTTAACGTCACTTTCTGACGATGCAGACATGGTCAATTTGGCTGCGTATACTTGGGGTCTCAACTCACCATATGTTTATTATCTGTGTTTATTATCTAGATCACCGCCAATATTAGGAATTAGTTTTGCTGAGATTTTTTTCTTTGGTTCTGCTGTATGGGATGAAATGCAACTATCCAGCATAAACAGTGGTTGTGTATGGGTTTTCCCCCCTGCCTTTCTCTTTTTTTCCACTTTTGCGTAGTTATGCCTAAGGAAAAATAAAGGTTTCTATGTTTACATAGAGCGCGCTATCGCCGGTACAGCTACACCCGTCTTCACAGGTCTGCCTACGCCGGTATTGTGAACTCCCGGTATTTAATCTTGATCCATCATTTCGTTACAGTTTGCCTCTGGCACGAACATGTAGGGCCACACTCCTACTGGATTGTGATCCGAGGATTCTGAATCAGGAAATAGATCACTCCTAGATCCCTCAGACGTTAAGTCATTAACGTAATCATCTGCCATATTTCGTGTCGAGTAGAATATTTGCGTGTACAGATATGGTGGTCTTCTATCGGACGCAGCAAGACGTTCGTTCTTGAGATTACGTCACATGGATTGCGTAGTCGCGTCAGGCTTTTCTCCAGAATTTTTAGGGGCGTTCCCATCCAAGATTATTTTTTTCAAGATGACTTGTTAGGACATTTCCGTAACTGAAAATCATTGACAGATTCACCATACAAAACTCCCTTAGAACGCATACATTAAATTTTTTAAAGATTTTTTTGTGGCAGTGGTCCTTGACCAGCAGTTCCACAGGAGGTAGAAGTCTGTTAAATTTTTTACACAACTCAAGACTACTTTATAGAATGTAAATGGAATCAATTTAAAAAACAGAAGACGGCAGTAGTGTAACGCTAAGGATGCAAACTGTCTTAAAACGCCACAAAAGAAGATAACTCTCATAATTAAAGGTATTATAGTAGTTTCATTGTAAACAACTCGTTCTTTGTTTGCATTCAAATTTTCTCCCCAAAAAACATTGTAGGCTATGTGTCCTTGTGGTCTAATAAACATGTAGAATGTGCTCACCGTCCGGCTTGGAAAGCGGTTCCTGAAAACCACAGCGAGTCCCCCACCCCGGCCCGAGGTCCTGGGAGTACTGATGAAAGTACAATCCTGTGGGCCATATTCCAAGCTCCTTTGCCAAGTCTCGGTCATAAACAAGAAGTCCAAGCAGTTAGAGACAAATAAATCATTCGGTATGAAGGACTTATTCGCGATGAAGCAAGCATTTATCAGCGCCATCTTGAGGGGCACTGACCCTCCGTCCCTCCGTCCCTCTGTGGTTACCGTGGGGACCCGAGTCAAGGGTGCCTGGAGTCGGATCCGCTCCAGGATATTTGTTTTACACTTTATTTTTCATTTTTGTATGTGATTTGTGTTTGAAATAATTTTACATTGTAAGTGTGGACATATCAAGACCTTTATGCCAGTTCTGTATAAACCCATATGTCCTTCACTGTGTCATTGCTTTCTCCTTCACTAAATGTAGTTTAATTCCTGTTGCACGTGTCTCATAACACTAATTGTGCAATAAATAAGCTTGACTCATATGGAGTGTGAATCTTCATTTTAAATGTTTTCAATTCATCTTGACACTTTAAAAATAACTTCACATATCTAAAATTAAATGGAGGAGCGATGCATCGCATCACTGAGATAGCTGTATATTGCTCTAAGTAGGTCAAGGATAGACGATGGGAGTTTGGTGTACGGATCAGCATCAAAAACAATGCTTATTTCAGTACAATTGTATTCAATTGCAGATACACCACATTTCAATTTCCCATTGTGAATTATGACCCTCTAATGTGCATTTGTCTTAATGGTAAGAGTCCATTTAGATTCAATCTACACAATCAAAAACTTCACTGCAGTGCTTGTTAAACATCAAACCCTCAAAAGCAGAGATGGTTATAACAGACAATGAGAAATCTAAATATGGTGTATCTGCATTTGAATACACAATTATACCATGACATTTATAAAAATTAATAACATATTTTAACTGCTCTAATAACACGATAGTATTGGAAGTAAAATAGATATAGCCAATTGTATTAAAATAGTATTATATAGTAAACAATATAGTTATACAAACATACTAAAGTGTAGTAACACTATTTACTGATATTGCCTATAGAACCTAAAATACCCTACTATAGGATTATTATAAGTAAACAATATAATAAAGATAAACTATAGTATTGTTATAGTAATTATAAAGATGCCATGACTCGTGTATTTAAAATGCATTGTGAAAATATACATATTAAATATACATAATATTTGACATACATGAAATTTTCAGGCTTTCAGAAATGTGAATGAAGCAAAAATAATTATGATTTTAACGTGGGAGTTTGTTTGCATGACACTATAGACGTACTACAGAGCCTACTATATGGATAATATACAACTATACAACTATACAAACATACTATAGTATTTCTATAGTAATGGTAAAACACCATAATATAGATAAGGCCCAAATTCAAAAAGTAAATTTCTTGCCTTGGTTGAAATGTATTTTAACAGTCCAAATCCTTTTTTGGGTGTGGAAATGTATTCCTGAAATGCATTTCAGAGGTTAAAATGCATTTAATCAAGGAGGGAAAACATTTCTTAAATGTATTTTGGACCTAGACATGTGTATGACATACATTGGACATATACATTTTGGCCAATATAAATACATTTCAAATGTGTTTTTTTTTTTTTTTTTTTTTTCCGTATGGGGTGTGTTTATATAATGTACACTGCCTGGCCAAAAAAAAAGTCGCCATTGCACGCATCATGCATAGTGCCCACTGTACAAGCCTCTGGAGGCAGTGTTATGATCTGGGGTTGCTTCAATTGGTCAGGTCTAGGCTCAGCAGCAATAAAATGAAGTCAGCTGAGAACCTGAATGTACTGAATGACCAGGTTATTCCATCAATTGGCATATTCCAGGACGACAATGCCAAGATTCATCGGGCTCAAATTGTGAAAGAGTGGTTCAGGGAGCATGAGGAATCATTTTGACACATGAATTGGCCACCAGAGTCCTGACCTTAATCCCATTGAAAGTCTTTGGGATGTGCTGGAGAAGACTTTACGGAGTGGTTCGACTCTCCCGTCGTCAATACAAGATCTCGGCCAAAAATGAATGCAACTCTGGACGGAAATAAATGTTGTGACATTGCATAAGGTTGTCCAGACAAATGCGTGCCGTAATCAAAGCCTAAGGCGGTCCAACAAAATATTAGAGAGTGTGACTTTTTTTTGGGCCAGGCAGTGTATTATAAAATATTTTATTCCATTCAAACACACAAGCTAAAACAATGATATAACACTTGAGACATTCATGGTTTTCATGGGGGTCCTATGGGTTTTTCATGGGAGTCCTATGGGTTTTTTATGAGAGTACTCCTCATGGGGGTCCTATGGGTTTTTCATGAGAGTACTCCTCATGGGGGTCCTATGGGTTTTTCATGAGAGTACTCCTCATGGGAGTCCTATGGGTTTTTCATGGGAGTCCTATGGGTTTTTCATGAGAGTACTCCTCATGGGAGTCCTATGGGTTTTTCATGAGAGTACTCCTCATGGGGGTCCTATGGGTTTTTCATGAGAGTACTCCTCATGGGGGTCCTATGGGTTTTTCATGAGAGTACTCCTCATGGGGGTCCTATGGGTTTTTCATGAGAGTACTCCTCATGGGGGTCCCTTGGGTTTTTTCATGGGGGATGCTTTTCATGGAGTTCAATGGGATTCTCATGGTGTCTCATGGGGGTCCCATGGGTGCTCATTGGAGATCATTGTGTCTCATGGAGGGTCTCATGGGACTCTCATGGGCACCCTATAAAATCCAATGGTGACCCCCATGAACTCCCATTAATTCACCATGACTTCCAATGGGAATCCCATGAGAATCTCATGGGACTTTTTCATAAGGGCAATCAGAGATTGAACGTGCAGTGCCTAACGTTTTACCAATAGAGACACTTTTGAGCCAGATTCTTAAAGTTTATGCTTTTTTGCGTTGACTGCAGTAATTTGTCAAGATTTGGACCAGGATCAATCAGTAATACTTAGAAAAAACCAAATGTATCAGTTCTCATCTAAAATAAGTGGTTTTAGTGCTTTGTTACCCTTTAAGCCGAGTCCCAGTCTGCCATCGAGTCTTCTGAAACGCAGTGTAACAAATTCATTGACTTCTTCAAGACAAAAATCACCAACATCAGGTCCCTTATTTCCTGCTCAGTGCCCTCACCCCTCACCACATCTGACCCTCTGCAACATCACTCCAGCCTTTCCCTGGTTTCCTTCGTGTCCCAGCGAGAGCTTGAGGGTATAATCAGTGAAATGAAAACGAAAAAAGTCTTCTATATGCGCGCTAGACCCCCATCCCCACAGCCCTTCTCAAATCCTGCCTCCGAGCCATCGGTCCTCCGGTGACTCTGGTTGTTAACCAGTCCCTCTGCGCTGGCTTGGCCCCCCCCCCATCACTCAAACTGCAGTTATCAGCCCCCTTCTCAAAAAACCCACCCTGGATCCTGAGGTTCTGGCGAACTACATTCAATTCTTAATGTAGACTATTATCGTAAATTCTTAATTTTCCTAGTAGTTAATTTTATGGTGACCTTGTGTTATGTGTGAAAAGGATAAAGTGAACAGAGCTGAAGTGAGGAAATTAATGAATAAAGAAATTGTTGCCGAGACAAGGGGTTTCCACAGTCAGTCAGTCATGACCGCAAGAGCAGAGCGTAACACCCTCCCCAAACCAGACAAAAGCGAGCGTCCGGTTTGGGGAGGGTGTGATATAGTACAAGTGAAATACAAGTGAAACATTGAACAGTTAATATTGCAAACCTCTTTTGCCTTTGCAATAAAAATACGTTAATGTGTCAATGTGAAAATAATAACAGTTTAAGAAATGAAAAGTACTTAACAGTTGCACATTGTTTTTGTGGAAAATACACATGTGCCCTGCTGGGCTCGAAACCACTATCCACTGTGTGAGAGACTGCAGTTTTAACCACTAAGCCACAGTAGCTTCTTGGAAAGCATGAAGCCATTAGCTACATTAACATTAAAAAACATTAGTATGAAGCATTTTTATTGGATGATAAGCTTGATGAGCAGGTATACGGACCATACCCTCAAATAATAATTCTCCCCATTGGATAACATCGCGACGGAGGCAGGTAGTTTGGCAGGAAAATGGAAAGAATAAGAAGAAGAAGAAGCAAAAGAGGAAGGAGAAAAACGGCAAAATAACCCAAGTTTGGGGCTTTATTGTGTGGATGTGTGAAGTTGTATCTGAATGCTGTGTGGTTACATGAGGTCAGAACATACAGAAGTTAATGTTTTTAAGGGCTGAGAGTCTATGGTCATTGTGGTTACTTCTGTAGGAAACCCTGAAAAGTGCCAAACTCGGTGCTGTATAGGTATGGGGCATGCCCCACCAAGCCGTAACTTGGCGGATGGCATACCTGCCATCCCAATTTAAAAAACAGAAGATGGCGGTAGTGCAACGGTAAGGATACGAACTGCCTTAAAACGCCACGGAAGAAGAAGATAACTCGCATAACAAGGAGAAAGTCTATCATACATTTTGGGAACATTCGCCGCCAATAATTACATTAACATCGTGATAAACAAAGGAACGAGTTTAAGTAATTGCGTCATCAAAGAAAAGGGGTAGGCTACGTTTTTTTTCTTCTCCCCGCAATCGTGAGCTTTAATAGTTCTGTTAGTTTTGTTTGATTGAACTCTGGAAAAATACGTCAGGAGAACCCTTCAAGTTATCCATCCATATGTACTGCATATCTGAGAGTGATGGTGTAAGGCTTGTTTGATACGTTAGACCCTTGATAACTTAGAGCCATTTAGCCAACCATGTGTTCCATCCTGTTCCAGTGTAATTTACAGCTAAATCTAGTCCCACCTCCCAATTCCCATAGAGATCAATTTAAATGCAGAGAAGTTATAGTATCGCTGTTTTCACTAGATACCATCTATCATAGTAACACATCTTAATGTTAACGTTACACTGGCAAGAACAGATAGGACGCAGTTGACTTTAGAACAGGTGCAGAACTCTAAATTACCAGTCATCAGATCGAGCTAAAAAAAAAATTACCGACTCAATTATTTCTTTTATATGCCGCAATATTCGGCCATACGACGTCGTAGATAATGAGGGATTCCGAAATTCAGTTATATTAGTTCTGCACCCGTTCTGAAGTCAACTACGTCCTATCTTTTTTTGTCGGTGTAACGTTAACATGAAGCGGTGCCTTTTCAAATGCGATGGTAGATTCGTTGTGTTTCCACAGTACTTGACTCGCGAATGGCACATCTTGCAGATGGTATGAGTTCGGTCCTGTTCTTGAGAGTTAGTTTTTTTTTTTGCCAAACCCAAAATGAGCCCAAACATTGTATTTAAATGTGCTGGGTGATTGAATGTCGGCCATGCTGGCTCGCTACATCCTCCGGTTTCTGCCAGCCAGCCAGTGTGTGCGCAGTCCGCAGGTATGTAGCGCTGTTAAAGTTGTACATATGTTTTTGCACGCTTAAAAACCTGAACACAGAATATTGATACAAGAGTCACTGAATCAATACAAAAATCAGGCGAGAGAATATCGCGATTCAACCGTATCGATGTAGCTATCGTCACAGCCCCCTAGTCAAGAAGTAGTATATTGTATAGCATGACACTGTACAAAGCCTTTGGTACGAACACTCAATCGGCTATGTCCATCTTAAATTAATATTAATAGCACATTTGCATTAAAAGCAAACTTCACTTTAAAAAAAAAAAAAAAGCATTCTGTCCTTTTACCAAGCAACAACTGTTTTACCATAGTAAATGGGGCAGGATTGTGGATTCTCAGAAACTGCACTAAAACAAAAATCCCTAAATGTTCTGAGGCACTTCAGAAAGGGCTGCCTTCCACTCTGCAATAAGAAATCACGATAAAGAAGACACAGTGGCAGTTGAAGTTAAAACTGTATTTTTTAAAATTACTTGAGATTTTGTATTACTGAGGGGAAGAGGAATGTTTCCCCCATCTCATAATGCAAGAGTGCCCCCTGTGGTCAGTCAGGCATCTGCAGGACTGCAGAGTGTAATGAATTTGTCAGTTGCTGCAGTAGGATCTGTTTGATTAAGGCTAAATCCCTTCCCCTGTTTCCCTCCAGGAGCTGCACTTCTGCACACCTTTGAGCAGCAGTATGATGCAGGCAGGAGTCTGTCTGAGTCGGGACACTGAGACAACACTACCAGAGCTCACTGAGCAGCACAGTATCAGACAGAAAGAAGAGCAACTCAGTGGAATGGAGTCTGTCCACATGGCAGAGTCAGAGACAGAGTGTGCTGCACCAGGACTCAACACACTGGAGCCAGAGTGTGTTACAGCACACAGTGGGGTCAGTGATGTACACCACACACACTCATCGCTGATTAAAATAGAAAGTGATCTGGGCTCCACCCACACTGGGGATCTTATTAAGACAGAGAACCTTGACAGAACAGAGCTGGGATATGTAACCCATCTGCATCCTGACCAAATCAAAACAGAGGCTGATGATGGAGGATACCTTAAGGCAGAGCACATCAGTGACTTGCAGGATTTTAAATGTGTTGATATTAAATCAGATCAAATCAAGTGTGAATTCAGTGAAACTTTGGTGAGTGATGACGTGAATACTGTGATGACTGGAGCTGGTGTTGATCACAAAGACCAGACTGAATTATGGCAATGTGCAGGAGAGCCAACCCTAAACTGTAAAAATATTCACGATATGCCGACCCAATGTGGGGACTTAAAACAGTACTGTAAGATAAATAATGAAGATAATCAGACCAGAATTGTCAAGAAAAGTACAAATGGTAGCAATCGACATATTAATTGCCAGGGAACAAATTTTGAAACTGAACCCATGATAAGTAATTCAAGGGAAAACCGAAGCCTTTTGAATTTCTTTCAAATGCAGACAATTAGTAGAAAAAGAGGTGAAATTAATACAGGTGAAAAGCTGTACAAATGTACACAGTGCGAGAATTGTTTTAATAGCAAATCTGGTTTAAATAAACACCTTAGAATTCATAGAGCTGAAAAGCCCTACAAATGTACGTTTTGTGGGAAGCTCTTTTCCAGCATATCTGATTTAAATCGTCACCAGAGGATTCATACGGGTGAAAAGCCCTACAAATGTACGTTGTGTGGGAAGTTCTTTTCCAGAATATCTGTTTTAAATCGTCACCAGAAAATTCATACGGGTGAAAAGCCCTACAAATGTTCTCAGTGTGAAAAGTGTTTTAATGCAAAATCTGAATTAAATAAGCATCTGAGAATTCATACAGGTGAAAAGCCCTACAAATGTACTGAATGTGGAAAGTACTTTTCCCAAATATGTCATTTAAAAAGACACCAGAGCATTCATGCAGTTGAAAAGCCCTACAAATGTACTCAATGTGGGAAGTGCTTTTCCGAAATCCACCATTTAAAGGGCCACCAGAGCATTCACACAGGTGAAAAGCCCTACAAATGTATATTGTGTGGGAAGTTCTTTTCCGAAATATCTTATTTAAATCGTCACCAGAAAATTCATACGGGTGAAAAGCCCTACCAATGTTCTCAGTGTGAAAAGTGTTTTAATGCAAAATCTGAATTAAATAAGCATCTGAGAATTCATACAGGTGAAAGGCCCTACAAATGTACTGAATGTGGAAAGTACTTTTCCCAAATATGTCATTTAAAAAGACACCAGAGCATTCATGCAGTTGAAAAGCCCTAGAAATTTACTCAATGTGGTAAGTGTTTTTCCCAAACAAGTATTTTAAATCGCCACAAGAGGATTCACAGGTGAAAAGCCAGACAATTTTAGTTTTAATATAAAAATAGAGAATTCATACAGGTGAAAAGCTTTAGTACATAGTGCATAAGTGTACATAAAAGTATACACAGTGTGAGAAGTGTTTTATGCGAAAATCTGGTTTTAGTAATCACCTGAGGATTCATGCAGGTGAAAAGCCTATCTGTCTTCAGTGTGAGTGTTTTTCCCTAGGTATTTAATTTAAGGAGCCACCAGAGATTTCATACAGAGGAAAAGTCTTTCATATGTACTTGGACTTTAAATAAAATATGACCACAAGAAAGTTCATACAGGTGAAAAGCCTGTCAAGTTCTGAACAAAATTCTGAATGTACAGGAATATTCATGCCCTTATATTCAATTATGGGCAGTGGTGCACTCTAAGCACATGTTTTTTAGGCCTGTGTGAATATTACATTCCTCATTGACTATGGTTTAACTTTCAGGTTGACGTTGGCGCCGCAATGCCGCCATATGACTTTATTTTATTATTTTAGGCTATTTTCATATGAACAATATTTATCCTATGATTTTAAAGTCCTAAGCCCAAGTATCATTACACGCAGGTAATAATCATTTGCCCTACTCCTCCAGATTTTTGTGAGAGCTGAATAAATGTTTTTGTTGGGCTTTCATTGCTGGAGCCTACCGTTTTGGGTTGATGGGTTTGATAATGATGTTCTAACCCAGCCAAATAAGCTAGGTGTGTTTGTGTAACGAGTGTGGAAAGAGAGAAGCTTACTCAGAAGTCCAAGGTGAAATTTGAATCCCGTTCTTCTCACTCGTCCATATATTTCAAGGTGAACGCCGGCAGCAAAGGGCAACGTCGTTATTTTTAACCTGAGGGTTGCGTCGCCAGAGTGTTGTCACGGTAACCTGCTACGAGGCATTCGCTTTACCGCACCTCACTGTGCTTACTAGCAAACTAGCCAAGCTACACCCGCTACATTTGTGTAATATGTAATATGCTTGTACTTTCCTCTAATTCCCTTCATTGAAGAGAAAAAGATGTGTGGACATCTTGTAGGGTCAGCCTGAAATTGTTTGGCCTGTTTCAAGCTGTAATTAATACCACCAAGGTTAGGCGTCAAGTAATTGTCCCTCACCCGATGAAATCGGAGGTGGTGACATCGGTTTTGGAAACTATTTTTTACTAGGCCTATTTGCCTGTATTCTTTAGAAAAAGTAATTTCCCTTGTAGTCTGAAGGCAGATGATGATGAAATTGACACCAGTGTCATTTTAATGAATTAAATGATGTGACAACCCCTTTGTGCATCTTTTGATATGCTTTTAAACCCAGTCATGATAGTATCACTTGTTTACCTGTGTAATGTTCCAAACAGGTTTTTTTTAACTTCCCAGTCTTTTTTAAAATTTATTTGAACCCGTCCAAACTTTTTTTGGAACGTGTTGCAGGCATCAAATTCAGAATTGGCATATATTTACAAAAATCCATAAAGTTGAAAGGTAAAACAACACAACTTTTCTTTGCACAGTTTTAAATGAAATATATGTAAAAGACGTGAATTGTCCCACAGCCAATGAAATCGGAGGTGGCGACACTGCATCATTGATTGGGGACAGCGTTTACCATTTGCTTGTCTTCTTTAGGAAAAGTAATTTCCCATTTAATCAAGTACCAATGAATTTTAGTAATGTTCTCATAAATGTTAATAAAATTATGATAATGTATTGTGGCGGCCTGGGGATTGTCAACTGGCCAGCTAGGACCGGGTAGTGAGCCGCTACCTGGTCGATGTGTAGATAATTGTAAATAACGTGCTGTGTGTGTTTTAAATGTGTTGTTAGCTTGTTGGCCGCGTATTGTGTTAATCGTAAACTTTAAACGTAACTGTCAACTGTGACTGTCGTTTAACTGTAACCTAGTCTCGCGAAGGCCAGACTTTGTGA
Organism: Synaphobranchus kaupii; assembly: GCA_029718625.1. Classification (NCBI taxonomy): domain Eukaryota; kingdom Metazoa; phylum Chordata; class Actinopteri; order Anguilliformes; family Synaphobranchidae; genus Synaphobranchus; species Synaphobranchus kaupii. Next base: position 1,804,943 of record CM056379.1, read on the forward strand.
TGAACACAAAGTCTGGTCCATACACTTGCTTAACGTGGATAAGAGCCGCCCACTTTGACAAGATGGCGCATTTGATTGACATGCAAGATAACCAACCACAGACCGTCTATGTTCCGTGACGTTTTGAGGTGCTACAGAGGGCGGTCGATTCAGAAACAGCGTTCCAAGAAAAACAGACCCGCATGAAACAAATGTGATGTACTAAACAGGCACGGCGATCTCCATTAAAACAGTCTATCACACTGAAGAAAGATACAGAACCTGACCGGACCTTCTTAGACATCTTTGTAAACATTACTGTAAACTAATATTAAAACCAAATGTTCACACTAGCAAGCCTACATGCAGAGCACAGAACCGGTCATTTTATCCGTTTGCCATGCAATTTACAATTTAGGCTAACGAGTAACGTTAGCTGGCTAGCTGACTAAAACATTGTAACATATTCGAGACTGTTCCATTGTAGTTGAAATAAGAAAATTATATCTTACCATTGCTCTACGGGGTGCACTTCATCAACTGGATAGCTGCTACATTATGGGAAGGATGTGCTTTGTCTTGTCTGTTCTGTAGTGATTTCAATGACGTTTCTGTATGCACTTATTGTATGTCGCTTTGGATAAAAGCGTCTGCTAAATGACTGTAATGTAATGTAACTGCCATTCCGATGAAGCGTTCCAGATAAACTTCTGTTTGTAGCACGTCTCTCCATTTCTTGGTACCCACAAGTAATTTGGGTGATCCAAACACCCTGCTGCGATTTCTACATCCGTGGCCTCACTCTCCCCAACACATGCCACAGACAACCCTTTGCCTGTCAGGTACTTAACCTGATCTTCCATTATCGATGTAAGGGGACAGACGACTAACAAAATAGGTTTAGTTGGGAAGCCTGGTATGTGTTTGCAGAGGGTCGGTCATGCTTGAAATATAAGGCTTTTCACGTATCGTGTCGGCAAACATGCGAGTACATCTCGTTTATTACTTATCTGCCTCTAAACAAACTCTTGAATATCTTTCAGAGATGGAATGTCGTGAACTTCTAAAACTTTATTCAATCCAGCGTTAAGCTCTTGGTCCGAAACACTCATTGTTCTTGATGGATTCGCAGCATTCACTAGCTACCGATTAGTTAGAAGAACTTAACATGTTTCCCGGCGGACTGTTAAAACCAAAAGCACTGCATCGTACCGGAAATACGCAGGCACTCCTGTGATTGACAGTGCTACTAGCCAATGAGTGCTAACGGTGAGTTTCCCACAGCTCTGTCCAGCTTATGCAGGCCTATGCATCAGACGCTGCGTACGAAGTGCGTCAAAGCGGCTGAGGCTGAGACTAACTGTAACGTAGGCTGTGTTCGGAATCGCTCCCTATTCACTCCCTCCCTATACACTACTTAGGGAATGTACATAGGGCACTATATAGGGATTCACTGGTGGAAAAGAAGGAGGTGATTTCGGACACTACATAGTCTGAATAGGTTACTTAGCAACGCGCAACGCTTGCGTGACAGCGGTCACCGGCTTGGTGAGAAAGCATGCAAGAAACGGTAAAAAAGTTCTTTTTTTATTTTGAACAAGGGTTTTGTTTTCTCGTTGTAGGTAGATAGGTAAGTTAGGTAACTAGGTAGCTAGCTAGCTAATTAAGTTGCATTTTCCATTAAAGGTTGTATCAGCGATTTTGGGTGGAAACATAAATGATCACATTCATCTGATTTTTCCTCACGATCCGCTAGCTGCCCGCCCCATAAGCAGGCCGTCAAAAAACCGCGTCTCTGTAGGCAGCCTATGCTCCGAGATCGTACACAAAAACAAATGATACTACCAACCACTCAAAACCAAAATAAACAGTATTCCAACCAATCACAATGATCTGCACAAACGTGACGTCACTTCTGAAGCGAAATCCCAAACAAACATACTTATGAATAATTATGTTATGTTTTAAAAAATAGTGTTCAAGCATCCAGAATTATAACCACGTTAATAACGTTTGTAAGAAACCAAACCGTTTGTAAATCCTTCAAGATTTCAGCGAGATAAGAGTATTAGCGTTTGTGCAGATCATTGTGATTGGTTGGAATACTGTTTATTTTGGTTTTGAGTGGTTGGTAGTACCATTTGTTTTTGTGTACGATCTCGGAGCATAGGCTGCCTACAGAGACGCGTTTTTTTGACGGCCTGCTTATGGGGCGGGCAGCTAGCGGATCGTGAGGAAAAATCAGATGAATCTGATCATTTATGTTTCCACCCAAAATCGCTGATACAACCTTTAAACAGTAATAATTGTTAAATTAAAAAAATAGTTAACACTTTGTAATATATTTAATCTACCGCGTTTATTTATATTTCGGTTATAAAGCCGATTAAACTGATTTAATATAGGCTACAAGATGAAACTTGCATTTATATTTACATTTGTAGACCAGCGCAGGCTCAGCCGTCGCCATCTTGACAAAAAAAATATCTCCGGTCATGTAGTGTACATCGTTTGTACCCTACATTTTGCAGTGCATTGTGGGGGATATTGAGTGCACTAACTAGGGTGTCAAATTGACATTTTGAATTTTGGACACCCTACAAAATGGCCGACACCCTAAATAGTGCACTATATAGTGAATAGGGAGCGATTCCGAACACAGCCCTAGTGGCTGTGTTATGTGTGGCTGTGATTGGCTAGGAATGTGCAAGTGTGTGCGCCAATCACAGCCGACTAGTTCAAATGGATTCTTCAGTACCTGAAGCGATTCGGTAGTAGTAAAAGTGTTTCCAAGCTGTGAACATTGCTGTGCAGAATTCCAACGGCTCTTTTCAGAGCTGGTAAGGTAGCACCAATAAAACAAAGCTCGGCTGGAGCGATTCGATACTGCAAGCCGCTGTCTCTCTCCCTCATTCTCCGCGCTCGCTACAGTATGAAGGATTCCAGGTAATGGCATTTTATGGTATTTATTTATTTATTTATTTATTTGAGAGGGACAGTGCATATTAAAGGTTGTATCAGCGATTTTGGGTGGAAACATAAATGATCACATTCATCTGATTTTTCCTCACGATCCGCTAGCTGCCCGCCCCATAAGCAGGCCGTCAAAAAAACGCGTCTCTGTAGGCAGCCTATGCTCCGAGATCGTACACAAAAACAAATGGTACTACCAACCACTCAAAACCAAAATAAACAGTATTCCAACCAATCACAATGATCTGCACAAACGCTAATACTCTTATCTCGCTGAAATCTTGACGGATTTAAAAACGGTTTGGTTTCTTACAAACGTTATTAACGTGGTTATAATTCTGGATGCTTGAACACTATTTTTTAAAACATAACATAATTATTCATAAGTATGTTTGTTTGGGATTTCGCTTCAGAAGTGACGTCACGTTTGTGCAGATCATTGTGATTGGTTGGAATACTGTTTATTTTGGTTTTGAGTAGTTGGTAGTACCATTGTTTTTGTGTACGATCTCGGAGCATAGGCTGCCTACAGAGACACGGTTTTTTGACGGCCTGCTTATGGGGCGGGCAGCTAGCGGATCGTGAGGAAAAATCAGATGAATGTGATCATTTATATTTCCACCCAAAATCGCTGATACAACCTTTAATGGACATTAGTAGATACCAATGTAAACATGCCGGAGTTAGCAAAACTACTAATTTACATCCGTAGTCCCTTGACAGGTAACATATAAAAGCATATAAAAAATACACACAATTCATACAATAAGACAACTACAGTAATACAAACTGGATGAAATAAAGTTCAATGTATATAGTGCATTGTAGAGTGCATTGTAAAATTCAACACGGGATGGTTGCGCACAAGCATCATACATCACAAGTTAAAATAGCAAATAAAAAACTAAGTAGTCAGATACAATGAGTTAGAGGAAACCAAATGTGTTGATCCTCCTGCCGCCTGGATATATGTATATATCCGATGCAGCAGATCTGTCTAACTATGACTGCATTTTTGGTTAGTTTTAAGCCATTGTTTTAGATGAGTTTTGAAAGTAGTGTATGTTGGGCATTCCCGTATTGCGGGTGGTATGCAGTTCCAGATGTTACTGCCCTTAACTGACAGCACAGATTGACCGAATGTGGTTCGTCTGTAAGGCACCTCACAATCCCCTCTGGTAGTGGCCCTGGTGGACATGCCATTGTTATTTTTCAGTTTTATGTATTCACTTAATGGGGGTGGTGCAAGTCCATACAGAATTTTATATACGGAACAAGCATATTTAAAATTTCGAAAATTGTCGAAGCTCAGGAGGTTGTATTTTTCGAGAATACGGCAATGGTGATAAGAGAATGGTTTTCTGTCAAAGACTTTTAGGGCTTTTTTATATAATGATTCTATCGGTTTGAGCAAAGTTACACTAGCGAATGACCAATTTGTGAAACAATACTCAATATGGGATAAAATCATAGCATGCAAAAACATTCTAGCTGCAACTACTGTCAGCGATGGCCTGATTTGTTTAAAGTTATACAGATTAAATTTAATTGTATTAGAAATCTTTTTGATATGATTTTTGAAGGTGAGAGATGAGTCAAAAATGACACCAAGGTACTTGAACTCATTTACCATCTGAAGCTCCTCTCCTCTCAGGTATACATTGGAGTGGGCAATCTCAGCTTGATGTTTAGAAAACATCATACACACTGTTTTTTTTGTGTTTAATAGGAGACATGAGTTGATGAGCCAGTCCTGGATATGGGTCAACGCTGAAGTAAGAATGTGGGCAGCTTCTTGAGTGTTTCTTGCTGGTGTAAAAATTACCGCGTCATCCGCGTACATTTGTATGTTAATGTTTTTGCATGTATTTGGTAAATCGTTAATATAAAGGGAAAATAAAATTGGTCCCAGTATAGAGCCTTGAGGGACACCTACTGGACACTCCAGATAAGGGGATTTGACACCGTTGACCAGGACACACTGTTTTCATGATTCTTTTCACTGTAGCCTACGTGGATGTCGGTTGGATTGGCAGTAGCCTAATATTAATTTTGTTTGTTGAAAGGCCTACTAATGTCCATTTTCCTCACAGATGACAACTATTGCTTGAAACACAGTTATGTGATTGGATACAATAATAGAACTCAAGCACATAAATTCATTCCTTAAAATATAATTTAGATCTTAAGTCAATACTGTAAACATTTGCCAAAAATAGAAAATAGTTTCTGAGAGCGGAAAAGTAAAAAGAACTCATCTGAAGATAGAGAATCTGATGAGTTTTAGATGACGCATTTGTCCAATGAACTCTTGCTAGGGTTTAACTACCATACGTACACCCAGATTTCCATATCGGGGACTACAAACCTTACTCTCCTGAAAAAGATGCTCAGTCAATAAAAGAAGTATGAAATGGATTCTTCAGAATGTCGTCATTTAATCAGATGTGATCAAGAAAAAAATACATGCGCACCATAATTGGCACATTTGTAAGGGATTTATTTTATTTGGGAAATGTGATTCTACAAACAAAAAATGTTTACAAATGTTTTAAATTAAAATAATTCACACCCCATATGAGTCAAAGATATTTCATGCTCATTTCTCAAACACTTGTGCAAGAGGCATTAAACTACATTTGTTAACAGGAGTAGTGAAGGAGAAGGCAATAATATAGTGACATATGTTATGATGTGACAGAACTTTACAGTAAAAAATAAACAGTGAAACAAATATCCTCAAATGATCTCATAAAACATACTGTCTGAAATCTAATAATCAGCGTTAGCTGACGCACACATTACAGCCTCTAGATTGGTAGTGAAAGAACTAAAAATGTCAGTCCTGTCAGGTTAATTTTCAGAATGCAAATTTGCGACACACATTACTGTTTATTTCTACAGTATATACAAGGGGTTTGTCACCATTTATTTCATACAAATGACACTGGTGTCAATTTCATCATCAAAAAATATCAGTCTTCAGACTACAAGGGAAATAACTTTTTCTAAAGAATACAGGCAAATAGTAAATGCTTTCCAAAACCGGTATCACCACTTTCATGAATTTCAATTTCATCGGGTGAGGGACAATTACTTGACGCCTAACCTTGGTGGTATTAATTACAGCTTGAAACAGGCCCAAAGATTTCAGCCTGACCCTACAAGATGAGCACACATTTTCTCTCTTCAATGAAAAGAATCAGAAAATTACAAGCATATTACCAAAAAAAAAAACATACCTAGCGTATTTTAACTGGGTTACAACATCATTATCAAAACCAGATCATCTGGAGGTATAGGCCAAATGATTATTATCTGTGCGTAATGATACTTAGGACTTTAACATCATAGGATAAATATTGTGATATATGTGATATCATATGAAAATAGCCTAAAATAATATGAGCCATATGGCTGCATTGCGGCGCCAACGTCATCCTGAAAGTTCAACCATAGTCAATGACGAATGTAATATTAACACAGGCCTAAAAACATGTGCACAGAGCACACTACTGCCCCTAATTGAATATGTGGGCATGAATATTCCTGTACATTCAGAACTTGACAGGCTTTTCACCTGTATAAACTTTCTTGTGGTCATATTTTATTTAAAAGCGAAGTACATGTGAAAGACATTTCCTCTGTACGAATGCTCTTGTGGGTCCTGAACTTAAATACCTGTAAAAAACACTTCTCACACTGAAAATAGCTATTCACCTGCACGAATCCTCAGGTGTTTACTAAAAGATTTTTTTTTTTTTTTAAACCTGTGTGAATAATCTTTTGGCTATTTAACATACCTTCTTGGGAAAAACAGTAAATACATTTGTAAGGCTTTTCACCTGTATGAATTCTCAGGTGTGTATTTAAAGAAGAGATTATATTAAAATGTCTCACACTGTGGACACCTGTAGGGTTTTTCAGCTGTGTGAATAATCTTGTGGCTATTTAATGTACGTACCTTCTTGGGAAAAGCACTTCCCATTAAATAAATGTAAAAGTCCTTTCATTTGGAAGAGTTTTCAGGTGTTTATCTGAAACAATAAGGAATTTTTGGATAAATGATCAGGTGTTCTTTTGAATTGGATGAACATTGAAAACACTTAAGGGGACTAAACTAAGGGGACACTCGTGGGGCTTTTCACTTGTATGAATTCTGTGCTGGTGATTTAAATTACTTGCTTTGAAAAAGCACTTCCTACACAGAGAGATGGGTTTTCTGGTGGATATTTTTTTAAACATCACATTCCATACTGTGTATTCATGTGGAACTTTCACCATTATTTCCCACACTAAGTACATTTGTTAGGCTATGTACCTGTATGCTGATATTAAACTTAGCTTTTATATTAAAACCTTTACCGCACTGAGGATACAAATTGTCTAGCTTTTCACATGTGAATCATCTTGTGGCGATTTAAAGTACTTGTTTGGGCTTTTCACCTGTATGGATTTTCTGGTGGACATTTAAATGAGATCTTCTGGAAAAGCACTTCCCACACAATGTACATTTGTAGGGCTTTTCACGAGTATGGATTCTTTGGCGGCTATTTAAATAAGATATGTGTGAAAAGCACTTCCCCACACAGTACATTTGTAGGGCTTTTTACCTGTATGAATTCTAAGGTGTTTATTTAAACCAAATTTGCTATTAAAACAGTTCTCACACTGTACATTTGTACGGGTTTTCAACTGAATGAATTCTCTGGTGGACAATCAAATAAGACCTTTTGGAAAAGCACTTCCCACACCGAGTACATTTGTAAGGCTTTTCATTTTATGAATTTTCTGGTGGACATTTAAATTAGATCTTCTGGAAAAGCATTTCCCACACAATGTACACTTGTAGGGCTTTTCACCTGTGTGTATTCTGTGATGACTATTTAAATCAGATATTTGGGTAAAGCACTTCCCACACAATGTACATTTGTAGGGCTTTTCACCTGTGTGTATTCTCTTATGCCTATTTAAAACAGATATTATAAAAAAGCACTTCTCACACTGAGTACATTTATAGGGCTTTTCACCTGAATGAATTCTGTGGTGGATATTTAAATGATGTTTTAGGCAAAAGCACATCCCACACAGAGTACATTTGTAGGGCTTTTTAACTGTATGAATTCTATGGTGTTTATTTAAACCAGACTTGCTATTAAAACAGTTCTCACACTGAGTACATTTGTAGGGCTTTTCACCTGAATGAATTCTGTGGTGGATATTTAAATGATGTTTTAGGCGAAAGCACTTCCCACACAGAGTACATTTGTAGGGCTTTTCACCAGTATGGATTCTTTTGTGGCGATTTAAAGTACTTGGTTGGGAGAAAAACTTTCCACATTGAGTACATTTGTAGGGCTTTTCACCTCTGTGTATTCTCTGATGCCTATTTAATTCACATATTTTGAAAAAGCACTTGTCACAGTGAGAACATTTGTAAGGTTTTTCCTCTGTATGAATCATCTTGTGGGGACGTAAAATACTTGTTTGGGAAGAACACTTTCCAAACTCACTGCACTTGTAGGGCTTTTCACCCGTATGTATTTTCGGGTGGACATTTAAATGAGATTTTTGGCAAAAGCACTTCCCATACTGGGAACATTCATGGGGCCTTTCACCTGTATGAATTCTCTGGTGGACATTTAAATTAGATGATCTGGAAAAGCACTTCCCACACAATGTACATTTGTAGGGCTTTTCACCTGTATGTATTCTGTGATGCCTATTTAAATCAGATTTTTGGGAAAAGCACTTCTCACACTGAGTACATTTGTAGGGCTTTTCACCTGAATGAATTCTCTGGTGGACAATCAAATAAGACCTTTTGGAAAAGCACTTCCCACACTGAGTACATTTGTAGGGCTTTTTACCTGTATGAATCCTAAGGTGTTTATTTAAACCAGATTTGCTATTAAAACAGTTCTCACACTGTGTACATTTGTACGGCTTTTCACCTGTATTAATTTCACCTTTATTTCGATGAATTGTCTGCATTTGAAAGAAATTCAAAAGGCTTCGGTTTTCACTTGAATTACTTATTATGGGTTCAGCTACAAATTCTTTTCTCTGGCAATTAATATGTCTGTTGCAACCATTTGTACTTTTCTTGACAATTCTGGTCTGATTATCTTCATTATTTATGTTACAGTAATGTTTTAAGTCCCCACATTTGGTTGGCATGTGGCAAAATTCTTCTTTTTTACAGTTTGTGTTCGGCTCTCCTGCACATTGCCATGGTTCAGTCTGGTCTTTGTGATCAACACCAGCTCCAGTCATCACAGTATTCACGTCATCACTCACCAAACTTTCACTGCATTCACACTTCATTTGATCTGATTTAATATCAACACATTTAATATCCTGCAAGTCACTGATGTGCTCTGCCTTAAGGTATCCTCCATCATCAGCCTCTGTTTTGATTTGGTCAGGATGCAGACGGGTTACATATCCCAGCTCTGTACTGTCTAGGCTCTCTGTCTTAATAAGATCCTCAGTCTGAGAGGATCCCAGATCAGTTTCCATTTTAATCAGTGATGTGTGCGTGTGGTGTACATCACTGACCCCACTGTGTGCTGCAACACACTCTGGCTCCAGTGTGTTGAGTCCTGGTGCACCACACTCTGTCTCTGACTCTGCCATGTGGACAGACTCCATTCCACTGAGTTGCTCTTCTTTCTGTCTGATCCTGTGCTGCTCAGCGAGCTCTGGTAGTGTTGTCTCAGTGTCCCGTCTCAGACAGACTCCTGCCTGCATCATACTGCTGCTCAAAGGTGTGCAGAAGTGCAGATCCTGGAAGGAAACAGGAAGGGATTCAGTCTAAATGTAACAGGACCGACAGCAACATCTGACATTCATTACACTCTGCAGTCCTGCAGATGCCTGACTGACCACAGGGGGGCACTTACATTATGAAGTGGGGGAAAACCTTCCTCTTCCCCTGGGTAATACCAAATCTCAGATAAATTTTAAAAAATACAGTTTTAACTTCAACTGCCATTGTGTGTTCTTTATAGTGATTTCCTATTGCAGAGTGGACGTAAACCCTTTCTGAAATACCTTTGCATTTTTATTTGTTTCAGTGCAATTTCTCTGAGAACTCACTATCCTGCTACATAAAACAGAATACCAGCAAAGTACCAGACTTTTTAGAGCAGCCTGAAGACTGGGTTGGCCATGGAATAACAACGGTTTCCCTCAGTCCATTAATGTCCCTGTCTTGGGTTGTGGAGTTGCTGTGTATTTAATTCTATTCAATTGACATCAATATCATTGCAACTGAGGAATAAGTTTAATAAAATATTAAATAGACTTATAGAACACGACAAGATGATGCCAGTTACATTAAAATAACTAAGGCTGAATTGCCATAATTTACCTGAGAATTATTAAAGGTTTATCTGCCATTTACTTTGGTAAAACAGTTTTTGCTTGGTGAAGGACAGAATGCATATTCAGTGTTCTTTTGCATGAAATGATTTTACGTGGCGAATTTAAACTGACCATGTACACAAAAAGTGCAATTCACAGACTAATAATGACCAGCACCCACAAATAATGGAATTCCAGGTTTCCTACAAGTAGTGGAATGATATGACTTACTATTATATATTATATATTTAGGAAATAAAAACAAAACTAACGGGACTATTAAAGCATCACGACTGCGGGGAGAAGAAAAAACATAGCCTACCCTTTTCTTTGATGACGCAATTACTTACTCATTCGTTGGCTTGTCACGATGTTAATGTAAATCTTGGCGGCGAACGTTCCCAAAATGTTTGATAGACTTCTGCCTGTTATGCGAGTTCTCTTCTTCTTCTGTTGCGTTTTAAGGCAGGTTGCATCCTTAGCGTTGCGTTACCGCCATCTTCTGTTTTTTAAATGAATCCAATTTACATTCTATAAAGTAGTCTTGAATTGATTCTATCAGGAAAAATAAATTGTCCCTTCTCGTTTTTATAACACACAATTGGCACCAATTTTGGTTATTTTTGTCATTACATTATTTAAGAAAATTGTATGAAACCATATAATTCAAGATTCAACGTTAACTTGCCTCCCTCTGTCTTGCTTTTTAAAAATGGTTTGGTCATGCAGTGTGTAACGTTAGCTAGCCTATTTTATCTAGCCTAAGCTAAGGAAATAACGTAGGCTAGGCTACATTTCAGATTCGCATCATGATGGCCTATGTATGGGGCCATCTGACAAATACTACTTAATTTGTTAGATGTAAGTTATCGGAAGAATTTTCACTGAATAAAAAAGATTAATGTGCTTTCTGAAGTAGCTTGCATTCACAAGCAGTCAGCGTGTTGGCAAACAAAACTAATAGAACTATTGAAGCATCCTTGCCACTGTTGCCTTTGGCTTGCTCTTGTGGTGGGTTTAGGCTGGGTTTTGCTGTGAAGTGCATTGTGACAACTTGTTGTGAAATGTGCTATATAAATAAATATTGATTGATGATCACGATTACAGGCCAGAAGAAGAACATTAAGCCTAGCAAGGGACCAAGACTGGGGCTGTGTCCGAATCAGAGCCCTACACCCTTTTGAGTACGCATATTTGAGTCCACTTCGTCAAAAAGCTTTTGAGTGGGCGACTTTTTCTCACAAATGGGGGCACTTAAAATACCAGGATGAACCCCTTATTTCCGGGGTTTTGTTGAGGGAATTCAGGAGCACACTCATCTGCAGAACTGTGAACTCACCCGACAATTTCAGTAAGTAACTCGGAAGTACAGTACCAGTCAAAAGTTTGGACACACCTACTCATAGAAGGTTTTTTTCCATTTTTTTTCTGTTTTCCACATTTTGGAATAACTTGAAGGGTTTCTTCTCCTGACTTATTTTTCCATAGAGTTCAATAGGAAAATCTGTCAGGAGAAACAACCCTTCAAGGGATCCATCCATATCTACTGCATATCTGGCAGCAGAGTGATGGTTTAAGGCAGTGGTTCTCAACCCTGGTCCTGGGGACCCCCTGTGTATGCTGGTTTTCGTTCCAACCACAATTGCAATACTTGAATTTTAACAAGCTGTTAATTTTTCTTAATTAGGTGTTTTTAATGTTTAGAGGGATTATTTACATTCTTAAGCCACATTATGTTAGTAATAGCTATGCATGCCATGAAGAATAAAAGTCCAATATTCACATTGTGCTGTATTGTAAACAATTAAAAGGAGGTAAAAAATGTTTTAACTGATAAAATTAAAGACTGAGGTGAATCAATTGGCTCATAATTGGTGAAATTGTGGACACATGGCCACTAAAACTAACCGTTTGGTAAATAATGAAGAATTCAAAGACAAAGCAAATGATAAACGAGCCAAACCTGCATTGTGTTAACAAGTTTAAGGAAAAAATTATGAAGGAACTTAAACTTCTGTTCAATTACCTAATTAGGAGCCTATTCACCTGAGTTCTTACCTCTTCTTTGTAATTGTTTGCAATATAACACAATAAGCATAACGAACATGGGATTTTTCTTCTTCAAAGCATGCATAGCTATTGCTAACATAACGTGGCTTAAGAGAGTAAAGAGTTTAAAGTGTTCTCTCTATACAATAAAAACATCTAATTAAGAAAAAATAACAGCTTGTTAAAATTCTGGTATTGCAATTGTGGTTGGAACGAAAACCAGCATACACAGGGGGTCCCCAGGACCAGGGTTGAGAACCACTGGTTTAAGGCTTGTTTGATACGTCAGACCCTTGATGACTTAGAGCCATTTAGCCAACCATGGGTTCCATACTATTCCCGTGTAATTTACAGCTAAATCTAGTCCCACCCCCCAACTCCCATAGAGATCCATTCAAATGCAGAGAGGTTATAGTATTGCTTCTAAGAGTACCTGGAAATAAGATATCAGGAGTCTTTTGATATCCTTTTACACAGAATCATGATGGCATCACCTGTTTACCTGTGGAATACCTGTTTACCACAGAAGTTGTTTGACAGAATGGCAAGAATGTGCAAAGCCGTTATCAAGGCAAAGGGTGGCTACTTTGAAGAATCTAAAATATAAGACTTTTTTTTATTTGGTTAACACTTTTTTGGTTTTTGCATAATTTAATTTGTGTTATCTCATAGTTTTGATGTCTTTACTATTCCAAAATGTGGAAAACAGTAAAAATAACGGAAAAAAACCTATGAGTAGGTGTGTCCAAACTTTTGACTGGTACTGTAAAAACGTAAAAGACGTAGAGCGTATATACATATCTATGGTACAAGAGTGGGTCATATTACGAAATGCTCTTTTTTCATAGTCTACACTTTGTAACAATTGTCATATGTTAACTGGTTGATATTCTCAATAAAAAAAAATTAAAATTAAAAACAATATTACGAACTACTTCCTCACTAGTTTGGAAAGAGTTTTGCGGGATTTCTTTCGCACACTGCTTGCAATGTGAGGAGACAGGGCACATAGTAGACAGGGGTCTGAGTGGACAGGGGACAGTGGACAGGGCTCTGATTCGGACACAGCCATGGTTGAGTGGCTACTTTACAGTGTTAATTTTGCAAGCCAATCACAACAATTGTTATTGTGTTATTGCTCAACATCTACTTCACATTAAATAAAGGTTTTTATTAGTGTGCCATCATAGTTGTGGGCGTGTTGTTAATTTTCATAACCGCCTGGCACAAGAAAGTTCATTGTAAGCATGCTGCCAAATGAAATATTGTTTTAGAATGATAATTGACAGAATGTCAGCCTTATGTAAAAATCTAGCTTATAGTCTTAAAATGAATCACTTTTGGCAAAGTATTAAAATATAATTAAAATTAGTATATATAATAGTATTTAGAATAGAAGTGTAGTATTGCTGATTTACCCACAGCTTACTGTGAACTACAGTCAACGTTCATTATTAGGGATAGCTGCTACATTATGGGAAGGATGTGCTTTGTCTTGTCTGTTCTGTAGTGATCTTGATGATGTCTCTATGCACTTATTGTACGTCGCTTTGGATAAAAGCGTCTGCTAAATGAATGTAATGTAATGTAATCCCTATCAGATTTTATGAAAATCAAATTTACAGTTCTGTCCCACTTAACCTGACATTGTCAGATAAAGTGGGTTTCAGGTAAAGTGTGACACTACTTGCAAATAAAAAAACAGCAAAGAGGAAACATTTTATGAATAAAGATGCTAAAAATAAAGAATACGCTATTATTAATTTGCTATTAAGGTGAATAAGTACCTAAATATACATAAATACAGTCTAAATTGTAGCAGCAGCTCCTATCTTAAATTAATTACAGAAAGGTTTGACCCACACAGCACGTTAAGGGAAAGAGAAGAGGGAAGTGATGGGAATAAACAGAATAAAGGTGAGTAGCACACAGGTAGCAAGGGAGGAAGACTTAATCTGTGGAGGGAGGAAGAAATGAGAGGAGCAATAGAAGAGTATCAAGAGCAAGTGGAGACAGGCCTAAACTTAGATTTTTGCCAAAGGCTTCGGACATCCAAAAATCCACACTCCTTGATTGGGGGAAAGGGTGAGAGATATACAGTTGAGGACAAAATTATTGGCCCCCCCTGTAAAGATGAGCAAAAAGGGTTATAAAAAATTCACCGTTTGGTGAATTGGCTTAATCTCACACTGAAAAAACAATAAGAATCCAACCTTTAATTGACATTAATTTATCATGAGAAAAAAAAAAATCCCTCATCAAGAAATAATTATTTTTAACAAAACCACATTGGCCACAATTATTGGCCCCCCTGCATTTATATATAGAATAAAGTAATAATTTTTAATATTTGGTCACATATCCTTTGCATGCCATGACTTCCTGATGTCTGTGACCCAACAACATCAAAAGACTCTTGATATCTTATTTTCTGGTACTCTTACAAGCGATACTATAACATCTCTGCATTTGAATGGATCTCTATGGGAATTGGGGGGTGGGACTAGATTTAGCTGTAAATTATGCTGGAACAGTATGGAATACATGGTTGGTAAAATGGCTGTAAGTCAACAAGGGTCTGAGGTATCAAACAAGCCTTAAACAATCACTCTGCTGCCAGATATGCAGTAGATATGGATGGATCACTTTAAGGGTTGTTTCTCCTGACAAATTTTCCTATTGAACTCTATGGAAAAATAAGTCAGGAGAAGAAACCCTTCAAGTTATTCATCCATATCTACTGCATATCTGGCAACAGAGTGATGGTTTAAAGCTTGTTTGATACATCAGACCCTTGATGACTTACAGCCATTTAGCCAACCATGTGTTCCATACTGTTCCAGCATAATTTACAGCTAAATCTAGTCCCACCCCCCAATTCCCATAGAGATCCATTCAAATGCAGATATGTTATAGTATTGCTTGTAAGAGTACCAGAAAATAAGATATCAAGAGTCTTTTGATGTTGTTGGGTCACAGACATCAGGAAGTCATGGCATGCAAAGGATATGTGACCAAATATTAAAAAATTATTACTTTATTCTATATATAAATGCAGGGGGGCCAATAATTGTGGCCAATGTGGTTTTGTTAAAAATAATTATTTCTTGATGAGGGATTTTTTTTTCTCATAATAAATTAACGTCAATTAAAGGTTGGATTCTTCTTGTTTTTTCAGTGTGAGATTAAGCTAATTCACCAAACGGTGAATTTTTTATAACCCTTTTTGCTCATCTTTACAGGGGGGGCCAATAATTTTGTCCTCAACTGTACATTTCAGAAACTGTTGCCATCTTTCACTTGCATTTAGCCTAGTAAAGTCACCCCCATCCCCTTTCTTATACGTAACAACATTATAATTATTGCTCTTCCATAGGAGAGTGGCAGGGATGTTTCTCATGAATAGAGATGCAATTCCCCATGACATTTTCACTCCAAGCCTGACCAGAGAGAGAGAGAAGGGTTTATATGAATAAACACTTTTTTATCACATGCACAATAATGTGTTTTAATGATAAAATAGGCTAGTGTCCCACTTTATCTACAAAAGTGTCCCACTCAACCTGAACGTGACACTTCAGTAAAGATGGGTGTCAGATAGTGTTTAGAGATCTATAGCATTTATTTAGAAACAAATTGTTATTTCACCATAAGAATGTTGATAAGGCCTTATTTAATTTTAAAAAAATCATTTGAGTAGGTATTGACTCACTTTGATAGTTTAAAGAACGATTTGCCAAAAAGTGTCCCACTTTACCACAAACCACCCTATTAAATGCTTCAAACTGGATTACGACCAACGTTAACCAACTGTTAGTATCACCTACTGTAACGGGAATGTGTATTTCATGTAATTTAATATTTTACATTTTAATCTATTCACTAACCCTGTGTTATTAATTAGAAGTTCCCTTCTTCTTCTGTGGCGCTTTAAGGCAGTTTGCATCCTTAGTGTTACACTAGCGCCATCTTCTGAACTTTCACAATGAGCTGAATCCTTTCAGTTTTAGATTTAATCTCTGATGTTGAATTTATCACTCCAGCTGTAAAGTTCACCAGCTTCTTCTTCTCCACCCACATCAATCCTTTGCCTGGCTGCCTTACATTCCTGATCATTTGCTCCTTTACTGCTTCCTGCCTTGGCTTGATCTTTCTGTTTAGTCACTTTCAATGCCTCTGCATTGTACTTTTTGTTCCACTCTCACTTTTTGTATAACCCCAATTCCAAAAAAGTTGGGACAGTATGTAAAATGCACATTAAGGCAGAATATTACATATATTTAATTGAAAACAGTACAAAGAAAATATATTTAATGTTTTACCTTATCAGCATTAATGGTTTTTGTAAATAAATGCCAATTCTGAATTTGATGCATGCAACACGTTCCAAAAAAGTTGGGACAGGGGCAAAAAAATAAAAGACTGGGAAGCTCTAAAAAAATATTTAAAAAAAGACTGGGAAGCTCTTAAAAAAAAAAAACTTTAAAAAAAAACGGTTTGCCATTCCACAGGTAAAAAGGTGATGCTATCATGACTGGGTATAAAACGACTCTTGATATTTTATTTTCAGGTACTCTTAGAAGCGATACTAGAACCTCTCTGCATTTGAATGGATCTCTGTGGGAATTGGGAGGTGGGACTAGATTAAACTAGAAATTACACAGGAATAGTATGAAACCCATGGCTGGCTAAATGGCTGTAAGTCATCAAGGGTCTGAGGTATCAAATGAGCCTCAAACCATCTACTATGCAGTAGATATGGATGGATCATTTTAAGGGTTGTTTCTCCTGACAAAATTTCCTATTGAACTCTATGGACAAATAAGTCAGGAGAAGAAACCCTTCACGTGTCTGCGAATTGTACTTTGTGTTTCAGTTTAAATTCGCCAAGTCGAATCATTGTCTGCAAAACAGCACTGAATATGTATTCTGTCCTTTACCAAGCAACAACTATTTTACCATTGTGAATGGGGCAGGATTATGAATTTTCACATAGATAACCTGCACTGAAACAAACAAAAATCCCAAAATGTTCTGAAGCACTTTAGAATGAAATCCTTTTGTTTTACCCAGGGGAAGAGGAAGGTTTCCCCGCCGAACTATATATAAAACTTACCGATCGATTAACACCTAAAACATTTCAGTGAGTTTTTCTTGTAATAAAATGTGTATTAACGACTTCAATGTGGTTGGATGTTTTATAATGACCCCATTGATTTCGGTACAGCGTTAAGTATAGGCACAAATGCTCGTAAACAGAGTCAAATTAGCATAATAATGTCTGGCTTCTAAAGTAAAAAAAAATAACATTGTTGAAGTGTAAGTACACTTCTGAAACAAATGAATAGCTTCATCTACTCTCGTTTAGTAGATTTCCTTGTTAAATGACATGTTGAAATGAGCCCAGACGTCAATTTTGTTTTTTGTTTTGTGTGTGGAATGCCCATTGTGATTACATTGCGGGCAGAACGTTCGACCTCCCTAGGCTATTTCCATATATTTTTAACTTCCAGTTTTCCCTTAATTTCTTCCTGGTGAATAAAACTATTCGTTTTATCCGCAGAGAACCTAAATCCCCATTTATTAGTTACTGATACCTCTTCCCCATTTTTAAGTACTGGATAACGCCACTCTCTCCTATCTCCTCTTTTTAAGCCATCTTTTTAATCACCCCCCATACCTCTCCCGCTGACGTTGCTTTCCCAAAACTTTCTTCAGTATTCCCTTTTTGTCTGCCTCAAGGCTGCTACAGTGTGTTTAAAACAGGGCGCATACACGTACACACAGTCCTGCGGATTGTCTGCGGACTTTTGCCTTTCATCGTCGAGCGTACCAATCCCCCATTTGTACACTACATTTCCCATAATTTTTGTGCGCAAATTGTAAACAACAATGGCGTTAAACTCTAAAATTAATTCTACAATCACGTGCTACAATCTACTTACAAACATAACGTTACTTCTTATATAGATTAGTGAATGGAAAGTAAACCGATTTGAAGCGTTCTGGCAAACAAATCTAACAGAACAGTTAAAGCATTAAGTTAAAAAAAGGTTAAAAAAAGATAAATAATTACGTACCCCAATTCGTTGATGACTCATTCGTTTGTTTATCACAATAAAATGTAATTATTGGCGGCGAATGTTCCCAAACATCAGCCAGTTTTGTAAGTTGAACAGAGCAGCCCCGAATCATCTTCTTCTTTGTGTTTTTTGGCGGATGGTAATACCAACTTTAGGTGCATACCGCCACCTACCGTACCGGAGTATGTAGAACAGGATTCCAGCAACAACAAAAAAAAGAAATAAATATAATTATTTTCTTTATTCTATGATATTAAATTAAGTTAATAAATAAAATTATAAGTATAAAGTAAAATTCTATATTCTATGAAACAATCCTGAGCCTATTAAGAACTCTATTATCCCTCTCTGTACTTCCCACACCTTATCTCCATTTGTTCCTAGTATCCCTTCCAAATCCCAACCTCGTCCAACCTCTCTTACCCTTTGTTGCAAACGCTCCCTTTCTTCTTTATATTTTATGCAATGCATTATTACATGTTCAGTGGTTTCAATTATATTACAATGTGCACAACTTTGTGAATTTACTTTACCCAATAAAAATAAAGTTTTATTTAAACCAGTGTGGTCAAATCTTAATCTCGATATGACTACCTCCTCTCTTCTGCTTCTCCCTTTAACACTCTGTGCTCTAACGGACTTTTGTACCCTATAGTATGTTCTACCCTTATTGTCCTTGTCCCTTTTTTTCTGCCAGCATTCCAATATTTTCTTTTTAATTAATGCTTTACCTTCCCCTATTCCAAATGCTATATTAATTATGTGCGTCATATTTAGCGATCTTTTTGCCATCCTGTCTGCAATTTCATTGCCCTCTAATCCCACATGTGCAGGTACCCAACAAAATATTATTTCTATTCCCATTCTCTGTGTTCTAAATAGACATTGAAACATTTCATATACTAGGTCTTCCCTAATTGAGTTCATTGTCTGTAGGCTAAAAAGAACTGCTGCAGAATCAATACACAGCACCACCCTGTCTGGTCTCACTTCTTCCACCCATTGGAGACTAACAATCACTGCCATCATCTCGGCTGTATATACTGATAATTTATCAGAAATTCTCTTTCCTATATGTATTTTAAATTGTGAGATATATACTCCTATTCCTACATGGTCATTTTGATCTTTTGATCCGTCAGTAAAGATATGTAGGTAGTTAGAATATGTGTTTATTATATGCTGGTTTGCACAGTATCCTATTTCGTGTTCCGCCCAATTTTTCTTTAGTTCCAGGATACTAAAATCAACTTTAGCTTTAGGGAAGAGCCATGGGGGAACATTACTTATTGGAGTAGGGGAATTGAAATGTATTCCATCTAGGTCATATTCTTCTGATTTATCTTTTATCTTCCATCCAAAACCAATTCCGTTATGTCTATACTCCCAGCATTCGTTTAGGACACTTTTAGTGGCATTTTCATCCCCACATCCCCTAAGCCGAATCCAATATGTTAGAGCCAGTTTGTCTCTCCTGAGCTCTAGTGGGATTTCCCCTGATTCTACTAACACGGCATTACATGGCGTTGATCTCATTGCACCAATGCTAAGCCTCAAGGCTTTGCTTTGCATTCTATCAATTCTGCTTAAGTACAATTTAGCTGCTGTCCCATAAACAAAACACCCATAGTCAATTGCTGATCTCATCAAAGCCCTATATATATCTATTAATGCCTGCTTATCTGCTCCCCATGTGTATCCAGATATAGCCCTCATTAAATTTATTACTTTTTTTACATTTAGTTTCTAGCTTTTCCACGTGTCTTCCATGTACATCTCTCATCTACCCAAATTCCCAAATATTTAAATTCCTTTACTTTTTCCATTGGTTGTCCATATAAAAGAAGACACTGTTCTTCTATCTTTTTCTTTCTAGTTATGTACATGTAGCAAGACTTACTTGTTGAGATTTTAAAACCCCAATTGTATGACCATTGCTCTACCTTTAAAATAGCTTTCTTAATCTCTCTCAGCACACTTGTGTTGTCTCTCCCCCTAATCCATATAGCTCCGTCATCTGCATATAATGATGAGCATATCCTTCTGTCAAGATTCATGAATATATCATTAATCATAATGTTAAATAACACCGGACTAATGACGCTTCCTTGTGGAATTCCGTTAACGTTATCATACTCATCGGATAACTCTGGTCCTACCTTAACTCTAAACTTTCGTTCTGATAGAAAATCTAGTACCCAGTTGTAAAATCTTCCACTAATGCCAATTCTATTCATTTGAATTAACAGCCCTTCCCTCCACATAGAATCGTACGCTTTTTCGATGTCAAAGAAAACAATCACCATCAATTCTTTCATTTTAAATGCTTTCTCTATTTCATTGCTAACTTTAACAAGTGCGTCCATGGAAGACCTACCTTTCCTGAATCTATTCTGGTATGATGCAATTAAACCTCTCCTTTCTAAAAAATAGTTAAGTCTTCGGACCAAAATCTTTTCCATCCATTTGCACAGATGCGAAGTTAAAGCAATGGGTCTATAATTTCCAGCATTATTTGGGTTTTTACCAGGTTTGCTAAAAGGTAAAATGAGTGCACTCTTCCATCTTTTTGGTAACAATCCTTCTCTCCATATTTTATTGAACAGTTCCAGAATTATTCTCAGTACTTGATCAGGTAATTTACGAAACATAGCGTAACTTAGTTGATCCTGCCCCGTTGCTGTGTATCCAGTGTTATTTATCGCTATTTCTAACTCACTCATAGTCAGCTCAGCATCAAGATTTGTGTCTATATTATTATTTTTTCCCCTAAGTATATTACGATTTTCCCTTATCACTGTCTCTTTTCTCTTTTTGTGCAGATCGTCTAAGTGATTCCCACTGTGTACATTAGCAAAGCTCTTACCCAATATATTAGCCTTTTCTTTATCTGTTACAGCTATTGTTTCTCCATCCTCTAGGATTAGGATTTTAGTATATTTCCTTTTGCCACTCATTGTCTTTAACATTTGCCATACATCACCTAGTTTCACTTCTCTGCCTATAGTAGCACAGTATTCCCTCCATGCATTCTTTTTACTGGATTTGATAATTCTACGAGTCTGAGCTTTTTTCTTTTGATAATCCATTAAGTTTTCTTGATTCAAGTTAGTCCTTAACACTCGTAATGCTTTATTTCGTTCTCTGATAGCTTTAGTACATTCTTCATTCCACCATGGTACCGCTTTCCTTTTCCCTGTTATTCTACTCATGGGTATACTCTTTGATGCAGCATTCAAAATTAAGTTAGTCACGATAGAATAGCATTCTTCTATACTACCATTCATTGAAATTGACTTAATTCCCTCTATGCAGTATTCTTGATATTTTTCCCAGTCAGCTTTTTCAAAGCACCATTTTCTAATACGTACCTTTCTTGGGCATGCATAGTAATTTCTATAGAGCAGAAAATTGGATAATGATCACTTCCTATACTAGAACTATCATCCACGTTCCATTTGCATGAGCATGCTATACTTCTAGATGCTAACGTTAGATCTAGACATGATAGGATATTTCTGTATATATCTAATCTTGTTCCTTTTCCATCATTAAGACATACTAATGATCTTTCTTCTAACAGTTCTTCAACTATATTGCCATTATTGTCTGTATGTATACTGCCCCATAAGCTATTATGTGCATTGAAATCACCGCACCAGATTTCTCCTCTACCATGTTCAATTGTATTAAACATTTCAGCACTCAGCTTCTTGCACGGGTTGTAAAAGTTGATTATTTTGAGACTGACACCTGCATTACACACTTCAATAATTACGCATTCTATGTCTGCTGGTGATGGTATTCTTTGGAAGACGACACTATCTTTGACAAATGTAGCACAACCGCCGCCTTGGTTGTCTACCCTGTCATACCGGGCTGAGCTATATCCTGGGATAATAAAATCTAGATGGGGCCGTAACCAGGTTTCTTGTACACATATAATATCCGGTCGTGGTTTTGCATCAGTTATATATATTTTAAATTCTTGGCCATTTGCAATGAGACTTCTCGCGTTCCATTGTAATAAATGGATCACCATAAAAACTATTTTAATCAATAGCCTGCCCCCCTCAATCAGAGTTTACTTTCAGCATTTTATGTATATCTTCTGCTTTCAGGTCTTTAATACCCAAAAATTCTTCTGCTGCATTCACTACTGTCTTAATTCTGTCACTTTTCTTCTCTTGCTTGGTAGCCACATTAATTATTTTACAAATGAAGGCTATGAAACTTGTCTGATCCACTACCAACGAGTCTTCTTTAACCTTACATTTATGGACACATTGAGTCTGCTGTACAATCGGATCACTTCTGTCTTCTTGCTGTATTCTAGGTCTGCTTGTTCTCTGGGGTAAAGGCCTAGGCCTACCACTACCTTCTTCACCTCTCCCCACCTCTTCATATGTTACAGTTCTTTGCATTTCATCATTTACTTTCTTTAAAGCATCTGCATAGGATATATTATTAATCACTTTATATTTCTGTACCTCTTTTGCTTTAATCTGAACGGCACAGCCCCCAAACGCAGCACTATGATCTCCTCCACAGTTGCAACATCGCAGTTTAGCGCCTTTCTCACATTTGCCGTAATCGTGTTCTCCCCCACATTTTGCACATCTTTGTTTGCCGCGGCACTGTTGGGCTATGTGTCCAATTCTTTGGCATTTATAACATCGTATTGGTTTTGGGATATATTCTCTCACCCTATAATTGATCCACCATATTTTGACTTCTTTAGGAAGTGTGCTCTCAAATTGCACCAACATTGACAGACTATCTTTCTTTACTCCATCTTTGTTTGTCTGCAAACTCTTAACTTCTATTATTTTCCCCCCTCTAATTTCTTTCTTGACTTCCTCCTCGGTCATTTCTGTTGGCACATTTGAAATTACACCTCTCAGTTTAGCTATTATTCCGGGAATATGCGTTGAGATTTTTGTACCATCAAGTGTATCTACCTTGAGGATTTTGTCTTGTTGATGTTTATTTGTAGCAGAGATAAGGATTTTCCGGTTGTTAAGGAATTTGGCAAATCTAATCTTTCCAATTTCTTTTTCAATTACATTAGTCATTTTAACTGGTGAAACTGACCTGTCTCCCTCCCAAACACAATTACGACTTTCCACTCCTTTTCCGTCTCTTGCACCTTTCCCAACTGTCCTGGTTGCCCCGATTATCTTTTACTTTTTTAGCAGCACCCCTTTCTCCTTGAGTACCATGATCTGAAAAGGGCATTTTTTTTTGTTTGTTGTTTGACTACACAATCACACCAAAGTTGGAGATTCTTGCCTCATATTTTGATTGGTATTTCAATACATACGATGTCAGAGAAACAATTTTTCAATTCCAGCAATGTCAGAAAAAGGTTTAATAATGTATATATGGCAATATTGTTGTCGTCGTTGTTGATGCGGATACTCAGGATACTGAATATGTCAAGTACCAATGAATCTTAATAATGTTCTTGTAAATGTTAATACAAATATGCTAATAATGTATGAAGGATTCCAGGCAATGGCATTTTATAGTACGTTTCTTTTCACTATAACCTACATGGACGTTGGTTGGATCGGCAGTAGCCTAATATAAATTTTGTTTGTTGAAAGGCCTACTAATGTCCATTTTCATCACAGATAACTGCTTAATAACATAGTTGTGTGATTTGATACGATAATTAATTGCCGTAAATACATAAATGAATTGCCGAAATATAATTTAGATCTTAAGTTAATACTGAAAAAAAAAAAAAAAATAGAAAATTGTTTCTGAGAGCGGAAAAGTAAAAGGAGTCATCTGAAAATAAAGAAAATCTGATGAGTTTTAGATAACACATTTGTCCAATGAACTCTTGCTAGGTTTTAACTACCATACATCCACCCAGATTTCCATATTCGGGACTACAAATCTTGCTCTCCTGAAAAAGATCAAAGTCAATAAAAGAAGCATGAAATGGATTCTTCAGAATGTCGTCATTTAATCAGATGAGATCAAGAAAAAAAATACATGCGCACCAAAATTTTCACATTTGTAACATTTAATTTGAGGTGTGAAGTTATTTTTGTTTGTGAAGACTAATTGAAAAAATTAGTTAAGCTTATTTCTTGCACAATTAGTGTTATGAGAAACGTGCAACGGTAATTAAACTACATTTAGTGAAGGAGAAAGCAATGACACAATGAAGGACATATGGGTTTATACAGAACTTTACATGGCATAAAGGTCTTGATATGTCCACACTTACAATGTAAAATTATTTCAAACACAAATCGCATACAAAAATGAAATAGTGTGAAACAAATATTCTCAACTGATATCTCAGATAAAACATACTGTCTGAAGTCTAATAATGAGCTTTACGTGACAAACACATTACAGCCTCTACATTGGCAGTAAAAACGGAAAATGTCAGTACTGTCAAGTTCATTTACAGAATACAAGTTTACAATACACATTACCGTGTTTATTTCTACAGTGTATCTAAACAGTTTTCACATCATTTATTTCATACACATTACACTGGTGTCAATTTCATTATCAAGAAATTGTGACTACAAGGGAAATCACATTTCCTAAAGAAGATACGTAAATAGTAAACGCGGTCCCCAACCAATGATGCAGTGTCGCCACCTCCGATTTCATCGGTTGTAGGACAATTACATGGCACCTAACTTTGGTGGTATTAATTAGAGCTTGAAAGGGGCCCAAAAATTTCAGCCCAGACCCTACATGACGAGTGCTCATCTTTTCTCTTCAATGAAGAGAATTAGAGGATACAAGGTTACATAATCATCATCAAACCCATAAAACCCATGGCTAGGTTACATAATCATCATCAAACCCATAAACAACTGCTAGGTTCTGGCAAGGAAAGCCGCCTTCAACTCTCACAATCTGAAGAAATACGCCAAATGATTATCAACTGTCCGAATTGATACTTGGGCTTAGGACTTAACCATCATAAGATAAATATTGTTCATATGGAAATAGCCTAAAATACAGGTTTACAACCCAAGTCAATGAGGAATGGAATATTCACACAGGCCTTAAAAAAGCGCATAGAGCACGCTACTGCCCCCAGTTGAATAATCGGATATTATTACACCCGCATCTGGTGTTTACTGTAGATTTTGAAAGAAAGCATTCCCCACACCAAGGAGATTTGTTAGGCTATTTACGTCTATGCTGATATTGAACTTAGATTTTTTATTTTAAACCTCTCGCAATGAGTACACTAATTACCAGGCTTTTCACCTGTATGAATCATCTTGTGGTGATTTAAAATACTTGCTTGGGAAAAACACTTTCCACACTGAGTACATTTGTACGGCTTTTCACCTGTATGAATTCTAAGGTGTTTATTTAAACCAAATTTGCTATTAAAACAGTTCTCACACTGTGTACATTTGTACGGCTTTTCAACTGAATAAATTCTCTGGTGGACAATCAAATAAGACCTTTTGGAAAAGCACTTCCCACACCGAGTACATTTGTAAGGCTTTTCATTTTATGAATTCTCTGGTGGACATTTAAATTAGATCTTCTGGAAAAGCATTTCCCACACAATGTACACTTGTAGGGCTTTTCACCTGTGTGTATTCTGTGATGCCTATTTAAATCAGATATTTGGGTAAAGCACTTCCCACACAATGTACATTTGTAGGGCTTTTCACCTGTGTGTATTCTCTTATGCCTATTTAAATCAGATATTATAAAAAAGCACTTCTCACACTGAGTACATTTATAAGGCTTTTCACCTGAATGAATTCTGTGGTGGATATTTAAATGATGTTTTAGGCAAAAGCACTTCCCACACTGAGTACATTTGTAGGGCTTTTTACCTGTATGAATTCTAAGGTGTTTATTTAAACCAGACTTGCTATTAAAACAGTTCTCACACTGAGTACATTTGTATGGCTTTTCACCTGAATGAATTCTCTGGTGGACAATCAAATAAGACCTTTTAGAAAAGCACTTCTCACACTGAGAACATTTGTAGGGCTTTTCACCTGTATGAATTTTCTGGTGGATATTTAAATGAGGCTTTTGGCAAAAGCACTTCCCACACAGAGTACATTTGTAGGGCTTTTCACCAGTATGGATTCTTTTGTGGTGATTTAAAGTACTTGGTTGGGATAAAAACTTTCCGCATTGAGTACATTTGTAGGGCTTTTCACCTCTGTGTATTCTCTGATGCCTATTTAATTCACATATTTTGAAAAAGCACTTGTCACAGTGAGAACATTTGTAAGGCTTTTCCTCTGTATGAATCATCTTGTGGCGACGTAAAATACTTGTTTGGGAAGAACACTTTCCACACTCAGTGCACTTGTAGGGCTTTTCACCCGTATGTATTTTCGGGTGGACATTTAAATGAGATTTTTGGCAAAAGCACTTTCCATACTGGGAACATTCATGGGGCCTTTCACCTGTATGAATTCTCTGGTGGACATTTAAATTAGATGATCTGGAAAAGCACTTCCCACACAATGTACATTTGTAGGGCTTTTCACCTGTGTGTATTCTCTGATGCCTATTTAAATCAGATATTATGAAAAAGCACTTCTCACACTGAGTACATTTGTAGGGCTTTTCACCTGAATGAATTCTCTGGTGGACAATCAAATAAGACCTTTTGGAAAAGCACTTCCCGCACTGAGTACATTTGTAGGGCTTTTTACCTGTATGAATCCTAAGGTGTTTATTTAAACCAGATTTGCTATTAAAACAGTTCTCACACTGTGTACATTTGTACGGCTTTTCACCTGTATTAATTTCACCTTTATTTCGATGAATTGTCTGCATTTGAAAGAAATTCAAAAGGCTTCGGTTTTCACTTGAATTACTTATCATGGGTTCAGTTACAAATGTTTTTCTCTGGCAATTAATATGTCTGTTGCAACCATTTGTACTTTTCTTGACAATTCTGGTCTGATTATCTTCATTATTTATGTTACAGTAATGTTTTAAGTCCCCACATTTGGTTGGCATGTGGCAAAATTCTTCTTTTTTACAGTTTGTGTTTGGCTCTCCTGCACATTGCCATGGTTCAGTCTGGTCTTTGTGATCAACACCAGCTCCAGTCATCACAGTATTCACGTCATCACTCACCAAACTTTCACTGCATTCACACTTCATTTGATCTGATTTAATATCAAAACATTTAATATCCTGCAAGTCACTGATGTGCTCTGCCTTAAGGTATCCTCCATCATCAGTCTCTGTTTTGATTTGGTCAGGATGCAGACGGGTTACATATCCCAGCTCTGTACTGTCTAGGCTCTCTGTCTTAATAAGATCCTCAGTCTGAGAGGAGCCCAGATCAGTTTCCATTTTTATCATTGATGTGTGTATGTGGTGTACATCACTGACCCCACTGTGTGCTGTAACACACTCTGGCTCCAGCGTGTCGAGTCCTGGTGCACCACACTCTGTCTCTGACTCTGCCATGTGGACAGACTCCATTCCACTGAGTTGCTCTTCTTTCTGTCTGATCCTGTGCTGCTCAGCGAACTTTGGTAGTGTTGTCTCAGTGTCCCGTCTCAGACAGACTCCTGCCTGCATCATACTGCTGCTCAAAGGTGTGCAAAACTGCAGCTCCTGGAAGGAAACAGGAAGGGATTCAGTCTAAATGTAACAGGACCGACAGCAACATCTGACATTCATTACACTCTGCAGTCCTGCAGATGCCTGACTGACCACAGGGGGCGCACTTGCATTATGAAGTGGGGGAAAACCTTCCTCTTCCCCTGGGTAATACCAAATCTCAGGTAAATTTAAAAAATACAGTTTTAACTTCAACTGCCATTGTGTGTTCTTTATAGTGATTTCCTATTGCAGAGTGGACGTAAACCCTTTCTGAAGTACCTTTGCATTTTTATTTGTTTCAGTGCAATTTATCTATGAGAAAACTCACAATCCTGCCACATAAAACAGAGAATACCAGCAAAGTACCAGACTTTTTAGAGCAGCCTGAAGACTGGGTTGGCCATGGAATAACAACAATTTCCCTCAGTCCATTCATGTCCCTGTCTTGGGTTGTGGAGTTGCTGTGTATTTAATTATATTCAATTGACATCAATATCAATGCAACTGAGGAATAAGTTTAATAAAATATTAAATAGACTTATAGAACACGACAAGATGATGCCAGTTACATTAAAATAACTAAGGCTGAATTGCCATAATTTACCTGAGAATTATTAAAGGTTTATCTGCCATTTACTTTGGTAAAACAGTTTTTGCTTGGTGAAGGACAGAATGCATATTCAGCGTTCTTTTGCATGAAATGATTTTACGTGGCAAATTTAAACTGACCAAATCAGTGCAGTTTATCTATGTGAAAATTCATAACCAATTCATGGTTTGAGGCTCGTTTGATACCTCAGACCCTTGATGACTTACAGCCATTTAGCCAACTATAGGTTCCATACTATTCCCGTGTAATTTACAGCTAAATCTAGTCCCACCCCCCAACTCCCATAGAGATCCATTCAAATGCAGAGGTTATAGTATTGCTTCTAAGAGTACCTGGAAATAAGATATCAGGAGTCTTTTGATATCATTTTACACAGAATCATGATGGCATCACCTGTTTACCACAGAAGTTGTTTGAGAGAATGGCAAGAATGTGCAAAGCCGTTATCAAGGCAAAGGGTGGCTACTTTGAAGAATCTAAAATATAAGACTTTTTTTTTAAATTTGGTTAACACATTTTTGGTTTTTGCATAATTTAATTTGTGTTATCTCATAGTTTTGATATCTTTACTATTCCAAAATGTGGAAAACAGTAAAAATAACGGAAAAAAACCTATGAGTAGGTGTGTCCAAACTTTTGACTGGTACTGTAAAAACGTAAAAGACGTAGAGCGTATATGCATATCTATGGTACAAGAGTGGGTCATATTACGAAATGCTCTTTTTTCATAGTCTACACTTTGTAACAATTGTCATATGTTAACTGGTTGATATTCTCAATAAAAAAATTTTTTTTAAAAACTATTACGAACTAGTTTGGAAAGAGTTTTGCGGGATTTCTTTCGCACACTGCTTGCAATGTGAGGAGACAGGGCACATAGTAGACAGGGGTCTGAGTGGACAGTGGAGAGGGAACAGGGCTCTGATTCGGACACAGCCATGGTTGAGTGGCTACTTTACAGTGTTAATTTTGCAAGCCAATCACAACAATTGTTATTGTGTTATTGCTCAACATCTACTTCACATTAAATAAAGGTTTTTATTGGTGTGTCATCATAGTTGTGGGCGTGTTGTTAATTTTCAAACCGCCTGGCACAAGAAAGTTCATTGTAAGCATGCT
This sequence comes from Synaphobranchus kaupii, assembly GCA_029718625.1. Taxonomy (NCBI): domain Eukaryota; kingdom Metazoa; phylum Chordata; class Actinopteri; order Anguilliformes; family Synaphobranchidae; genus Synaphobranchus; species Synaphobranchus kaupii. The sequence continues at coordinate 1,834,712 of CM056379.1, forward strand.
GCCAAATGAAATATTGTTTCAGAATGATAATTGACAGAATGTCAGCCTTATGTAAAAATCTAGCTTATAGTCTTAAAATGAATCACTTTTGGCAAAGTATTAAAATATAATTAAAAATAGTATATATAATAGTATTTAGAATAGAAGTGTAGTATTGCTGATTTACCCACAGCTTATTGTGAACTACAGTCAACGTTCATTATTAGGGATAGCTGCTACATTATGGGAAGGATGTGCTTTGTCTTGTCTGTTCTGTAGTGATCTTGATGATGTCTCTGTATGCACTTATTGTACGTCGCTTTGGATAAAAGCGTCTGCTAAATGAATGTAATGTAATCCCTATCAGATTTTATGAAAATCAAATTTACAGTTCTGTCCCACTTAACCTGACATTGTCAGATAAAGTGGGTTTCAGGTAAAGTGTGACACTACTTGCAAATAAAAAAACAGCAAAGAGGAAACATTTTATGAATAAAGATGCTAAAAATAAAGAATACGCTATTATTAATTTGCTATTAAGATGAATAAGTACCTAAATATACATAAATACAGTCTAAATTGTAGCAGCAGCTCCTATCTTAAATTAATTACAGAAAGGTTTGACCCACACAGCACGTTAAGGGAAAGAGAAGAGGGAAGTGATGGGAATAAACAAAATAAAGGTGAGTAGCACACAGGTAGCAAGGGAGGAAGACTTAATCTGTGGAGGGAGGAAGAAATGAGAGGAGCAATAGAAGAGTATCAAGAGCAAGTGGAGACAGGCCTAAACTTAGATTTTTGCCAAAGGCTTCGGACATCCAAAAATCCACACTCCTTGATTGGGGGAAAGGGTGAGAGATATACATTTCAGAAACTGTTGCCATCTTACACTTGCATTTAGCCTAGTAAAGTCACCCCCATCCCCTTTCTTATACGTAACAACATTATGATTATTGCTCTTCCATAAGAGAGTGGCAGGGATGTTTCTCATGAATAGAGATGCAATTCCCCATGACATTTTCACTCCAAGCCTGACCAGAGAGAGAGAGAAGGGTTTATATGAATAAACACTTTTTTATCACATGCACAATAATGTGTTTTAATGATAAAATAGGCTAGTGTCCCACTTTATCTACAAAAGTGTCCCACTCAACCTGAACGTGACACTTCAGTAAAGATGGGTGTCAGATGGTGTTTAGAGATATATAGCATTTATTTAGAAACAAATTGTTATTTCACCATAAGAATGTTGATAAGGCCTTATTTAATTTTTTTTAAATCATTTGAGTAGGTATTGACTCACTTTGATAGTTTAAAGAACGATTTGCCAAAAAGTGTCCCACTTTACCACAAAGCACCCTATTAAATGCTTCAAACTGGATTACGACCAACGTTAACCAACTGTTAGTATCACCTACTGTAACGGGAATGTGTATTTCATGTAATTTAATATTTTACATTTTAATCTATTCACTAACCCTGTGTTATTAATTAGAAGTTCCCTTCTTCTTCTGTGGCGCTTTAAGGCAGTTTGCATCCTTAGCGTTACACTAGCGCCATCTTCTGAACTTTCACAATGAGCTGAATCCTTTCAGTTTTAGATTTAATCTCTGATGTTGAATTTATCACTCCAGCTGTAAAGGTGACCAGCTTCTTCTTCTCCACCCGCATCACTCCTTTGCCTGGCTGCCTTACATTCCTGATCATTTGCTCCTTTACTGCTTCCTGCCTTGGCTTGATCTTTCTGTTTAGTCACTTTCAATGCCTCTGCATTATACTTTTTGTTCCACTCTCACTTTTTGTATAACCCCAATTCCAAAAAAGTTGGGACAGTATGTAAAATGCACATTAAGGCAGAATATTACATATATTTAATTGAAAACAGTACAAAGAAAATATATTTAATGTTTTACCTTATCGGCATTATTGGTTTTTGTAAATAAATGCCAATTCTGAATTTGATGCATGCAACACGTTTCAAAAAAGTTGGGACAGGGGCAAAAAAAAAAAAAAAGACTGGGAAGCTCTAAAAAAAATAATTTAAAAAAAACACCGGTTTGCCATTCCACATGTAAAAAGGTGATGCTACCTGACAAAATTTCCTATTGAACTCTATGGAAAAATAAGTCGAGAAGAAACCCTTCACGTGTCTGCGAATTGTACTTTGTGTTTCAGTTTAAATTCGCCAAGTCGAATCATTGCCTGCAAAACAGCACTGAATATGTATTCTGTCCTTTACCAAGCAACAACTATTTTACCATTGTGAATGGGGCAGGATTATGAATTTTCACATAGATAAACTGCACTGAAACAAACAAAAATCCCAAAATGTTCTGAAGCACTTCAGAATGAAATCCTTTTGTTTTACCCAGGGGAAGAGGAAGGTTTCCCCGCCGAACTATATATAAAACTTACCGATCGATTAACACCTAAAACATTTCAGTGAGTTTTTCTTGTAATAAAATGTGTATTAACGACTTCAATGTGGTTGGATGTTTTATAATGACCCCATTGATTTCGGTACAGCGTTAAGTATAGGCACAAATGCTCGTAAACAGAGTCAAATTAGCATAATAATGTCTGGCTTCTAAAGTAAAAAAAAATAACATTGTTGAAGTGTAAGTACACTTCTGAAACAAATGAATAGCTTCATCTACTCTCGTTTAGTAGATTTCCTTGTTAAATGACATGTTGAAATGAGCCCAGACGTCAATTTTGTTTTTTGTTTTGTGTGTGGAATGCCCATTGTGATTACATTGCGGGCAGAACGTTCGACCTCCCTAGGCTATTTCCATATAAACTCCTCAAAAAAAGTTCGGAAACGTTATTTCGGTCGATTATTCCTCCCCTTTAATAATACCAATTGGTATTGTGTTTTATATCGTTGGAAAGCCTGCTTAGTCACCTTTACAACGAGGTACAACTTGTAAGGATCATGCATTCGTGAAATGAGCAACACAGCTAACCGTGTGGGTAGCGGCCCAAAAAAATGTGCCAAAATCCCCTGCAATATTTTTAACTTCCAGTTTTCCCTTAATTTCTTCCTGGTGAATAAAACTATTCGTTTTATCCGCAGAGAACCTAAATCCCCATTTATTAGTTACTGATACCTCTTCCCCATTTTTAAGTACTGGATAACGCCACTCTCTCCTATCTCCTCTTTTTAAGCCATCTTTTTAATCACCCCCCATACCTCTCCCGCTGACGTTGCTTTCCCAAAACTTTCTTCAGTATTCCCTTTTTGTCTGCCTCAAGGCTGCTACAGTGTGTTTAAAACAGGGCGCATACACGTACACACAGTCCTGCGGATTGTCTGCGGACTTTTGCCTTTCATCGTCGAGCGTACCAATCCCCCATTTGTACACTACATTTCCCATAATTTTTGTGCGCAAATTGTAAACAACAATGGCGTTAAACTCTAAAATGATTCTACAATCACGTGCTACAATTCTACAATCTACTTACAAACATAACGTTACTTCTTATATAGATTAGTGAATGGAAAGTAAACCGATTTGAAACGTTCTGGCAAACAAATCTAACAGAACAGTTAAAGCATTAAGTTAAAAAAAGGTTAAAAAAATAAAAATAATTACGTACCCCTATTCGTTGATGACTCATTCGTTTGTTTATCACAATAAAATGTAATTATTGGCGGCGAATGTTCCCAAACATCAGCCAGTTTTGTAAGCTGAACAGAGCAGCCCCGAATCAATGGAAGCTCCCAATAACAACCGAACTTCCGGTGCACAGTCTGGACCAACTTTCAAAATAAAAGGGCATTTTTTTGTTTGTCGTTTGACTACACAATCACACCAAAGTTGGAGATTCTTGCCTTATATTTTGATTGGTATTTCAATACATACGATGTCAGAGAAACAATTTTTCAATTCCAACAACGTCAGAAAAAGGTTTAATACTCAGGATACTGAATATGTCAAGTACCAATGAATCTTAATAATGTTCTTGTAAATGTTAATACAAATATGCTAATAATGTATGAAGGATTCCAGGCAATGGCATTTTATAGTATGTTTCTTTTCACTATAACCTACATGGACGTTGGTTGGATCGGCAGTAGCCTAATATAAATTTTGTTTGTTGAAAGGCCTACTAATGTCCATTTTCATCACAGATAACTGCTTAATAACATAGTTGTGTGATTTGATACGATAATTAATTGCCGTAAATACACAAATGAATTGCCAAAATATAATTTAGATCTTAAGTTAATACTGTAAACATTTGCCAAAAATAGAAAATTGTTTCTGAGAGCGGAAAAGTAAAAGGACTCATCTGAAAATAAAGAAAATCTGATGAGTTTTAGATAACACATTTGTCCAATGAACTCTTGCTAGGTTTTAACTACCATACATCCACCCAGATTTCCATATTCGGGACAACAAATCTTGCTCTCCTGAAAAAGATTCTAAGTCAATAAAAGAAGCATGAAATGGATTCTTCAGAATGTCGTCATTTAATCAGATGAGATCAAGAAAAAAAATACATGCACACCAAAATTTTCACATCATTTATTTCATACACATTACACTGGTGTCAATTTCATTATCAAGAAATTCTGACTACAAGGGAAATCACATTTCGTAGAAGATACGTAAATAGTAAACGCGGTCCCCAACCAATGATACAGTGTCGCCACCCTCCGATTTCATCGGTTGTAGGACAATTACATGGCATCTAACTTTGGTGGTATTAATTAGAGCTTGAAAGGGGCCAAAAAATTTCAGCCCAGACCCAACATGATGAGTGCTCATCTTTTCTCTTCAATTAAGAGAATTAGAGGATACAAGCATAGTACAATTTTAAAATGCACATAGCTAGCTTATGTGGCTAGGTTACATAATCATCATCAAACCCATAAACAACTGCTAGGTTCTGGCAAGGAAAGCCGCCTTCAACTCTCACAATCTGAAGAAATACGCCAAATGATTATCAACTGTCCGAATTGATACTTGGGCTTAGGACATAACCATCATAAGATAAATATTGTTCGTATGGAAATAGCCTAAAATACAGGTTCAACCCAAGTCAATGAGGAATGGAATATTCACACAGGCCTTAAAAAAGCGCATAGAGCGCGCTACTGCCCCCAGTTGAATAATCATATATTATTACACCCGCATCTAGTGTTTACTGTAGATTTTGAAAGAAAGCATTCCCCACACCAAGGAGATTTGTTAGGCTATTTACGTCTATGCTGATATTGAACTTAGATTTTTTATTTTAAACCTCTCGCAATGAGTACACTAATTGCCAGGCTTTTCACCTGTATGAATCATCTTGTGGCGATTTAAAATACTTGCTTGGGAAAAACACTTTCCACACTGAGTACATTTGTACGGCTTTTCACCTGTATGAATTCTCAGATGATCATTTAATACAGATTTTCTCTGAAAACCCTTCTCACACTGAGTACATTTATAGGGCTTTTCACCTGTGTGAATTCTCTGGTGGACATATAAATTAGATATTTTGGAAAAGCACTTCTCACATTGAGTACATTTGTAGGGCTTTTCACCTGTATGAATGCTCTGGTGGCTTTTTAAATGAGATATGAGAGAAAAGACCTTAACACAATAAGAACATTTATAGGGCTTTTCACCTGTGTGAATACTCTGGTGGCTATTTAAATGAGATATGCGGGAAAAGCACTTGCCACACAATATACATCTGTAGGGCTTTTCACCTGTATGGATTCTCAGATGACTATTTAATCCAGATTTTATATAAAAACACTTCTCACACTGAGTACATTTGTAGGGCTTTTCACCTGTATGAATTCTCTGGTGGTTATTGAAATGAAATTTTTGGGAAAAACACTTCCCACACTGAAAACATGTATAGGGCTTTTCACCTGAATTAATTCTCTGGTGGCTATTTAAATGAGACATGCGGGAAAAGCACTTGCCACACAATATACATCTGTAGGGCTTTTCACCTGTATGGATTCTCAGATGACTATTTAATGCAGATTTTATATGAAAACACTTCTTACACTGAGTACATTTGTAGGGCTTTTCACCTGTATGGATTGTCAGATGATTATTTAATGCAGATTTTATATTAAAACACTTCTCACACTGAGTACATTTGTAGGGCTTTTCACCTGTATGGATTGTCAGATGATTATTTAATGCAGATTTTCTATAAAAACCCTTCTCACACAGAGTACATTTGTAGGGCTTTTCACCTGTATGAATTTTCTGGTGGCTATTTAAATTAGATATTGTGAAAAAGCACTTCTCACACTGAGAACATTTGTGGGGCCGTTCGCCTGTATGAATTCTAAGGTGTATATTTAAACCATATTCATCCTGAAAACACTTTTCACAATCTGTACACTTGTACGACTTTACACCGGTATTAATTTGACATTTATTTCTACGAATTGTCTGCTTTTGAAAAAAATTCAAAGGGCTTTGGTTATTACTCCCATTTGTACTTTTCTTGACAATTCTGGTCTGATTATCTTCATTATTTATGACACTGTAATGTTTTAATTCCCCACATTGGGTCGGAATATCGTAAACTTCTTCATTCTTACAGTTTGGGTTTGGGTCTGCACATTGCCATGGTTCAGTCTGGTCTTTGTGATCAACACTAGCTCCTTTCATCACAGTATTCATGACATCGCTCACAAAACTTTCACTGCATTCACACTTCATTTGATCAGATTTAATATCAACACATTTCAAATCCTGCAAGTCACTGATGTGCTCTGCCTTAAGGTATCCTCCATCATCAGTCTCTGTTTTGATTTGGTCAGGATGCAGATGGGTTACATATCCCAGCTCTGTACTGTCTAGGCTCTCTGTCTTAAGAGGGCCAGTGTGGGTAGAGCCCAGATCAGTTTCTATTTTAATCAGTGATGTGTGTTTGCGGTGTACATCACTGACCCCGCTGTTTGCTGTAACACACTCTGGCTCCAGTGTGTCGAGTCTTGGTGCACCACACTCTGTCTCTGACTCTGCCATGTGGACAGACTCCATTCCATTGAGTTCCTCTTCTTTCTGTCTGATCCTGTGCTGCTCAGTGAGCTCTGGTAGTGTTGTCTCAGTGTCCCGTCTCAGACAGACTCCTGCCTGCATCATACTGCTGCTCAAAGGTGTGCAGAAGTGCAACTCCTGGAGGGAAACAGGAAGGGATTTAGTCTCAATCAAACAGGTCTGATTGCAACAGATGACACATTCATTACAGTCTGCAGTCATGCAGATGCCTGACTGACCACAGGGGGCGCACTTGCATTATGAGGTTGGGGAAACCTTCCTTTTCCCCTGGGTAATACCAAATCTCAGGTCCATTTTAAAAATACAGTTTTAACTTCACCTGACACTGTGTGTTCTTTTGAGTGTTTTCTTATTGCAGAGTGGAAGAAAGCCCTTTCTGAAGTGCTTAAGAACATTTTAGCATTTTTGTTTGCTTCAATGCAGTTTGAGAAAATTCACAATCCAGCCACATAAATCAGAGAATCCCAGCAAAATACCAGACTTTTTAGAGAAGCCAGAAGACTGGGTTGGCCATGGAATAACAACAATTTCCCTCAGTCCATTCATGTTCCTGTCTTGGGTTGTGGAGTTGCCCTGTATTTAATTTTTTTCAATTGACATCAATATCATAGCAACTGAGGAATAAGTTGTTCAATTAAAAAATTAAAATAGATTAGTTACATTACAAATAACCAAGGCTGAATTGCCATAATTTACCTGAGAATTATTAAAGGTTTATGTGCCATTTACTTTGGTAAAATGGTTGTTGCTTGGTGAAGGACAAAATGCATATTCAACATTCTTTTGCATGAAATGATTCAACTTGGTGAATTTAAACTTACCATGAACACACAAAGTGCAATTCACAGACAAATACTGACCAGGGACCCGTTTCCCAAAAGCGTCTTACAGTTAAGATGATCTTAGAGTGCTTTGTATTTCTGCTTTATTAATTTGATACTTAAAATTATAAAAATTTACTGACATTACATAGAAAAAAAAATGACGAAAAAACAAACAACAAAAGTAATATAAAAACAAAATAGCCTAAGATTATCTTTATTTTAGAAAGAATACCAAACCCGGACTACTTCGCTAGGACTAACCCAAGATAAGGAGGACTGGAGCACACAGAGCTCAGAGCAAAAAAAAAAAATTTGAATACGACTGCAGCATTTGCACCGAATTATGCTAATTTGTTCATGGGTCACTGGGAAGAGAAATTTATCCATAATTCCACTAATCCCTTTCTCACCAAAATCTCCTTGTGGTGTAGATATATTGACGACATACTGCTCGTGTGGGATGGTACTGTACTCGAATTTGAGGATTTCTTGAGGTATGTGAATTCTAGAGACCGTCATTTGTCTTTTACAGAGGAACATGACGTGAGATCCATTAATTTTCTAGACCTGATTATTTTTAAAGGTGATGACGGTAAACTTGAATCTACCATCTTCCGTAAACCCTTAAGCAGAAATACTCTGTTAAGAGCAGATAGCAATCACCCCCGTCCACTGATACGTAATATACCGATTGGACAGTTCTTGCGCTTGAGACGCAACTGTAGCACGGATGCAGAATTTGAGAGCAACATCTGTCAGATGCGTAGCAGATTTCTTCAAAGAGGCTACAGTATTGTTGACGTTACTGCCGCCATTGACCGTGCCCGCCATACTGATAGGAAGTCCCTCCTCTGTAAAAAGCCTAAGCGTGCTACCCTTCCTCGTATTTGCTTTTCCACTGAGTTCAGTCCGGTCGCTGGAAGAGTTAAAAACATTGTCCGTAAACACTGGCCCATTCTCCAGAGTGACCCTCTTTTAAATAAATTTACTTCCGAACCTCCGCGAGTGTGCTTTAGAAGGCCACATAACTTAAAAGATAAGGTGGTTCACAGCATGGTGAGTAGTCCGCAGACAAAACCCTCCTGGCTACCTACGCCCCCTAGAGGGTTCTATCGCTGTGGACATTGTGTCCATTGCTCTAACTCTAATGACATTAAAGTCTTCTGTCATCCACGTTCGGGCAAGGAATTTAAAATAACCACTTTTATTAACTGCAACACTACCCATGTAATCTACATGTTGAAATGTATATGCTCCAAAATCTACATCGGACAGACTAAGAGAGCCCTCAAACTTAGAATTGCTGAACATAAGACCACGATCCGGTCCAAGAATATGGACTATGCTATTGCGCGACATTACGCTGAAGCCAATCATGGTTCTGTCTCTTCTCTAAAATTTTGGGGTATTGAGAGAGTCACTTTATCATCCAGAGGCGGAGATATTATTAAGCAACTGCTCCGCAGGGAGGTGTACTGGATACATACACTCAATAGTGTGGAACCCAATGGGTTAAATGAGTCGCTGAATCTTTCATGTTTTTTGTAACTTCCAGGATTCCTACCAGTAGTGAAATATGACTTACTATTACCCATTATATGTTTAGGAAATATAAAATAATTATTCATTTATTGTTAAGTGAAGTTTGCATTTTATGCAAATATACTATTGATATTAATTTAAGATGGACATAGCTGATTGAGCATTTGCGCCAAAGTCCTTGTACAGATTGTTTGACAATGTCAAGCTATTCGACAGGAGTTCAATAGGAAAATAGGTCAGGAGAAACAACCCTTAAAGTGATCAATCTATATCTACTGCATATCTGGTAGCATAGTGATGGTTTGAGGCTAGTTTGATAGCTCATAACCCTTGATTAATTAGACATTTACCCAACCATGTGTTCCATACTATTCCTGTGTTATTTACATCTTAATCTAGTCCCACCCCCCCAATTCCCATAGAGATCCATTCAAATGCAGAGAGATTATAGTATCGCTTGTAAAGGTACCTGAAAAAAAGATATCAATAGTCTTTTGATGTTGTTGGGTGACAGACATCAGTAAGTCATGACATGCAAAGGATCTAAATATATGAAGGATATATGAAGGATTCCAGGCAATGGCATTTTATAGTATGTTTCTTTTCACTATAACCTACATGGATGTCAGTTAGATCGGCAGTAGCCTAATATAAATTGTATTTGTTGAAAGGCCTACTAATGTCCATTTTCCTCACAGATGACAACTGCTTAATATCACAGTTGATTTGATACAATAACATAAGTCAAGCACATAAATTAATTGCCGAAATATAATTTAGATCTTAAGTCAATATTGTAAACATTTCCGAAAAATAGAAAATTGTTTCTGGGAGTAGGTAAAGTAGGACTCATCTGAAAATAAAGAAAATCTGATGTTTTAGATAACGCATTTGTCCAATGAACTCTTGCTAGGGTTTAACTACCATACATACACCCAGATTTCCATATTAGGGACTACAAATCTTGCTCTCCTGAAAAAGATCAAAGTCAATAAAAGAAGCATGAAATGAATTCTTCAGAATGTCGTCATTTAATCAGATGAGATCAAGAAAAAAATACATGCGCACCATAATTTGCACATTTGTAACATTTCATTTGAGATATGTTAAGTTATTTTTCAAGTTTAGATGTTAAGACGCATTGAAAACATTTAAAATAAAAATATTCACACTTAATGAGTCAAGCTTATTTCTTGCAATTCGTGTTGAGAAAAATGCAACAGGAATTAAACTACATTTAGTGAAGGAGAAAGCAATGACACAGTGAAGGACATAAAGTGAACACCATAATTCATTGGATTTTTTTTATGTCGTAGACGTTTTTGACCTGATACAAGTTTACAATACACATTACCATGTTTATTTCTACAGTCTATCTAAACAGTTTTCACATCATTTATTTCATACACATTACACTGGTGACAATTTCATTATCAAAAAATTCTGACTACAAGAGAAATTACATTTCATAAAGAAGACACGTAAATAGTAAACATCTCCAACCAACTAACTTTGGTGGGATTAATTAGAGCTTGAAACGGACCCAAAAATTTCAGCTCTGACCCTAAATGATCAGCGCACATATTTTCTCTTCAATGAAGAGAATTAGAGAGAACAAGCAAAATACAATTTTAAAATACACATAGCTAGCTTATGTGGCTAGATTACGTCATCATCAAACCCATACACAAATTCTAGGTTCTGGCAAGAAAAGCCCAACAAAAATCTTCAACTCTCTCAAAAAAATCAGGAGGCATAGGCCAAATGATTATTACCTGTCCGAATTGATACTTGGGCTTAGGACTTTAACATAATAGGATAAATATTGTTCATATTGAAATAGCCTAAAATACAAGTTCAACCCAAGTCAATGAGGAATGGAATATTCACACAGGCCTTAAAAAAAGATGTGCAGAGAGCGCGCTACTGCCCCCAGTTGAATAATCGGATATTATTACACCCGCATATGCAGTTTTCATTCAGAATTTGTCAGGCCTTTCACCTGTATTAATTCTTAGGTGGATGTCTAAATGAGATTTTGTTTTAAAACACTTCTCACACTGTGGATACTTGTACGGCGTTTTACCTGCATGAACACATAGGTGTATAATCAAGAAACTAGTTTTAAAACATTTCTCACACTAAATACAAAGGTAGGGCTAATCCGTATGAACATGCTGGTGGCTATTTACTTATGTTAAAAAAGCCTTTCCCACACATACCATACTGTGGACACGTGTAGAACTATTCACCTTTATTAATTCCCTGGAGTTTACTGTAGATTTTGAAAGAAGGCATTTCCCACGAGACATTTCTTAGGCAATTTACCTCTATGCTGATATTGAACTTAGTTTTTATATTAAAACCCTTCCCGCTCCGAGAACACTAATTGCCAGGCTTTTCACCTGTATGAATCATCTTGTGGTGATTTAAAATGCTTGCTCGGGAAAAACACTTACCACACTGAGTACATTTGTAGGGCTTTTCACCTGTATGAATTCTCTGGTGGCTTTTTAAATTAGATATTTGGGAAAAAAACTTACCACAATGAGAACATTTATAGGGCTTTTCACCTGTATGAATTCTCTGGTGGTAACTTAAATGAGATTTTAGGGAAAAGCACTTCCCACACTGGATACATTTGTAGGGCTTTTCACCTGTATGAATTATCTGGTGGCTATTTATATTAGATATTGTGGAAAAGCACTTCCCACACTGAGTACATTTGTAGGGCTTTTCACCTGTATGAATTCTCTGGTGGTTATTTATATTAGATAATGTGGAAAAGCACTTCCCACACTGAGTACATTTGTAGGGCTTTTCACCTGTATGAATTCTCTGGTGGTTAACTAAATGAGATTTTTGGGAAAAGCACTTCCCACATTGGGTACATTTGAAGGGCTTTTCACCTGTATGAATTCTCTGGTGGTTATTTAAATTAGATTTGACCTTAAAACACTTTTCACAATCTGTACACTTGTACGACTTTACCCCTGTATTAATTTCATATTTATTTCTACAAATTGTCCGGTTTTGAAGGAAATTCAAAGGGCTTTGGTTTTTACTCCCATTAGTACTTTTCTTGACAATTCTGGTCTGATTATCTTCATTATTTATGATACAGTAATGTTTTAATTCCCCACATTGGGTCCGCATATCGTGAATTTCTTCATTTTTACAGTTTGTGTTTGGCTCTCCTGCACATTGCCATGGTTCAGTCTGGTCTTTGTGATCAACACCAACTCCATTCACCACAGTATTCATGACATCGCTCACAAAACTTTCACTGCATTCACACTTCATTTGATCAGATTTAATATCAACACATTTAATATCCTGCAAGTCACTGATGTGCTCTGCCTTAAGGTATCCTCCATCATCAGTCTCTGTTTTGATTTGTTCAGGATGCAGACGGGTTACATATCCCAGCTCTGTACTGTCTAGGCTCTCTGTCTTAAGATCCCCAGTGTGGGTGGAGCCCAGATCTGTTTCTATCTTAATCAGTGATGTTTGTGTGTGGTGCACATCACTGACCCCGCTGTGTGCTGTAACACACTCTGGCTCCAGTGTGTTGAGTCCTGGTGCAGCACACTCTGTCTCTGACTCTGCCATGTGGACAGACTCCAGTCCACTGAGTTGCTCTTCTTTCGGTCTGATCCTGTGCTGCTCAGTGAGCTCTAGTCGTGTTGTCTCAGTGTCCCGTCTCAAACAGACTCCTGCCTGCATCATACTGCTGCTCAAAGGCGTGCAGAAGTGCAGCTCCTGGAGAGAAACAGGGGAAGGAATTTGGCCTTAATGGAACAGGTCCTACTGCAGCAGCTGACACATTCATGCCTGACTGACCACAGGGGGCGCACTTGTATTATGAGGTGGGGGAAACGCTCCTCTTCCCCTGGGTAATACCAAATCTCAGGTCAATTTAAAAAATACAATTTTAACTTCACCTGCCATTTTGTGTGTTATTTTTAGTGTTTTCTTATTGCAGAGTGGAAGAAAGCCCTTTCTGATGTGCCTAAGAACATTTTTGCATTTTTATTTGTTTCAATGCAGTTTGAGAAAATTCACAATCCTGCCACATAAAACAGAGCATACCAGCAAAATACCAGACTTTTTTGAGCAGCCTGAAGACTGGGTTAGCCATGGAATAACAACAATTTCCCTCAGTCCATTCATGTTCCTGTCTTGGGTTGTGGAGTTGCCGTGTATTTAATTCTATTCAATTGACATCAATAGCATAGCAACTGAGAAATAAGTTGTTCAATTAAAAAATGAAATAGTCTTAGAACACGACAAGAAGATGCCAGTTACATTACAAATCACCAAAGCTGAATTGCCATAATTTATCTGAGAATTATTAAAGGTTTATGTGCCATTTACTTTGTTGCTTGGACAAAATGCATATTCAGTGTTCTTTTACATGAAATGATTCAACTTTGTGAATTTAAATTTATCATGTACACACCAAGTGCAATTCACAGACAAATACTGACCAGGGACTGACCCGTTTCCCAAAAGCGTCTTACAGTTAAGATGATCTTAGAGTGCTTTATGTTTATGCTTTATTCATTTGATGTTTAAAATTATAAAAATGTACTGACATTACAATAGAAAAGATAATAAAAATATAGGGAGAAAGACAAAAAACAAATGGCGAACTAATATAAAAACAAAATAGCTTATGATTATTGTTATTCTAAGATATGCGGCACTTATTTTTTAAGTCAAACTATCGTTGAATCCTTTACTTTGTGCTGACCTAATATTCTCTGTGGAAGTACGGCGGTGGAGCGAACGTGGCCATTGCAATTTGTTACTCTTTGTTGTTGTAGTTGACCAGTGCCGGCACTACATTCGTAGGTAGGTAATGTAAAGTATCGCTCCCCCGATAGACTGTCGTCATAGTGGCCAGGCAGTATACAATGTCAAACTATACAATATACAGTTGTGTTAAAAAAAAATAGCAGTACAACATCAGTAACCTGATGAACCACTGTTATTAGTAGTAGTGATATTTCTGCATGGCAAATAATTTACATGTAGATGTAGTAGTGTAATAGAAAAACAACAGACCCAACTGTCATGACATGCACGCTGCTTGTTCTGAGTAATTGACTCATTCATTGAAAGGGGCGTGTTCAAAATAATAGCCGTGTGGAGTTTAATTAGAGAATTCATTCATTCTGTGAAAAAACAGGTGTCATTAATTGTCCTTTATTAAGGAAGAAGGGAAGCAAATGTTTCACACATTGTTATAAAATATATTTCCTTCTGAATTGCTAAGTAAAATGGGCCGTTCCAAACATTGTTCGGAGGAACAATGTAATTTGATTAAAAAGTTGATTGGAGAGGGGAAAACGTATAAAGAAGTGCAGCAAATTATAGGATGCTCAGCTAAAATGATCTCAAATGCTTTAAAATGGCAACAAAAACCCGAAACACGCGAAAGAAAATGAGCAACTACTGTTAAAACGGATCGAATAGTCAGAATGGCAAAGATTCAGCCAATCATCACCTCCAGAAAGATCAAAGATGATCTAAAATTACCTGTAACTGCTGTTACAGTCAGAAGACGTTTGATCGAAGCTAAGCTATCAGCAAGAAGCCCCCGTAAAGCACCATTCTTGAAAAAACGGCATGTGCAGAATCTGTTAAAATTTGCCAAAGAACACATCGATTGGCCCAAAGAGAAATGGCGTAACATTCTGTGGACTGATGAGTAAAATTGTTCTTTTCGGGTCTAGTGGTCATCGACAGTACGTCAGACTACCCCCAGGTACTGAATTCAAGCCACAGTACACTGTGAAGACAGTGAAGCATGGTGGCGCAAAAATCATGGTATGGGGATGTTTTTCATACTACAGTGTTAGGCCTATTTATCGTATACCAGGGATCATGGATCAGTTTAAATACATCAAAATGAAGAGAATATGTTGCCGTATGCCGAAGAGGAAATGCCCCTGAAATGGGTGTTTCAACAAGACAACGACCCCAAACACACGAGTAAGCGAGCAACATCTTGGTTCCAGACAAAAAGGATTGAGGTAATGGAGTGGCCAGCTCAATCCCCCGACCTCAACCCCATTGAAAACTTGTGGGGTGACATTAAAAATGCAGTTTCTGAAGCAAAACCCAAAAATTCACAGGAACTGTGGAATGTAGTTTGTTCATCCTGGGCTGAAATACCTGTTTCTAGGTGCCAGAAGTTGGTTGACTCGATGCAACGCAGATGCGCAGCAGTTATCAAAAACAATGGTTATGCAACTAAATATTAGTTCAGTAATTTAAAGTGAAGTTAAATCTTGAAAAATTTCTTCAGTTTATACAGTAAGTGTTTGAGTTTGAAGAGAAAAATGTCGACACTAATATTTTTTTGAACAGATTAATATTCCTTTTCTTTGCTTCCTGTAAAAGAATAACGCAGACTTGATAAAATGCTTTGATTTGGAATTGAATGTGTAATATTTCCACTACATTTGAAATATGGAACTAAAAGCTATTAAAAAATATTTGCACCACTTTTTTTAACGCACTGCTATTTATTTGAACACAACTGTATGTATGTATATATATATATATATACACACACACACACACACATATACATACACACACACACACACATATATTACTTATTGACCATGCTCAGCCAATCAGCATTATGTTACCATCGTGTTTTCAATTCAATTTTATTTGTATGACGCTTTCTACAGAGAACTGTCTCAAAGACGTTGTACAGAGAAACAGAAGTTGAATTGTGAAAAAACCAAGCCTGAACCCCCAAGAAGCAAACAAACAAAAAAATTTTTTTTAATTAAAAAAACTCCCCGAGGAACCTGGCTAGAGAGGGGGGGCCTATCCTCCGCTGGCCGGCCCGGTTTAACTAAAGGTGGAATAGATGGTAACACAATGTAATGAGGGATCTATCACAGCAATTAATCAATTGGGTTGAGCAGGTTCACGTCTGAGATATTAAACTAGCTGGTGATTAGCAAGTCCAATGAAGAGATGTATAATATGCAATTCAGAGGGACGGGGTCAAGCATCTGGGACTTTGTTCCCAAAAATCATGTTGTATGAAGAAACTAAAACCTGTCAGTATTACATTAACCTTTTCTCAGTGGACAATGATTATTTTTTTATTTTTTGTGTGTTTCAGCTTCAATTTTCAGGCTAGGGGGTCCCACGCACCAATCCATTTTCTGTCCCGTCATAACAGTTATAATGTATTACAAGTAAAATTAAGTTGCAAAGTATGGGTTTTACTCTAATGCAACATTTACAGGTCTTCATACCTAAATCAGATGTGTCTTGGAGAAATCTGATCTTTTGTCTAGTGTTTACTTTACACAACCTGTATGTGGCCTGTGTGTTTACATGTCCATGCAGCTTGTATGACACACGTGCGCAGAGTAACGCAGGTATGGTTGACATGGCAACAGATAGACGCCAACATGGAGCCCAGTGAAGTTACGATTTTGTTGCTTTTGTTCAATGTCCTGCACTTCAAAGGCAGGATTTGCAGGTGATAGCAATTGATGGTAAGACAGTGGAGAAGGGCCATCACATACAGTGCCTTAGTATTTGCTGCAGCGATCTGCTGATACCGCCGTAGAGAAAAGGCTTTGGATGCACATCAGGAGTCAGGAGTGGTGGGACTGTGTTGTGCACTCCTTCAATGACTCCCAGTGGTTCGAAATTTTTTAGAAGGTAAACCGTTGAATATGTGTTCACCTTGATATTTTTGGAAAAAATGCAATCTGGTGTTTCAATTCAGGTTGTACCACATAAGAGGCAGGATGTGTCAGAAATAGCCACGTGGTTCAATAAGGTGAATGATTCCTCTAAACACGAATGTTATAATTCTGGGTTTGCAATTGCGGTTGGAATGAAAACCAACGTACACAGGGCCACTCCAGGACCGAGTTTGGAAACCGCAGACTGATTCTCCAGTATTGTTTTCACCAAATCACATCACAAGTCCGTAGCACCGTTTAATTCACAAGCAATGGCTGGGATTGTGCATTATGTGGCTACTTCGTTGAAAAACCGATTCGCCAACTTAATTGCAATGTAACATCAGTAAAAAATAACAAGGCAAGTGATACAACCCAAATCGGCGTAAGATTACCACATGTTCCACCTTCCACGGACTAATTTAGTGAACAACGGTAAGGGATAACGCCATTGTAGCGTTGTTACATTATTTAACGACAGTAACTCTGAGTAGGCTAGTCTAATCTTATTAACATGGAGAAGTAACATTGGACCAGTTAGACGTTTTCAAAATTAATTCTACAATACTACATACCACATTACAAACATATATCAGGCCAATATACATGAGTGAATGAAAAGTAAACCGATTTGAAGCGTGTTGGCAAACAAAAATAATAGAACTATTAAAGCATCACGATTACAGACCAGAAGAAGAAGAAGAAGAAAAAACGTAGGCCTACCCGTTTTCTTTGATGACGCAATTACTTTAACATCGTGATGAACAAATGGATGAGTTTATGTAATTCTTGGCGGCGGAATGTTCCCAAAATGTATGATAGACTTCTACCCATCGCTTCTACCTCGATGTGTGTCTGCGAGTCCTCCTCCTCCTCCTCCTCCGTCGTCGTCGTCTTCTTCTTCTTCTTGTTTTAGGGCGGCTTTAATTTCTATTTATGGTGCATTACCGCCACCTTCTGAACTGGAGTGTGGGTCGGGATATTTATTAAATGCTTCAAACTGGATTACAACCAACGTAAAGATGTATAACACCACCTACTGTACGGGAGTGGGTATTTAATGTAATTTAATATTACATCTGAATGAATCTCGATGGGAATTGGGGTGTGACTAGATTTAGCTGTAGGGAAATAGGAAATATTTGTCAGGAGAAACAACCCTTAAAGCAATCCATCCATATCTACTGCATATCGGGCAGCAGTGATGGTTTGACGCTCGTTTGATACTTCAGACCCTTGATGACTTACAGCCATTTCGCCAACTATGTATGCCATACTGTTCCAGCATAATTTACAGCTACATCTAGTCCCACCCCCCCGATTCCCATAGAGATACATTAAAATGCAGAAATTTTATATCACCGCTTGTAAGAGTAGGCTACCAGCAAATAAGATATCAAGAGTCTTTTGATATTGTTGGGTCACAGACATCAGAAAGTCATGGCATGCAAAGGATATGTGACCAAATTTAAAAAATGATTACTTTATTCTACATTATGTTAAACTGTCCAATATGTTTTGATGCCCGGAAATGGGGGGGACTATGTAAAAAAGGTTCTATCATTTCTAAACGGTTTAATTTCTGTTTTTATGCACCAAAACTATGGAACAGCCTACCGCTAGATATAAAAATGGCGAGCTCAGTTGCTACTTTTAAGAATAAGCTAAACCCCTGTCGCTTTAAGATGGCTTTTAATTAGGTTTTTCTTACTCATGCACTATGTTCTTAACTTTGTTAACTTGCTTTGTCATATTTCAGATTGAATGGACATTACAGCTAAGCACACTGCAACTGACCCATCATGTCTTGATCCTGTAAAAGTCCCGTTGTTTACAACATGCTAAATTGGGATCAAATAGCCCCTAATGCTCTCTGCACAGGTTCGCCCAGTTTTCACCAAATCTTATCACAATTCCATAGCACCCTTTAGTTTACAGCCATTGGAATTGTAACTTGTATTGTATAACATACAGATACAACCAAATTCGTCGTATTTCTAGGATTTCCACATGTTCCACGGATCAATTTAGTGAACAACCGTAAGAATCCTACATGGTGACGCCATTGTAACGTTGGCTAACATTATTGGGCAACATCTTTAAATCATTGTAATCGTATTGAACATCTTATGAGAAGTAAGGTTGGGCAAGTAGGCTATGACGCATGCATATATGTTGTGGAAATATTAGCGAATGGAAAGCAACCCGATTTGAAAGAACAAGATTGTAGGGGGAAACTTCCCTGGATTCGTTCATGAATTAATTATTTCAACTCAGAATTTTGTTTAACTTAATGTAATGTAATTCTTATGGAGGATTATTCAGCCCAAAATGAAAATGAATACGAAAATGGAGGATTATTCAGCCCAAAATGAAAATGAAAAACTTTAAATTTTCATTTCCATTTCCGTTTTCGTTTTCATTTTCAAACTGTATGTAAATGAGGGGGTATGGTCCTCCTATCAATCAAAGCAAGCAGGATGGGCCTCATATAGGTTTAGTGCAGTAGCACTTAATGAACACTAGGGGGAGCATAGCATAGGGATGGGTAACAGTCGATGCTTGATACTGACGTGACAAGACTTAAAATGCTCTCATATTTACCTTAAAAAAAGTGTGCCTGTTCAGACACGTTTAAAATTTAAATTTATTATTATTTATTATTATTAATACAACTCACACCCCATATGAGTCAAATGTATTGCTTGCTCAATTAGTGTAATGAGTTATGTGCAATTAGTGTAATGAGTTATGTGCAATTAGTGTAATGAGTTTATGTGCAACAGGAATTCAACAACGTTTATAAACAGGGCTAGTAAAAGAGAAAGCAATGACACAGTGAAGGACATGAGTTCAAACAGAAATTTCCACAAAATAAAAAGCCTTGTTATGAGCACATTCACAATGTAAAATGACTACATTCAATATATGTACGTATACACAACACTGAAAAATAAAGAGTGAAACAAAGATCATCAACTGATATCTCAGGTAAAACACCCGTCTGAAATCTAATAATCAGCTTTAGCTGACATACATATGACAGCATCTTATATTGGCAGTAAAAGAACTGAAAAGGCCAAGAACATTCATTTTCAGAATATATGTTGGCAATAAACATGAGTCACACGACCATGTTTCTTTCAACAGTATATCAAGGAAAATTACTCTTTCTAAAGAGTAAGAAGTCATAAACTTATTCTTAAAGAAAAACGGGATCCCAGTCATTGTGCTGTTTTTCAAATACCTGTCCAAAATACGATCAGCAAGAAATACCACAGGGGGACTACTATACAACAGGACAGGTTTGCTACAAAACTGCAGATCACAAATAATTCATTACAAGTGCAAATTTCCACCTGAAAATGTATTGGAAAATGGCTAAAATTCTAAATTGTATTTGAGGAGTCAGTACCGTATCTGTGGGAAAGTCCCTTTAGCCGGTGGGAAAGTCCCTTTAGCCGGTGGGAAAGTCCCTTTAGCCGGTGGGAAAGTCCCTTTAGCCGGTGGGAAAGTCCCTTTAGCCGGTGGAAAAGGGGTATGGTTTTTCACCACAATAATTTTACTGCTGACAAATATAACATACAGTATATGCCATATTTAAACAGTTCAATTATGTGGCTTAAAATTCTAATGGTTCATAAAGAAACAAAAACCATGTCAATGTGTGTATAAATGCAATAAAACCTTCCACTAAGTACATGTAGAGGCCTTCATTTGTAAGAGTTTTCAGGTGTTTTTCTTAAACAATATGAAGGGATTTTGGTATAAATTAGCAGGTATTCTTTTAAATTGGAACATTTGAAACAACTCCTACACAGTACACCACAAAGTATGCTTACATAAAATACCTGCATTCATTATTTGGTGGTTATGTAAATTATGTACCTGGGAAACACTTCCCTCCTGTTTTTTCTCCTGTGAATAAATTTTCCAGTGGTTATTGAAATTAGATTTTGTAAAAAAAAAAAGAATGTAAAAAATATTTTTTTAACTGACTGATTGTTAAAAGCATTCACACATTATGTACAACATGGATTTTCCCCTAAATGACTTTTCTGGTGGAAATTTGAATAAGATCTTTTTACATAACACATCCCACCCTGCTGACATACAGTGCAGTCCGTAAGTATTTGGACAGTGAGTGACACAATTTTTGTTTTTTTGGCTCATTGGATTTGGGTTGAAGGTTAAAGTGCAGACTTTCAGATTTAATATAAGGGTTTGTACATCCATATCAGGTGAACCATGTAGCAATTGTTATACATATTTAAACATAGCCCCCCCCCCCCCCATTTTAGGGGACAAAAAGTAATTGGACAAATTAACAAGCTTAAATAGTAATCATATTTTAATATGTGGTCATATATCCTTTGGTATGCCATGACTTCTTGATGTCTGTGACCCAAAAACATCAAAACACTCTTGATATCTTATATTCAGGTATTCTTACAAGGGATACTATAACCTCTCTGCATTTGAATGGATCTCTATGGGAATTATGGGGTGGGACTAGATTAAGACGTAATTTACATGGGAACAGTATGGAACACACGGTTGGTTAAATGGCTGTAAATCTGAGGTATCAAACAAGCATTAAACCATCACTCTGCTGCCAGATATACAGTAGATATGAATCGCTTGAACAGCAAACAAAGAGTGTAGTGACCCTGCCCGGAGGAAGCCCGGGGCCCACTTCTGGAGCCAGGCCCAGAAGGAGGACCCGTCAGCTACCGCCTGGTGGCCAGGCATGCCACGGAGCCCGGCCGGGCACAGCCCGAAGAAGCAACGTGGCAACCACCACCACTATAACTCCGTCATCCCACGGGCCCACCACCTATTGGAAGAATCACTGGGGTCGGGTGCGCTGCCAGACAGGTGTCAGTGAAGACAGAGGGTCTCGACGGACCAGACCCGGGCGGCAGAGGCTGGCTTTGGGGACGTGGAACGTCACCTCTCTGAGGGGGAAGGAGCCGGAGCTTGTGCGGGAGGTGGAGTGTTACCAGTTGGATCTGGTGGGGTTTACCTCTACGCACAGCCTTGGCTCTGGAACCTTACTCCTGGATAGGGGTTGGACTCTATTCTTCTCCGGAGTTGCCCAAGGTGTGAGGCGTCGGGCGGGCGTGGGGATACTCACAAGTCCCCGGCTGAGTGCCGCTACGTTGGAGTTCACCCCCGGTGGGCGAGAGGGTCGCCTCCCTGCGCCTAAGGGTTATGGGGGGGAAAACTCTGACTGTTGTCTGTGCTTATGCACCGAACAGCAGTTCAGAGTATTCGGCCTTCTTGGAGACCCTGAATGGAGTCCTACATGGGGCTCCTGTAGGGGACTCCGTAGTCCTGTTGGGAGACTTCAACGCGCACGTGGGCAATGATGGAGACACTTGGAGAGGCGTGATTGGGAGGAACGGCCTCCCTGATCTGAACCCGAGCGGTGGTTTGTTATTGGACTTCTGTGCTAGTCATGGATTGGCCATAACAAACACCATGTTCGAACCTAAGGGTGCTCATAAGTGTACATGGTACCAGAGCACCCTAGGCAGAAGGTCGATGATCGATTTTGTCATCGTATCATCGGATCTGAGGCCGTATGTATTGGAAACTCGGGTGAAGAGAGGGGCAGAGCTGTCTACTGATCACCATCTGGTGGTGAGTTGGGTCAGGTGGCCGGGGAAGCCTCTGGACAGACCTGGTAAGCCCAAACGTGTAGTGCGGGTGAACTGGGAACATCTGGAGGAGGCCCAGGTCCGGGAGACTTTCAACTCACACCTCCGGCAGAGCTTTTCTGGCATCCCTGTGGAGGCTGGGGACATTGAACCAGAGTGGACAATGTTCAAAGCTTCCATTGCTGAAGCTGCGGCTGGGAGTTGTGGTCTCAAGGTCTTAGGTGCCTCAAGGGGCGGTAACCCTCGAACACCATGGTGGACACCGGTGGTCAGGGAAGTCGTCCGACTGAAGAAGGAGGCCTTCCGGGATATGTTATCCTGGGGAACTCCGGAGGCAGTTGCAAGGTACCGACAGGCTCGAAGGACAGCAGCCTCAGCCGTGGCAGAGGCAAAGCAGCGGGTGTGGGAGGAGTTCGGAGAAGCTATGGAGAAGGACTTTCGGTCGGCACCAAAGCGGTTCTGGAAAACCGTCCGACACCTCAGGAGGGGGAAACGGGGAACCATCCAAGCTGTTTATAGTAAGGATGGGACGCTGTTGACCTCAACTGATAAGGTGATAGGGCGGTGGAAGGAACACTTTGAGGAACTCCTGAACCCGACTAATCCACCCTCTGTAGTAGAGGCAGAGCTGGAGGATGATGAGGGATCAACATCGATTTCCCTGGAGGAAGTCACTGTGGTAATCAAACAATTCCACAGTGGCAAAGCCCCAGGGGTTGATGAGATCCATCCAGAAATGCTGAAGGCTCTGGGTGTTGAGGGGCTGTCATGGATGACACGTCTCATCAACATTGCGTGGAAGTCGGGGGCAGTATCTAAGGAGTGGCAGACCAGGGTGGTGGTTCCCCTGTTCAAAAAGGGGGACCAGAGGGTGTGTGCCAACTATAGAGGCATCACACTACTCAGGCTCCCCGGGAAAGTGTAGTCTAAGGTACTGGAAAGGAGGGTCCGGCCGATAGTCGAACCTCAGATTGAAGAGGAACAATGTGGATTCCGTCCTGGTCGTGGAACAACGGACCAGCTTTTTACTCTCGCAAGGATTCTAGAGGGGGCCTGGGAATATGCTTTTCCGGTCTACATGTGTTTTGTGGATTTGGAGAAGGCTTATGACCGGGTTCCCCGGGAGATATTGTGGGAGGTGCTGCGGGAGTATGGGGTGAGGGGGTCACTACTCAGGGCCATCCAATCTCTGTACACCCAAAGCGAGAGCTGTGTCCGGGTGATCGGCAGTAAGTCGGACTCGTTCCCAGTGGGGGTTGGCCTCCGTCAGGGCTGCGCCTTGTCACCTATCCTGTTTGTGGTATTCATGGACAGGATTTCAAGGCGTAGTCGTGGAGGAGAGGGGTTGCAGTTCGGTGGGCTGAGGATTACATCGCTGCTGTTTGCAGATGATGTGGTCCTGATGGCATCATCGGTCTGTGACCTTCAGCACTCACTGGATCGGTTCGCAGCCGAGTGTGAAGCGGCTGGGATGAGGATCAGCACCTCTAAATCTGAGGCCATGGTTCTCCGCAGGAAACCGATGATTTGTCTACTCCAAGTAGGGAATGAGTCTTTACCCCAAGTGAAGGAGTTCAAGTATCTCGGGGTCTTGTTCTCGAGTGAGGGGACGATGGAGCGTGAGATGAGCCGGAGAATCGGAGCAGCAGGAGCGGTATTGCGCTCGCTTTACCGCACCGTTGTGATGAAGTGAGAGCTGAGCCAGAAGGCAAAGATCTCGATCTACCGGTCAATCTTCGTTCCTACTCTCACCTATGGTCATGAAGGGTGGGTCATGACCGAAAGAACGAGATTGCGGATACAAGCGGCCGAAATGGGTTTTCTCCGGAGTGTGGCTGGCATCTCCCTTAGGGATAAGTTGAGAAGCTCAGTCATCCGTGAGGGACTCGGAGTAGAGCCGCTGCTCCTTTGCGTAGAAAGGAGCCAGTTGAGGTGGTTCGGGCATCTTGTAAGAATGCCACCTGGTCGCCTCCCTAGGGAGGTGTTCCAAGCACGTCCAGCTGGGAGGAGGCCACGGGGCAGACTAAGGACCAGGTGGAGGGACTATATCTCCACGCTGGCCTGGGAACGCCTTGGGATCCCCCAGTCAGAGTTGGTCAATGTTGCCAGGGAAAGGGAAGTTTGGGGCCCCCTGCTGGAACTGCTACCTCCGCGACCCGACTTCGGATAAGCGGTTGAAGAAGAAGAAGATGAATCGCTTGTTTCTCCTGAGTTATTCAATAGGAAAATTGTTCATATTTCCGTCGACTAAAGTCGCCCGCGGCAGTGAATCAGTTAAATTAGATATTTTGGAAAAGCACTTCCCACAGTGAATCCATTTGTAGGGCTTTTCACTTGTATGAAATCTCAGGTGTGTATTTAATAAGATTTTGCATTAAAACACTCCTCACACAGAATATTTGTAGGGCTTTTCACCTGCATGAACTCTCTGGTGGCGATTTAACTGGGATACTGTGGGAAAGCTCTTCCCACACTGAGGACATTTGTAGGGCTTTTCACCTGTATGAATTCTCTGGTGGCAATTTAAATTAGCTATTTTGGAAAAGCACTTCCCACAATGAGAACATTTGTAGGGCTTTTCCACTGTATGAATTCTCTGGTGGCGATATAAATTTGATGTTTGGGAAAAGCACTTCCCACACTGAGAACATTTGTAGGGCTTTTCACCTGTATGAATTATCTGGTGGCGATTTAACTGGGATACTGTGGAAAAGCACTTCCCACACTGAGAACATTTATAAGGCTTTTCACCTGTATGAATTCTCTGGTGACGATTTAAATTAGATATTTGGGAAAAGCACTTCCCACAGTGTATACATTTGTAGGGCTTTTCACTTGTATGAATTCTCAGATGTGCAATTAAACCATTTTTAAAATTAAAGCACTTCTCACACTGTGTACATTTGAAAGGTTTTTCACCTATATGAATTCTCTGGTGGCTATTTAAATGAGATTTGTTAGAAAAGCACTTCCCACACAGAAAACATTTGTAGGACTTTTCACCTGTATGAATTCTCTGGTGGCTACTTAAATTAGATATTTGGGAAAAGCTCTTCCCACAGTGAATACACTTGTATGGCTTTTCACCTGTATGAATTCTCAGGTGTTTTTTAAAGTCAGATTTAGCATTAAAACACTTCCCACACAGAGTACATTTGTAGGGCTTTTCACTAGTATGAATTCTCTGGTGGCTATTTAAATGAGATTGGGTTGGTAGATCATGAATGTCTTCTTTTTTACAGTTTGCATTTGGTTCTCCTGCACATTGCCATGGTTCCATCTGGTCTTTGTGATCAACACCACCTCCAGTCATCACAGTATTTATGAGATCACTCACTAAACTTTCACTGGATTCATACTTCATTTCATCAGGTTTAATATGAACACATTTAATATCCTGCAAGTCACTGATGTGTTCTGCCTTAAGGTATCCTCCATCATCAGTCTCGGTTTTGATTTGGTCAGGATGCAGATGGGTTACGTATGCCAGCTCTGTAAAGTCTAGGCTCTCTGTCTTAATTAGATCCCCAGTGTGGGTGGAGCCCAGATCAGTTTCTGTTTTAATCAGTGATGTGTGTGTGTGGTGTACATCACTGACCCCATTGTGTGCTGTAACACACTCTGGCTCCAGTGTGTTGAGTCCTGGTGCAGCACACTCTGCCTCTGACTCTGCCATGTGGACAGACTCCAGTCCACTGAGTTCCTCTTCTTTGTGTCTCATCCTGTGCTGCTCAGTGAGCTCTGGTAGTGTTGTCTCAGTTTCCCGTCTCAGACAGACTCCTGCCTGCATCATACTGCTGCTCAAAGGTGTGCAGAAGTGCAGCTCCTGGAGGGAAACAGGGGAAGGGATTTAGCCTAAATCAAACGGGTCCTACTGCAGCAGCAGACACATCCTTTACCCCAGAGCTGGGGAAGCTTATCTGAAAAAGGCCGGTGTGGGTGCGGGTTTTTGTTTGAGCCCAGCACTAAGACACCTGATTCTAGTTATCAGGATTTTGATTGAAGACCATGATTAGTTAGTTAGTTGAATCAGGTGTCCTGGTGCTGGACTAAACCAAAACGCCACACCGGCCCTTTGCGGATGAGGTTTTGAACCCTGCTTGCCTGTGCTATACAATCTCTGCCTCAACGGAGCGGAGTGGGTGGGGTTTAGAATGGAGGAGCAGACTTTTTTGATTGTAAACACAGGACGACAGCCAGGCTAAAAATCCTGCATAGTGCACCTTTAAGTGTCAGGTCAATTTAAAAAACCCATGGTTGGCTAAATGGCATTAAGTCATCAAGGGTATGACGTATCAAACTAGCCTCAAACCATCACTGTGCAACCAGATATGCAGTAGATATGGATGGATCACTTGAAGGGTTATTTCTCCTGACTGATTTTTCCAGAGTTCAATAGGAAAATTTTGCCAACCATGTATTCCATTCTGTTCCAGCATACTTCACAGCTAAATCTAGTCCCACCCCCCAATTTCCATAAAGATCCATTCAAATGCAGAGAGGTTATAGTAACTCTTGTAAGAGTACCAGAAAATAAGATATCAAGAGTCTTTTGATGTTGTTGGGTCACAGACATCAGGAAATCATGGCATGCATAGGATATGCAACCAAATATTAAAAATGATTACTTTATTCTACATTATGTTCAAAGTTCCAATATTTTTTTGATGCCTGAAAATGGGGGGGGGGGGGGGGGGGGGGGGACTATGTACAAAAGGTTCTATAATTTCTAAACGGTTCATCCGATATGGATGAAAATACCCTCAAATTAAAGCTGACAGTAAGCACTTCAACCTCCTTGTCATTGTATCCTTTCAAACTCAAAGTGCTAGAGTACAGAACCAAAATAACACAATGTGTCACTGTCCAATGAATTATGGTACTCACTATGTGCTAGAGTAGGTTTTCCAGGTTGTCTCGTGAAATGAATGGAGAAGAATGGGAAGTTAGTAATGATTTAGGGAATGGGAAGTTAGTAATGATTTAGGGAATGGGAAGTTAGGAATGATTTAGGGAATGGGAAGTTATGAATGATTTAGGGAATGGGAAGTTAGGAATGATTTAGGGAATGGGAAGTTAGGAATGATTTAGGGAATGGGAAGTTAGGATGAGGCCTACATGGACTAGCACAGAATTTGGTTTGTTCAAATCACTGGGCAAACAGAGAAAGTGATTATATTTTATTGCTGAAGAAACACCTGTGGTAAGCAAACTATAGAGCTTAAGTTTTAAACTATAGAGCTTAAGTCTTAAAAAAGTGAAATGCCCCTTTAAAGGGTGACCATTGTGTAACCATAACTTTTATATTAATATTTATATTTATATTTATATTTCCTTAGTGTGTTGACGGAGGAGAAGAAATCATACAAAATCATCTTGGCCCCCTCTCTTCAAACATAATGAGCTGTAGACATCCGGGTGTTATTTTTGACTCGAGTCTTAGCCTTGATAAGCATGTCAAGTCAGTTATGCAGTTAGGTTTCCTCCAACGGAGGAGACTTTCCAAAATTAAAGCATTTCTATCTTTCAAACATTTAGAAATTTTTACATTCTTTTATTTCTTTGTGCCTTGACTACTGAAACTTGTTATACTCATGTCCAAGTCTCCAGAACATTTCTAAACTACAATTAGTGCAAGATGCTGCAGTTAGGCTCCTGATGGGTACTAAGAAACAGGCAGCGCATTACCCCAATTTTCGCCTCACTCCACTGGCTGCCAGTAAAATTCAGGATTGATTTTAAAAATGACTTTTAAAGCACATTTAGGTCTGGCTCAGCTGGCTCCTTATATTTCAGATATTTTAAACCCCTATGAGCCAAAGCACAGCCGGAGGTCCTTGGGAAAGGATCTTTTGGTTGTTCCACAGTCTAGGTTGAAAACAAAGGGTGATCAAGCTTTCTCCATCAGGGCTCCTAGATTGTGGAATGACCAGCCCGAGGAGATCAGGCTAGCAAATTCACTTTTCTTCTTTTAAATCACTTTTAGAAACACACTTTTTTCCGGCCTGCTTTTACTTGATCTTTTAATTTCACTACTGACATTTAATGAGGTGTGCACAGTAGCGCGCACGGAAATGTGTGAGTTCTCGGAGAAACTACGGCGCGTGGATGTCTTCAAATTTCCCAGCACGTGGACAGAAATGTCCGGATTTTGTGCGTTTTCTTCCAGTGTCTGCCTACGTTATATTTAGGCTGCGTCCCAATCCAGTTTTTGCTCCACCCTCGTAAACTTCACTTGCAAACTTCACTTGGGAGGATGTGACGCACATACCAATAAAACAGGAGTTCTGTGAGCATACACTTGCGTTTAGCGAGTGGGAGGGAGCGAGGGCGGAGCGGGTTATTTGAATTGAGACGCACTTCACCCCATCTATACTCGGAAGTAACCATGCTGCTGCACAGTGGCGTATCGTGGGATCTCGGATCATGTAAAACGTCTGTCAACGTAGACTACCTTTAAACGGATGAAACTCTCAACCTGTTTACATTATATATCAGTCAATTGATTTACTGAATAACAAATATCAATAAATAGAGCCATAAAATCGTGTAGCATTTAAATATGTAGGACAGCCCGTGCGCTGGAATAAAGCATTTAAACCGAACATATTCTCAACCTGTTTCCATTCATTTTGCTTGCTTATGTCAATCAAACAAAGTCCCTGAATCAATTATATATAGACTAATGATTAACAAATGACAATGACAAAGAGATTACTAACGTGAGATTGTTTAATAAGGGTGGCGATAATTCTGAATAATAAACTGGCAAAAAATCCCAACGTTTTCTGTGAGTTGCACGTTAGCATTGCGTTTTTCCTCATCACGTTAAAGAATGTCATTCATTTAAGACTTTCGATTTAGTCAAAACGATTTAAACATTAGAAAGCATACCTCTTAAGAAAAACCTCTTAAATTGCTGGAACCAGCGTTTAGCGAATGCATGCTTTCAAGCTAGAAAAACGAGTTAATTGATCACTTCGCATGACATAGTCAATTAACACATTTTGCGTCAGCACAAATGTGGATATAGCCTAGTAAAATGCTGTACAAGTTTATTTACCTATTCGTCTTGGTTATTGCGAAATTCAATTGTTTGGCTATCTGGCAAATTATAGGCTACGGAAAAATATTTAGACACGAGTAGCCTAATAATCCGTTTAAAAACAAGATTAAGCTAGAGAACCTCGTAGCCTACATCCCACAGTACGCTACACTGTTGCTGCATAAAGCAATTTGCTAAACCATGAAATACAAAATAGCAAACCACTACTTGATTAACCTGTATTTATTAGCCTATACAGCGTCTTTTCCATTCTGTAGGCGCTTTTAATATATAATAATAATAATAATAATGCATGGCATTTATATAGCGCCTACTCAAAGCGCTTTACAATGATGAGGGGGAAACTCACCTCTACCACCACCAATGTGTAGCACCCACCTGGGTGATGCAACGGCAGCCATTTTGCGCCAGTATGCTCACCACACATCAGCTGAGGTGGAGAGGGAGAGAATTTTATTAATTTTTTTTAGCCAATTAAACGGCGATAAACATTAACGTGATTATCACTGAACAGGATGTGAATTGTGGGTAATATGATCTTGCAGAGTCTGCTCTTTTGCAGACTCGTTCCCTTGAGCAAAGTTGAGGGTGGAGGGGCTATATCACAAACTTCACTTGGCTTTCTAACGGATTGGACTCACACTTAAAATGGAGACCGAGGGTACATCCTGGTCTCAAAAGGGATTCCCCCAAGTGAAGTTTGCAAGTGAAGTTTACCAGGGTGGAGCAAAAACTGGATTGGGACGCAGCCTTAAATTCCTCAACTTCGAGAATAATGGCAGCATGTTTGCTTGCTTTAATACGAATTATGAAAAACGTAGACCTACACAACCAACTCCCTTTTAAATTAAACTGCTTGCTTCGTCATATTTTAGATTGAATGAACGTTACAGCTAAGCACACTGCAAATGACCCGTCATGGGTCACATTTTACATCCTGTAAAAGTCCCGTTGTTTACAACATGCTAAATTGGGATCAAATAGCCCCTAATGCTCTCTGCACAGGTTCTCCCAGTTTTCACCAAATCGCATCACAATTCAATGGCACCCTTTAGTTTACAGCCATTGGTATTGTAACTTGTATTGTATTACATACAGATACAACCAAATTCGTCGTATTTCTAGGATTTCCACATGTTCCACGGATCAATTTACCAAACAACCCTAAGAATCCTACGTGGCGCCGCCATTGTAGCGTTAGCTAATATTATTGGGCGACATCTTTAAATCATTGTAATCGTATTGAACATCTTATGAGTTGTTAGGCTGGACGAGTAGGCTACGACGTTTTAAAACTCTAAAATGAATTCTGCAATATACTGCCAAAATAGCATGCAGACATCTTGTGGAAACATTAGCGAATGGACAGCAACCCGATTTGAAAAAACAAGATTATAGGGGGAAATTTACCTGGATTCGTTGATGAATTAATTACTTCAACTCAGTATTTAGTTTAACTTAAAGGGATGGTTCGGAATTTTGGACATAATGTCTCAATTACGACTTACCCATGATGTAGTTGATTGATGGAAACCATTTTCAGCTAATTCCATGCTGTCCCTTCTTTTGGACATACACACGTTGCTAATGCTAGCGCAACTCTATGGTAACCGGTAGCATCCACTACCAAACGCACTTAAACACTCCACAGTGCACCCAAAGCAAATAAAATACGACGACAGTCTATCAGGGTTATTTTGAGTGTTTATACCATCATTTTTGAAGTCAAACTATCGTTCAATCCTTTACATTGTGCTGACAGATATTCTCTGTGGAAGTACGGCGGCGGAGCGATACTTTACGTTACCTACGAATGTAGTGCCGGCACTGGTCGACTACAACAACAAAGAAGAGCAACAAGTTGCAATGGCCACGTTCGTTGCGCCACTAATAACACTGTACACACACAACCAGGTCTTATTCCATGCACTGACTACAGGACTCTAAGGTGTGATGCTGAACAGCATGTACTGTAGAAAGGCTGCTATACGGGTTTCTCAGTGGTGTAACCTGTAGAGCACGATGCACATGCTCACTGCGAGCCGCGATGTCGGCGGTTCAAGTCTCGGCCTGTGTCGCATGTCTCTCCCCCTCTCTTGTACCCCATTCTTCCCGTCTCTACACTGTGTTTCCCCCTCATCATTGTAAAGCGCTTTGAG
The DNA here is from genome assembly GCA_029718625.1 of Synaphobranchus kaupii. NCBI lineage: Eukaryota > Metazoa > Chordata > Actinopteri > Anguilliformes > Synaphobranchidae > Synaphobranchus > Synaphobranchus kaupii. The sequence goes on from CM056379.1 coordinate 1,866,706, forward strand.
TATCGAGAAAGGCGCTATATAAATGCCATGCATTATTATTTATTATTATTATTATTATTATCCATCCATCCATCCATCCATCCATCCATCCATTATTATCTAACCTGCTTATTCCGGGTCACGGGGGGGCTGGAGCCTATCCCAGCATGCATTGGGCGAGAGACAGGAATACACCCTGGACAGGTCGCCAATCCATCGCAGGGCACATACTCCATTCACTCACACACTCATCTGTGCTATCAATGAAGTGGAAAGAGTCCTAAAAATATTTTAAAAGAAAAGCTGCTTCATCGATAGCCTGGTAAACAAAGCGAATGGTTTATTGATTGAAATAAGTCAAAAACTTTGTCCAGCGAATATTGCATTTATTTAAAAATTTTAAATCACATTAATACATTTTTACAAATGTTTTTCCAATATTGTCCTAGAGATTCACTGTACATGAGGTTTTTCTTTATACGATTAAAAAAAACAAAGATTAATTTAAATTTCACCATTTGTTAACACCATTTTTTTTAAAATACAGTTTGCAGTAAAATAACTTAAAAGGCCAGTAATGTCAAGGTCATTTTCAGAGTTTTCCATTTATATTGTCTTACATACTACCATGCTTCTTTACACAGTATATCCAAACACTTATCGCATTGTTTCTTTCAAAAAAATTACACTCACATTTACAAGGAATTAAAATTACATTTTCTCTTTGAACTCCAACTAAACACAGACCAAAGAAGTATTTGGAAACTACAACACGTGGTTTAACCTTTAAAAAAATAAATCATCTGAAGGATGCTTTCATGAAGCACTTCCCAAAATGAGCAGATTTGTCAGACTCTGCACCTGTAGGAGTTGCCTTTTGGTCATGAAAAGGAGATTTTTTTATTTATTTAAAATGGAGTCCATTTGAAAGACTTTTCATTGGTGTCAAGTCTCGGGTGGCAATCATTTAATGACTTGTGCTCAAAAAAGCGCTTCCCACACAATGCACTTATATTACTTATACTGTGGCAATTTAACTCAGTTCATTGGAAAAAAAATCACTTCCCACAATGAAAACATTTGTAGGGCTTTTAAGCTGTGTGCTTAGTCACTAGGTTTATTTTAATTTTAATGTGTCCCTCAAAACGTCAGCCACAGGCAAGCCCCCCCCCCCCCTTATGTTAAAAGACATTTTAAATTCTATTCAATTCATATCACCTAAATGTATCTTGCTTGCAGTGCTATAATAACTAATGTAGCCAAGAGAACCCACATGATCGGCGCCTATGGCTGTGAATACACACGTAAAATTTTCTATAAAAACTTTTCTATAGAAACACACCCGACATTGTAGGTTTTTCATTGGTGTGAAGCATCTTGTGTAAATTGAATGCACTTGTTTAGTAAAAGCACCTCCACACAGGGAATGTGTAGCTCTTAATTTTTCACCTGTGTGAATTCTCAGGTGGATATTTAAATTTGATATTTTGGAAAAGCACTTTCCACTGAGGACATTCGTAGGGCTTTTCTCCTGTATGAATTCTCTGCACATCTTAAGAGTACTTGTCACACTGGCACACTGTAGGGCTTTTCACCTGTATGAATTCAGCTGTATGAATTCTCTGCTGACTATTTACTGTCAAGTTCATTTTCAGACTTTGCAATTAATATTATCGTACATACTACCATGCTTCTTTCTACAGTATATCCAAACACTTATCACATTGTTTCTTTCAAACAAATTACACTACCATTTACATGGAATTAAAGTTACATTTTTAAAGAACAAAACCATCAGAAACACAGGTAAATAAACGTCACATAATATGGGTAGTTATAACTACAGGCTTCAACAATAACTGTCGCCCGAAACTTGAGCTCAATTGTTCAGATCGGGTTAGTGCGAATATGCTACGCTGTACCGGTATCGTTACTATTCGAAAGACGTGGGTCTCTGAGATTAACGTTAGTATTATTATGTGAATGGATCTTCTTTAGTTCAGCGGCTCAAACACATGGGACGGTGAGGCTCATGGGCGTGGCCTGAATTTTATAACTTTCACGCCCACCAAGTCCTGAGAACTGCAGTCAGCAGAAAGTGACAATATTCAATCTTCATTTTTTTCAGCTGTAGACATTTTTAAAGATTTAAATCTTGGTGGATGATTATTTTAATAACGAGGAGTAATCTCAAAGAAAGAAAACCACATTTTAAAAAAGGTTGTCAATCCCTTTAAAATTCTGGGATTGTAGTTGTGGTTGGAACGAAAACTAGCATACACAGGGATCCCCTAGGACCGAGTTTGAGAACCACTGCTCTAGCAAACTATATCTTACTGATAGCTGGCACTCTCCAGGGTCAGTATTATGTAGCATACTTCAAAAATAGCACTTTTTAATTGGTTGCTTGATTCGCGTTTATTTGCTTCACATGTGCATCGAACCAGGTTAAATTACCTGTGACTCGCATCAAACTATAACTTCATTGCAATATGATTCACTCTGCAATACGATTTGTCCATGGCCCCTGATGACCCACATGATCGGCGCCTATGGCTGTGTGAATACACACGTTACATTTTCTATGAAGATTTTTGATAAAAACACATCCAACAATGTACACTTATATGGGTTTTTCATTTGCGTGAAGCATCTTGCTTAAATTTAATACACTTGTTTGGGAAAAGCACCTCCACACAGTGAATGTGGAGGCCGGGGCTCTTCAGTTTTCACCTGTATGAATTATCAGGTGTGTATTTATATTAGATATTTTGGAAAAGCACTTCCAAAACTGAGGACATTCATAGGGCTTTTCACCTGTATGAATTCTCTGCTGACTATTTAAAAGCACTTTCCATACGGAGGACACACAGGATTTTTTTATGGAGTCAATATAGAGCCAAAAAATCAGATTTCAAAAATCTGTGATAATATTTTGGAATTGAGAACAATGATAGAAGAAACTTGTAGAGGCAAGGAAAGAATCTCAGAGCAAAAATTTATATTTTACATAATAATACTAATATTTTGCATGTATGACAGCACCCTTGCTTACGGTTCTCTTTTTTTTTGGTTTCAGATTTGTTTCTTGTTAACAGTTTTGCTTTCAGAATCTTTGGCCCAATATTGACTCCATAGATTTTCACATTTATGAATTCTCAGAAATATATTGCATATATTGTATGCCACTTTCAACACTGAATGCAATGGAGGGTTTTTCGTCTGAATGAACAAGCTCGTGGATATTTAAATTAGATTTTGTAAAAGAAATCTTTCCCAGACTGAGTACCATTGGATGGATTCTCAACTGTATGAATTCTGTTGTGGATAATTAAACCAAATTTGGTACTAAAACACTTCTCACATTGTACGCTTGTGTGGCTTTTCACCTGTATGAATTCTCAGGTGTGAATTTAAAGCAGATTTTGTATTAAAACACTTCTCACATTCTGTACACTTGTATGGCTTTTCACCTGTATGAATTCTAAAATGTATTTTTAAATCAAATTTTGTATTAAAACACTTCTCACATTGTGTACAATTGTGTGGCTTTTCACCTGTATGAATTCTCAGGTGTGAATTTAAAGCAGATTTGGTATGAAAACACTTCTCACACTGTGTACACTTGTGTGGCTTTTCACCTGTATGAATTCTCAGGTGTGAATTTAAAGCAGATTTGGTATTAAAACACTTCTCACACTGTGTACACTTGTGTGGCTTTTCACCTGTATGAATTATCAGGTGTTCAGTTAAAACACATTTTCTAGAATAACATTTCTCACACTGTGTACATTTGTATGGCTTTTCACCTGTATGAATTCTTAGGTGTCTCTTTCGAAGATATAATGTGGAAAAGCACTTCTCACACTGAGAACACGTGTAGCTCTTATCACCTGTATGTATTCTCAGGTGTACATTTAAATCAGATTTGGTATAAAAACACTTCTCACACTGTGTACACTTGTATGGCTTTTCACCTGCATGAATTCTCAAATGTATTTTTAAATTAGATTTGGTATAAAAACACTTCTCACACTGTGTACACTTGTGTGGCTTTTCACCTGTATGAATTCTCAGGTGTGAATTTAAAGCAGATTTGGTATAAAAACACTTCTCACACTGTGTACACTTGTATGGCTTTTCACCTGTATGAATTCTCAAATGTATTTTTAAATTATATTTGGTATAAAAACACTTCTCACACTGTGTACACTTGTGTGGCTTTTCACCTGTATGAATTCTCACGTGTTCTTTTAAATGAGATTTGGTATTATAACCCTTCTCACACTGTGTACACTTGTATGGCTTTTCACCTGTATGAATTCTCAGTGTACTTAAATCAGATTTGGTATTATCACCTGTATTAATTTGACCTTTATTTCTACGAATTGTTTTCTTTTGAAAGAAATTCAAAAAGCTTGGGTTTTTACTTGAATTAATTATCATGGGTTCAATTATCATATTCGATCTCTGACAGTTTAAATGTTTGTTGCTACTCTTTGTACTTTTCTTTACAATTCTGGTCTCATTATTTATGTCACAGTGATGAGTTAAGTCCCCACATTGGGTCGGCAGATCATAATTTTTTTTTTCGTAGTTTGAGTTTGGCCCTCCTGCACATTGCCATGGTTCAGTCTGGCCTTTGTGATCAACACCAGCTCCATTCATCACAGTATTCATGACATCACTCACTAAACTTTCACTGGATTCACACTTCATTTTATCAGATTTAATATCAACACAGTTAATATCCTCTAAGTCACTGATATGTTCTGCCTTAAGGTATCCTCCATCATCAGTCTCTGTTTTGATTTGGTGCAGACTGGTTGCATATTCCAGCTCTGTACTGTCTTGGCTCTCCGTCTTAATAAGATCCCCAGTATGGGTGGAGCCCAGATCTGTTTCTATTTTAATCACTGATGTGTGTGTGTGGTGTACATCACTGACCCCGCTGTGTGCTGTAACACACTCTGGCTCCAGTGTGTTGATTTGCTCTTCTTTCTGTCTGATCCTGTGCTGCTCAGTGAGCTCTGGTAGTGTTGTCTCAGTGTCCTGTCTCAGACAGACTTCTGCCTGCATCATACTGCTGCTCAAAGGTGTGCAGAAGTGCAGCTCCTGGAGGGAAACAGGGGAAGGGATTTAGCCTTAATCAAACAGGTCCTACTGAAGCAGCTGACATTCTATACACTCTGCAGTCCTGCAGATGCCTGACTGATGGCCGTGGTAATTATACCACTTCATTCTACTATCAATATCTGCTACTAAATATGAAATAAATAAACAATTCTACCATTCATTGTACGTACATCAATGTCCTTTTCAAAATTCAGTGGTCAGTTATTTTCTTGGACAATCCTTTTGAGGTTGATTGATAATCTTTTTAATAGAGGACATTATAAGCTTCTCAACTGTGTTTACATGTCCCATCTGATGCTTGAAACAATAAAGGAATACCAAGCGCAACAGAAAGGTTAATTGTGACGCTACAGGTTTGTGCAATGAACGCCAATATACTCACAAATGTACATTTGCTCGGCAAAGTGATTTCCTCCTATGCATACAACTATTACTGCTACAAGTATATACTAAAATTTCAACTATGTTTTTCCACTCCACACTGTCTTGTGCCATATGGTTGATATGAAATTGAGTGCTATTCTCTAATGAGTGTGTTTCACATACTGTAGTGTAAGTGTTCATAGGTGGCTCAGTCATCTGGTTCATAATCTCTCTCTCACCCTAAATTTCCCTTACAAGCATGTATGTATGTATTTTCGGGTAAGTGAGGATTAAAGGGTAACAAAACACGCTGGTTTCACTAGACCCCGCCCCCTTTTGAAATTCGAAAAATGGCAAAATCTGGGCACGATAAGGTAATAATATAGGGGCTGAGCTCCAGGTATCATACTACGCCCCAGCAATTTTTTTTCACTAGTAGCCACTAGCCAGAGAGAATGACTGTTAGGTTATATGTTGCAAAGCAAACCTGTAGCATGCATATACTACAACTCCTGGCTCAACTATTTGACCCAAGTCCCCCCTTTCTGCAGGAAATACCACATACAGCAATAATATACCCTAAACCATAACCAACAAAATGTAAATAACTGCTCTCATCCACAGCAGCACGGCAGCTTGCACTGAACAGTGTCATGCAGTGCGAGTAATAGTTTGTTTACAAATAATATTCAACATAAACAGGCCAGCAAGTGCACAATGTGCAGAAAGTCAGCAACATGTGGATTCGACGGGCAGCAGACATGAATGTTAAAGTCCCCAACAATCAAAATTATATTGAATTTAGGCATGATAGAAGACAGGAGGTCAGAGAACTGTGCAATAAAATCCTTATTATATTTTGGCGGCCGGTAAATGAGGACAGCGAGAAGAGGATTAGCCTTTTTAGCCACTTTTAATAATTGTACCTTAAAGCTGTAGAATTGTTCAGCGTTCAGGAGCCGGCAATTATAATGTTTCTTAAAAACAGCAGCGTCCGGACTCCCTGGGGGTGCTAACAAAGTCCAATCCCCGGGAGGTGAAGAAATCATTCAGGACAAACGTCTTGTTGGATAGTGATCGCGTGTTGATCAACGCCATTTTAGTTGGGGCCAATTCCATAGCCATTACGGCCGCCCATACCAGCGGACGGAGGTTACGGTAATCCACTCCACCAGATTTAAAGCATGGCCTTGCGGGGAAGCCGCGGGGGGCGAGCTGTCAGTCTGGGACGGAGTCAGATGGAGGTATGGAGCGGGTTAGGAGAAAAACATCTCCAAAACACCTCCTCCTTTGCCCCGTTTTCGGGACCAAAAAGTAAACAATTGATATTTCTTTGTTTTGTTTTAACAATACAAATTCAGAAAATATCCACACCGTGCAGGCAACGCAGAGAGTAGCTCTCCATGTCCCTATCAGATACAGTTTTCATATGCTTTATACTATATATTTATTTTTAATTAAAAAAAATAAACTAGCTAGCTACTTGCTAAGCTAGACTGAAAAACGAACTATCAAGCTAACTATAAAAAAATATATACCAAAAATAAATAGGCTACTATAACTACAATATTCAAAAAAGCTAAACTGTAAGCTAGCTATATCGCTCGCTCGTTATCTCTATCTCCTCTCCACGCAGATCAACCGCTTCGCTGCCCGCCCTCGCTCCAAAATTTCAGGGTGTAGCCACCGAACTATTGGTGAGCGTAGCTGCACAGGTTTCTATTTCGTCATCGGGAGGAACATGTCAACTGGAGGAAATTTCTGGCCAATCACAGATTGAACGTGCAGTATAACGTTTTACCACTAGACACACTTTTGAGCCAGATTCTAAAAGCCTTTTTCCGCTGACTGCAGTAATTTGTCAAGATTTGGACCAGGATCAATCAGTAATCAACTTGCAAGATGTCTAAACCTCCAAGAGTCCCCAACTAGGGCTTAGCTACCAATACGCTGGTTTCCGGGGATTTGTGACGTCACAAGATCCTTAACATAAAAATGGGTGGAGTTGAGGTGGTCCTAGGGGTGGTCTCGGCTGGGCACGTGGTATAAAAACAGAGACCAACGTGTTTTTTTTCCTCTTTGAGACTGAGACCTTTGTACTGCTAACTAGCTAGTTCAAGTTCAAATGCGAATTGCTTTGTATTACTGCTAACGTTAATATTACGACTAATATCGAGCGACTAAGGCTACGTTCACACTGCAGGCCTCAGTGCTCAATTCCGATTTATTGCTCAGATCAGATATTTTTTGTTTGGCTGTTCACATAAATTATTTAATGTGGCCCATATCTGATTCCAGTGTGAACCGATTGCTCTCCTCAAATTAACAAAAACAAAAGACATAGCGCCTGTTACACAGCCTGCATAAATAAACAACAAGAAGGAAGTCATCAAAGTCACAGCTTCTGCGTTAATTTTAAAGTTGATGTGCAGTGGAGCTAATGATAAGGGTGAGGAGACAAGGGGAAAAAGCCAAGGTTTTTACTAGCTTTTTGTGCTGCCATGGCTGCTACTTCTGTGCAGAGTGACTCGTGAATGCGAGATCGGAGCCAGGAATGGGGGGACCGTGACATGTGCGGTTTCAGTGAAACTCAAGCAAGGCATGAAATGAACCTCGCCCACTCGCCTGGGCGAGTGATTATGAGGACGGGCGAGTTAAGAAAATGGAGCGCTCGGCCGTTTGGCTAGTGAGACTAGTCGATATAACATTTATAAAACGGATAGTTCCGGGATGCAGATTGGTCAATACAGTGTTCCAGCCGTGTTAAAATACACAATATAAAAAAGCTATCACACGACACATCTGTTCAACTTCATGTGTAACGTATAGCCTAACATCACTGCGCACCCTTAGATTAAACTATTGACACATTTATTGGACCGACAACCATAACGTAGGGCTGCACGATAATTATCGATTGCAATAACGGCCGTTGCCAGCATGTGGGGTATTGCCTTTTCGTCTTTTTTTCTTTTAATTATACTCGATGCGGTAGTAATCTAAACTTCAAAACCCGTGTGAAATTCTTCCGGGGAAAAAACGTCATCACTGTCTACTGCGTGTTGATAAGACGGACAATCACAGAAAGGCGTTGCACCTTTCGTGCGATTGACAAAAACACATCACATGATCACGTGAAAGCTGTACGACCTTGCTGCTGGTTGGCTGTCTTATCAACACTCAATAGATATCAGCGGTGATGTTTTTTTCTGGAAGCATTTAACGCAGCCTCTGAGGTTTGGATGTTTGCTGCCGTATATTGGGTATACTTAAAGAAAAAAAGAGGAAAAGAAAGGCACCCCACACGGTGGCAACGGCCGTTATCGCAATCGATAATTATCGTTGCGATATATTGTGCAGCCCTAACATAACGTTCGGTAAGCAGCTACATGAGAAAACCGTGAATAATGAATACCGTGCAACAAACCAAGACAATAATATGGACAGTTCTAACATTATTTTAAATCACAAAACGGTTAATGCAGATGTCCGCGAATGATATAAAAACGTTGCCTTATTATGGTGTATCGTTTGTGCCCAAAATAATCCACTGCTTTGCACATTTACCACTTATCTAAAATGACAACACATTGATAATATAATGTGAATCTGTTGATAACCTACCCTGTACAATAGTGCGTTAACTAGCCCATGCACTAACGTTCTAATGCCCTGCTAGCTACATCAAAAATGACGTAAAAAGTAACATTAATTCCGATCTGACAGACTGCGGTCGCTTTGACACAATCGGTTATGTATCGGCATCTAATACCATGGTCAAAATTCTGTCACACATTTGAGGAAAAAATCGGATCTGGGACACTTTTTACCTGCAGTGTGAACATAGCCATCGAGAGTTATTCATCTACAACGTCTTACTCAGGTATCTTTAGCTAACTTGCCTGCATTATGCCAAGGAGTCAGAGATGTATCATTCCTCAGTGTAACACCACCGGCTCTGTTAGCTTTCATAATCTGCCAAGAGATGGAATGTATCGATAAATTAGGTAATGCAAAGCAGTCTATTGTGTGTGAGTTTAGCCCCGTTTGGTCCAGAGAACTGGTAACTTAGCTAGCTAACTAGTTATCACTATCATTTATGAATAATGTTAGCTAATAAATGATAACAATTATCTCCGGACCAAGTGGAGCTGGGCGCTACAACCAGCCATGTTCAATATACTAACGTTACTGTGTGACTGGGTTTTGCTGTGTATTTGAATGCATTTAATAGTAACGTTACTTTAGGCAGACAAACAAGCTAACTTAGCTAGGTAACGTTAGCTCTACCATTCGGTTACATCCCCGCTCCTCTCCTCGATCGTGGAGACGTCGCTCAACCAAAACAGCCGGGGCGGCGGCTGCTGCTGCCAGTGGCTCGAATGAATACGGCTGTATTGCCCGAGCAACATCTTCGCGAGGAAGAGTCTTCCACCACAAAGGAATCCTTTCAAACTCCTCCACCTCAAAACTCCCTGCAGTACTGCTATCACTCTTGTCGCTTGCCATTTTGTTTGTTGTTTGTTTAGTTTTAGGGGGCCGAGTTCAATTTATTATGTTTCGAACTATGTCCACAAAACAATGTTGCGATGCAATGTTTGCTGCTATGTCTGCATATGACAAATGATTTATTGCCATCTCCTGTAGGCTCTCATAGGCATAATGTTATAATGCACTCATAATGACTGTGTAGTTAGCGAAAATGTTTTATGGGAAATGTTTCACAACAATATGTGAATGGTGACCTTAGGTCAGCCTGGCAAGGCATTAAAACCATGGCTTCCGTAAACCAGCAGGCTGACAAAACCAAGCAGGTTGTCAGTATTAATGGAGTCGATGATGTGGACTTACCAAACACTTTTAACTTGTTTTTCTCTCGGTTTGAAAGGTCGGATTTCACAGAAGATGTCTCTAAAATGAGGGATACTCTTGTGCCCCAAAAAGATATAGTGATATCTGAGAAGCAGGTTACATGCTTGTTTAAGAAAAACAAACACTAGGAAGGCTGCTGGCCCTGACGCCATCTGTGGTCGTACTTTGCGCCACTGTGCTGACCAACTTGGGGTGGTTTTTACAAAGCTTTTTCAAATGTGTGTTGACCGCTGCCAGTTGCCCGCTATATGGAAAACATCTTCCATTATCCCTATTCCAAAGGTTAAAAATCCCAGGGAATTAAGGGAATTTAGGCCGGTCGCACTAACATCCATTGTGATGAAAAATCTGGAGAAAATTTTAAAGGAAGAGGTCTCCCTGGTTTCAGGCAACTTGGATCCACTTCAGTTTGCTTACCAAACCTATAAAGGTGTGGAGGATGCTAAACTATTTATCCTAGACAAAGTCTATAAACACCTGGAGAAACCTAAATCTTATGCAAGAATTTTATTTGCTGATTTTTCCTCAGCTTTTAATAAAATGCAACCTCATATTTTAATTCAGAGGCTTACTTCTTATTTTAATCTGCCTGACCAACTCTCATTGTTATGTCTAAACTTTTTAATAGACCGTACACAGCGGGTTCTAGTTAATGGTAAGATATCCAATATGTTGGTCTCTAATACAGGTTCTCCCCAAGGTTGTGTACTGTCGCCTGCGTTTCATTTTGTATACTGACAGTTGCAGGTCTGGTAAAGATGGCAGCTATTTGATTATATCGACTAGTCTCACTAGCCAAACGGCCGAGCGCTCCATTTTCTTAACTCGCCCGTCCTCGCCCAGGCGAGTGAGCGAGGTTAATTTCAAGCCTTGCTTGAGTTTCACTTAAACCGCCCATGTCACGGTCCCCCCATTCCTGGCTCCGATCTCGCATTCACAAGTCACTCTGCACAGTAGCAGCCATGGCAGCACAAAAAGCTAGTAAAAACCTTGGATTTTTTCCCGTCTCCTCACCCTTATCATTAGCTCCACTGCACATCAACTTTAAAATGAATTACTTCCTTTTTGTCGTTTATTTCTGCAGGCTGTGTAACAGGCGCTATGTCTTTTGTTTTTGTTAATTTGCACGGGTCATTTGAGGAGAGCAATCGGTTCACACTGGAATCAGATATGGGCCACATTAAAAAATTAATGTGAACAGCCAAACAAAAAAAATCGGATCTGAGCAATAAATCGGAATTGAGCACTAAGGCCTGCAGTGTGAACGTAGCCTTAGTAGCTCGATAGAAGTCGTAATATTAACGTTAGCAGTAATACAAAGCAATTCGCATTTGAACTTGAACTAACTAGTTAACAGTACAAGGGTCTCAGTATCAAAGAGGAAAAAAAACCCGTTGGTCTCTGTTTTTATACCACGTGCCCAGCCGAGACCACCCCGAGGACCACCTAAACTCCACCCATTTTTATGTTAAGGATCTCGTGACGTCACGAATCCCCGGAAACCAGCGTTTTGGTAAGCCTTCACAAAAACTCATATAAAACTATTTTGACTAAACATGAGATTTTCGGTCATAGACAGTTGTGTATGATTATAATCTAACCCAAAACATCGGTTTTCAATGGGAAAAGTCGGTTTTTAACTGCAGTATCACTTTAAGACTTTCTATTTAGTCAAAACGATTTAAACATTAGAAAGCATACATTTAAAGAGGAAAACCTCTTAAATTGCTGGAACCAGCGTTTAGCGCAATGCATGCTTTCAAGCTAGAAAAACGAATTTACCTAAATATGTGCTGTTCATTGATCACTTCGCATGACATAGTTAATTAACGCATTTTGCGTCAGCACAAATGTGGATATAGCCTAGTAAAATGCTGCACAAGTTTATTTACCTATTCGTCTTGGTTATTGGGAAATTCAATTGTTTGGCTATCTGGCAAATTATAGGCTACAGAAAAATATTGAGACACGAGTAGCCTAATAATCCTTTTAAACGCAAGATTAAGGTAGAGAACGTGTAGCCTACATCCCACAGTACGCTACTCTGTTACTGCATAAAGCAATTTGCTAAACCATTAAATCCAAAATAGCAAACAACTACTTGATTAACCTGTATTTATTAGCCTATAGACCCATTTCTTGTTTGTAAACAAAAGAGGATGCGCGCGCAACCCTGAGGCAAAAAGTGTATCACCTCGGCAGGCTATCATAATGCGGTGGACTTGATCATCAACGATTTAACGGACTAAATGCATCTAATTTTGTCTCTGGTTCTTTTATTTCACTTTCATCTTGGCACAGCGATACAAATTATAGCTAGCGTTAGTCTTATTGCAACTTTTCTGTAACTTTCTTTTTCTGTAACGTTAACTTAAGATAGCATATTTAGCTATACCTTATTTACCTTATTAATGAGTGCAAGCTAGCTAACCGTTGACAAGTTAACTTATTTTTTAATGTTAGTCCAATTCAATAACTCGGACATATAGGATACACCACATTAGGGCTGTCAGGTCGAAATTCAAAAGTCGAATACAGGTCGACTATGTAAAAATTATGAACAGGTCGACTGCCAAACCATCAGTCGATCGCAAATCTCGCGATACACATCATAAAATCATGGCGGACGAAGATGAGCAGCAGACCATTATTACTCCTCAACATTTAAGAAGCGATGTTTGGAAAGTGTTCGGATTCCGTTCTACTAAAGGCAAGATTCTACAGAAAGACGTTGTCGTCTGTAGAATTTGCAAAGAGGAATTTAAATATCACACAAGTACGAGTAATATGAGGGTCCACATTCAAAGCACACACCCGGTGCAGTTTGCAGAGCTAGCGTCAGCGGTGGAGCCAGCAGCTAAACAGGCGCGGGTGACAAACTATTTCTCTCCGTCTTCAACAAAAGCGTTGCCTGCTGCTCGCCAAGCTGCCATAATGAATAAACTAGTACATTTCATTTGCAAGGACATTCGACCCATAAATGTTACACAGGGTGTTGGATTTCGGGAATTAATCCACGAGTTAGAGCCACGGTATACAATTCCAAGCCGTGCAACTATCACAGATCGCATTGCAAAACTATGTGACGCGACCAAACAAAGTCTTCGCACAACCCTCAGTGACAAATATGTTGCGTTGACGACTGATGGCTGGACATCGATGGCAAATGACGCTTATGTGACTGTTACTGCGCACTACATAGATGATGAATGGGAGATGAAGGACGTGGTTCTTAAAACTACGGAGATAACGACCGACCACAAAGCTGAGAATGTCGCCGCATGCATTGGGGAAATACTGGACGAGTACAGCATTAAAAGAGAAGCAGTTATCGCTGTTACTACAGATAATGCTAGCAATTACATAAACGCTGTGGAGAAACATCTTGGAGCCGTGAGTGTGCCGTGTGTTGCACACACAATCAACCTCGCAGTGCAAAAAGGACTGGCCGTGAAAGCTATTGGAACCCCCATTAGCAGACTCAAGGCTACAGCGCTTCACTTTAATAAATCAACAACAGATAGCTACCGTCTTGAGAACAAGCAGATGCAGCTCGAAGTCAAACCAGCGAAACTGATAAACGATTGCCCGACTCGTTGGAACAGCACCTACGACATGGTGTGCCGGGCGGCAGAGCAACAAGTGCCTGTGGCTGCTGTTATCATGGACAAAAAACTGGCTCATCTTGAGCTTAGCACCAACGAGTGGACAGTGATGGAAAAGGTGAGACATGATGAGCTCAGAATATATAAAATAAATATAATACAAAAGCCTAGGCATTATAAATAGCGCCTGGTTATTTTCGCTGTGTGTGAGCTAGTCTGTGATTAAGGTAGAATATATGGTTTAAGAATATTTATTTTTCTGTAGGTGTGTGACGTGCTCAAACCATTCAAGGTGGCAACTGAGGCACTGTCGACAGACACATACCCAACAGCATCAGCTGTGCTGCCACTCCAGCACATCCTGGTGTCACAACTCAACCAACCAACCACAGATGATCCAAATGCCATTAAAGAAATGAAATCAAAGATTGTCACAGATCTCGCAAAACGGTATAACGAAGAGAAGCGGGCTTTTTTGCTTTTAAATACAGCCAGCTACCTCGACCCACGATTCAGTCGCTTGATTCATCTGACAGAGGATCAAAAGAACAAGGTACGCGAAAAAATTGTGGATGAGTTGACAACAGAGGAGGGGGAATCCGAGATTGAGTCCACATCGGAAAATAGGCCTTCACATGAACCACGCACGGGGAGAAGAACAGCTTTGGATGCGTTGGGGGATCTTTTTGGCGATAGCTATTGTAGCTCTACTGGGATGACGACACAGACAACACTAATTGTTCAGCAAGAGATGGCCATGTACGAGAGGGAGGCACCACTACCTGCAGACAGCAATCCACTTCAGTGGTGGAAAACATCAGGCTCTGTCAGGTACCATCACCTCGCACAGCTGGCACACAGATATTTGTGCATCCCGGGCACATCTGTCCGCTCAGAGCGCGTATTTTCCACTGCGGGAAATATAGTCAACAAAAAGCGCTCCGCTCTGGACCCAGAGAATGTTGATCGACTGGTGTTCTTGGCGAACAATCTCTAGGCTATTACCCAAAGTTTAGCAATATTGTTAAGCCCTTAAACAGATACGCCGAGGCAAAGTATTTGAAATATGAGATGCCTAGATGACCTGTATTTATTTTCGACAACATTATTTATTATTTCCCCATATACACGTCTTCCTTTAGGGTTATTATTGCTTGTTGCTTTTCAAATTGTGCAATTACCATCGTTGGTATGTACGATATTTGAAATGGTATGTGCATGTTGATCGCTTGTTCTTGGTGATCAATCAAGTTAACCACCAAAGTTTAGCAATGTTATATGGCTGCACTAAAGAGACGCCGAGGCAATTTATTTTATTTTGAAATAAGAGAACTAGAGGCTATTTATTTTTCTACATTTTTTCTACAAGTTTCATTATATGCTGTAAAGAAACCATTTTTGCTTTTATGGTCATCTTGTTGTTTTCAAATATTGCAATTACCATCGTTGGTTTATGAAATGGTATTTTACAATCGTTGGTATATTACATTGTATTTTGCCATCGTTGGTGTATGAAATGGTATTTTGTCAAATTCTCCGTTTTGCACGTTATTTGTAACTTGTGCTGCAGTCGGACGCAGATGAGATGATGTAATAAATTGTATTTTTTTAATCTTGGGAGACTTGGCATTTATTTTGTCCGCTTTCTTTGATTATGGTCAAACACCACTTCTACAGTATATGATTTTGCCATAACAAAAGCACAGCGCTATGGTTTTCTATCGGTTATTTCCCTCTAGTGGATAAAACACGCAACGCACCTGGTAATTCTAAGCGTTCTTAGCACGACTTGCGTAATATAATATGTAAGCCTACATAGTCGACTATCGTTCGACTATTGATCATTTCCGTGTAGTCGCATTCGACCTGTATTCTCAGGGAAATTGACAGCCCTACACCACATTCACAATTTTTAAAAACGAGTATAACGTTAGTCTGTTTGAAATGTATTTAGCCTAGTGTAACTTCTGTTAATGCTGTTATTAACGTGTTTGGCCAGATAGGATGACTCTACATAGCCTGTCTAGCAGCTATGTTACTTAACACACACAAAGGTGGAGCAGCTGACAACTATTGTGCCAGTAAATTGTTTGTGTGATGATGTGTTGAAAACTTAATGTTTATCTATAGCCACAACAGAAAAGGCACCAGTAGGCTACCACCAGCGTTTTCTTCTGTAATGGTGAGCTAGCCTGCGTAGGCTACCGAACCCTGTTATCGGGCAAAAAACTGAAACTTTTGTGAACAACAAGGCTACGATACTGATATTATTTGGGCACATAATGATAATGTTACTATTGAACATATTATATTTATTAGATTCAAAAAACAATAAGATAACTTTTAAGCCAATAAACATGTAAGTTAGACGTGACCGGTAGTTTTTCAACCAAGACAGTAACATTACAGTGGCTAGCTAACGCTAGTCTAGACACAGACAGACCACATGCCCCCGGTTCACAAATCACAGGGTATTCAAAAAAAGAAGGTGACCAAGACCCACCTCAGCTCATCTACGCTGGCAAACTAACATTACGGTTAGTCCACCCAATTAGATAGCACGCTAAAGTAAATAATGCACAGCGCCTGTTGTCAAACCGGGTACAGGTAACTAGCAATAACAGCAGCTCGGTGTTAAATATCGACCTGTGTCTTGACGACATGAACATATAACCATGCATGCAGCAAGACCTTTTACTTTTTATATCTCATGGCCAACTCGCTAAAATGGTAGGTATCCATTTCTGCATTGTTAGCACATTCATTACCAAGCCATTATGCTAGGTTCGCTGTCACTTGCATACCTTAGTATTACATTCTAACGTAATTTGATATTGGTTCAAAATAGTCTCATGTAATTTGATATTGGGTCAAAATAGTCTCACGTATGTTCTCTGTCATGGTTACCCCACCTAACGTTACTCCATTTGCTTCAAAACCACAGCTATACGGTCAGCTGTTCATTCAATTGAGTGCCTAATTTATATGATGAGGTGGCAGCATAACATAGCCTACTTCAGGACATTTACTAAATTGAATAAGTATTACACATATTTACACCAAACTGTTTAGCTATCTCAGTGTTGATGTAACTAAGATATTCGATGTCAAACAAGTGTCTTTCATCATCCATTTCAGCTTCTACAATTACAAGTTGATGTTGATTTCTTTTGCAATATTGAATATTCTGCCCCAGTGTTGCATGCGCACCTCTACTGTGACGTTGGTGAGAAACCGGTCTATAGGCTACACCGTCTTTTCCATTCTGTATGGGCTTTTTAATGTATACCGCGATAAACATTAACGTGATTATCACTGAACAGGACGTTCGATGTGAATTGTGGGTAATATGAGCTTGCAGGGGCTGAGTCCCAATCCAGTTTTTGCTCCACCCTCGTAAACTTCACTTGCAAACTTCACTTGGGGGAATCCCTTTTGAGACCAGGATGTACCCTCGCGGTCTCCATTTTAAGTGCGAGTCCAATCCGTTAGAAATCCAAGTGAAGTGTGTGACATAGCCCCTCCATCCTCAACTTTTCTCAAGGGAACGAGTCTGCAAAAGAGTAGACTCTGCAAGCTCATATTACCCACAATTCACATCGAACGTCCTGTTCAGTGATAATCACGTTAATGTTTATCGCGGTATTATACATTAAAAACGCATACAGAATGGAAAAGACGCTGTATAGGCTAATAAATACAGGTTAATCAAGTAGTAGTTTGCTATTTTGTATTTCATGGTTTAGCAAATTGCTTTATGCAGCAACAGTGTAGCATACTGTGTGATGTAGGCTACCAGGTTCTCTATCTTAATCTTGCTTTTAAACGGATTATTAGGCTACTCGTGTCTAAATATTTTTCCGTAGCCTATAATTTCCCAGATAGCCAAACAATTTAATTTCGCAATAACCAAGACGAATAGGTAAATAAACTTGTACAGCATTTTACTAGGCTTTATCCACATTTGTGCTGACGCAAAATGCGTTAATTGACTATGTCATGCGAAGTGATCAATGAACAGCACATATTTAGGTAAATTCGTTTTTCTAGCTTGAAAGCATGCATTGCGCTAAACGCTGGTTCCAGCAATTTAAGAGGTTTTTCTTTCTTAAGAGGTATGCTTTCTAATGTATAAATCGTTTTGACCAAATCACAAACTTCACTTGGCTTTCTAACGGATTGGACTCACACTTAAAATGGAGACCGAGGGTACATCCTGGTCTCAAAAGGGATTCCCCCAAGTGAAGTTTGCAAGTGAAGTTTACTAGGGTGGAGCAAAAACTGGATTGGGACCATAGACTGTATAAAAATAGATTGGGTCGCAGCCATGATATGTGGAGGTTGGTGAGAACCACTAGATTGAGTGCTAGGCGCGCCCACGTGTCAGTTTAAATTCTTTGTATTTTTTTTGTAAATGCCTATATCGGCCACGTCATCCTTTACTACCGATACAGTATGGTCCAGAAACGCAATTATCGACCCGATATATCGGACGAGTAACCATAGCCTTTTTCAACTCTAGCATAGTAAGAAAAGCATTAATCTCATCATCAGTCCTCCTTTCTCGTGAGAGCCTCGTTGTTCTCTGATCTAGTATTTTCTCTTCCGCTTTTACCTTCCTCTGACACGTTATTAGAGCTATGAACTTTAACAAAAGTCCTTATCATTAGCTCCACCTTTTCTTTATTAGTTACTGCTACCTCTTCCCTATTTTTAAGTACTGGATAACTCCACTCTCTCCTATCTCCTCTTTTTAAGACATCTTTTTAATCATTCCCCATACCTCTCCCACTGACGTTGCTTTCCCAAAACTTTCTCCAGTATTCCCCTTTTGTCTGCCTCAAGGCTGCTAGAGTGTTTAAAACAGGGAGCATACACGTACACAGACGGATAGTCCTGCGGATTGTCTGCTGACTTTTGCCTTTCATCGTCGAGCCCCCATTTGTAGACTACTTTTCCCATAATTTCCGTGCGCAAATTGCAAACAATAATGGCGTTGTAATTCGACAATCTAAAATGAATTCTACAATCATGTGCACCAATTCTACAATCTACTGCCACATTACAAACATAAACATAAACTTCTTATATAGATTAGTGAATGGAAAGTAAAACGTGCTGGCAAACAAAACAAACAGAACAGTTAAAGCATACAATTACAGGGAGAATTTAAAAGAAATAACGTACCCCTATTTGTTGATGACTCAATTGCTTCGACTCATTAGTTTGTTTATCACAATGGAATGTAATTCTTGGCGACGACTGTTCCCAAACTTCGCCCAGTTTGGGTAGTTCAACAGAGCAGCCCCGAATCAATGGAAGCTCCCCCCAATAACAAACGAACTTCCGGTACACAGTCTGGACCAGCCTTCTTCTTCTTTGTGGTTTTTGGCGGATTGTACACCAACTTTAGGTGCATACCGCCACCTGCCGTACCGGAGTATGTAGAACAAGATCCCAAAAAAAAGTATATACAGTATATATATACTCTCCCCTCTTTCCCTTTCTTTATTCTATAATATTAAATTAAGTTCATAAATAAAATTATAAGTGTAAAGAAAAATTCTATATTCTATTAAACAATCCTGTGCCTATTAGGAACTCTATTATCCCTCTCTGTACTTCCCACACCTTATCTCCATTTGTTCATAGTATCCCTTCCAAATCCCAACCTCGTCCAACGTCTCTTACCCTTTGTTGCAAACGCACCCTTTCTTCTTTATATTTGATACAATGCATTATTACATGTTCAGTATTTTCAGTTGTATTACAATGTGCACAAACATGTGAATTTACTTTACCCAATAAAAATAAAGTTTTATTTAAACCAGTGTGGTCGAATCTTAATCTGGATATAACTACCTCCTCTCTTCTGCTTCGCCCTTTACCTTTCTGTGCTCTAACAGACTTTTGTACAGTATAGTATGTTCTACCCTTACTGTCCTTGTCCCACTTTTTCTGCCAGCATTCCGATATTTCCTTTTTAATTAATGCTTTACCTTCTCCTATTCCAAATGCTATATTAATTATGTGCGTCATATTTAGTGATCTTTTTGCCATCCTGTCTGCAATTTCATTACCCTCTAACCCCACATGTGCAGGTACCCAGAAAAATATTGTTTCTATTCCCATTCTCTGTGTTCAACATTGGAACATTTCATATATTAGGTCTTCCCTAATTGAGTTCATCATCTGTAGGCTAAAAAGAACTGCTGCAGAATCAATGCACAGCACCACCCTGTCTGGTCTCACTTCTTCCACCCATTGGAGACTAACAATCACTGCCATCATCTCAGCTGTATAAACTGATAATTTATCATAAATTCTCTTTCCTATGTGTATTTTAAATTGTGAAATATACACTCATATTCCTACGTGGTCATTTTGATCTTTTGATCCGTCAGTATATACAGATCCTTTCCAAAAAATTTGAATATCATGGAAAAGTTGTTTTTTTCCATAATTCCATTCAAAAAGTGAAACTTTCATAGATTATAGATTCATTACACACAGTGTGAAATATTTCTAGCCTTTATTTGTTTCATTTTTCATAATTTTGGCTTACAGCTCCAGAAAACCTCCAAAACAGTATTTCAAGAAATTAGAATAGTGTGTCGAAAATCAGCATTTACTTCAGTTATTTCAGAGAATGAGTGGAGTGGCTGGACTCGAGGAATCCGACAGTTGTAGCCCATGTCCCGGATACGTCTGTACGTGGTGGTTTTTGAAGCACTGACTCCAGCCTCAGTCCACTCCCTCTGCATCTCCGCCAAATTTTGGAATCGTCTTTGCTTGACAATCCGCTGAAGCCTACGGTCATCTCTTTTGCTTGTGCACCTTCTCCTGCCACATTTTTCCCTCCACCAAACTTTCTATTGATATGCTTGGACACTGCACTCTGTAAACAGCCAGCCTCCTTAGCGATGACCTTTTGTGACTTACCCATCTTCTGGAGGGTGTCAATGATGGTCTTCTGGCCAATTGTCAAGTCTGCAGTCTTCCCCATACTGAACCAAACTGAGATAAACTTTGCAGGTGTTTTGAGTAAATTAGATGATAGTGTGACACTCAGTCTAAAACATTCATTCTCTGAAATAACTGAAGTAAATGCTGATTTTCGACACACTTCTAATTTCTTGAAATACTGTTTTGGGGGTTTTCTGGAGCTGTAAGCCAAAATTATGAAAAATGAAACAAATAAAGGCTAGAAATATTTCACTTTGTGTGTAATGAATCTATAATCTATTAAAGTTTCACTTTTTGAATGGAATTATGGAAAAAAAAAAAAAACTTTTCCATGATATTCTAATTTTTTGGAAAGGATCTGTACATGCCAAACCCCGTTCTGTTGCTTTTTGTGTCTTTTGATCCATCCGTAAAAATTTGGAGGCAACTTCCCTGCTGAAAGTTCCAGTTTAAACCTAGGCTGGTCAAGTTGGTTTAAGATGTATTTTCGACACTTTTAGCTGGTTTTAGCTGGTACACATTTTTCCTCCCCTGTGAAAGCAAATGTAAAATGAACACTCCTGAAGATAAACTAAGAGAATCAGATAAGTTTTAAATTATGTATTTGGCCAAGTAACTTTTAATGGGGCTTAACTACCAGACGTCCACCCACATATTGGGACTACAAATCTTGCTTTCCTGCAAAAGAAAAAAGATTCTAATAAGGAAGGGTGAAATGGATACAGAAAAATCCTCGTAATTGAATCAGATGAGTTAACTGTACTCACTCATAGAACTGTTGCAGGGGTTTAACTACTTTACATCTTTTTGCATATTTACAAGAAAAAAAAAAATCCTTAAAAAGAATAGTATTCAACCTCAGTAAAAGTGGGGTAAAAAGGACTCCTCTGAATGCCCAGAAATGGAATCAGTCAAGTTGTAGCATATAATTTGCATATTAGTTATTACTTTTGAGATGTGAATAAAAATAATCGTAAAAGCCTTGGTATGTGCACATTATTAATAATAATAATAACTCTATTTGTATAGCACTTTTCAGGTTGGACAGGTTGACAGACGAGGTCAGGCAAGAGTCCCCGTGGACCATGATGTTTGCAGATGACATTGTGATTTGTAGTGAGAGTAGGGAACAAGTGGAAGAAAGCCTGGAGAAGTGGAGGTATGCACTGGAAAGAAGAGGAATGAAAGTCAGCAGAAGTAAGACAGAATATATGTGTGTGAATGGGCGGGAGGATGGGGGGGTTAGGATGCAAGGAGTAGAGGTAGCGAAAGTGGACGAGTTTAAATACTTGGGGTCAACTGTACAAAGTAATGGGGATTGTGATAGAGAGGTGAAGAAGAGAGTTCAGGCTGGGTGGTGTGGTTGGAGAAGAGTGACAGGAGTGATCTGCGACAGAAGGGTACCAGCAAGAGTGAAAGGGAAGGTCTACAGCAGGGTAGTGAGACCAGCTATGCTGTATGGGTTAGAGACGGTGGCACTGACAAAAAGACAGGAGGGGGAGCTGGAGGTGGCGGAGTTGAAAATGCTAAGATTCTCCCTGGGAGTGACAAGGATGGACAAGATCAGGAATGAGTACATCAGAGGTACAGCTCATGTTGGGCAATTTGGGCAAAAAGTGAGAGAGGCAAGACTGAGGTGGTTTGGACATGTGCGGAGGAGGGAGGTGGGGTATATTGGGAGGAGGATGCTGGACATGGAGCTGCCAGGCAAGAGGAGGAGGGGAAGGCCCAAAAGGAGGTTCATGGACACGGTGAAGGAGGACATGCAGGCAGTGGGCGTGACGGAGGACGAAGCACAGGACAAGAACAGATGGAAACAGATGATCCGCTGTGGCGACCCCTAACGGGAACAGCTGAAAGAAGAAGAAGAAGAAGTATAGCACTTTTCACACAAAGCATGCAGCTCAACGTGCTTTCACATTCCAGCACAGAACAGAAAATACAAATGATAATAAAATAGAGAAATAAAAATGAGAGCAATAAAAGAAACACAATACTGGTTGGGCCCACAAGACAAATACCTCAACAAGTACTCCAACAGCAATCAGCTTGCTACCTGCTATCTGCCGTGCACAGTACATACAATCTTTAGCCCCTTAGCCTCACCGTGTAACATTATTTCATACACAATTCATATGTAATATTGAAAAATAGTGAGTGAAACAAAGACCCTCAACTGATAGCTCAGATAAAATATACATCTGAAGTCCAATGATCAGCTTTAGCTCACATACACATTACACCCTCTACATTGGCAGTAAAATAACTCAAGACTGGTATTGTCTATTCGAATTCATTTTCAAAATACAATCTTCCAATACACATTACCACATTTCTTCTTACAGTACAACAGTTTTCACATAATTTCTTTCAAACAAATTGTCAATTTCATCATCACAAAAAATCCCCTTCAATCTCCAAGGAATTACATTTGACAATTTACAAAGATTTAAAATTACATTTTTAAAAGAACAAAACAGTAGCGAACACTTGTGATAAAAATAAAATGACATCCTAGTTTGTCCCAGTCATTGGCCTGTGTCATAAGACATCTGTTAAAAATATGATTAGTAAGTAATATCAGAAGGAAAACTACACATACGCAACTATACACATTGCAACATGGTTGGTTTACCACCTTTTATTCACTTCTTGAACTGAAGTAACAATTTGGAAACCACAACAGGGTGGTTTGTTTTCAAAAAAGACTTCCCACACAAAGTACATGAAGTAAAGCGGGGCGAGGTACTGTACGTCTGCGGCTAACAGCTGCCTCTCTGTACTGGCCGAGGGTTCACACACCCAGGCTAGCTGTGGCCACAGGCCTCTCTGTACTGGCCGAGGGTTCACACACCCAGGCTAGCTGTGGCCACAGGCCTCTCTGTACTGGCCGAGGGTTCACACACCCAGGCTAGCTGTGGCCACAGGCCTCTCTGTACTGGCCGAGGGTTCACACACCCAGGCTAGCTGTGGCCACAGGCCTCTCTGTACTGGCCGAGGGTTCACACACCCAGGCTAGCTGTGGCCACAGGCCTCTCTGTACTGGCCGAGGGTTCACACACCCAGGCTAGCTGTGGCCACAGGCCTCTCTGTACTGGCCGAGGGTTCTCACACCCAGGCTAGCTGTGGCCACAGGCCTCTCTGTACTGGCCGAGGGTTCACACACCCAGGCTAGCTGTGGCCACAGGCCTCTCTGTACTGGCCGAGGGTTCACACACCCAGGCTAGCTGTGGCCACAGGCCTCTCTGTACTGGCCGAGGGTTCACACACCCAGGCTAGCTATGGCCACAGGCTCCCACAAGCATCTCCAGTCCACCCACAGTCGCTAAGCGGCTAACGGCTTGGCAGCCTCCAACTCTGCCGGGCTGCTAATTAGCGTCGGCTGCAGTAACCACCTATGGGAAATGCGTTTTTAGTAGGTTCACTGTGGCCTGCCTGGAGGACTGCCTTTCCAGCGATGCTGATGCATATCTTCAACCCCCTTCAGAAGCGCTTCTGCCTGTAGACCTCCTCTTCACAAGGATACTGCTGAATGGGTGCATATACGGTATATTACACAATACCACTTTTAACACGCTCAAAAACGAATTATGAAAAAGATAGCCTACCTAACCCACTCCCTTTTAAATTCAACTGCTTCGTCATCCCTTAGATACGTCTCCTGGAAGATAGTTTATACTCCAGCTAAGCACACTGCAATTGACCTGTCCTGTCTTGAACCTGTACAAGTCCCATAGTTTACAACATGCTAAACTGGCATCCCAATGTAATTTTCACCAACTCGCATCACAAGTCCATAGTAGCTACCGTTTAGTCTACAAGCATTGGCGGGGATGCGCATAACGTGTGCTCGTTTGCTGAAAAGTAATTCACTAACCATTCTATAACATACCTAAACAATGCAACAAATATGCAATTCAGCATATTTCTTGGATTTACACATTTTCCACAGATTCATTTAGTGAACAAGCGCAAGTGATCTACAAGGTGACACCCAAGGCCGTATTATAGACCAGGCAACCAGGGAACATGCCCCCGGGCCCTGTGAAGGCCCCGAAATTTTCAAAGTACCCGCGTTTATGTTCAATGCATTTCACAAAATGATATCACTAATATAAATCAAATCTGCCCAGATGGGAGGACCCCTAGCCATGTCCTCTTCTACGAGGGCCTTTAGCCACTGTCTCTTCTACGAGGGCCTTTAGCCACTGTCTCTTCTACGAGGGCCTTTAGCCACTGTCTCTTCTACGAGGGCCTTTAGCCACTGTCTCTTCTACGAGGGCCTTTAGCCACTGTCTCTTCTACGAGGGCCTTTAGCCACTGTCTCTTCTACAAGGGCCTTTAGCCACTGTCTCTTCTACGAGGGCCTTTAGCCACTGTCTCTTCTACGAGGGCCTTTAGCCACTGTCTCTTCTACGAGGGCCTTTAGCCACTGTCTCTTCTACAAGGGCCTTTAGCCACTGTCTCTTCCACGAGGGCCTTTAGCCACTGTCTCTTCTACGAGGGCCTTTAGCCACTGTCTCTTCTACGAGGGCCTTTAGCCACTGTCTCTTCTACGAGGGCCTTTAGCCACTGTCTCTTCTACGAGGGCCCCAAGCCAAGGTCTCTACTATGAGAGCCTTTAGCCACTGTCTCTTCTACGAGGGCCTTTAGCCACTGTCTCTTCTATGAGGGCCTTTAGCCACTGTCTCTTCTACGAGGGCCTTTAGCCACTGTCTCTTCTACGAGGGCCTTTAGCCACTGTCTCTTCTACGAGGGCCTTTAGCCACTGTCTCTTCTACGAGGGCCTTTAGCCACTGTCTCTTCTACGAGGGCCTTTTGTCACTGTCTCTTCTACGAGGGCCTTTAGCCACTGTCTCTTCTACGAGGGCCTTTAGCCACTGTCTCTTCTACGAGGGCCCCAAGCCAAGGTCTCTACTATGAGAGCCTTTAGCCACTGTCTCTTCTACGAGGGCCTTTAGCCACTGTCTCTTCTACGAGGGCCCCAAGCCAAGGTCTCTACTATGAGGGCCTTTAGCCACTGTCTCTTCTACGAGGGCCCCAAGCCAAGGTCTCTACTATGAGAGCCCCAAGCCACGGTCTCTTCTATGAGCTATTGGGTGTGGTTGGTTGTGCCCAAGCGCATTACAGCAGCACTACCCGTACGAATTCTGCCGCCAATATGGCTGGATCCAGTATTTCTAAAGTTTTTCCCTTTGTAGTGACAGTCTAGCGTGGCAGTTTTTGATGAAAAAAATAAATACATGAATTTTTTTGCTCATATACTGATACACAATCATTATCTTTTTTGGATACTGGTTTAATTTTCTATTTTTCATTGCCAATAAAAAAAATCAATTTATACCATACCTAAAACACTACTGTCTAACAGCAGCTCTCAGCGTCATTCGAAGTGATCAATAAAACAGCTGTATCGGAAAATTTTAAACGATGCCACAGCTTTAATAGAGATATTTGTTGAATAGTTTCATTGGTACTTGGATACAAATGATTCATATGCCTACCAACAGTCAAAAGAATGTAATATAATTTATACATTACACCGTTGTTGATGATGACGATGATGATGATGATGCTGAATATGGTGATGAGTATCAATGACTGTTAATAATGTTCTTGCAAATGTTAATAAACATAGACTAAAAAGGTATGAAGTATTGCAGATAATGGCATTTTGTGCTTCGCTTGATCTTATAAGCGATTCTACAGAAATGGTGTAAAATGCAGTCCCCATCCAAAAAATATTAAAATATGCAGTTCATTGTTGAAATATAATTTAGATATTAAAACAATGTGTGTAAACATTTGCCTACAAGGCAAATTGCTCCTGAGAAAGCAAATTTGCAATGAACTACTCTTGAAGGTAAAGTAAGAGATTCAGTTGAGTTTTAGTGTACGCATTTGCCATAGGAACCTTTGCTAGGGTGTAACTACCACATATCCACCAACCTGGGGCTACAAATCTCTCGCATGCAAAATAAAAGATTAATCTCAATAAAAGAAGCCTGGAATGGATTCCTCAGAATGTCCAGCAACTGGACCAGTTTACAAGAAAACATATTTATCTTAATTTATTTATCTTTTAAAAAAGCAGACGGATTGAAATTATTGAAATAATTAATACAATTCACACTCCACACAAGTCTAAATGTATTTCTTGCACAATTAGTGTAATAAGTTATGTGCAAAAGGAATTAAACTACATTTATAAACATGGGAAAGGAAAGAAGAAAGCAATACACAGTGAAGAACATACAGAAATGTCCATGGCATGAAGGCCTTGCTATGTGCACATTCACAATGTCAAATTATTTCATACACAATTCATTTACACAACATTGAAAAATAAAGAGTGAAACAATGATCCTCAACTGATATCTCAGATAAAACATATTGTCTAAAGCTTTAGCTGACATACAGCCTGTACATTTAGTTTGGTTTGGTCAAAAGCCACAAAAGACAGGAAATTCAAATAAGCACCTCCAAGCCAAACTGAAGCTCTCTACGCTATCAGAGATTTCCAGTACTCCATGTCTGACTGCTATACAGTTCTGTAGCTATGTTGGTCTACTGTATTTCAAACAACATGTACTCATCACTGGGCAGATTGGTTCAAACCTTCTCTCAAAGAGCTTTAATTCATGCTCTTCAAAATACTAAGTCACTTACAAGTGCTGCATTTGGCTATAGAGGTCCCACTAGAGTAGGTTTAGGCATAGGCTATAGATCTATAATGCACATTTGTACATTAAGAGCAGCACAATAGTATATGATTCTGTAGGTGATGCTGATCATTATACTCTACTAAGTATCACTTGTTGCTGGCGTGCATAAAATCAGCAGTATTTCATTTTGACTTATACCATCATAGATTCTACTCTTAATTTGCAGATTAGAATCATCCATACAAAGAGTAGCCTATACTGGACATGTGGCCGAGGTTTATACCACCACCACCCATGAAAATCACTCATGTACCTAAATAGCATGAAATATATGAAACCGTGCACCGTTGACATACAGAGTAGTAGTCTATAAGATTTAAGTCATAACATAACAATGTAGGCCTAATTGTCCTGATGTCATATGTAGTGAAGTTCAAAGGGTAGAAATAAAAAAACAATAGGTGAAAGTATACATTGAATAACCTAATGCAACCACAGCATACAATTATGCATCTACTCATATAGCTTTAGAATACGTCTAAAAAGGATTTGAAATTTAAACAGATTGAAGGATTTCTATCCGCCTTTTAAAAGCTATCTACAAATATTATCAAATGTTAGCTATCAATATTGGTATGAGGTATAAGAGGAATAGAGAAATAGCCTACACAAAACTGCAATAGGGAAATACAAAACCTTTTAATACAGGTCACTATCATGGGTGACAGCACATAGAGAATTTCCTGTTTTTTTTTTGTTTTTTTGTTATTAATAACTAAAAAGCTTTTCACCTGCATGAATTATTTTCTGGCAATTATCTTCCTGGGAATACTTCCCACACTGAGATCGTTGGTAGAATTTTTACCTAAATAAATTTTTTGGCGAATATTGAAATTAGATTTAAATATAATAATAATAATAATAGATTTGCTTTGAAAACTTCCCACTATGTACACATTTGAACTTTCTGGTGGCCATTTAAAATAGATTCCATACGAAAGGCTTTTCATCTGAAAGAATTCTCTGGTGGCTATTGAAATAACTTACTTTGAAAAAGCACTACCCACACAATGTAAACATGTTGAGATTCTTCCCTGAATAAATTTTCTGATGGAAATTTAAATTCAAATAAAAAAAAAATTTTTTTTTTAAATAACACATTTTACACTGTGTACATGACTTTTCACCTTTCTAAATTCTCAGATGTATATCTAAAGAATATTTGTATTAAAACACTTCCCATACTGAACACAAAGATATGGCATTTCATCCATAAGAACATGCTGAGGGATATTTAAATTAGGTTTTCTATTAAAACCCTTCCCACACATCAGATTTTGTACACAAACACTTCTCACACTGTATACACTTGTCGGGCTATTCACCTGTATGAATCATCTTGTGGCGATTTAAAACACACTGTTGGGAAAAGCACTTCCCACACTGAGAACATTTATAGGGCTTTTCACCTGTATGAATTCTCTGGTGTGCATTTAAATGATAGTTTGTATTAAAACACTTTCCACATGGAGTACATTTGTAGGGCTTTTCACCTGTATGAATTCTCTGGTGGCTATTTAAATTAGATAACCTGGAAAAGCACTTCCCACACTGAGAACATTTGTAAGGCTTTTCACCTGTATGAATTCTTTGGTGGATATTTAAATTAGATATTTGGGAAAAGCACTTCCCACACTGAGAACATGTATAGGGCTTTTCACCTGTATGAATTCTCAGGTGTGCATTTAAATCATATTCTGTATTAAAACGCTTTCCACATTGAGTACATTTGTAGGGCCTTTCCCCTGTATGAATTCTCTGGTGGTTATTTAAATTTGATATTCTGGAAAAGCACTTCCCACACTGAGAACATGTGTAGGGCTTTTCACCTGTATGAATTCTCTGGTGGATATTTAAATCAGACATTCTGGAAAAACACCTCCCACATTGAGTACATTTGTAGGGCTTTTCACCTGTATGAATTATCTGGTGGCTATTTAAATCAGATTTTGTATTAAAACATTTCTCACACTGAGTATATGTGTAGGGTGTTTCAACTGTATGTATTCTCAGGTGTTTATTTAACCTAGATTTGGTTTTAAAACACTTCTCACACTGTGTACTCTTGGGCATTTTTTCACCTGTATTAATGTCAACTTTATTTCTATGAATTGTCTTGTTTTGAAAGAAATTCAAAAGGCTGGGGTTTTTACTTGAATTAATCATCAAGGGTTCAATGATCACACTCTCTGGCAATCTCTGGCAGTTTAAATGTTTGGTGCAACCATTTGTACTTTTCTGGACAATTCTGGTCTGATTATTCTCATTTATGTCAGAGTGACCATTGAAGTCCCCACATTGGGTCGGCAGATCATGAAGTTCTTCATTTTTACAGTTTGGATTAGGCTCTCCTGTACATTGCCATGGTTCAGTCTGGTCTTTGTGATCAACACCACCTCCATTCATCTCAGTATTCATGAGATCACTCACTGAACTTTCACTGGATTCACACTTCATCTGATCAGCTTTAACATCAACGCATTTAATATCCTGCAAGTCACTGATGTGTTCTGCGTGAAGGTATCCTCCATCATCAGTCTCTGTTTTGATTTGGTCAGGATGCAGATGGGTTACATATCCCAGCTCTGTACTGTCTAGGCTCTCTGTCTTAAGATCCCCAGTGTGGGTGGAGCCCAGGTCAGTTTCTGTTTTAATCAGTGATACGTGTGTGTGGTGTACATCACTGACCCCGCTGTGTGCTGTAACACACTCTGGCTCCAGTGTGTTGAGTCCTGGTGCAGCACACTCTTTCCGTGACTCTGACATGTGGACAGACTCCAGTCCACTGAGTTCCTCTTCTTTCTGTCTGATCCTGTGCTGCTCAGTGAGCTTTGGTAGTGTTGTCTCAGCGTCCCGTCTCAGAGAGACTCCTGCCTGCATCATACTGCTGCTCAAACGTGTGCAGAAGTGCAACTCCTGGAGGGAAACAGGGGAAGGGATTTAGCCTGAATCAAACAGGTCCTACTGCAGCAGCTGAGACATCCTCCTGCACTCTGCAGTCCTGCAGATTTCTGACTGACCACAGGGGGCGCTCTTCCATTATGAGGCGGGATAAACCTTCCTCTCCCCCTGGCTCATACCGCACTTTAACTGCCACTTTGTGTGATTGTTTTAGAGTTAATTGTGGAACAGTGGAAGAAAGCCCTTGAAGTAAAAAAAAAAAAGCCCTATGAAGTGCCTCAGAATGTAAATACTGAGATGGCCGTGGCACGAGGTGGCCAGAACACCGGTCTGCATCAGATTAATGGTGGGATCGGTGCGCACCAGCGCCATCACTGGAACGCCCTGGACAACTGGACGTTGATTTTGAGGCCACGGCTGAGGCGGATCAGCCTGAAGGTTGTGGGACACTATTGCCGGCTGATCGAGTCCCGTTCAGGCCACCCTGATCCCGTTTCTCTGTGATGATGCATTTAGAGGATTCTCAGCGGTGGACCTAAATGTTTTTGAAATGGAAGCAGACCAGGCCACACCATGCTTCCCATGCTGTTTTTCCACCATGTCTTCATCGTTCCTCAGGTTTCCATTTCAAAAACATTCTTGAAACTGCACAATATTCAGTAGGCTATATGTAGGCATATAGCCTACAGCATGATATACAATACCTCTTTTTATCACCATTAATTAAAGCCCCGATGCAGCACTAAAAAAACTCAACTTCTTATGAATTAGAATCATTTTAACCTTTTGTTTGTCTAACACTGAATTATGAAAAAACATACCCAACCTAAATCCTTTTAAATTTAACTGCATTGTCATCCTTTCAATACGTCTAATGGAAAATGAATTAAACTCCAGCAAAGCACACTGCAATTGACCCGTCCTGTCTTGATCCTGTGAAAACCCCGTTGACAACATGCTAAATTTGGAACAAATAGCCCCCAATCTCAGCTAGTTTTATTATACTCCTGCGTTGTTCTCCAGCAGATTGTTTTGTAACGTTATTAAACAATAGGCTACAGGTGATAGCATACAACTCAATTAGGCATATTTCTAGGATTTAGGCTACACGTTCCACAGATTATTTTAGTGAACAACCGTAAGGGTCCAACAAGGTGACGTCATTCTACGCTATCTAACATAATTGAGCGAGATCCAACTCGCTGTAATCTTATTGAGAAGTAGAATTTGACAAGTAAGTTTTCAAATTGTAACGCTAGGCTACAATGAATTCGACAATGCGCTCAATTCTACAACGTAGCCTAACATTGTCATAAAATTTCTTCTTAAAGTCAAAAATCCCGACTTGTTTACATTCTCGGACAGATGTTAGGGAAATCTGTCACCACGGCGGCACTTTCGCAACAGTCAGTTAGTACAAAAGAAAACTGAGTGGAGGGAGCCTCAGCCATGTTTTTGGGTAATGAGACGGACTGCACAGGGACGTCATGATTGACTACAAGACCAAGTGGGCTGAGGCATATCCGCTGAAGTCTTAAGAAAGCCGAGGATGTAGCACAGTGCATTGTAGAATTCTTTGCACAGTTATTGTAGAATTCAAGTTTGGGGCACCAAAACACATTCTCACCAACCGAGGAGGGGAGTTCAGGAATAAGGTGCTGTCCTATTGTCCTATTACAATGCATTTTCAATCATTTCTCAATATCTTTCCCTGTGCAGTCCGTATCATTACCCAAAAACATGGCTGAGGCTCCCTTCACTCAGTTTTCTTTTGTACTAACTGACTGTTGTCCATTAAATTCAGCTGAATATGGCTCTCTGCCAGAAGCTGGACATCGAGAGGAGCTTCTACGCTCCTTACCATCCACAGACCAGTGGATTGGTTGAAAGAACGAATGGGACAGTGAAAAAGTAATGTGGACTTGACACTAAACTGACCTTGACCCATTTACACCACTAAATGGTACTAAAGTCACTGTGTTAAGTATTCTATTTTGGTATTGTATTAAGCAGTGTGATTTGGGTCACACATCGCAGTCATAAGCTATGCTTTACAATCGAAATAGTATTTCATAACAATGTCAATATGTTTCAAAACTCTCACCAAATTGGTGGATGAGAATCCTTGGAACTGGGACCTGCAGCCATGTTTGGCTTGCGCACCAAAGTACAGATCACCACCAAGCACTCCCCATTCTACCTCATGTTCGACAGAGAAGCCAGATACTTTTGGAGTGAGTAGCTAGGTCTCTACATTATCTTCACTAACTTATAGCTGACAGCATTTTCTCTCAATTCAAGGTAGCTGAGAATATAGAGGAGATTGTGGCTACAAATGTTTATAAGTACTAAAATGGACTATACTTTCTTAAAATAGGTGTAATAGCCTTTGAGCTTTATTGGACAGCACAGTGTAGAGACAAGAGGAAAGGTCCGATTCGAACCGACAATGTCGCAAAGAGCACGGGAATCCTACGTACGCCGCGCTACAGACTGCGCCAAGGGGAGACACGCCAGGAAGGCATACTTCGGCTCATACTTAAATAAATAAATCAAACAAATTGTATTTTTTTTTTTAAAAAGTTCGGTTTATACTTACAAAAAAATGCTGCTAAAAAAAAGTAAACTAGTTCTGTATGCCACTTGTGCTCACTGGATATCTAAATTAGCTTACTTGAGTTTTATTAACTAAAATGTGGCTTGTTTAGTCCTTATTTGTCATAGCCATAGGCTACGTGTAGCCTAGCTACGGTTTTTCTTTTGTTTTTTTTAAGGGTTTCCGTGCTGTTATAGTTTTGACAGCTCCGCGTTATCATAGCTATGATGCAGCTTTAGCAAAAACGGGTATGCAGTAACAGACTAACCTTTTTATATTCATTCGTTTTTTGTTTTCAAAGAGGGCATTTCCCGGTATAATTGCTGACTTGTGACGAGTGTCGCCGTGGTGATAGATTTACCTAAACATCTGTCAGATGTCGTCGTTTTTCACGGTAAGAAGAAATTTTATGACAACGTTACTGCTAAAATAGCATTCAGATATATTATGCAAACATTAGTTAATGGAAAGCAACCCGATTTGAAGCTTGCTGATAAACAAAACTAAAATAACTGTTAAAGCATCAAGATTATGGTGGGGGAAACTTACCCCGATTCCTCGATAAATTAATAACTTCAACCGAATCGTTTAACTGGATGTAGTGTAGCCTAATTCTCGGTGACGAATTCTTCTTCTTTTCCGTTTTATGGCGGTTGTCAGCCGACTTTAAGGTGCATTACCGCCACCTACTATGCTGGAGTGTGGATGAAATTCAACTACCCAAGTAACAAAACAAAACAAGACGCGGGTTGTGTCCGAATCAAGGGGCCAAGACAGGGGCTGCGTCCCAATATTCTTCACTCCACACCTCCTTTCCTCCACTCCCCCCACTACCACTCCTTTCCTACCCGGAAATATGTAATCAGCAAATTCAGATTAAAACACAAAGATTGGTTTCCGGGTCACGGAGTAGAGGAGGTGATAGTGGAGGAAGGGAGGGTGAATTTTTGGACTATTGGGACACACCCTGGGGGTGTTTTTGTTGTATTTGAAGGAAAACGTCAGGAAAGCTGCACCTCATTTTTTTTAAAACGAAGCTTTACGTCATATTTATGTGACCAAAATATTTGTGTACTTCTTGACTTGGTGAGTAGATAGGGTGAGAAAGTCGTAGAGTACGTGAAATTTTCTAATTGCAGTATACTTCAAACACCCAGATGACACACTTACTTCCGGGGTTTCGATGAGTACATTCGGGAGCACATTTCAAGAAGTCCATAAACATTTTGGTCACATGAATATGACGTGAAGCTTAATTTTTTTTTAAATGAGATGCAGCTTCGCTGACATTTTCCTTCAAATACAACAAAACAACACATTGTAAAGGGGTGTGACGTGTGAGGTAGGAGGAGCCAAACGCAGCAAGGGGATTCTTTAAGCCCTAAGGCCACTAAGGCAGGAAACCCCACAGTTAAGGGAGGAGACAAGACCACACGTACCAAAGCTACAAACCGGCTCACTGTCACACACTAAAGAGTAGAAGCGCAAACGCCAAGTTTTCAGCAAGAAAACCAAATAAGGCAAATGGAACAGAGCACAAGGTTCCCATACTTCTACGAGCAAAGTGACAGAAGAGCCAGAAACAACAAACGCCCTGTCACGGCAACGAGACGCATAAGAACAGGCGAGTAGCATAAAAGGTAGGCCTACACATAAAACACAGCCAACAAACACTGAAAACTAATAAGCATTAGTATACGAGGAGGCGAAAAGGAACGGAGATCTAACGTTCCAAGGCTACTCTCAGGGACTCGCAGTCAAACGCAAACCTGTCAACAAAAACGCCCAAGCTCCATATAAGGAGAAACATACCTGGAGAACGAACAGAACTATAGTTCCGAACAAAATCGTCCCGCAAGTAAAAAGGACGAAACAGAACAGCTGCACCAGAATTACCGGCTAAAAGACCAACACAAGTTTGATAAAGAATAAAAGCCCTGCCTCTTGGTAAAGAGGAAATGTAACGAGGTGAAGGAACAGATATAAAATTCCATGGCTAGTTTAATAGGCTCACAGTCAAATGCAACGACCAGGAAGCAGGAACAGAAAAGCCAGGGGAGATGAGTCCTAATAGCTACTTCCACATAGGCAAGTCCCGCATTGATCGAGAAAACGTAAAGAGGTAAACGCCCGATCTCCCCGGAGAGAGAAACATTTTACAGGCGAGCCGACGGAGCACCGTCGTCCCATAACTTTACTAGCAAACATGACTAAGGCAAGCTTAATTGAAAACATACGCCCTAGCCTCTCAATAATGGGAAATGTAACGAGGAGGAGGAACAGATATAACATTCCATGGTTACTTTCATAAATGCGCAATCAAACACAAACATGTCCATAGCATCGTCCAAGCTCCATATAAGGAAGGACACACCCGGAGAACGAACAGAACTACAGTTCCGAACAAAATCGTCCCGTAGGTGAAAAGGACGACCAGGAACAGCTGTAACAAAAGACCAACGCAAACTTAATCGAAAATAACCGACCTGCCTCTAAGAATAAATAAGACCCTAAAGTCAGTATGATACAAACGCCCTGTCTCTTAGTAAAAGGCAATAGATCTAGGTAAAAACGACAAACAAAGGACAGACCAGAAAGCGGAGACTGAAATGAGCACACCAAACAGGAATTCAACCTGAAGCTCAAAGCACAAATGCCAGTACCGCAAAACTCCAATAAAAGCACAACGGAGCAAAATGGTCTCCTTAAAAACCTAGATCTAATCATACGATTAAAACTTTAAAAGGGCAAAATAAACCATACACAAAACAGCACAACTAATAGCAGAAAATACACCACAGAACAAACAATCAAACAATCACAATGAACAATTAATATCGAAGCCCAGAACAAAAGGAACATGGGCTTAAATAGCTCACCGGCAATACATCCCAGCTGTGAACGCTGATTACTTACTCTGTGAAAAGAAGGGATGGAGCCAAACTCCACCAACGGAGCAGCGCCCACGTGTGGCGACCGAGGAACACGACTGCAAGGAACAAAGGGTCATAAACCATGACACACATGACATGGCAGCGCAAGAGTGGGGCGCAGGGTTGCCAGATCTTGTAAGACTTTCCAGCCAAATGGCAACTCAAATCTAGCCCAAATTATAGGCTATTTTTAACTGAAACCAACGTAATTTAAATAGAAATCATCATGTTTTTACTTTTTAAAATAAGTGCGTGCTTAGCGACTTCATTTTTACCCGTGACTGCACTTTGAAAGTATCCCAATTTAGCTGTAAAACCACGGACATGGCAACACTGGTGGGACGTCTTATGGCCTGCTTACGACACTTCCACAGTGCTATTGGAAAATAATATGGCGGATATTATATATATGGTGTGACATCAACAGTCTGTATGATGAGTGTCTGGCTGTTGGAAACTGGAGCTGGAGCAGTGGGCATGACAGTCTCTGTTCTTTCCACCTCATGGCAGCCAAAAAAGCTTTTGAGCTGCTCTGCCAATGAGGCACTGCTGCTGGTGGTCGGGTTGGTGTTGTTCTTGTAATTGGTGATGTGCCGTATACCTTGCCATGCACGTCGGGGGTCTGAGCTGTCGAAGTGACTCTCAGTCCTCTGCTTCTGGGCTGCTTTGGCGTCTCTGATGCCCCTCTTCAGGTTAGACCTGGCCACACTGTACAATTATTTTGTTGCCGGACCGGAAAAGCCATGTTGCGGTCTTTTAGCAGGAGTTGGGCATCTTTGGGCATCCATGGTTTGCTGTTGGGGAAAAACACGGATGCGTTTTGTGGTAGTGACATTGTCTACACAGCTTTTTATGTAAAACAATACAGTAGAAGTGTTAGTGTTAATGTCCTTATCCTTAAATAAATCCCAGTCAGTGCGGTTAAAACAGTCCTGTAGCTGTTCAGAAGCTCCTTCAGGCCATACTTGTATGTCCCTAGCAGCTGGTCTGACCATGTTGATAAGAGGTCTATATGCTGGAATTAGGGTTTTGACTCATATGTCCTTCACAGTGTCATTGCTTTCTCCTTCACTACCCCTGTTTATAAATGTAGTTTAATTCCTGTTGCACATTTCTCATAACACTAATTCAATAAATAAGCTGGAGTGTGAATTGTTTTAATTTAAAACGTTTTCAATTTCATATATCTCAAATAAATAAGTTACAAATGTACAAATTACAGTGGGCATGTTTTTTGTTGTTGATCTTATCTGATTCAGTGACGACATTCTGAAGATTCCATTTCATGCTTCTTTTATTGACTTTTATCTTTTGCACGGGAGCAAGATTTGTAGTCACTAATATGCAAATCTGGGTGGATGTATGGTAGTTAACCCCTAGCAAGAGTTAATTGGGCAAATGCGTCATCTAAAACTCATCAGATTCTCTTTTACTTTCTGCTCTCAGGAACAATTTTCTGTTGTTGGCAAATGTTTACAGTATTGACTTAAAGGAGCACAGTCACGCTTGTTTCAGTTGAGAATATTTGGATTAAATGCTTAAATTCTGTGTGTAGGCCTTTTTAAAATCACCGTCAGTGCAGCCATTTCCTATTTATGGGAAATACGGCGGCAAAACTTCAAAGGGCAAACAAGTCCAGTGACGTCACTGGACGTGTTTGGCTTGAATCTCCAGCCAGTGTTTCCCAGAAGGTAACGGGCGCTCAAACTCCACCCTTGAACGCAGAGACTGGTTTATGGGCGGGCACCCATCCAGGCGATCACATGACACTCCCACGAAAATACGGTAACGTTAGCGTACAAATATCACTTGGCCTATCTTGGCTGACGATAATAGCCTGAGAGATGTGGCGGAGAGCTCTGAGTTCGCCGAGTTAGAGGACGAACTTGTCGATTTTGACGAAGAAATACAACCTGACAGTTTTGAACCAGAATTTACAGAGGAAGAATTGCGTGAGCGAGAGAGACACAGAGCGGAGGACGAGGCAGTCGAAGCTAACAGAGAGCAGAGAAGTGGGAACATAAATTGGTGCCAGTGTGGGAACTGTGAACCCACACCTACCGAGACGGAGAGCCTTTGTTGCCGCGAATGGGATCGAGGGCAACGGCTGTTGGCAGAAACCGAACACGGAGTTTGCATCACTGCCAATAATAACTTCGAACCCTTTCTACATCCTGTAGTACTTACCAACTTCTTATGCAGCAATAGGAGGATTAATTGGAAGTAGTATCCACAACAAAGGGGTCCAGGAGGGCAACTAACCGACGAGTGAGTAGCTAACAAGCTGTATCAAAATATTGTAATTTAGCTAACGTTTGCTAAACTTATGTTACAGTCGATATGTTGTGCTTGCCAGCATGACACCAAGATTCAGACATTCCATGTAACGTCAGTTAGGCTACTGTCGGAATCAGTCGCTTGTTGGCTATACCTAGATGGCTATCTAGCAGCTCATTTAGCATCCTTTGTGCAACAACAGATATTACATTACTATAACCAGTTTTTTTCTGTCACCCCTTTATTTAACGTTAGGCAATTCAGACTGACCACTTATCGTTGGCTATTGGAATGGGTACTCCATGGCGAACGACTGGGGAGAGGTGTAAGAGTTGTCCTGCCATCGTGTGCAGTCTCTACAGTACGTCAAAGATACCCTGCTCCCGATGGTCAATATGTTGGATTTCTGGACAAGCAAATTCTTTGATTTAGTTCCCAGTAATTCGGCACTATAGTCCTCTGGCTTGAAGTGTTTCGAACAAACACAAACTTTGTCGTAATCGTTTTTTGGCAAATTTAACAGATAAATCGGGTTGTTAATTGCTGCCAGCCACTGGATGCACCTCGTCTCATTTTTGGGCAAATGGTATCCTGACTTAATAGCGCACCCACATACGGCGCACGATGGCATTTTGGGCAGACACAATAATTTTCTGCGGTATCTTCACTTGAACAGTTAGCTCGTCACCGTGCCCTATTACATATTCATGTACACCAAACCTAAGCGTGCGCAGGGAGATATGGGAAATGTGGTAAATAAGGCTGGAGCTGCTCTGGAGATGGAGCTGTTCTTGAGGGCCCATATCTCAAAAACCACAAATCCAATCTTTATGATTTTCTGGAAAATATTAAACATTAAATTGTAGATTAGAATGCAGAAAACATGCATATGCCTGACTGTGCTCCTTTAAGATCTAAATTATATTTTGGCTGCTAATCAGTTTGTGAGAAACATGGACATTAGTAGGCCTTTCAACAGAATTTTTTTATATTAGGCTACTGCCGATCCAAAATTCATTGGTATTTGGCAAGCATCTCCTTCAAACTTGTAGCATCATTGGGTAGTAAAACAACAAAAATCTGCTCTTATTTTGAAGCCATGTCCCGACTGTGCACCGGAAGTTCAGTTCTTATTGGGGGGGGAGCTTCCATTGATTTGGGCTGGCGGGCTGTTCTGTTGTAACATAACAGGTTGAACTCTAGGTTGATGCACTTTGGGAACATTCGCCGCCAAGAATTGCATCGTGATAAACAAACGAATGAGTTGAAGTAATTGAGTCATCAACGAAAACTGGTAGGCTACATTTTTTTCTTTTCTTTTCTTTTCTTTTCTTTTCTTTTCTTTTCTACTCCCCGTAATCTTCATGCTTTAACAATTCTATGAGTTTTGTTTGCCACCACGCTTCAAATCGTTTTACTTTCCATTCACTAATCTATGTTAATATAATATATAACATTACATTTGTAATGTGGCAGTAGATTGTAGAATTAATTTTATAGTTTGAAAAGTTCTACCTGGTCCAATGTTACTAAATGTTACTAAATACTCTAACAACGCAACAATGCCGTTACCCCTTACCGTTATTCGCTAAATTCATCCGTGGAACATGTTGAAATCTATTCTATGTTGAAATCTATTCTATTCTATCTATTCTATTCTATTATTCTCGCAAATTATTCGTCGTCTCTCTATCGCTCAACTTCCACAGCCTTGCATAATATATAGACAGGAAGTCGTACGTCTTGTAAAGTGAGTGGGAAAATATTATACATTAGTCTATATAGCCTATATTACATTTAATCAATTTCTAATCCATTTCTAATTATTATTATATTCTAATTTAAGTGCGTGTGTGTGGGGGCAGTAGAAAACCGTAATGAAGGGAACGTAAATATGAACAAAAAAAAAAGATACGTAGGTAGAGTATCATATATGTTCATGTGTTATTTATGTCTTCTGCTAATGAGCAGATGTTTACAGTCCTCTGCCAGACATTTGGCGACTAGTATGTGCATTATTAGATTTAGTAGGCTAGTGTAATCCTGCCATTCGTAGTCGTAAACTGCCCCCCTCTCACACATGCATGCCCCCCTCTCACACATGCATGCATGCACACATACACGCAAAAAGAACGAAGAGCCGTTCTTTTGAATGGCTCTCAGAAACGAACGGAGCCATAAGATCCGGTTCCCTTAAAAGATCCATAATTCCCATCACTACTGCAGAGCCTTTTCTAAGGCCTTTTTTACCGCTTCAATTTGAACTGGAACTCGTGAGTAGGTGTGCTCATATGACGATGGTGCCACGTAGTCATATTATGAATATTCATACGGTCAAGGAGTGAAAGGGTGTGTCTTGGTGAACTGACTCAGCCCCACTGAACTCAATACGCTCATTCACGCTAAAGTAACGTTACTATTAAATACATTAAAAACACAGCAAAACCCAGTCACACAGTAACGTTAGTATACTGAACATGGCTGGTTGTAGCGCCCTCATCCACTTGGTCCGGAGAGAATTGTTATAATTTTTTAGCTAACATTATTCATAAATGATAACTAAGATAACTAGCTAGCCAGTTCTCTGGACCAAACAGGGCTAAACTCACACAATAGACTGCCTTGCATTACCTAACTTATCGATACATTCCATCTCTCGGCAGATTATGAAAGCTAACAGAGTTGAGGAACGATACATCTCTGACTCCTTGGCATAATGCAGGCAAGTTAGCTAAAGATACCAAAGTAAGACGTTGTAGATGAATAACTCTCTATGGCTACGTTCACACTGCAGGTAAAAAGTGGCCCAGATCCAATTTTTTCCTCAAATGTGACACAGATCTGATTTTTTATGGAGGTGTGAACAGCGAAAATCACATTGAATCTGACATTTCCAATTCTAATTTGGGCCACTTTTGAATGTGGTATTAGATTCCGATACATAACCGATTGTGTCAAAGCGCACGCAGTCTGAACAGTCAGATCTGACTTAGGCCTAATGTGACTTTTTACGTAATTTTTGATGTAGCAGGGCATTATGGTGTATTCAAATGAACTCGCAAGTCCGAATATTTCCTTCCGAGAAGAAAAAACTATTTGAACATGACAATAATCGTTTTTTCTTCTCGTTAATCAGAAATATTCCGACTTCCTAGATAATTTGAATACACCATTAGAACATAGCGCACGGGCTAGGTTAGGTTATCAACACATTCACATTATATTATCATGTGTTGTCATTTTAGATAAGTGGTAAATGTGCAAAGCAGTGGATTTTTTTGGGCACAAACGATAGCCTACACCATAATAAGGCTACGTTTTTATATCATTCGCGGGCAGCTGCGTTAACCGTTTTGTGATTTAAAATAATGTTAGAACTGTCCATATTATTGTCTTGGTTTGTTGCACGGTAGCCTATTTATTATTCACGGTTTTCTCATGTAGCTGCTTGCCGAACGTTAATGGTTGTCGGTCCAATAATGTGTCAATAGTTTAATCTAAGGGTGCGCAGTGATGTTGGGCTATAGCCTAACGTTACACATGAAGTTGAACAGATGTGTCGTGTGATAGCTTTTTTATACATTTTAACACGGCTGGAACGCTGTATTGGCCAATCTGCATCCCGGAACTATCCGTTTTATAAATGTTATATCGACTGGTCTCACTAGCCAAACGGCCGAGCACTCCATTTTCTTAACTCGCCCGTCCTCAGAATCACTCATTTCATGCCTTGCTTGAGTTTCACTGAAACCGCCTATGTCACGGTCCCCCCATTCCTGGCTCAGATCTCGCATTCACGAGTCCCTCTGCACAGAAGTAGCAGCCATGGCAGCACAAAAAGCTAGGCTTTCCCCCCCTGTCTCCTCACCCTTATCATTAGCTCCACTGCACATCAACTTCAAAATTAATGCAGAAGCTGTGACTTTGATGACTTCCTTTTTGTTGTTGTTTATTTCTGCAGGCTGTGTAACAGGCGCTATGTCTTTGCACGGGTCATTTGAGCAGAGCAATCGGTTCACACTGGAATCAGATATGGGCCACATTAAAAAATTAATGTGAACAGCCAAACAAAAAAAATCTGATCTGAGCAATAAATCGGAATTGAGCACTTAAGGCCTGCAGTGTGAACGTAGCCTCGTAATATTAACGTTAGCAGTAATAGAAAGCAATTCGCATTTGAACTTGAACTAGCTAGTTAGCAGTACAAGGGTCTCAGTCTCAAAGAGGGGGAAAAAAAAAAAAAAAAAGTTGGTCTTTTATACCACCCTTAGGATCACCTAAACTCCACCCATTTTTATGTTAAGGATCTTGTGACGTCACGAATCCCCGGAAACCAGCGTATTGGTAAGTCTACACAAAAACTCAGATGAAACTGTTTTGACTAAACATGAGATTTTCGGACATAGACAGTTGTGTATGATCATAATCTAACCTAAAACATCGGTTTTCAATGGGAAAAGTCGGTTTTTGACTGCAGTTTCACTAACTTAAAAATTTACTTTCTAAAAAACTGTCATTAGGGGACAGGAAATGGATTTAAGTCATGGGAGCCCAGCCTGAAAATTGAAGCTAAAACCCACAACAACAACAAAACTATCCACTGAGAAAAGGTTAATGTAATTAGGTTTGGGTTTCTTCATACAACATGATTTTTGGGAACAAAGATTCTAACACTGGAAATATAATGCTGATTGGCTAGGAATGGTCAATAAGTAGTTTATTGTATAGCCCAACGTTGTTCAGAAGCTGTTATGAACAATGGGCGTTATGAAATAGTTGGGATTACAGAGATATGGCTTGGGGAAGGGGTTGGAGATTAATATAATATAGAGGGGAACAAGCTTATTAGGAAAGATAGATCCAATAAGAGGTGGTGGTATAGCCCTCTATGTAACAGAAGATTTTAATATTCAGGAAATTCCAGAAATTAACCATCTCTTGCCTAGTGAGGATATTTGGATTAAGCTCATAGGGGAAAATGTGACGGGATTAAATATAGGTGTATGTTACAGGCCGCCAGCTTCAGACAATAGTGTGAATACAATGCTATTTGGTAATATTAAACAAGCTTGTCAGGAAGGCGAGACTGTTATTATGGGTGACTTCAATTACCCTGCTATTAATTGGGAATTTGTGACTGCACAAGGAAAAAGTGAGGAAGAATTTCTAGATGTTGTAACTGACCATTTTCTGCCACAGTATGTTAGTCAGCCTACAAGAGGGACATCGATTCTGGATGTGGTGCTGTGTAATGATCCGGACAGGTAGTGGAGCCACTTGGGACAAGTGACGACTGTGCTGTTGGTTTTGCGGTACTTTGGCAAAAGGGTTATTCTTGAATTGATGCACAGTGTAAATTCATTCCTAGGGTAAAGAAAAGTTGAAAAAGCAGTCTCCACAGTGCATGTATAAAGCTATACAGAAGAGTTTGAGGGAAATGTTATAAGATATATAAAGACAATACTGAGAGTAATAAGGCAAATGATTGTAATATACGTGCTCAGGTAAAAAAAGAATTAAGGGTAGCCAAATTGCTCAAGATGCAAAAAGTAATCCTTAACGTTTCTTTCAATACTGCAGTAGAAAAAGGAACGTTACAGAGGAGGTTAAGTGCATTAAGACAAGGAAGGGTTACTGCTTTATAAGAATGAGGATATTGCAGATGCCTTAAACAATTCCTTTGTTGAGAGTTTTACCAGAGAGGAGGTTACTAATAGGCCGGAAGAATGT
Organism: Synaphobranchus kaupii; assembly: GCA_029718625.1. Classification (NCBI taxonomy): domain Eukaryota; kingdom Metazoa; phylum Chordata; class Actinopteri; order Anguilliformes; family Synaphobranchidae; genus Synaphobranchus; species Synaphobranchus kaupii. The sequence goes on from CM056379.1 coordinate 1,910,789, forward strand.
CCTAGCAGATATTGAGCTAGGGGATAGAGAAGTACAAGATGAAATTACATAAATTAAAGAGAAATAAGGCAGCAAGCCCTGATGGTACATACCCAAGGGTACTCAGAGTTAAGTGCGATCATCTATAAACCACTGGCAGGTATTTTTAGACAGTCTTCAGAAACTGGAGAAATACCAGACGACTGGAACCAAGGTGATGTAATACCAATATATAAGAAAAGAGACTGGACTGATCCAGGAAACTATAGGCCTGTCAGTTTAACTTGTATCACATGTAAAATACTGGAATCCTTCACACAGAGGGCAAACTCTGGGTGTTTTCAAGACCAGGCTTGATAAGGTGCTGGATACTATCTAGATTGTAGGGGAGCACTAGGGTAGCCTTTAGTGCTAGGAAAATGGCGAGCATTGTTGGCCTGAATGGCCTGTTCTCGTCATCAAGTTCTGTTATGTAATCTGTACACACCCTTTGATGCCCAAATGATAAAAGGATAAGTCCATCTTAAATGAATATCAATAGCACATTTGCATAAAATGCAAACTTCACTTTTAACAACAAAAAAAAGTTATATTTCCTAAATGTATAATGGATAATAGTATGTAATATAATTTCACTAGGTTAGGAAACCTGGAATTCCATTATTTTTGGGTGCTGGTCATTATTTGTCTGTGATTGCACTTTGTGTTCATGTTAAGTTTAAGTTAGCCAAATTGAATCTTTTGATGCAACTTGTACGCATTTTGTCCTTCTTCTGAAGTAAAGCAGCATTCAAGTATGAGAACCTTTATTTGTTTTTGTTTTTTATTGTACGACTGAAATGTTGAATGAATTAGGAAATTACATTGATTTAGTGGTTTGAAAAAATTGCATTAAAACTTTGAATGGTTTTATGTTATAGCCTACAAGGATGCATAACATAATGATTATTTCAGGCTAGTTAATAACAAGCAACAAAATCAACCTGCTGCAGTTCAGCGAGTATCCAGTAACTGAGCCAGTGCAAGCTTATAAGCATGGGCAATATTACAAATACCTTTTGCTTGGATTTCATATTTAAAATATGGTTGGTCGCCTCTTATGTTTTATACTTCTGTGGCACTTGCAATGCAATCTGTCCAACATTTTGATTGCAGCGATAATACATTTGATTGGGAGGTATTTTGCATACAAGTGGATTATTCCATATTCCTCCTTCTGCGGTATTTTAAATGTACTGTTTGTCAATAAATTGATTGTCAATCATTTTATAGTTTGCTCTTTTGCCAGAATAAACATTGGTTGGAGCTTGCCGTCTTGTGCAATATATTGGAATGTTTTGCACGATCTGATTGGTCAATAGTCTGCACGCAAGTGTGATCCGCACCCTCTCTGTGCTCCTCCCCGTCGGGTCGCCTGTCTTCTTCTTGTGTTCTTCTGGTGCTGCGTCGCATCCTCCCGAGGGAAGTTTGCAAGTGAAGTTTGCGAGGGCAAAACAAATTATTTATTTTTAAAAATTTTAATTTTATTTATTTTTAAAAATTCCTGCCACCACCACCCCCTCTAGGGAGGTCAGCTTTATTTTTATTTGCAATTATATTTCATAAAAATGTTGTGCTAAAGCCTCTGAGAGGGAAGGGTATAACAACAAAAAAAGAAAAAAAAAAAGGGGGCAAAACATTTAACGAATTGGGCAGCAGCCTTGGTATTACCCAGGGGGCGAGGAAGGTTTCCCCAACCTCATAATGCAAGAGCGCCCCCTGTGGTCAGTCATGCATCTGCAGGACTGCAGAATGTAATGAATGTGTCAGTTGCTGCTACAGTCGGACGTGTTTGATTAAGACTAAATCCCTTCCCCTGTTTCCCTCCAGGAGCTGCACTTCTGCGCACCTTTGAGCAGCAGTATGATGCAGGCAGGATTCTGTCTGAGCCGGGACACTGAGACAACACTACCAGAGCTCACTGAGCAGCCCAGGATCAGACAGAAAGAAGAGGAACTCAGTGGAATGGAGTCTGTCCACATGGCAGAGACAGAGACAGAGTGTGCTGCACCAGGACTCAACACACTGGAGCCAGAGTGTGTTACAGCACACAGCGGGGTCAGTGATGTACACCATACACACACATCATTGATTAAATTAGAAACAGATCTGGGCTCCACCCACAATGGGGATCTTAAGACAGAGATCCTAGACAGTACAGAGCTGGGACATGTAACCCATCTGCATCCAGACCAAATCAAAACAGAGACTGATGATGGAGGATACTTTAAGGCAGAGCACATCAGTGACTTGCAGGATATTAAATGTGTTGATATTAAATCTGATCAAATGAAGTGTGAATCCAGTGAAAGTTTAGCGAGTGATCTCATGAATACTGTGATGACTGGAGCTGGTGTTGATCGCAAAGACCAGACTGAACCATGGCAATGTGCAGGAGAGCCAACCCCAAACTGTAAAGAAGAAATTCACGATGTGTCGACACAATGTGTGGACTTAAAACATCACTTTGACATAAATAGTGAAGATCAGACCAGAATTGTCAATAAATGTACAACGAGTAGCAACAAACACATGAATTGCCAGAGAACAGATTTTGTGACTGAACCCATGATAAGTAATTCAAATAAAAACCCAAGCCTTTTGAATTGCTTTCATAAGCAGACAATTCATAAAAATAAAGGTGGAATTAATATGCATGAAAAGCTGTACAAGTGTACACAGTGTGAGAAGTGTTTTAATAGCAAATCTGGTTTAAATAGACACCTTAAAATTCATACAGGTGAAAAGCCCTACAAATGTTCTCAGTGTGAAAAGTGTTTTTACCAAAGAAGTGCTTTAAATAGCCACAATATTGTTCATACTGGTGAAAAGCCCTACAAATGTCTGTTGTGTGGGAAGTGCTTTTCTAGAATGTCTAATTTAAATAGCCACCAAAGAATTCATACAGGTGAAAAGCCCTACAAATGTACGTTATGTGGGAAGTGCTTTTCCGAAATATCTCCGTTAAATAATGAACTGGGAATTCATACTCGTGAACAGCCCTACGAATGTACTCAGTGTGAGAAGCGTCCTAATGCAAAATCTGAAATAAATAAAAATAATCATCTGAGAATTCATGCAGGTGAAAAGCCCTACAAATGTACAGTGTGTAGGAAGTGCTTTTCTGAAAGATCTTATTTAAATATCCACCAGAGAATTCATACAGGTGAAAAGCCATACAAATGTTCTCAGTGTGGGAAGTGCTTTTCCAGAAGGTCTTATTTAAATTCCCACCAGAGAACTCATACAGGTGAAAAGCCCTACAAATGTATGTTTTGTGGGAAGTGCTTTTCTGCAATGTCTAATTTAAATGACCACCAGAGAATTCATACAGGTGAAAAGCCATACAAATGTTCTCAGTGTGGGAAGTGCTTTTCTAGAATATGTCATTTAAATATCCACCAGAGAGTTCATACAGGTGAAAAGCCTTACAAATGTTCTCATTGTAGGAAGTGCTTTTCCATAATAGCGAATTTAAATAGCCACCAGAGAGTTCATACAGGTGAAAAGCCTTACAAATGTTCTCATTGTGGGAAGTGCTTTTCCGTAATATCTAATTTAAATAGCCACCAGAGAATCCATACAGGTGAAAAGCCATACAAATGTACCCAGTGTAAGAAGTGCTTTTCCACAGTATCTGATTTAAATAGGCATCAGACAATACACACAGGTGAAAAGCCCTACAAATGTACGCAGTGCGGAAAGTGTTTTTCCCGAACAAGTTTTTTAAATCGGCACAAGATGATTCATACAAGTACAAAGCCTGACAATTAGTGTACTCGGCGTCGGAAAGGTTTTAATAAAAAAATGAATTTAAATTTTGGCATACAGGTAAAAAAAAATCATACAGTTGAAAAGCCCCACAAGTGTCCCCAGTTTATTTACTTTTGAATAATTTACTGTTATTTTTTTTAACAAAATCTAATTTCAATAGCGACAAAAAAAAATTATTCAGGTGAAAAAACCTCCAGCGTGGGAAGTGTTTCCCAGGTATATAAATTTACGATTGCCTACACTGCCCTACAGCCTGTGTAAAATGAGTAGCATGACATGGGTAACTATTTGTATGGCGTGTGATTTATTGTTTGCTGGCCCAAACGAGGCTATGCGTGCTGCCCTCCACTCCAAAACATTGCCCATCCTCTCATTCTGCCTCGGCCGCTACTTGGGGCTCGGCAGCAGCTGGAGCGAGCGTGTTTGTGTGTATAACATAACATAACTTAATGACGAGAACAGGCCATTCAGCCCAACAATGCCAGTTATCTTCCTACCACTAAAGGGTACCAAGCGCTCCCCTACGACCGTGAGAGAGGTAGCGAGAGAGAGAGTGGAACAAAGCAGCCGCTGTGAGTGCTGTCGAGAGTAGAATGAGCTAAATTCTACTAGTGAAAAAAACTGCTGGGGCGTGGTTTGATATCTGGAGCTCAGCCTAGGGCTGTGCTGGTAATCGGTTAACCGAGTACCCGAGGTAAAGTGTTGGAACAAAGTGTGGAAACAGTTTTTCCCAAAATAGCACACCAGCATGTTCGTATGGATGAAGAGCCCTACCTTTTGTATTCGGTGTGAGAAATGTTTTAAAACTAAATATTTTCTTGATTTTCTACCAAAGATTTCATACAGGTAAAACACCATACAAGTGTACGCAGTGTGAGAAGTGTTTTAAAACAAAAACTTTTGACATCCACCTGAGAATTGATACAGGTGAAAAATCATACACATCTTCAGTGTGGGAATTGCTTTTCCCAAGAAGGTATGTACGTTAAATAGCCGCAAGATTATTTACATAGCTGAAAAACCCTACAGGTCTACACAGTGTGAGACGTTTTAATAGAATAGCTTCTTTAAATACACACCTGAGAATTCATACAGGTGAAATGCCTGACAAATTCTGTCCTGACAAAGTCTTAAGCCCAAGTATCAATTTCGGACAGGTAATAATAATTTTCCCTATTTCTCCAGATTTTTGTGAGATTTCTGTTGGGCTTTCGTTGCCAGAGCCTAGCATTTGTGCATGGGTTTGATGATGATGTTGTAACCTAGGCACATTAGCTAGCTATGTGTATTTCTAAATTGTAATATGCTTGTAGTTTTGTCTAATTCTCTTCATTGAAGAGAAAAGATGTGTGCTCATTATGTAGGGTCAGGGCTGAAATTTTTGGGCCCGTTTCAAGCTCTAATCTAAGTTAGGCGTAAAGTAATTGTCCCACAACTGATGAAATCGGAGGTGGTAACTGCATCATTGGGTGGGGACAATGTTTACTCATTTTCGTGTCTTCTTCAGGAAAAGCAAACTCCCTTGTCTGAATGCTGATATTTTTTGATGATGAAATGGACACCAGTGTAATTTATATGAAAGAAATTACATGAGAACTCTTTGGATACACTAGAAATAAACATGTTAATGTGTATTGTAAACTTGTATTCTGTAAATGAACTTGAAGGTTTTGACATTTTCAGTTGTTTCACTGCCAATGTAGAGGTTGTAATGTGTATGCCAGCTAAAGCTCATTATTAGACTTCAGACAGGATGTTTTTATCTGAGATGTCAGTTGGGGATATTTGTTTCACTTTATTTTTCTATGTGAATTGTGTATGAACCAATTTTACGTTGTAAATGTGGACATGCACTGCCTGGCCAAAATAAAAAAGTCGCACACTCTTATTTTTAGTTAGTTGGACTTATATTTAGTTGGACCGCCTTTAGCTTTGATTATGGTGCACATTCGTTGTGGCATTGTTTCGGCAACCTTATGCAACGTCACAACATTTATTTCTGTCCAGAGTTGCATTCATTTTTAGCAGAGATCTTGTATTGACGACGGGAGAGTCGAACCACTCCGTAAAGTCTTCTCCAGCACATCCCAAAGACTTTCAATGAGGTTAAGGTCAGGAATCTGGTGGCTAATTCATGTGTGAAAATGATTCCTCATGCTCTCTGAACCACTCTTTCACAATTTCAGCCCGATGAATCTCGGCATTGTCGTCCTGGAATATGCCCATTGATGGGATAACCTGGTCATTCAGTACATTCAGGTACTCAGCTGACTTCATTTTATTGCTGCATAACGTTGCTGAGCCTAGACCTGACCAATAGAAGCAACCCCAGATCATAACACTGCCTCCAGAGGCTTGTACAGTGGGCACTATTACATTCCATTACATTACAGGCATTTAGCAGACGCTCTTATCCAGAGCGACTTACACAACTTCTTATTACATTTATCCATTCATACAGCTGGATATACGTATACTGAAGCAATTCAGGTTAAGTACCTTGCTCAAGGATACAACAGCAGTGTCCTACCTGGGAATTGAGCCTGCAACCTTTCGGTTACAAGTCCATTTCCTTAACCATTATACTACACTGCCGCCCCGGTTATTGTACTACACTATGCATGTCGGGTGCAACGGCGACTTTTTTTTTTTGGCCAGGCAGTGTATCAAGACCTTTATGCCATGTAAATTTCTGTGAACTCTTGTGTACTTCACTGTGTCATTGCTTTGTCCTTCACTACCCCTGTTTATAAATGCAGTTTAATACTTATTGCACGTTTCTCATAACACTAATTGTGTAAGAAATAAGCTTAACACATATGCAGTGTGAATTGTTTTAATTTTAAACGTTTTCAATTTTTCTGAACACAAACCTCACATATCTCTAAAATAACTGCCTTACAGATGTGCAAATTATGTTTGGCATGTTTCTTGAGCTCATCTGATTAAATGACGACATTTTGAAGAATCCATTTCATGCTTCTTTTATTGACTTAGAATCTTTTGTAAGAGAGCAAAATTTGTAGTCTTTAATATGTAAATCTGGGTGGATGTATGGTAGTTAATCCCTAGCAAGAGTTAATTGGGCAAATTCATCATCTAAAACTCAGATTCTCTCTTCAGATTAGTCTCTTTACCGCTCTCAGAAACAATTTTCTATTTTTGGCAAATGTTTACAGTATTGACTTAAGATCTAAATTATATTTCGGCAATGAATTTCTGTGCTTCAGTTATATTATTGTATCAAATCACACAACTATGTTATTAAGCAGTTGTCATGTGTGAGGAAAATGGACATTAGTAGGCCTTTCAACAAACAAAATTTATATTAGGTTACTGCCGATCCAACCAGCGTGCTTGTAGGCTATAGTGAAAACAATCATATCATAAAATGGCATTACCTTGAATCCTTCATACATTATTAGCATATTTTTTATTAACATTTACAAGAACGTGAAAATTAATTGGTACTCGACAACATATTCAGTATCATAATCAGTATCATCATCAACAATATTAGCATAATATATGCATTATTGAAGGTTTCTCTGACATTGTTGGAAGGCATATACAAACCCCAATTCCTAAAAAGTTGTGACAGTATTTAAAATACATAAAAAAGCAGAAAGCAGTGATTTGTAAATTTTCTTTTACATATATTTAATTGAAAACCGCACGAAGAAAAGATATTTAATGTTTTTTATTTTATGTTTACAAAACGTTACAAAAAAGTTGCGACAGGGGCAAAAAAAAGACTGGGAAGTTAAAAAAACACCTGTTTGGAACATTCCACGGGTAAACAGGTGATGCTATCATGACTGGGTAAGATTCTTGATGTCTTATTTTCAGGTGCTCTTACAAGCGATACAATAACCTTTCTGCATTTGAATGGATCTCTATGGGAATTGGGGGGTGGGACTAGATTAAGCTGTAAATGACACAGGAATAGTGTGGTTCCATACTAAAATCAATAAAGTTCATAAGGTGAAACATTGAATATCTTTTCTTTGTACTGTTCTCAATTGAATATATGTAAAAGAGAATTTCCAAAGCACTGCTTTCTGCTTTTATGTGCATTTTACATACTGTCCCAATTATTATTCCATGGCTAAGCCAGTCTTCAGGCTGCTATAAAAAGTCTTGTTATCTTGCTGGTGTTCTCTGTTTTAGTGGCAAGATTATGAATTGTCTCATCAATAAACTGCACTGAAACAAACAAAAATGCAAAAATGTTCTGAGGCACTTCAGAAAGGGCTTACTTCCACTCTGCAATAATAAATCACTATAAAGAACAAACATTGGCAGTTGAACTTAAAACTGTATTTTTAAATTTGACCTGAGATTTGGTATTACCCAGGGGAAGAGGAAGGTTTCCCCCACTTCATAATGCAAGTGCGCCCCCTGTGGTCAGTCAGGCATTTGCAGGACTGCAGAGTGTAATGAATGTGTCAGATGTTGCTGTCGGACCTGTTTGATTAAGGCTAAATCCCTTCCTGTTTCCCTCCAGGAGCTGCACTTCTGCACACCTTTGAGCAGCAGTATGATGCAGGCAGGAGTCTGTCTGAGACGGGACACTGAGACAACACTACCAGAGCTCACTGAGCAGCACAGGATCAGACAGAAAGAAGAGGAACTCGGTGGAATGGAGTTTGTCTACATAGCAGTGTCAGAGTGTGCTGCACCAGGACTCAACACACTGGAGCCAGAGTGTGTTACAGCACACAGTGGGGTCAGTGATGTACACCACACATCACTGAATAAAATAGAAACAGATCTGGGCTCCACCCACCCTGAGGATCTTATGAAGACGGAGAGCCTAGACAGTACAGAGCTGGGATATGTAACCCGTCTGCATCCTGACCAAATCAAAACAGAGACTGATGATGGAGGATATGTTAAGGCAGAGCACATCAGTGACTTGCAGGATATTAAATGTGTTCATATTAAATCAGATCAAATGAAGTGTGAATGCAGTGAAAGTTTGGTGAGTGATGTCATGAATACTGTGATGAATGGAGCTGGTGTTGATCACAAAGACCAGACTGAACTATGGCAATGTGCAGAGCCAAAACCAAACTGTAAAAATGAAGAAATTCACAATATGCTGACCCAATGTGGGGAATTAAAACATTACTGTGTCATAAATAATGAAGATATTCAGACCAGAATTGTCAAGAAAAGTACAAATGGGAGTAAAAACCAAAGCCCTTTCAATTTATTTCAAAAGCAGACAATTCATAGAAATAAATGTGAAATTAATACAGGTGTAAAGTCGTACAAGTGTACAGATTGTGAAAAGTGTTTTAAGGTCAAATCTAATTTAAATAAACACCAGAGAATTCATACAGGCGAAAAGCCCTACAAATGTTCTCAGTGTGGGAGGTGCTTTTCCCAAAAATCTCATTTAAATAACCACCAGAGAATTCATACAGGTGAAAAGCCCTACAAATGTACTCAGTGTGGGAAGTACTTTTCCACAATATCTAATTTAAATAGCCACCAGAGAATTCATACAAGTGAAAAGCCCTACAAATGTATTCAGTGTGGGAGGTGCTTTTCCCAAAAATCTCATTTAAATAACCACCAGAGAATTCATACAGGTGAAAAGCCCTATAAATGTACTCAGTGTGGGAAGTACTTTTCCACAATATCTAATTTAAATAGCCACCAGATAATTCATACAAGTGAAAAGCCCTACAAATGTTCTCAGTGTGGGAGGTGCTTTTTCCAAAAATCTCATTTAAATAACCACCAGAGAATTCATACAGGTGAAAAGCCCTACAAATGTACTCAGTGTGGGAAGTGCTTTTCCACAATATCTAATTTAAATAGCCACCAGAGAATTCATACAAGTGAAAAGCCCTACAAATGTATTCAGTGTGAGAAGTGCTTTTCCAAAATATCTTATTTAAATGTCCACCAGAGAATTCATACGGGTGAAAAGCCTTGCAAATGTACTCAGTGTGGGAAGTGGTTTTCCCAAAAATCTCAATTAAATCAACACCAGAGAATTCATACAGGCGAAAGGCCCCATAAATGTTCTCAGTGTGAGAAGTGCTTTTCCCAAAAATCTCATTTAAATAACCACCAGAGAATTCATACAGGTGAAAAGCCCTACAAATGTATTCAGTGTGAGAAGTGCTTTTCCACAATATCTAATTTAAATTGCCACCAGAGAATTCATACAGGTGAAAAGCCCTACAAATGTATTCAGTGTGAGAAGTGCTTTTCCAAAATATCTCATTTAAATGTCCACCAGACGATTCATACGGGTGAAAAGCCCTGCAAATGTTTGTTGTGTGGAAAGTGCTTTCCCACAATGTCTCGTTTAAATAGCCACCAGAGAATTCATACAGGTGAAAAGCCCTACAAATGTATTCAGTGTGAGAAGTGCTTTTCTAAAATATCTTATTTAAATGTCCACAAGATAATTCATACAGGTGAAAAGCCTTACAAATGTACTCAGTGTGAGAAGGGTTTTTATAGAAAATCTGTATTAAATAATCATATGAGAAGCCATACAGGTGAAAAGCCCTATAAATGTACTCAGTGTAAAAAGTGTTTTCATAGAAAATCTGTATTAAAGAATCATCTGAGAATCCATACAGGTGAAAAGCCCTACAGATGTATATTGTGTGGCAAGTGCTTTTCCCGCATATCTCATTTAAATAGCCACCAGAGCATTCACACAGGTGAAAAGCCCTATAAATGTTCTCATTGTGGTAAGGTCTTTTCCCAAATATCTAATTTAAAAAGCCACCAGAGAATTCATACAGGTGAAAAGCCCTACAAATGTACTCAGTGTCGAAAGTGTTTTTCCAGAGCAAGTAATTTAAATCACCACAAGATGATTCATCCAGGTGAAAAGCCTGGCAATTAGTGTACTCAGTGTGAGAAGGTTTTTAAAGGTGCAGTAGGTAAGATTTTATTGATATAATTTTGGTAAAATTACTAAATTTGCTCATTACATTCCAGCAGCTTTCAATAAATCCGGTTTCTGTGAGTGTCCTGGGCTCTGGACTAGGCTGTCAAAATATTTCAAGCCGATCTTCCAAAAGCCAACCAATCAGGGCTAGCTATGTAGCTACCAATCAGGGCAACTATCTACAAGCAAACGATCCTCCCGCTAGAATAAACCCCTCCCTGTCTGCCTGTGTCCGCATGTGCCCTGGAGCATAATTTGGTGGGAGGGGCTTAGGAGAGAGATAGGAGGGAGGAGTGCAAAAGGGTTTTTGCCTTGTATATTTTCAAACTTGCCTACTGCAGCTTTAATATGAAAACTTTGTTCAATATCAGCATAGACAAATGTCCTTAGTGTGGGGAATGCTTTCTTTCAAAATCGACCAGAGAATTAATAAAGGTGAAAAGTTCTACACGTGTACACAGTGTGGTATGTGTGGGAAAGGTTTTTTTTAACATAATCTTATGTAAATAGCCACCAGCATGTTCATACGGATTCAACTGGGGGCAGTAGCGCGCTCTGTGTGCATCTATTTTAAGGCCTGTGTGAATATTCCATTCCTCATTGACTTGGGTTGAACCTGTATTTTAGGCTATTTCCATATGTACAGTATTTATCTGATGGTAAAATCCTAAGCCCAAGTATCAATTCGGACAGGTAATAATCATTTGACCTATTCCTCCAGATTTTTGTGAGAGAGTTGAAGAAAGATTTCTGTTGGGCTTTTCTTGCCAGTACCTAGAATTTGTGTATGGGTTTGATGATGAGGACATAACCTAGCCACATAAGCTAGCTATGTGTATTTTAAAATTGTAATATGTTTGGAGTTTTCTCTAATTCTGATTGAAGAGAAAAGATGTGTGCTCATCATGTAGGGTCAGGACTGAAATTTTTGGGCCTGTTTTAAGCTGTAATTAATACCACCAGAGTTAGACCTGAGGTAATTGTCCCACAACCAATGAAATCGGAGGTGGTGACACTGCATCATTGGTTGGGGACAACATTTACTGTTTACGTGTCTTCTTTAGGAAATATAATTTCCCTAGTATTCAGAATTTTCTGATAATGAAATTGACACCAGTGTAATGTGTATGAAATAAATGATGTGAAATCTGTTTAGATACATTAGAAATATACATAGTAATGTGTATTGTAAACTTGTATTCTGTAAATGAACTTGACAGTACTGGGGTTTTTACTGCCAATGTAGAGACTGTAATGTGTATGTCACATATAGGGCGGCAGTATAGTATAATGGTTAAGGAACTGGACTTGTAACCGAAAGGTTGCAGGTTCGATTCCCAGGTAGGACAATGCCGTTGTACCCTTGAGCAAGGTACCTAACCTGAATTGCTTCAGTATATATCCAGCTGTATAAATGGATAAATGTAATAAGAAGTTGTGTAAGTCGCTCTGGATAAGAGCGTCTGCTAAATGCCTGTAATGTAATGTAATAAAGCTCATTATTAGACTTCAGACAGTATCTCTTATCAGAGATATCAGTTGAGGATATTTGTTTCACACTTTATTTTTCATTTTTGTATGTGATTTGTGTGCAAAATAATTTTACACTGTAAGTGTCAAGACCTTTATGCAATAAAATACGACGACAGTCTATCGGGGTTAATTTGAGTGTTTTATACCATCATTTTTTAAGTAAAAAAAAAAAAGTATATTCTCTGTGGAAGTACGGCGGCGGAGTGAACGTGGCCATTGCAACTTGCTCTTTGTTGTTGTAGTCGATCAGTGCCAGCAATACATTCGTAGGTAACATAAAGTATCACTCCCCAGATAGACTGTCGTCGTATTTTATTTGCTTTAGGTGCACTGTGGAGTGTTTAAGTGCGTTTGGTAGTGGATGCTACCGGTTACCTTAGAGTTGCGCTAGCATTAGCAACATGTGTATGTCCAAAAGAAGGGACAGCATGGAATTAGCTGAAAATGGTTTCCATCAATCAACTACATGGTGTAAGTCGTAATTGAGACATTATGTCCAAAATTCCGAACTATCCCTTTAATTTCTTTTGCACATTTCTCATAACTAATTGTGCAAGAAATAAGCTTGACTCATATGGAGTGTGAATTGTTTTAATTTTAAATGTTTTCAATTTGTCTGAACATGTAAACTTAAAAAAATAACTTCACATATCAAATAAATTAAATGTTACAAATGTGCAAATTATGGTGTGCATGTATTTTTTTTCTTGATCTCATCTGATTAAATGACAACATTCTAAAGAATCCATTTCATTGGTACTTGACACCATATTCAGTATCCTGATCATCGTCATCAACGACGACTACGATATTGGCATAATATATACATTATTAAACCTTTCTTTGAGATTGTGGGAATTGATAAATCGTTTCTCTAACATTGTATGTATTGAAATGTCAATCAACATATTAGGCAAGAATCTCCAAATTATCATGACTGTGTAGTCAAGCAACAAACAAATAAATGCGCTTTCATTTTGAAGGTTGGTCCAGGACGTCGTCGGGGAGAAAAATGCCGAGTCGGCTGGACTGAAGGACCGGTGCATGTCGGGACGGAAATTCAAACTTCTGTAGGAGTGGGAGGAAAAACGACAGGAATCTTATTGAAGAAACGCCATAGATAAACACGCTAAACACGATTCACATCTGGGCTTTATGCTTGTCGGACGTGAATCTAGATTGAAACGGGTGTGCGAGAAAAGAAAAGAGGTCTGGAAACACTGTTTTAACAAGGAATCAGGAAGCAAGGCGGATTGCAATCAACCGTACCGTGAGTGTAGAATGGGTGACAGCTCAGAGGGTGGTGAAGAGGAAAATATGGAGTGGTATACTATGTCGAATAAAAGGAAGAAACCGAAGGAGTTGAAAGGTAGAAGAGAAGATTGGTCAGATCATGGTAGTCAAGGAGAAGGGGGTGCTGCTAAAAAAGTAAAAGATAATCGGGGCAATACAGGACAGTTGGGAAAGAGACGGAAAAGGAGTGGAAAGTTGTAATTGTGTTTGGGAGGGAGACAGGTCAGTTTCACCCAGTACGAATGACTAAAGCAACTGAAAAAGAAATTGGAAAGATTAGATTAGCCAAATTCATTAACAACCGAAAAATCCTTATCTCTGCTAAAAATAAACAGCAACAAGACAAAATCCTCAAGTTAGATCCACTGGATTGTACAAAAATCACAGCTCATATTCCTGGAATAATAGCTAAACTGAGAGGTGTAATCTCAAATGTTCCAACAGAAATGACTGAGGAGGAAGTCAAGAAAGAAATTAGAGGGGGGAAAATAATAGAAGTTAAGAGATTGCAGACAAACGAAGATGGAGTAAAGAAGGATAGTCTGTCAATGTTGGTGCAATTTGAGAGCACGCTTCCTAAAGAGATCAAAATGGGATGGATCAATTATAGGGTGAGACAATATATCCCAAAACTAATAAGATGCTACAAATGCCAAAGAATTGGAGACATAGCCCAACAGTGCCGCGGTAAACAAAGATGTGCAAAATGTGGGGGAGAACACGATTAAGGTAAATGTGAGAAGGGCACTAAACTGCGATGTTGCAACTGTGGAGGAGATCATAGTGCTGCGTTTGGGGGCTGTGCCGTTCAGATTAAAGCAAAAGAGGTACAGAAATATAAAGTGATTAATAATATATCCTATGCAGATGCTTTAAAGAAAGTAAATGATGAAATGCAAAGAACTGTAACATATGAAGAGGTGGGGGAGAGGTGAAGAAGGTAGTTGTAGGCCTAGGCCTTTACCCCAGAGAACAAGCAGACCTAGAATACAGCAAGAAGACAGAAGTGATCCGATTGTACAGCAGACTCAATGTGTCCATAAATGTAAGGTTAAAGAAGACTCGTTGGTCGTGGATCAGACAAGTTTCATAGCCTTCATTTGTAAAATAATTAATGTGGCTACCAAGCAAGAGAAGAAAAGTGACAGAATTAAGACAGTGGTGAATGCAGCAGAAGTATTTTTGGGTATTAAAGACCTGAAAGCAGAAGATATACATAAAATGCTGAAAGTAAACTCTGATGGAGGGGGGCAGGCTAATGATTGTTATTATGGTGATCCATTTAGTACAATGGAACGTGAGAAGTCTCATTGCTAATGGCCAAGAATTTAAAAGATATGTAACTGACGCAAAACCACAACCGGATATTATATGTGTACAAGAAACCTGGTTACAGCCCCATCTAGATTTTATTATTCCAGGTTATATCTCAGCCCGGTATGACAGGGTAGACGATCTAGGCGGTGGTTGTGCTACATTTGTTTAAGATAGTGTAGTCTTCCGAAGAATACCATCACCAGCAGACATAGAATGCGTAATTATTGAAGTGTGTAATGCAGATGTCAGTCTGAAAATAATCAACTTTTACAACCTGTGCAAGAAACTGAGTGCTGAAATGTTTAATACAATTGAACATGGTAGAGGAGAAATCTGGTGCGGTGATTTCAATGCACATAATAGCTTATGGGGCAGTATACATAATGGCACATACAGACAATAATGGCAATGTAGTTGAAGAGCTTTTGGAAAAAAGATCTCTAGTATGTCTTAATGATGGAAAAGGAACAAGATTAGATATATACAGAAATATTCTATCATGTCTGGATCTAACATTAGTATCTAGAAATATAGCATGCTCATGTGAATGGAACGTGGATGATAGTTCTAGTATAGGAAGTGATCATTATCCAATCTTCTGCTCTATAGAAATTAATATGCATGCCCAAGAAAGATACGTGTTAGAAAAATGGTGCTTTGAAAAAGCTGACTGGGAAAAATATCAAGAATACTACATAGAGGGAACTAAGTCAATTACAATGAATGGTAGTATAGAAGAATGTTATTCTATAGTGACTAATTTAATTTTGAATGCTGCTTCAAAGAGCATACCCATGAGTAGAATAACAAGGAAAAGGAAAGCGGTACCATGGTGGAATGAAGAATGCACTAAAGCTATTAGAGAACGAAATAAAGCATTACGAGTATTAAGGAGTAACTCGAATCAAGAAAACGTAATGGATTATCAAAAGAAAAAAGCTCTGACTTGTAGAATTATCAAATCCAGTAAAAAGAATGCATGGAGGGAATACTATTCTGCTATAGGTCGAGAAGTTAAATTAGGTGATGTATGGCAAATGTTAAAGAAAATGAGTGGCAAAAGGAAATATACTAAAATTCCAGTGTTAGAGGATGGAGAAACAATAGCTGTAACAGATAAAGAAAAGGCTAATATATTGGGTAAGAGCTTTGCTAATATACACAGTGGGAATCACTTAGACGATCTGCACAAAAAGAGAAAAGAGACAGTGCTAAGAGAAAATCGTAATATAATTAGGGGAAAAAATAATAATATAGACACAAATCTTGATGCTGAGCAGACTATGAGTGAGCTAGAAATAGCGATAAATAACACTGGATACACAGCAACGGGGCAGGATCAACTAAATTTGTAAATTACCCAACCAAGTACTGAGAATAATACTGGAACTGTTCAATAAGATATGGAGAGAAGGATTGTTACCAAAAAGATGGAAGAGTGCACTCATTTTACCTTTTAGCAAACCTGGTAAAAACCCAAATAATGCTGGAAATTATAGACCTATTGCATTAACTTTGCATCTGTGCAAATGGATGGAAAAGATTTTGGTCCGAAGACTTAACTATTTTTTAGAAAAGAGAGTATTTTAATTGCATCGTACCAGAATGGATTCAGGAAAGGTAGGTCTTCTATGGACGCACTTGTTAAAGTTAGCAATGGAATAGAGAAAGCATGTAATGTTCCGCTCCCTTCCTGTTCGTTTTCCGTATTTTCCTGTTTTCCCTCCGTGTCATGTTGGATCCTTTTGTCCGTGTTTTCCTCGCTGCTGCGGACTAGGCGTTTCCTTCCCTGTCTTGTTCGTCTGGTTGTCTTGCCTTACTTCCGCCTTTTCACTCCGTCCCCCCTCGTTGCATGCATTTCCTCACCTGGTGTTTCGTAATCACTCCCGTTTAATTTCCACACCTGTTCCTTATTTAGTTCTTTCATTAACCTCACTATATATTCCTTCGGCTGGCTGCCAGTCGGCGCCAGTTCGTTAACTATCGTCACTCGGTGTTAATGCTCGTTGTTTCCCTGGTCGTTTACTACGAACTACTCGCTTGGTTGTGGGATATAATCCCCTTACAGCTTTGGTTCCGCTCGTAACTACAGACTGGTAGTTTACCTCCTCGTCAATTCCTGTTGTGCATGCAGCTAACCTGTTTCCCTTCTCCTCCATCTAACCCAGCTCCCATTCTCCCGTGGCAGTGTTCGTTTCCCCCGTATTCGTTGTGTGTGTTGCGGTACCTCCACCTCCAGCTCGTGTAGGCTCCGTGTTGGCGTTATACCTGGCTACCCTCCAGTTGTTCCTGTCCGGCCGAAGAAGCCACCTAGTTCTTCGGTTACGGTTCCGGGAGCTCTGGAGACCAGTCAGCTCCATCCGGACCTACCGCAGCTACGCCACACTACCCAGCCCTGCCGTGCTTCACCAACCACCTACCTGTCAAGCCCTGCACCTCTGTGAGAACCTCCCGGTCATTTCCGTGCCTTCCCTTGCACTAATCCCCCTCTGTTTTGTTTTGTTCTGTACCGGTGCAGTCATTCCGGTCCAGTTCCTGTCCTGCCGTAGTGAGTCGCTCCCCAGCTAGTTCCAGTCCAGTCCAGGTGTGAGTCGTGCACCTACCTGTCCAGTCCAGTTCCGGTTTGGAACAATCCGTTCCTGACTCTGATCCCTGTGTGGACCTCCCGGTCCAGTTCCAGTCCAGTCCAGTTCCGGTTTGGAACAAATCCGTTCCAGACCCTGATTCCAGTGTGGACCTCCCGGTCCAGTTCCAGTCCAGTCCAGTTCCGGTTTGGAACATTCCGTTCCAGACCCTGATTCCAGTGTGGACCTCCCGGTCCAGTTCCAGTCCAGTCCAGTTCCGGTTTGGAACATTCCGTTCCAGACCCTGATTCCAGTGTGGACCTCCCGGTCCAGTTCCAGTCCAGTCCAGTTCCGGCTTGGAACAATACGTTCCAGACCTGCCAACCCAGCTCCGGCTTGGAGCAGCCCGTTCCGGGCTTCCTAGCATACCCTGTGTGATACTGTGTGTTTGCCATTCCTGTACAGTGTTGGGACTACCCCAACACTTAATTTAATAAACCCCCTTTCTGTGAATCTGTCTCCTGGTCGTTGCACTTGGGTTCGTCTCGTATCCGGTTCGTAACAGAACGAACTGGCCTAAAAACATGGACCCAGCCGACCTGGAGCAGATTCGTCACGCCTTCTCCTGCCAAACTGCGGTCAGCGACCAACAGGGCCGTCGTTTGGATGACGTGTTGGAGGTGCTGAGGGGCATCACGGAGCAAGTGGCGCAGCTAACTCTTCACCAGCCGCTTCCGCGTATTCCTATGGGCCCTACACCGCCCGCGCCGGATCCGCCGGTGGATCCTCCTGTTTCCACTTCACTTCGAGAGCCCCGCGTTCAACATCCAGAATTATACCGCGGGGGATTGGGAAAATGTCGCAAATTCTTGATGAAATGCGACATTGTATTCCGGATGCAGCCCTCCTCCTTCGCCTCCGACCCATGTAAGATCGCCTTTATAATGAGCAGCTTGGGAGGAGGTGCCCTGGAGTGGGCTACATCCATTTGGGACAGCCAAGTCGCGCTCTGCAACAACTTCGCTGCCTTCACCGCCGAGATGCGGCGTGTGTTCGATCACCCTACCTGTGGGCGAGACGCAACTCAACGCCTACTTCAGGTCCGTCAAGGAAGTCGTAGCGTCGCTGAAATGGCAATCCAATTCCGTACCCTCGCAGCGGAGTCCGGATGGAATGACACCGCCCTTCAGGGGGCCTTTCGCCAGGCGCTTAGCGAAGAGCTGAAAGACCAACTTGCCACCCGTGAAGAATCCACCTCACTCAATTGTCTTATTAGCCTGGCCATAGCTATTGACAACCGTCTCCGTATCCGGGCCCGTGAGCGAGGGGGGAACTCCGGTCATCAGCAACACATACGCTCACACCCTTCTGCTTCTGGATCCAGAGCGGCGTCTGGGGTCTCTGAGGAAGAGCCCATGCAACTGGGCAGAGTTGCGGTCAACGCCGAGGAGCGCCAACGTCGCCTGCGATCCAGATCCTGTTTTTACTGTGGCAAGCCTGGCCACCAGATCGCCTCATGCCCGATTCGCCCAAAAGAATAGGCTCGCCAGTAAAACTGGGCATACTGACGAGCCCTATCATACCTTGCCATGCAGCTCAGAATCGCCTTGTCTTCAAGGCCACTCTCCTTTGGAGGGACAAGTCCGAAGTCTCGTCGGCCCTCATCGACTCTGGAGCCGACGCCAACTTTATGGACATCACCTTCGCCAGGAGGGCCGGCATCCCCACGGAACTACTACCCTCTCCCATTACTGCCTTTGCCTTAGACGGTAGGAGTCTGGGGTTAGTCACCCACTCCACCGTTCCCGTACAGCTCGTCTTATCCGGCAATCATCGGGAGAGTATTCAACTTCTGCTCATCAACTCTAAACAATCCTCCATAGTTTTGGGTCAGACCTGGCTCCGCCTTCACAACCCTCACATCGACTGGCAAGCCGGTCGTATCCTGGCGTGGAGTGGTCACTGTCTGGCTAGCTGTCTCCGTTCCACTCTCCCCCCTCCGGGGTCCAAGAATCCCAGCACCAACCTACCCGAACCCGATCTGTCCAACGTTCCCAAGCAATATCACGACCTCTGCCTTACCTTTTCTAAATCACGCGCTCTGTCCCTACCTCCTCACCGACCTTACGATTGCTGCATTGACCTGCTGGCAGGAGCCAAGCTTCCGTCTGGTCGTCTCTACAGTCTGTCGGGGCCGGAGAAACTCGCCATGGAGGAGTACATTCATGAGTCCCTCGCCTCGGGCATCATCCGTCCCTCCTCTTCTCCTGTTGGTGCTGGGTTCTTTTTTGTGGGGAAAAAGGACGGCTCACTACGGCCCTGCATCGACTACTGGGGGCTTAATCAAATCACCATCCGCAACAAATATCCTCTTCCCCTTATTAACACTGCCTTTGAACCCCTCTCGCAGGCCGTCATTTTCACCAAGCTCGACCTCCGTAATGCGTACCACTTGGTGCGTATACGGGAGGGGGATGAATGGAAGACTGCCTTCAATACCCCGTTGGGCCACTACGAGTACCTGGTGGTCCCCTTCGGCCTTACTAACGCCCCGGCAGTCTTCCAGGGCATGGTGAATGACGTGCTGCGAGACCTGTTGGGGAAAACTGTTTTTGTTTATATCGATGATATTTTGATTTTTTCTAAGTCCCCTCAGGAGCACATTCTCCATGTCCGGGAGGTTCTCCAGCGTCTGCTTGAAAACCAGCTCTTCGTCAAGGCAGAGAAGTGCTCCTTCCACGTCTCCTCAGTCCCGTTCCTCGGCTTCATCATCGAGGAGGGCAGCATCCGGGCGGATCCTGCCAAGATCAAGGCGGTGACAGAATGGCCTCAACCCACCTCTCGTAAGCACCTGCAACAGTTCCTTGGTTTTGCCAATTTCTATCGTCGGTTTATCCGTAATTACAGTGTCATTGCTGCTCCCCTAACCAAACTCACCTCCACTGCTTTTTCTTTTTGTTGGAACTCCGAGGCCCAGCTCGCGTTTGAACGGCTTAAGACTCGGTTTTCCTCGGCCCCTATTCTTTGTCACCCTGATCCCACCCGTCAATTTACGATTGAGGTGGATGCCTCCGACACCGGCGTGGGGGCCATTCTGTCCCAACGAGCCGCCTTGGACAACAAACTCCATCCCTGTGCTTTCTTCTCCCGGAGGCTGTCCTCCGCCGAGCGGAACTATGATGTCGGGGATCGGGAGCTTCTTGCCATCAAGCTGGCTCTTGAGGAGTGGCGCCACTGGCTGGAGGGGGCAGGTAACCCCTTTATTGTTTTAACTGACCACCAAAATTTAATTTACCTAAAGTCTGCTAAGAGGCTTAATGCCAGACAGGCTAGGTGGTCATTATTCTTTGCCCGATTCAATTTTTCTGTGTCTTTCCGCCCCGGTTCCCGCAATATCAAGGCGGATGCCTTATCCCGTGTTTTTTCCCTTCCCTCCAGTCCTGCTGACCCCGAGCCTATTCTACCGGCATCCTGTGTGGTGGCTGCGGTCTCCTGGAGGATCGAGGAGATTGTGAGGTCCGCCCAGACTTCCCACCCTGACCCCCGTAGTAACCCTAACTCCTCCCTGTTTGTTCCCAACTCCGTCCGCTCCCAGGTCCTTGAGTGGGTTCACGCCTCCTGTCTGGCGTGTCACCCAGGTGTTGCCAGAACGACCACCCTCGTCAGGAGGAGTTTTTGGTGGCCCACTCTCAAGGAGGATACCCGTGCTTTTGTCCTGGCCTGCGCGGTGTGCGCCAGGAGCAAGGCTTCCCACCAGCCTCCCTCTGGTCTTCTCCTTCCCCTCCCTGTCCCGGGCCGTCCTTGGAGCCACATTGGCGTAGACTTCGTCACCGGTCTGCCATTGTCAGAAGGCAACTCCGTCATTCTGACAATTGTGGATCGGTTCTCCAAGGCGGTTCACTTTGTTCCCCTCCCTAAGCTCCCGTCCGCCCTCGAAACTGCAGAGCTCCTGGTGTTACATGTGGTCAGGCTGCACGGGATCCCATCCGACATTGTTTCTGACCGTGGGCCCCAATTCTCCTCCCAGGTTTGGAAGGCGTTCTGTGTAGCCCTGGGGGCCTCGGCCAGTTTGTCGTCTGGTTTCCATCCCCAGTCTAACGGCCAGGCAGAGAGGGCGAACCAGGACCTGGGGGCCGCCCTGCGGTGCGTCACTGCACGCAATCCCGCCTCCTGGAGCCGTTTTCTTCCCTGGGTAGAGTACGCTCACAACTCCCTTAAAAGTGCTTCTACAGGGTTGTCCCCGTTCGAGTGCTCATTGGGTTACCAACCCCCTCTCCTGTCGGCCCAGGAGGCCGAGGTAGCAGTCCCCTCCGTTAAGTCTCACATCCTCAAGTGCAAGCGCATGTGGAGACTTGCACGCACCGCACTCCTGCGCTCTAATTCCCGTTCACAACGTCTGGCGGACCTGCACAGGACCGCAGCCCCTAAGTACAGGGCCGGTCAGCAGGTCTGGCTTTCCACATCCAATATTTCCCTTCCCTCCTCCTCAAAAAAACTTCGGCCCCGGTTTATTGGTCCCTTCCCTGTTGTTTGTCTTATTAACCCGGTTTCTGTTAAACTCTCCCTCCCCTCCTCCCTCAAGGTTTACCCCGTTTTTCATGTGTCACAAATCAAGCCTGTCGCCTCCAGCCCCCTCAGTGCCCCTACCCTCCCTCCTCCACCTGTCCGGGTCATCGACAACGCCCCGGCCTACACGGTGGACCGCATCATCGACATCCGCCGTAAGGGTCGGGGTTTCCAATACCTCGTGGACTGGGAGGGGTATGGTCCTGAGGAGCGGTCGTGGCTCCACAGGAGCCTCATCCTGGATCAATCACTGATCCAGGATTTCCACAGTCGCTTCCCTTTCAAGACCAGGCCGCCAGGTACGCCAGGTGGCGTACATTGAGGGGGGGGGTACTGTAATGTTCCGCTCCCTTCCTGTTCGTTTTCCGTGTTTTCCTGTTTTCCCTCCGTGTCATGTTGGATCCTTTTGTCCGTGTTTTCCCCGCTGCTGCGGACTAGGCGTTTCCTTCCCTGTCTTGTTCGTCTGGTTGTCTTGCCTTACTTCCGCCTTTTCACTCCGTCCCCCCTCGTTGCATGCATTTCCTCACCTGGTGTTTCGTAATCACTCCCGTTTAATTTCCACACCTGTTCCTTATTTAGTTCTTTCATTAACCTCACTATATATTCCTTCGGCTGGCTGCCAGTCGGCGCCAGTTCGTTAACTATCGTCACTCGGTGTTAATGCTCGTTGTTTCCCTGGTCGTTTACTACGAACTACTCGCTTGGTTGTGGGATATAATCCCCTTACAGCTTTGGTTCCGCTCGTAACTACAGACTGGTAGTTTACCTCCTCGTCAATTCCTGTTGTGCATGCAGCTAACCTGTTTCCCTTCTCCTCCATCTAACCCAGCTCCCATTCTCCCGTGGCAGTGTTCGTTTCCCCCGTATTCGTTGTGTGTGTTGCGGTACCTCCACCTCCAGCTCGTGTAGGCTCCGTGTTGGCGTTATACCTGGCTACCCTCCAGTTGTTCCTGTCCGGCCGAAGAAGCCACCTAGTTCTTCGGTTACGGTTCCGGGAGCTCTGGAGACCAGTCAGCTCCATCCGGACCTACCGCAGCTACGCCACACTACCCAGCCCTGCCGTGCTTCACCAACCACCTACCTGTCAAGCCCTGCACCTCTGTGAGAACCTCCCGGTCATTTCCGTGCCTTCCCTTGCACTAATCCCCCTCTGTTTTGTTTTGTTCTGTACCGGTGCAGTCATTCCGGTCCAGTTCCTGTCCTGCCGTAGTGAGTCGCTCCCCAGCTAGTTCCAGTCCAGTCCAGGTGTGAGTCGTGCACCTACCTGTCCAGTCCAGTTCCGGTTTGGAACAATCCGTTCCTGACTCTGATCCCTGTGTGGACCTCCCGGTCCAGTTCCAGTCCAGTCCAGTTCCGGTTTGGAACAAATCCGTTCCAGACCCTGATTCCAGTGTGGACCTCCCGGTCCAGTTCCAGTCCAGTCCAGTTCCGGTTTGGAACATTCCGTTCCAGACCCTGATTCCAGTGTGGACCTCCCGGTCCAGTTCCAGTCCAGTCCAGTTCCGGTTTGGAACATTCCGTTCCAGACCCTGATTCCAGTGTGGACCTCCCGGTCCAGTTCCAGTCCAGTCCAGTTCCGGCTTGGAACAATACGTTCCAGACCTGCCAACCCAGCTCCGGCTTGGAGCAGCCCGTTCCGGGCTTCCTAGCATACCCTGTGTGATACTGTGTGTTTGCCATTCCTGTACAGTGTTGGGACTACCCCAACACTTAATTTAATAAACCCCCTTTCTGTGAATCTGTCTCCTGGTCGTTGCACTTGGGTTCGTCTCGTATCCAATTCGTAACAAAGCATTTAAGATGAAATAATTGATGGTGATTGTTTTCTTTGATATTGAAAAAGCGTGCGATTCTATGTGGAGGGAAGGACTGCTAATTCAAATGAATAGAATGGGCATTAGTGGAAGATTTTACAACTGGGTACTAGATTTTCTATCAGAACGAAAGTTTAGAGTTAAGGTAGGAACAGAGTTATCTGATGAGTATGATATAGCTAACGGAATTCCACAAGGAAGTGTCATTAGTCCGGTGTTATTTAACATTATGATCAATGGTATATTCAAGAATCTTGACAGAAGGATATGCTCATCATTATATGCAGATGACAGAGCTATATGGATTAGGGGGAGAGACAACACAAGTGTGCTGAGAGAGATTAAGAAAGCTATTTTAAAAGTAGAGCAATGGTCATACGATTGGGGTTTTAAAATCTCAACAAGTAAGTCTTGCTACATGTACTTAACTAGACAGAAAAAGATAGAAGAACAGTGTCTTCTTTTATATGGACAACCAATGGAAAAAGTAAAGGAATTTAAATATTTGGGAATGTGGGTAGATGAGAGATGCACATGGAAGACACATGTTGAAAAACTAGAAACTAAATGTAAAAAAGTAATAAATGTAATGAGCGCTATATCTGGATACACATGGGGAGCAGATAAGCAGGCATTGATAGATATATTTAGGGCTTTGATGAGATCAGCAATTGACTATGGGTGTTTTGTTTATGGGGCAGCAGCTAAATTGTACTTAAGCAGAATTGATAGAATGCAAAGCAAAGCCTTGAGGCTTAGCATTGGTGCAATGAGATCAACACCATGTAATGCAGTGTTAGTAGAATCAGGGGAAATCCCACTAGAGCTCAGGAGAGACAAACTGACTCTAACATATTGGATTCGGCTTAGAGGATGTGGGGATGAAAATGCCACAAAGTGTCCTAAACGAATGCTGGGAGTATAGATATAACAGAAATAGTTTTGGATGGAAGATAAAAGATAAATCAGAAGAATATGAACTTGATGGAATACATTTCAATTCCCCTACTCCAATAAGTAATGTTCCCCCGTGGCTCTTCCCTAAGGCTAAAGTTGATTTTAGTATCATGGAACTAAAGAAAAATTGGACGGAACGCGAAATATGATACTGTGCAAATCACCATATAATGAACAAATATTCTAACTACCTACATATACAGATCCTTTCCAAAAAAATAGAATATCATGGAAAAGTTATTTTTTTTCCATAATTCCATTCAAAAAGTGAAACTTTCATAGATTATAGATTCATTACACACAAAGTGAAATATTTCTAGCCTTTATTTGTTTCATTTTTCATAATTTTGGCTTACAGCTCCAGAAAACCCCCAAAACAGTATTTCAAGAAATTAGAATAGTGTGTCGAAAATCAGCATTTACTCAGAGAATGAATGTTTTAGACTGAGTGTCACACTATCATCTAATTTACTCAAAACACCTGCAAAGTTTATCTCAGTTTGGTTCAGTATGGGGAAGACTGCAGACTTGACAATTGGCCAGAAGACCATCATTGACACCCTCCAGAAGATGGGTAAGCCACAAAAGGTCATCGCTAAGGAGGCTGGCTGTTCACAGAGTGCAGTGTCCAAGCATATCAATAGAAAGTTTAGTGGAAGGGAAAAATGTGGCAGGAGAAGGTGCACAAGCAAAAGAGATGACCGTAGGCTTCAGCGGATTGTCAAGCAAAGACGATTCCAAAATTTGGCGGAGATGCAGAGGGAGTGGACTGAGGCTGGAGTCAGTGCTTCAAAAACCACCACGTACAGATGTATCCGGGACATGGGCTACAACTGTCAGATTCCTCGAGTCAAGCCATTCCACTAATTCTCTGAAATAACTGAAGTAAATGCTGATTTTTGACACACTATTCTAATTTCTTGAAATACTGTTTTGGGGGTTTTCTGGAGCTGTAAGCCAAAATTATGAAAAATGAAACAAATAAAGGCTAGAAATATTTCACTTTGTGTGTAATGAATCTATAATCTATGAAAGTTTCACTTTTTGAATGGAATTATGGAAAAAAAAAACTTTTCCATGATATTCGAATTTTTTGGAAAGGATCTGTATGTGGGCCAAATTCAGCTTCAGCAGGACAGGCGGTTGTCTAACGGCATCTTTACCTGTCTTTCTGTCTTTACCACTGAGCTAATGGCTATACTATGGCCATTGTGTGGTGGGTAGAGGAAGTGAGACCAAGCGAGGCTGTAATTTGTTCAGATTCTGCTGCGGCCCTGCTGGCCCTGAGGAGTGGAGAGTCGAGTGCTCGCCCAGATTTAGAAAATGAAACCTCAGTTATTAAGAATAATAAAACTAGGTTGCAGTGTAGGTTTTGTATGGGTGCCAGCCCATGTAGGGGTGGAAGCCAATGAGAGAGCTGATAAGGTAGCAAAAGCAGCTCTGGCAAGGAAGGAGGTAGATATCACAGCATATTGGGAAACAAGAATACAAAAGCATTATAAAAGAAAAGTTGGCAAGGCAACAGGAGAGGGAATGGCAAAGGAAGACATTATTTTTTCCATTCAGCCTACCACAAGAATTGAGAGTAGGACAGTAAAGACAAAACATAGCAAAAATGGGACATTGGGGGCTGGGTAGTGGGCTAGTCATGGTGGGGAAACATCCGAATGGGTTATGTGGAGTCTGTAACGTCCTTGAGACAGTAAAGCACGTAATGCTTACTTGCAAAAGGTACAGAGTGGAGAGAATTACTCTACGACAGGGTCTTATGGAGCTGAGGATTGCCTCCTGGGATTTGAGGACCCTACTTGGAAGACGCAAAAACCAAGAACAAACAGCTAAATTGGTGTTAAAATTCCTTCACGAAAACGGCCTATATTCCAGGATATAGATCAGTAAATTAAGAATAAACTGTAATTAACAGAATGGACCGGTGGAGGGCAGCAATACGCTCGCAAGCGTCGAGTCTGCCGGAAAGCTAAAGAAGAAGAAGAAGAAGAAGAAGAAGAAGAAGAAGAAGAAGAAGAAGAAGAAGAAGAAGAAGAAGAAGAAGAAGAAGAAGAAGAAGAAGAAGAAGAAGAAGAAGACGTTTAACACGCAAACGGGGTGATTCCCCGCCGATAGTTATATTTAATTCGTTATATTTAAGTTAAACAAACGATAGTTTAATTAACTAAGTCATCAACGAATAGCGGTAAGCCCCCTCCCCGCCATAATCGTGATGCTTTAACAGCTGTTAGTTTTTTTGTTTAGGCTACCAGACAATCGCGTTACTGTCCCACTAACGTTGAGGCTACACAAGATATCTGTTTGCTAATTTGGCAGTAGGATAGCTGCTCAAGGCACGTGGTTGTAGAATTCAATATAGAGTTGGAAAACTGCGTGCTGTTCTCATCCATTTTCCTTTGGGCAATACGATTACAATGAGATAAAGTTGCTAAATAATGTTATAGCTGCAGTGGCGTCACCTCGTTCTAGCTACGGTTGTTCGCTAAATTAATCACGTGGAAATCCTAGAAATATTCCGACTTGGGTTGTATCGCCTTGTATTGTTCTTTTTACACAATACAGCGAGTTTAAACTAAACGGCGCCATGGAATTGTGACAACAATCGCCTACTGGATAACCTTTTAGTGAATGGGTGTAATCGAACAAGAAGTGATTACTTGATAGAAATTTAACGAGGCTGAAGTTGGTTCCTTATTCGCAGCTTCTTATTCCCGGTCCACCTTAAATTTCTTATTTGCGGCTGCTTGTTCACAATTTCACAGGCTGATTCAGAACAGTTTTTAAAGGCTTAAAATCGTCTTGGGCCACATTATACACAATATGTCAATGCAAATATACATGTACTTTGTATAAAAGGTGATTTTTGCCTGGTCAGTACATGTTTCATGCTCAAGAACAAATGAAAACCGGGTTGAAGTTGGTTTCTTACTCGCAGCTCTGGATTTATGCAAAGATTATGGTGAACGCTTATGCGATCCATAGCGAAATCAGGACAGCTTTTAGAGGGTTTATTCATTTTGGGCCAGTTCTAATGCCACTGATTCTTGAAGAGAGGCTCCTCCCTTGTTCAACCAGTCTCATTTCTGCCCGGCCCAATTGGGTTTTCCATTCAAAAAGCGGTGGCGAAAAGGCGTCTGCGGGCTAATTTAGCCCCTCCTTTTAAAGTTAAATCATCTTGGGCCACACATTAGGTCACACACAATAAGCTATATAGGCTAAATGAAAAGAGTCATATCCTTTGTATGGCGTACAAAGTGATTTGTGCCTGGCCCTGTGCATGTTTCACACTCAAAAACGCATTAGCTCATTCATATATGGGATGCTATCATATAGCTATGTGCTACCATTAGCTAGATGTCAATATTTCGATCATTTATGTGTGCGTACGCGTAGGCTACTGTAACACAGACAAGGGAAACCAGAAATTAGAATTTATCTCAATAGGATTGAGCTTGATATAATGGTTGAATAAATTGAAGAAAACACAATTGGAAGGTGTGTAGCTTATTACGCCTCTTATATAGGCTATATATTGTCTGTTGCTAGTTTTATTTAAAATTGCATGGGGAAAGCTCAAATCTCTGTTGGAGAATAAGAGCAGGGCCCTGCTGTTTTAATTGCAGGATGTGTATGGCTCTGACTGTCTTTCTATCAGTTTTTCGGTTAACTGGTATTTATTATTACTTACTAATTTCATTGTTTTTATTAATTCGCAACGACGCTTTTGTGATGTATGACCGCGCTGGTCTATAGTGATGGTAGTCTGTGGTGAAGAGGTGGTCTATAGTGATGGTAGTCTGTGGTGAAGAGGTGGTCTATAGTGATGGTAGTCTGTGGGGAAGAAGTGGTCTATAGTCATGGTAGTCTGTGGAGAAGAAGTGGTCTATAGTGATGGTAGTCTGTGGGGAAGAGGTGGTCTATAGTGATGGTAGTCTGGTGAAGAGGTGGTCTATAGTGATGGTAGTCTGTGGGGAAGAGGTGGTCTATAGTGATGGTAGTCTGTGGGGAAGAGGTGGTCTATAGTGATGGTAGTCTGGGGTGTAGAGGTGGTCTATAGTGATGGTAGTCTGTGGGGAAGAGGTGGTCTATAGTGATGGTAGTCTGTGGGGAAGAGGTGGTCTATTGTGATGGTAGTCTGTGGGGAAGAGGTGGTCTATAGTGATGGTAGTCTGTGGGGAAGAGGTGTTGTGTGAAATACTGTTGTTGAGTCTCACAAATTAATTCAGTGTCTCAGTGCTGGGAAAACACAAACAATTTATCCTGAAATAAAAATGTAGTGACTTTTTGTATGACAGTAAATAGCTAACATTAGAGATTTTTTACACTGCAGGAATGTAGAGGAATGTCCACCAGAGAATTCATTCAGGTGAAAAGCCATACAAATGTACACAGTGTGAGAAGTGCTTTATTTTAAAATCTGTTTTAAATAGATGCAATGTGTGAAGTGCCTTTCCCAGAGAAGTGCTTTAAATCGCCACAAGATGATTCTTTATTGGGCTGCACGATTTGGAAGAAATATCTTAATTGCTTTTTTCTGACAGATTCGCAATATACAGTTGAAGTCGGAAGTTTACATACACTTAGGTAGAAGTCATTAAAACATTTTTTTAACCACTGTGCAGATTTCATGTTAGCAAACTATAGTGTTGGCAAGTCAGTTAGGACATCTACTTTGTGCATGACATAAGTAATTTTTACAACAATTGTTTACAGACAGATTATTTCACTTTTAATTCACTATATCACAATTCCAGTGGGTCAGAAGTTTACATACACTAAGTTGACTGTGCCTTTAAACAGCTTGGAAAATTCCAGAAAATTATGTCATGGCATTAGAAACTTCTGATAGGCTAATTGACATTATTTGAGTCAATTGGAGGTGTACCTGTGGATTTATTTTAAGGCCTACCTTCAAACTCAGTGCCTCTTTGCTTGACATCATGGGAAAATCTAAATAAATCAGCCAAGACCTCAGAAAGAAAATTGCGGACCTCCACAAAACTGGTTCATCCTTGGGAGCAATTTCCAAATGCCTGAAGGTACCACGTTCGTTTGTACAAACAATAGTACGCAAGTATAAACACCATGGGACCACGCAGCCGTCATACTGCTCAGGTAGGAGACTCATTTGGTCTCCTAGATATGAAGGTGCTTTGGTGCGAAAAGTGCAAATCAATCCCAGAACAAAAGCAAAGGACCTTGTGAAGATGCTGGAGGGAACAGGTACAAAAGTATCTATATCCACAGCAAAATGAGTCCTATATCGACATAACCTGAAAGTCTGCTCAGCAAGGAAGAAGCCACTACTCCAAAACCGCCATAAAAAAGCCAGACTACAGTTTGCAACTGCACATGCGGACAAAGATCTTACTTTTTGGAGAAATGTCCTCTGGTCTGATGAAACAAAAATGAACTGTTTGGCCATAATGACCATCATTATCTTTGGAGGAAAAAGGGTGAGGCTTGCAAGCCGAAGAACACCATCCCAACCGTGAAGCACAGGGGTGGCAGTATCATGTTGTGGGGGTGCTTTGCTGCAGGAGGGACTGGTGCACTTCATAAAATAGATGGCATCATGAGGAAGTAAAATTATGTAGACATATTGAAGCAACATCTCAAGACATCAGCCGGGAAGTTAAAGGCAAATGGTCGCAAATGGCTAGAGGGGTGGGACTAGATTAAGCTGTAAATTACACGAGAATAGTATGGAACCCATGGTTGGCTAAATGGCTGTAAGTCAACAAGGGTCTGAATGCCAGATATGCAGTAGATATGGATGGATAACTTGTTGTTTGTTTCTCCTGACAAATTTTGCTATTGAATAAGTCAGGAGAAGAAACCCTTCAAGTTATCCATCCATATCTACTGTATTTCTGGCAGCAGAGTGATGGTTTAAGGCTTGTTTGATACCTCAGACCCTTGTTGACTTACAGCCATTTAGCCAACCATGTGTTCCATACTATTCCCGTGTAATTTACAGCTTAATCTAGTCCCACCCCCCAATTCCCATAGCGATCCATTCAAATGCAAAGAGGTTATAGTATTGCTTCTAAGAGTACCTGGAAATAAGATATCAGGAGTCTTTTGATATCTTTTTATACAGAATCATGATGGCATCACCTGTTTACCTGTGGAATACCTGTTTGACCTGTTTATTTTCACAGAATGAATGAATTCTGTAATTAAACTCCACACTGCTATTATTTTGAACACGCCCCTTTCAATGAATGAGTCAATTACTCAGAACAAGCAGCGTGCATGTCATTACAGTTGGGTCTGTTGTTTTTCTATTACACTACTACATCTACAAGTAAATTATTTGCCATGCAGAAATATCACTACTACTAATAACAGTGGTTCATCAGGTTACTGATGTTGTACTGCAATTTTTTTGAACACCACTGTATTTTTGAAAGACAAACTACCCTGTTGTGGTTTACAAATTCTTATTTGTTGGGTGTTTATTTGGAGTTTAAGGAGTGAATAAAAGGTGGTAAGCCAACCATTTCGCAGTGTTTTTAGTAGCACAGTTTAATGTTGTTCTTATATTCCTTGCTGGACAGACATCTGAAATAAACAGCACAGTGACCGGGACACACTGGGATGGATTTTCTTTTCTTTTTTTTATAACAAGTGTTTGTGACTCTTTTGTTCTTTAAAACATTCTTCTATTTTAATTCACTGTAAATGTAAAATGTAATTCCTTGTTGATTGAAGGGTGATATATAAAAAAAACACTGAAACTGTTCAGATATACTGTGGAAAAAAACATGGTCATGTCTATTTCAAACTTGTACTCTGAAAATGAACTTGACAGTGGGCCTACTGGTCTTTTCAGTTATTTTCTTGCCAATGTAGAAGGCTGTAATGTGTGTTTAAGCTAAAACTGGTCATTAGACTAAAGACAGTTGTTTTGTCTGAGATGTGAGTTGAGGATCTTCGTTTGGCTTTTTATTTTTCAACATTCTATAGATGATTGCGTTGTGGCCTCTCCGATGGACTATGTACTGTACATTCTCCAATCAAGATGGCTCTGATCAATGTTTGTTCTCTGTCTAACAAGACTTTAATTTAAATTACTTTTATGCATTTCAGTTTTGATTTGCTGTTCATGAAAGAGAGTTTAATTGAACTTTGTTGTTAAATAATAAAACTGTCACTTTCTCAGCTCCACCAACTACAGCAATTGTGTAATAAATAAATTTGACTCCTATCTGGTGTGAATTTGTTTAATTATTTGAAACATTTTCAACTTGTCTGAACATGTAGCCTAAGGTTTTTTTATTTTTTTTATTTTTATTTTTTATTAATGACGCATACAGAGCCTAATTTACTAAGACCTTTTGCGTGTGCAAAACTAATAACACTATCAACACAATGATTGGTCATGTTATTGGCTTTGCATGTGCTTAAAGGTTTTGCACACGCTAATGGTCTTAGTAAATCAGGCCCACAGTGCGCTCCATTATGTTTGGAACAAAGGCATATTTTTTGTTGATTTGGCTCTGTACTCTGTATTTTAGATTTGTAATGAAACAATTCACATATGGTTAAAGTGCAGATTCTCAGCTTCTATTAAAGGGTATTTGTATATATTTTGGTTTCAACATGTAGAAATTACAGCACCTTTTATACATAGCCCCCGTTTCAGGGCACCACAATGTTTGGGACATATTGTATTTATCACGACCTCGTAATAAACGACCGTAGTCGCTAAACTACCATTTTCGTCTCGGGTTGTCTGTTTGAAAATTTGGAGAATCGCTCTGTACTTGCATATTGTGATTACTTAGTGGATTTTGTGAGTTTTTGTGGGTTTTGTGTGTTTGACCGTGTGTCTATGACCACGTGTGGTTCAATTAGATTCTGATTCTCGTGTCTAGCCCTTCTGGTTTGTTTGCCGTGTGGATTCAGTCTCGTGTGTTTGACCCGGTTTCGTTCTAAACTCCTCAAAAAAAGTTCGGAAACGTTATTTCGGTCGATTATTCCTCCCCTTTAATAATACCAATTGGTATTGTATTTTATATCGTTGGAAAGCCTGATTAGTCACCTTTACAACGAGGTACAACTTGTAAGGACAGGGTTGACCCATCAGGGTTTATAATCAGGGCTTTTGCCATTGTTGATGGTATCTTTTTTTTTTTTTTTAATTGTTTCTGATTTTTCCCCATTTTCTCCCAATTTAGTAGCCAATTGAACCCCTATTCTAATTCAATTCCCCCCCGTGTAGCAACCGCTAGAGAACTACCGCTACACAACCCTGTCAGCCGGTAGTAGGAAGGAGGTCGCCACGTCCTCAACAGGGCGCGACTCCTCGATTCCCTGACCGTGAATCCAGCTCGCCCAGGGCCGCTATGCGTGCAGCGATTCTCGCCGAGCCCCTCCCCCCACCCGGAAGCAGCCGCCAATTGCTGCTCCCACAGGGCGCCGGCCATGCTCGGATCTGGCAGGACTGGGGCGCGAACCCCGATCCTCGCAGCACAACTGCACCGACTGAAAGTCGGCGCTCTTACCGTTGTACCACGCGACGGCCCTTTGTTGATGGTATCTTAACCCGATCCAGTAAGCGCTTGCGCATTACGTCTTTTAAGTACAAGTGAAACAGCGAACAGTTAATACTGTTAAATTTCTTAACTTTTGCAATAAAAAGGTGTTTCTTAATGTGAAAACAACATTAAAAGAAGCATATCACAATTGTTTTGCCAAACATTAGCTTAGCCATTGGTACCAAGCTGGAATCGAACCACTGACCGCATACATGGAAAGCCAAGCTTGTATCTACTAGGCCAAAGCAGGTTAACAGAAACGTGGAGGCCAAATAAGACTTTTGTGTTGCGGTATCAGAGTGTTTTGGCTTACTGACTTCATAATTCAAACAGTTAACAGGTAATATTGTGAAATTTCTTAGCCTTTGCAATAAAAATAACTTGTTTTATGTTAAAAGAACATTCTTAGCATGTCGTGCATATTGTGTGCCTCAAAAAAAAATGTTGGGAACAGGTGGGGATCGAACCACCAACCTACTACACGGCAGTCCAATGCCTTACCCACTAAGCTACAGGAACTTTCACAGTTGGTATGGTAGGTAGACCGCCTGTTAAGCATAGATTGTGTACTTGGCGGATGGCATACCTGCCATCCCAATATTTGTATTTCTATAGCTCCACCACGCGGATTGATTGGGTTAAAACTGCAGGGCTCAAGTCTTGATCTAACACTCAATCAACCCACCAAGTTTCAGAACTTTATATCAAACGGTTTTAGAATTACTAGCATTTATGTGATAAGCCACGCCCAATGCAAAATTCATTGGCTTCTCATTCGGCCAGTTTTTGACATAGGCCTTAGTAAAGTAAGGCATGTATGAAGGGATGTGGGTTGAGTCCCTCGAACAGGTTTGGTGTAAATTGGCCTATTCTGTAGGAGGAGTAGCATTTTAAGTGTTTTACAAAAAATGCTAATTAGCGGAAAATCGAAGATGGCAGACTTCATAGTTTCTTGAGGCAAATTTGTTGGACATGAGTAGCGGGACGTATACACCAAATTTTGTGACTGTAGATCAAACGGGGCGTCGGCAGTGGGCGTGTCAATGATTTTTAGTGAATTTTTAAATATTTTCTTATATTTGGATCTCTATAGTGCCACCACGTGGCTCGATTGGGTTGAAACTGGAGAGCTCACGTCCAGATGTTACTCTTAAAAGACCCCCCAAGTTTCATAACTTTCTGAGAAATGGTTTTGGAATTCTTAGCATTTTTGTGATAAGCCACGCCCACTGGAAATGTATTGGCTCGTCATTCGGCCATCTTTAAAAATATCAAAATTCTGTATATGAATTTTATGAAGCATGGTCTAAGGCAGGGATCTCAAACTCAAATCCTGGAGGGCTGCTGTGTCTGCTGGTTTTCGATGTGTTCCTGCACTTAAGTGTTTAATTTAAGTCATTGATTGGCTAAAGAGTCTGCACACCTTGTTTCCAAGGCCTAAATTGGCTGCTGATTGAAAGGAAATTACAAAAACCAGCAGACACAGCGGCCCTCCAGGACTGGAGTTTGAGATCCATGGTCTAAGGAGTGTGTTTACCAGGTTTCATGTAAATTGGTCAAATTTTGTAGGAGGAGTAGCATTTTAAGTGTTTTACAAGAAATGGTAATTAGCGGAAAATCCAATACGGGTGACTTGATGGGTCCTTGAGGCAAATTTGTTCAGTATGAGCAGAAGGACCTTTATACCACATTTTGTGACTAGATAAAACGGGGCATATGCAGTGGGAGAGTGTCAATGATTTTTAGTGAATTTTTAAATCTTTTCTTATATTTGGATCTATATAGCGCCACCACGTGGCTCGATTGGGATAAAACTGTAGAGGTTAAGTCCTAATGTTACTCTTAACAGACCTACCAAGTTTCATAGCTTTCTGCCAAATCGTTTTGGAATTATTAGTATTTTTGTGATAAGCCACGCCCAGTGAAAATTCATTGGCTCGTCATTCGGCCATCTTTTAAAATATCAAAATTCTGAATATAAGTTTTATGAAACATGGTCTAAGGAGTGTGTCTACCAAGTTTAATCTCAATTGGTAAAATTTTGTAGGAGGAGTAGCATTTTAAGTGTTTTACAAAAAATGCTAATTAGCAAAAAATCCAATATGGCGGTCTTTATGGGTCCTTGAGGCAAATTTGTTCGGAATGAGTAAAGGGACCTGTATACCAAATCTTGTGACTCTAGGTGAAACGGGGCGTCGGCAGTGGGCGTGTCAATGTCAAAATTTTGTCATGTGCACTACAGCGCCACCAGGTGTTCAATCTGCGTCATAATACAGAGGATCCAAGAGTTTGGCAATCCCAACAAGCGTGCCAGGTTTGGTGATTCTAGGCCAAACCAGCTCACGGGAATTTTAGGTGAAAGGGGAGAAAAATAAATAAATAAATAAAAGAATCTGAACAGATACAATAGGGTACCAGCAGCTATGCTGCTCGGTCCCCTAAAAAGAGATTAAATAAATGTGAAATGAAAAGGTTCCTTGGATAGATTTGTAAAGAAAAACGTGGAGGAGGAAGGCAGGTCAACGCTGCTGAGGCAAGTGTGCTGCTTTTCGACTGCCCTGCAGATTTCAACTCCCCTTCATGTGAATGCGCTCAAGCTAATATTAGCGAAATGCACTTTGCTTTTCTTTTGCTCAATTTCTCCAGTTGACATTTAAAAACGATAATATTGTGGACTGTGGTACGACCATAGCTATGCACCACAAATTGTAGATTGTCCTATTGATTGTGGTGGAGCAAAAAAGAATTGCAAAGAGTCAAGATGTTGAACACTATCTTTTTCATTGTAAAAAGAGGCAAAAGGCAGGCAGAATATCATTCAAGTGTCACAAAGCGAAGTGCAACGTCTGACACTGCGACACAAGAAAATTACTCTGCAGTGTTAACATGTGGAACACATAGTCTTCACAAACATTATCATGAATGTAGGCCTACTATAATGGGAATAATGATTAGAATCATCCGGAGAAATATGCGTGGAGAAAATGCTGAATCAAATTCTGGTAGGTGCGACTTGCTGCGATGGATCTCTTGATGTGCTGTCAGTAAACTTTTATTTATATATCCCACCCTCTGCCTGCTTTTTACCTCTCTTTACAATGAAAACACTAGTGTTCAACATCGTGAACGTTTGCAATTATTTTATGGTCCAACTCAATCAATACAATATTTTAATTCAAGGGCAGAGTAATGGCATAGCCATTGGTTGGTTGTATTTGGTTGGTTTGTGTGATGTCATGGCCTGTAAATCCTTTGTTCAGAGTTATATAATAGATACTATTTAAGCCTATCACGGGTTAGCTATGATCATCGCGTTAACAGCTTGGCCCCTCGTAGGTTGATTACATTACATTACATTATAGGCATTTAGCAGACGCTCTTATCCAGAGCGACTTACACAACTTCTTATTACATTTATCCATTTATACAGCTGGATATGTACTGAAGCAATTCAGGTTAAGTACCTTGCTCAAGGGTACAACGGCAGTGTCCTACCTGGGAATCGAACCTGCAACCTTTCGGTTACAAGTCCAGTTCCTTAACCATTATACTACACTGCCGCCACGCAGGTTGACTGGCCCCGGGCCCCGCCCATCGTAAACAAATAGAACATGTTGCTCTCCATTAGTATGCGATTGTTATTGACATTAACATTAACGTAATAGTGTTTGCAAACAGTTTCTGTTCACTAAAACTGCTGGCTGTTCATCGGCTAACATTAGTAAGCTATCGCTTGTTAGCCAGGTAGCTAACGTTAACTGTTAGCTAACTCTAGCCTACACAGCAAAACGCATTGTAGAGAGTCCATGATATATTCACTAACGTCAATTTTAATGTGACGTATTCTTAGAGTGTATCAACTGTTTCCTTACATTAAATCAAAGAATAAAATGGCCAATTTATCTCCTTCTCTCTATTTTTCCAAACTCCTGCAGTGCAATCCTCTTCGGTTGCCACGAACCTTCTTCTGTCAGGCAATCATCCCTTGACTGAACTTAAAGCCGGGATAGTTAAGGTTACTTATTGGCTTACTGTTGTACACACCAATGATCGATATCGTGTGCCCCCCCCCCCCCCCCCAAAAAAAAAAAAAATCATACTGACTGCGCCTGGTGTTTGAAATCGTATTTACCTTTTAGGGTTGTTTTAACGCACTTGTTCCTAGTTTGAAAATGCACTAATGTACGTCGCTCTGGATAAGAGCGTCTGCCAAATTACTAAAATGTAAATAGTTTGCATTTTTTAGACCCAGGTCCGCTGAGCTACTCACCATGAATTATGTGATAAATTGGGTTCGATGAGGTCTTTCTCTCATGGTTTTCCTCCTTGGTATAATAAAATCTTCCTCATCGAAGTTACTGCAGAACCTTATAGGTTCTGGAGGTGTGTTTACATCAATTTTTAATGATACTAGCCTAACTGGTCTGGGTTTTTTAATGGAAAAGTATGGAAAGTATAGGGTACGTTAGCTAACCGATGACGCTCTTAGTTCTTGCACCTCGTGTAGATACAATTGTGTAGCATTTATAGACTACCTGCAGTTATTTAAAAACACCAGTAAAGTATACAATTCTGTTTACATCTAGTGATACCAAGACTGTCGCCAGGCAACCCTGAGAAGTAGCACTTCTCTGCCATGAATGCTTTCAGCAAGAGTAGCTACGCAATGTATCTTTTCCCTTGAAAAGGCAATTGGCCCAAAACTAACCAATAATAAAGTTTTTTGGCTATATTGATAGTCTGTCAGGGGGTGACACTAAGGCCCCCATTAAATCAATGTTATTTGGTTAAACAGAGATTGAGCCCCATATATTCCCAGTTTATCACAATTTGTGGTGAGTAGCTCAGCGGACCTGGGTCTAAAAAATGCGAACTAGCCCTTTAAACTTGTCTTGAACTTGATTGCTCATTGGCTGAAATGGCGACGATCGATTCTGTGAATGTTTGCTTTTCCTAAGTCCCCGGATGTCGTGTTTGAAAATTTCAATCTGAATTTGAATTTTGAATTTGAATTATTTAAAATTTAATTTGAAACCTTACACACAAAGGTTTGACATCAAATTAATGATATCAACCCTTTAATTAATTTGAAACCTTACACACAGATTCAACTACAAAACTTCACTTACAATTTCAAATTAAGGCATACAAATTCAGATTTACAAAATTCTAATTCAGATTGTAGTGGCACATTTCTCATTCTATATGTTTCCCTCCAGGAGCTGCACTTCTGCACACCTTTGAGCAGCAGTATGATGCAGGCAGGAGTCTGTCTGAGACGAGACACTGAGACAACACTACCAGAGCTCACTGAGGAGCACAGGATCAGACAGAAAGAAGAGGAACTCAGTGGACTGGAGTCTGTCCACATGGCAGAGTCAGAGACAGTGTGTGCTGCACCAGGACTCAACACACTGGAGCCAGAGTGTGTTGCAGCACACTGCGGGGTCAGTGATGTACACCACACACACACATCAATGATTAAACTAGAAACTGATCTGGGCTCCACCCACACTGGGGATCTTATTAAGAAGGAGAGCCTGGACTTTACAGAGCTGGGATATGTAACTCATCTGCATCCTGACCCAATCAAAACAGAGACTGATGATTTAGGATACCTTAAGGCAGAAAACCTCTGTGACTTGCAGGATATTATATCTCCTGTTCACATGAAATCTGATAAAATGAAGCATGAATCCACTGGACGTTCAGGTGATATCATGAATACTGTGATAAATGGAGCTGGTGTGGATCAGAAAGACCAGACTGAACCATGGCAACGTGCAGGAGAGCCAAATCCAAACTGTAAAAAAGAAGAAATTCATGATCTGCCTACCCAATGTGGGGACCTAAATCATCACTGTGATATAAACAATGAGAATAATG
The DNA here is from genome assembly GCA_029718625.1 of Synaphobranchus kaupii. Classification (NCBI taxonomy): domain Eukaryota; kingdom Metazoa; phylum Chordata; class Actinopteri; order Anguilliformes; family Synaphobranchidae; genus Synaphobranchus; species Synaphobranchus kaupii. The sequence goes on from CM056379.1 coordinate 1,949,991, forward strand.
AGACCAGAATTGTCCAGAAAAGCACAGAGAGTAGCAACAAATATATGTATTGCCAGAGAACGAAAGTGTTAATTGAACAACTGATAGTTAATTCTAGTAAAAACCCAAGCCTTTTGAATTGCTTTCAAAAGAAGACAACTCATAGAAATACAGGTGAAAAGCCATACAAGTGTACACAGTGTGAGAAGTGTTTTCGTTGGAAATCTCACTTAAATACACACCTGAGAATTCATACAGGTGAAAAGCCCTACAAGTGTACACAGTGTGGGAAGTCCTTTTCCAGTGTATCTATTTTAAATAGGCACCAGATAGTTCATACAGGTGAAAAGCCCTACAAGTGCACACTGTGTGAGAAGTGTTTTCATGCAAAATTTGAATTAATTAGACACCTGAGGATTCATACAGGTGAAAAGCCATACAAGTGTACACAGTGTGAGAAGTGTTTTGGTAGGCAATCTCACTTAAATTCACACCTGAGAATTCATACAGGTGAAAAGCCATACAAGTGTACACAGTGTGAGAAGTGTTTTGGTAGGCAATCTCACTTAAATTCACACCTGAGAATTCATACAGGTGAAAAGCCATACAAGTGTACACAGTGTGAGAAGTGTTTTGGTAGGAAATCTCACTTAAATTCACACCTGAGAATTCATACGGGTGAAACGTTATGTTCTCGGTGTGGGAAGTGCTTTTCGACTGTATATATTTTAAAGAGCCACCGGAGAACTCATACAGACAAAAAGCTGTACAAGTGTACACAGTGTGAGAAGGGTTTTCTTACGAAACTTGAATTAATTAGACACCTGAGGATTCATAAAGGTGAAAAGCCCTACAAGTGCACACTGTGCGAGAAGTGTTTTAGCAATGAATCTAACTTAAATGTACACCTGAGAATTCATACGGGTGAAAAACCCTACAAGTGTACACAGTGTGGGAAGTGCTTTTCCAATGCATCTGTTTTAAATGGCCACCAGAGAATTCATAAAGGTGCCAGGCCCTACAAGTGCACACAGTGCGAGAAGTGTTTTTATAAAAAGTCTGACTTAAATGTACACCTGAGAATTCATACAGGTGAAAAGCCCTTCAAATGTAATCATTGTATGAAGTGCTTTTCTCAATCACCTCATTTAAAAAGCCATTTAAGAATTCATGCAGGTGCAATGCCCCACACATGTTCTCAGCGTGGGACCTGCTTTTGCATTGGATCTGGTTTAAAAAGGCACCAGAGAATTCATACAGGTGAAAAGCTCTACAAGTGTAAACAGTGTGAGAAGTGCTTTCATACAAAATTTGAATTAAATAGACATCTGAGAATTCATACAGGTGAAAAGCCCTACAAGTGTACACTGTGCGAGAATTGTTTTAGTACAAAATCTAACTTAAATGTACACCTGAGAGCTCATACAGGTGAAAAACCATATAAGTGTACACAGTGTGGGAAATGCTTTTCCAGAATATCTAATTTAAATAGCCACCTGAGACAAAAAGCCCTACGACTACAAAATGAGGGAAGTGCTTTTCCATAATATCTAATTTAAATGTCCACCAGAGAATTCATACAGGTGAAAAGCCATACAAATGTACACAGTGTGAGACGTGTTTTAATTCCAAATCTGTTTTAAATAGATACAATGTGTGAAGTGCTTTTCTGAGAGAAGTGCTTTAAATTGCCGCAAGCTGATTTCTTATAGGGTTAAACGATTTGTGATTTTTCTGAAAGATATTGTAATTGCGATATGATTCGCAATATATATTTTTACTCATTGTCCAGTTTGAATGAAATATAAAAAATAATGAAAACATTAGATATTTAGGTTCGGCAATTGAATATAGTCTAGTATTTTGGTATAGCCATATTTTTGTGAAATGTGTGATCTTGTACACTGGGGAAAGGGGTTTGAATTAACTTTATTAATTTGATATCAAGTAGGATGCATTCTCACATTATTAAAACATTTGAGTTATCACTACATAAATAAAAGTATGAGTTTTGGTTTTTATGAGAATCTGCCCACTTATTGTTTGAGGAAGCTTGTGGTGATTGCAGCAGCAGCATAGCAACGTGTCGCTGTTCGTATTGATCAGAACAGACTAGTCAGCCTTATACCATTTTTCCTTCTGATAAACGTGACATTAATAACAAGTATGTCGCTTGCACCTCTGCAACAAACAGTACAAGAGCACAATCTTATCTGTAAAATACTGTATATATTAATATATTACATACACCGTCCTCGGCATGTTTGAATGTGTTCTCTGTGACAGAACTATGGAAGGAATGGGGAACTCGGATATGAAATCTGATTGGTTATTGAGACGCTGTGTTGTGACACTTCAAGATAAATTCTGGCCATCTCCCCAGCGGGGGGGGGGGGGGGGGGAGCAGCGGGGGCGGGGGGGGGGTTGTTGCTTTTCATGCTCAATTTTTAATCATGGCTCATACTTTCACTTTAATTCACTTAATTAGTTTGATTAATGCAATGATTCTATTGAATGTCTTTATTTGATATCTTTGTTTGTGTGTTGTGGGTCTGCCCCACTGTCTTTTTAGTTGTTGCTGGTGGCTACAACTGAATTTCCCTCACGGGAAAATAAGTTATTCTATTCTGCTTTTACATGCATTTTACATACTGTCCCAACTTTTTTGGAATTGGGGTTTGTCTGGTCTCTGTCTAACAAGACTTTAAATTACTTTTATGCATCTCAGGGTTTTGATTTCCCGTTTATGACCGGGACTTCACATATACAGTATTTAATTGAAAACAGTGCAAAGAAAAGATATTCAAGGTTTTACCTTATCAACTTTATTGATTTTTGTAAATATACGCTAATTCCGAATTTGATGCCTGCAACATGTTCCAAAAAAGTTGGGACAGGCAAAAAAAAGACTGGGAGGTTTAAAAAACACCTGTTTGGAACATGTCACAGGTAAACAGGTGATTCTATCATGACTGGGTATAAAGGATATAAAAAGACTCTTGATATCTTATTTTCAGGTACTCTTAGAAGCGATACTATAACCTCTCTGCATTTGAATGGATCTCTATGGGAATTGGGGGGTGGGACTAGATTTAGCTGTAAATTACACTGGAACAGTATGAAACCCATGGTTGGCTAAATGGCTGTAAGTCATCAAGGGTCTGAGGTGTCAAACGAGCCTCAAGTCATTTCTCTGCTGCCAGATATGCAGTCGATATGGCTGGATAACTTGAAAGGTTGTTTCTCGAGTCCTGACTTATTTTTCCATAGCGTTCAATAGGAAAATGAGTCAGGAGAAACAACCCTTAAAGTGATCCATCCATATCTACTGCATATCTGGCAGCAGAGTAATGGTTTGAGGCTTGTTTGATACTGCATTTTAAAACCTGTTTTTTGAACTTTCCAGTCTTTTTTTTTTTGCCCCTGTCCCAACTTTTTTGAAACATGCTGCAGGCATCAAATTCGGAATTAGCGTTTATTTACAAAAATCAATAAAGCTGATATGGTAAAACATAAAATATATTTTCTTTGTACTGTTTTAATTTAAATATATGTAAAAGAGAATTTATAAATCACTGCTTTCTGCTTTTATGTGCATTTTACATACTTTCACAACTTTTTTGGAATTGGGCTTTGTATTTCATTTTGTCACATTTGGGCTTCCATAGATTTGTACCGGCTCACATACTTCACATACAGTCAAATATGGCAAAAACAAACTGGTTGATGAAGTGATGACATTTATTCAGGAGGACTTGCAAAGATGTTCAACATCCAAATAATATTATAAACACGCAGTATTATATTCTATGTGCGTTCAATAGCCTACGATACAATACTAGAGCTCTACATTCTTACTTTTATTGTGAAATGTCGCTTACCGGAAGTGACTTTCTGTATTCTGGCTCGTGGCTACCTTCACACTCGACCCGAGCTTCGATGCACTGCTCTCTTCAACTCGGTCATACGCTTTGTGGTTCATATAGCCTAGCTTTACCTCATTCATGGGATTATTCACCGCCGAGAATTACATTCGCCTACTGTGTAATTTACATCAAGTTAAACAAACGACTGAGTTGAAGTAACTGAGCCAGCAACAACCAGGGGTAAGGTTTTTTTTTATTTTTTTTAAATCCCCCTCCCCCCACTCCTCATAATCGTGTTGTTTTGTTTAGCCGCTTCAAATCGTGTTACTTTCCTTTCACTTAACTTGTGTTAGCACAAGCTATCTGTGTGGTAATGTGGCAGTAGATAAAACGCACCTGATTGTGGAATTACTTCAGAATTAATTTGAGTTTGAAAACGTCGTACTGCCCCCAACGTTGCTTCTAAGTGAGATAGATGTTCAAAGATTACAGTGAGTTAAAGATGTGGCTACCTTGTAGGACCCTGCGGGTTGTTCAGTAAATGAATCCGTAGAACGTGAGGAAATTATATTAAGAATTTTGGTTATTTCTTGTTCCTTTTAGGAATGTTGTAGGCCTACAATGCAATTGAAACAATTAATTTTCAGCGAAGTTGCCTTATTATGCACATCCCGGTCATTCCTAAACACTGCCGTTGAATACGACGCTGAAGTTGGCCCCTGATTCGAAATTGCCGGTCCACCTTAACTCGGTTGTGAAAAGCGATTGTATGCTTTCACGGTCATCCTTCCGCTTTTTCTCTCCGCTAAATCTAATTGGCTCAACATTCTGAGCCTATATATATATAATATATATACACACAAACATGAAATACCAGGTACTGTTATACATCTGAAATTATTTGGATACTGCACCGTTTTGAAATAATCGTTATGAAACAATACAGTAATATTGACATATTACAAAAAACTATTAAAAAATGTTTTTCTCCTGACAAATTTTCCTATTGAACTCTATGGAAAAATAAGTCAGGAGAAGAAACCCTTCAAGTTATCCATCCACATCTACTGTATTTCTGGCAGCAGAGTGATGGTTTAAGGCTTGTTTGATATGTCAGACCCTTGATGACTTAGAGCCATTTAGCCAACCATGTGTTCCACACTGTTCCAGTGTAATTTAAAGCTAAATCTAGTCCCACCCCCAAATTCCCATAGAGATCCATTCAAATGCAGAGGTTATAGTATCGCTTCTAAGAGTACCTGGAAATAAGATATCAGGAGTCTTTTGATATCCTTTTATATAGAGTCATGATGGCATCACCTGTTTACCTGTGGAATACCTGTTTACCACAGAAGTTGTTTGAGAGAATGGCAAAAATGTGCAAGGCTGTTATCAAGGCAAAGGGTGGCTACTTTGAAGAATCTAAAATATATGACTTTTTAAAATTTGTTTAACACTTTTTTGGTTTTTGCATAATTTAATTTGTGTTATCTCATATTTTTGATGTCTTTACTATTCCAAAATATGGAAAACAGTAAAAATAACAGAAAAAAACCTATGAGTAGGTGTGTCCAAAATTTTGACTGGTACTGTATATATATATATATATACTACCGTTCAAAAGTTTGGGGTCACTTTATTTTTGAAAGAAATTAATACTTTTATTCACCAAGGTAGCATGACATTGATCAAAAAATACAGTCCAGATATTGATAATGTTACAAACTACTGTTTGTATTTCATTCTATTTCTACTTTAGCAATTGTAGCCCCTTTTTACACATAGTCCCCTCATTTTAGGGCACCAAAAGTAGTTAACATAAATTTAAATTATGTCATCATATTTCATATTTGGTTGCATATCCTTTACATGCCATGGCTTCCTGATGTCTGTGACCCAACAAGGTCAAGTGAGTTCAGTGTGAGGCGAACGGCCAAGGAAGGTCGGTTTCCTGGACAGACAAAGCTGGACTGCATATACACAGCGCTCAACTGAGCAGCCCGTTGAGAGCCGCCAGCAGTCTTGTGCTTTGGGGTAGGTGTATTTCAATAATAAAGATGTACGATAATACAGTAAATCGCGTGCTAGACAAGGGAATTTTACCGGCATTTCATAGACGCTGTTATGCAGAGTATCTTACTAAATTACAGACTTTTATTCATCTCTGCTTATTTTCATGTCTTGTTATCTTAATATATTGTACTGTTTTTGTGCAATTGTATTGTTTTTGTATTATAAATTTGAGTGACCATATATTGGATTTCATAAAAAGAGGACAGGGTTAGGCGGGCGTTATGAACATAATACTAGGCTATTGGTTTGTTTGTATATGGTCTATGGAACAAGGAAATCCTAAACAGACATTTTAGGAATTTAGAAATCCCGCCTGGATGGATATTTTCGGTCCCAAAAAGAAGAAATGTACGGGAAAAAGAGGACGTCTGGTCAGCTTATTTAAATGATGTTTTGAAGACGTTGTGCTATAGCCTACTGCTGGAGAGGTGCTATACAAAGAACAATATTATTAGTATTATTATTTTTGTTCTAGTATATTTCTGTAAAATTACTTTGTGTCCTTACATTCCTTCTTTATTCGTACAAATAATAATAAATAGCCTCCATAAATAAATAGGTGTTTTGAGAGTGTGGGATTAACGTAAGGTTGCTACTCTGGTTATTATATACTGTACCGTACATGTACTTTCTAGAAGTAACGTTAAGCCTATATGAATGCGAAAAGTACAATATTGGTAATGCTACACAAACAAATTAAGTTGCCAATTCTCATTCTTGACTGCTTTTGTAATCCATCTGCCTTGAGATAAATTAGGGAAAAAAATTACCTCTAACAGTAGGCCTATATACAGTAAAAATCTGTTGACTGAACCAAAAAGTGTATGAAGAAATAATAACAAAAAAAGGCCTTTCCAAATATAGGTAAATTTAAGTTTTATTCAATGCCTTATTCAACTATATTTGTAATTATACCATATTCTATAGAAAAGTAAAGATTCAACTTTGTTATAAGGAGTGGTTTGTTTTTGCAACAGCTTGTTTAAAGTGTAAGCACCAGATTATTTAAAACACTGGAAATTCAAAAAATGTGAAATGCCATATAATGCATAGAAATGTATAGAAAAATCACCTTTTTCTGAAATGTATAGAAAAATGGCTCTGGTATAAAATTACATAATCGTAAAGTATATGAATGTCATATAAATGTTGGATATCGATGTTTAAGAAGTGTTTCCAGTACCGCTGTCGCCCCGCCTCCAACATTTTTCGTATTTCATAAAAGAATGTGTTTTGTCAAAACTCTGACGTCATACGTGGTACTGTCAACGTTCTTCAGCAGCTTCCCAATGCAACACGCGAAGAGAAATTGACAAACGGAAATCTAGATGACTATGAGCGAGAAAGAAATATAAAGACAGAAAGAGAAAATTCATAGAGGAATGGAAAAGAGTTTAGCTTACGTGGTTAAACTACGAACAAAAGAAGTTGTTGACATTTTTCATCTTCCTCTTTCACTGTTGTTTTCTACAGGAGAAAGTCTGAATATCTTCCCCCAAAATGTGGCGTGTCATTCAGAACGACGCTTCAGTGACGTATGACCGCGGTGGTCTATAGTGATGGTAGTCTGTGGTGAAGAGGTGGTCTATAGTGATGGTAGTCTGTGGGGAAGAGGTGGTCTATAGTGATGGTAGTCTGTGGTGAAGAGGTGGTCTATAGTGATGGTAGTCTGTGGGGAAGCGGTGGTCTATAGTGATGGTAGTCTGTGGTGTAGAGGTGGTCTATAGTGATGGTAGTCTGTGGTGAAGAGGTGGTCTATAGTGATGGTAGTCTGTGGGGAAGATGTGGTCTATAGTGATGGTAGTCTGAGGTGTAGAGGTGGTCTATAGTGATGGTAGTCTGTGGGGAAGAGGTGGTCTATAGTGATGGTAGTCTGAGGTGTAGAGGTGGTCTATAGTGATGGTAGTCTGTGGGGAAGAGGTGGTCTATAGTGATGGTAGTCTGTGGTGAAGAAGTGTTGTGTGAAATACTGTTGTTCAGTCTCACCAGTTCGTTCAGTGTCTCGTGGTGGGAAAGCACTCAAACTATTTATCATGAAATAAAAAGGTAGTGACTTTTTGTACGGCAGTAAATAGCTAATGTGGTGTTCAGGGTTACATGTTTGAACCTGAATATACGGACAATATGACGAGGACAAGGGAAGAAAGAGAGGGAGCGCTGTGTCATCATCTGAGAGTGAGACGAGGCAAAATGACGCTCTTAGTTCTTGCACCCCGTGTAGATACAATTGTGTAGCATTATAGAGTACATGCAGTTATTTAAAAACACCAGTAAAGTATAGTTTTGTTTACATCTAGTGATGCCAAGACTGTCGCCAGGCAACCCTGAGAAGTAGCGCTTCTCTGCCATGAATGCTTTCAGTAAGAGTAGCTACACAATGTAACTTTTCCCTTGTTAAGGCAATTGGCCCAAAACTAATAAATAATACCATTGTTTTGGCTATATTGACACGTTTTGATGACAAGGTATGTGTTTATGCAAGCAAATAAACATGATGAAGTGTATATTTAAGTTTGGTTAATTAATAGTGTCTTTGTTAAGTGTCTGTCAGGGGGTGACACTAAGCCCCCATTAAATCAGTGTTATTTGGCTAACAGAGATTGAGCTACGCATACTCGAGGCAGGAGGGCTTGAGCCCCATATGTTTCCCGAATTTATCACTGAATTCTGAGTAGCTCAGCGGACCTGGGTCTAAAAAATGCGAACTATCCCTTTAAACTTGTCTTGAACTTGATTGGTCATTGGCTGAAATGGCGAGGATTGAATCTGTGATCGTTTGCTTTTCCTAAGTCCCCGGATGTAGTGTTTGCAAATTTGAATCTGAATTTGAATTAGAATTTAGAATTTTAATTATTTAAAATTAAATTTGAAACCTTACACACAAATTCAAGCTATGGAATACAATTGCAATTTGATCTAATTCAACAAAACTTACAATTTCAAATGAAGGCATAAAAATTCATATTTGCAAATTCTAATTCTGATTGTAGTGGCACATTTCTCATTCCATATGTTTCCCTCCAGGAGCTGCACTTCTGCACACCTTTGAGCAGCAGTATAATGCAGGCAGGAGTCTGTCTGAGACGAGACACTGAGACAACACTACCAGAGCTCACTGAGCAGCACAGGATCAGACAGAAAGAAGAGGAACTCAGTGGACTGGAGTCTGTCCACATGGCAGAGTCAGAGACAGTGTGTGCTGCACCAGGACTCAACACACTGGAGTCAGAGTGTGTTACAGCACACAGCGGGGTCAGTGATGTACACCGCACACACACATCACTGATTAAACTAGAAACTGATCTGGGCTCCACCCACACTGGGGATCTTAAGACAGAGAACCTAGACTTTACAGAGCTTGGATGTGTAACCCATCTGCATCCTGACCAAATCAAAACCGAGACTGATGATGGAGGATACCTTAAGGCAGAACACATCAGTGACTTGCAGGATATTATATCTCCTGTTCACATGAAATCTGATCAAATGAAGCGTGAATCCACTGGATGTTCGAATATTATCATGAATAATGCTGGTGTAGATCAGAAAGACCAGACTGAATCATGGCAATGTGCAGGAGAGCCAAATCCAAACTGTAAAAAAGAAGAAATTCATGATCTGCCGACCCAATGTGGGGACCTAAATCATCACTGTGACATACACAATGAGAATAATGAGACCAGAGTTGTCCAGAAAAGCACAGAGAGTAGCAACAAACATATGGATTGCCAGAGAACGAAAGTGTTAATTGAACAACTGATAGTTAATTCTAGTAAAAACACAAGCCTTTTGAATTGCTTTCAAAAGAAGGCAATTCATAGAAATAAAGGTGAAATTCATACAGGTGAAATGCTGTACAAGTGTACACAGTGTGAGAAGTGTTTTCGTTGGAAATCTCACTTAAATACACACCTGAGAATTCATACAGGTGAAAAGCCCTACGAGTGTACACAGTGTGGGAAGTGCTTTTCCAATGTATCTATTTTAAATAGGCACCAGATAATTCATACAGGTGAAAAGCTCTACAAGTGTACACAGTGTGGGAAGTGCTTTTACAATGTATCTGTTTTAAATAGGCACCAGAAAACTCATACAGGTCAAAAGCCCTACAAGTGCACACTGTGCGAGAATTGTTTTACCAATAAATCTAACTTAAATGTACACCTGAGAATTCATACAGGTGAAAAACCCTACAAGTGTACACAGTGTGGGAAGTGCTTTTCCAATGTATCTGTTTTAAATAGGCACCAGGTAATTCATACAGGTGCCAGGCCCTACATGTGCACACTGTGCAAGAAGTGTTTTAGCAATAAATATGACTTAAATGTACACCTGAGAATTCATACAGGTGAAAAACCCTACAACTGTACACAGTGTGGGAAGTGCTTTTCCAATGCATCTGTTTTAAATAGGCACCAGATAATTCATACAGGTGCCAGGCCCTACAACTGCACACTGTGCAAGAAGTGTTTTAGCAATAAATATGACTTAAATGTACACCTGAGAATTCATACAGGTGAAAAGCCCTTCAAATGTAATCATTGTACAAAGTGCTTTTCTCAATCACCTCATTTAAAACGCCATTTAAGAATTCACACGGGTGAAAAGCCCTACACATGTTCTCAGTGTGGGGCCTGCTTTTGCACTGGATCTGATGTAAAAAGGCACCAGAGAATTCATACAAGTGAAAAGCCTGACAAGTAGTGTACACAGTGTGAGAAGGGTTTTAATACAAAATTTGAATTAGACAGAATTCATACAGGTGAAAAGCCATACAAGTGTACACAGTGTGGGATGCATTTTAATTCAAAATCTGTTTTAAATAGATACAGTGTGGGAAGTGCTTTTCCCAGAAAAGTGCTTTAAATCACCACAAGATGATTTCTTATAGGGCTGAACAATTTCTAATTGAACTTTTTCTGACAGATATTGTAATTTGCAATATGATTTGCAATATATATATATTCCTCATTGTCCAGTTTGAATGAAATCTAATAAATAATGAAAACATAAGATATTTGGGTTGGGCAATTGAAATATAGTCTAGTATTTTGATATAAGCCCTATTTTGTGAAATGTGTGATCTTTGAGCCTGGGGAAAGGGGTTTGAATTAACTTGATTAATTTGATATCAAGTAGGATGTATTCTCACACTATTAAATATTTGAGTCATCACTGCATAAATAAAAGTATGAGTTTTGGTTTTATGAGAATCTCTGCCCACTTATTGTTTGAGGAAGCTTGTGGTGATTGCAGCAGCAGCATAGCAACGTGTCGCTGTTCGTATTGATCAGAACAGACTAGTCAGCCTTATGCCATTTTTCCTTCTGATTAACTTGACATTAATAACAAGTGTGTTGCTTGCACCTCTGCAACAAACAGTACAAGAGCACAATCTTATCTGTAAATACCATGTATATTAATGTATTACATACACCGTCCTCGCCATGTTTGAATGTGGTCCTCTGTGACAGAACTATGGAAGGAATGGGGAACTCGGATATGAAATCTGATTGGTTATTGAGACGCTGTGTTGTGACGCTTCAAGATAAATTCTGGCATCTCCCCAGCCGCTTCTCTGGCTAGCCATGTGCCGCCACCATCCCAGCATGCCTTGCAGACGCGGCCAGCTGCCTCTCACTGAAAATAAATGGAGGTGGTGCCGCTGCCTGGCGAAATCGCTTCCTGTCTGTCACCTCTGGTCAGACGCCATGCATTGTATAAAGTAATGAAAAAATCACAGCTTTTTGCGATTTGCTGATTGCATTGTTTTAAATCACAATAACGACATAACGATCAATTAATCCGTCACCCCTAATTCAAACAGGAGAGAAGCCCTACAAGGGTACTCTAGGGAAGCATTTCATTTGGATGAAAGGCCCTACATTGTATTCATTGTGGGAAGTGTTTTAATGCTATATATTTTTTAAGTTGGGGCTGAGAATTCATACAGCCAGGGCATGAAATTAACTTTTTCACCCACTGGCCAGTGTGGCTTTTGGATCCTAAAAATCACCGGCCAGTTTCAACATTTTACCAGCCACATTACCTTTCACAATATTACACAACCTGGTTGGTTACTGGCCAAAGTGGCTGCTCGAGTAGAAATGTTACCCAGCCACAATCAAAATTTTACCAGTATTTGGCTGGTGGCGGCTGTTAATTTCACACCCTGGTTTTAATACAATCTATTTTTAGGCTCGGCTATACACCTGAGAATTAATACAGGTTAAAAGTTTTCAGGATCAAAAAGGAGCTCCCACAGAGGTGTAGAGCCTGACAAACGTGCTCATTATGGGAAGGGTTTTATGAAAGCATCCTTTACTTGAAATACTTTGTCGTAAGTGTTCCAGATGTCCATAAAATTTAAAAGAAAAACCTGATAATTCATACAACCATCCCGTCATATTTTTTAAAGACAAACTACCCTGTTGTGTTTTACAAATTCTTATTTGGGGCATTGGAGTTCAAAGAGTGCATGAAAGGTGGTAAGCCAACCATTTTGCAGTGTTTGTAGTAGCACAGTTTAATGTTGTTCTTATATTCCTTGCTGATCATATTTTGGACAGACATCTAAAAAAACAGCACAATGACTGGGACACACTGGGATGGCATTTTATTTTAATAACAGTGTTTGATACTCTTTTGTTCTTTAAAAAATGTCATTTTAATTCATTGTAAATGTAAAATGTAATTCCTTGTAGATTGAAGTGTGATATTTTGTGATGATGAATTTGACATTTGTGTAATTTGTTTGAAAAAAAACAACTATGTATTCTGAAAATGAACGTACTTGACATTACTGGTCTTTTCAGTTCTTTTATTGCCAATGTTGAGGCTGTAATGGGTGTGTCAGCTAAAAGTGATCATTACACTTCAACAGTATGTTATGTTTTATCTGAGATATGAGTAGTGGATCTTTGTTTCGCTCTTTATTTTTTCAACATTCTATAGATTAATTGCATTGTGGCCTCTCCGGTGGACTATGTACATTCCCAATCTAGATTACTCTGATTAATGCACAAACCCTCCATTACAAAAAAAGTTTGGACAGTGTATAAAATGTATATAAAAACAGAAAGCAATGATTTGCAAATCCTTTTTGACCTGTATTCAATTGAAAATAATACAAATGCAATATATTTCATGTTAACTAATCAACTTTATTGTTTTTTATATACACTTCTTCTCTCTGAAGTTGATATATGGCTTACGCTTTGCGTAGTAGTCTTAACTTGCATTTGTAGGTGCAGCGACGAACTGTGTTTACTGACAAAGGTTTTCCCAAGTATTCCCGAGCCCATGTGGTTATATTCATTACAGAAGCATGTGGGTTTTTATTGATCCAGGACTGCAGCAATGCTGAAAAGGGAAGGGAAGGAGAAGAGAATGCGGGGGAGAAGTGAGGCAGTTTGGTGCTCCGTTTCGCCTGGACAGTGGACAGAGACAGTGGACAGAGTCCTGGACGGGGGAAAGTCGCAGAGACAGAGTTTGTGTGTACGTCGACTGCTTTGTTCCTACAGCTGTTGGTCTGCTTGATCACTCTGGACATCGCGGGACAGCGGGGGCGGGGGGGGAGCTGTTGCTTTTCATGCTCAATTTTTAATCATGACTCATACTTTCACTTTAATTCACTTAATTAGTTTGATGGATTCAATGATTCTATTGAATGTCTTTATCTGATATCTTTGTGTGTTTGTGCATGCGTGTGTGTGTGTGTGTGTGTGTGTGTGTGTGTGTGTGTGTGTGTGTGTGTGTGTGTGTGTGTGTGTGTGTGTGTGTGTGTGTGTGTGTGTACGTACGTACATAATGTCTTTATCTGATATCTTTGTGTGTTTGTCCTGCACCCTCTCTTTTTTGTTGCTGGTGGCTACAATTGAATTTCCCTCACAGGAACATAAAAGTTAATGTATTCTTATTCTATTCTGCTTTTATATGCATTTACATACTGTCCCCAACTTTTTTGGTATTGGGGTTTGTCTGGTCTCTGTCGAACAAGACTTTAAATTACTTTTATGCATCTCAGGGTTTTGATTTCCCGTTTATGACCGAGACTTTAGCTGAATTTTGTTTTTAAATTGTCACTTTCTCAGCGCTCCATGAATGACAGTAATGGTGTAATAATGAAATTTCACTCGTTTGCGCTATTTTTTAAATTTTTTTTATTCTAACATTTTCAACTTCTGTGAATGTATAAAGTTTTTTTTATTTTTTATAATTACACACAGTGCACTCCATAATGTTTGGGACAAAGACATATTTTTTGTTGATTTTGGCTCTGTACTCTTTTACATATACAGTATTTAGTTGAAAACAGTACAAAGAAAAGATATTTAATGTTTTACCTTTTGTAAATATATGCTAATTCCATATTTGATGGACATGTTCCAAAAAAGTTGGGACAGGCAAAAAAAATAAAGACGGGAAGGTTTAAAAAACATAAAAAACACCCGTTTGGAACATGTGACAGGTAAACAGGTGATTCTATCATGACTGGGTATAAAAGGATATCAAAAGACTCTTGAAATTTTATTTTCAGGTACTCTTAGAAGCGATACTATAATCTGCATTTGAATGGATCTCTATGGGAATTGGGGGGTGGGACTAGATTAAGCTGTAAATAGTATAGTATGGGAACGCATGGTTGGCTAAATGGCTGTAAATCATCAAGGGTCTGAGGTATCAAACAAGCATCAAACCATTACTCTACTGCCAGATATGCAGTAGATATGGATGGGCCACTTGAAAGGTTGGGTGTGTCCCAATAGTCGAATGATGCACCCTCCCTTCCTCCACGACCACCTCCTCTACTCCGTGCCCCAGAAACGGATCTTTGTGTTTTAATCTAATGTCGCTGATTACATCTTAATTACGTATTAATGCTTACATATTAATCAATATCTCGACGCAAACCACAATATCAGGTACATTGGATACTGTACATGCAAATTCTTGTACTCGAAACGTTCAGGCAGTTTTGCATACTTCCGGGTAGGAGAGGAGTGGTAGTGGGGGAGTGGAGGAAGGGAGGTGGGGAATGAAGAATATTGGGACGCAGCCGTCGTTTCTCCTGACTTATTTTTTCATAGCGTTCAATAGGAAAATGAGTCAGGAGAAACAACCCTTGAAGTGATCCATCCATGTCTACTGCATATCTGGCAGCAGAGTAATGGTTTGAGGCTTGTTTGATACCTCAGACCTAAGTAATCACAGTCTTTTGATATCCTTTTATACCCAGTCATGATAGCATAACCTGTTTACCTGTGGAATGTTTTTTTTGCCGCTGTCCCAACTTTTTTGGAATGTGTTTTACTGGCATCAAATTCGGAAATTTGCGTTTATTTACAAAAATCAATAAAGTTGATAAGGTTAAACATTAAATATATTTTCTTTGTCCTGTTTTCAACTAAATACATGTAAAAGACCATTTATAAATCGCTGCTTTTATGTGCATTTTACCTACTGTGCCAACTTTTTTGGAATTGGGGTTTGTATTTAATTTAGTCACATTTGGGCTTCCATATATTTGTACCGGCTCATCACGTACTACAGTCAAATATGGCAAAAACAAACTGGTTGATGAAGTGATGACATTTTTTCATGAGGACTTGCACAGATGTTCCACATCAAAATCATATAATCACGCAGTATTCTATTCTATTTTCGTTCAATAGCCTACTATACAATACTAGAACTCTACATTCTTACTTTTATTGTGGAATTTCCCTTACCGGAAGTCACTTTCCGTATTCTGGCGAGTGGCTAGTTTCACACTCGACTCGAGCTTCGATGCACTGCTCTCTTCAACTCAGTGGTACGCTTTGTGGTTCATATAGCCTATCTTTACCTCATGCATGGGATTATTCGCCGCTGAGAATTACATTAGCCTACTGTGTAATTTACATCAAGTCAAACAAATGACTGAGTTGAAATAACCGAGTCATCAACGAACAGGGGTAAGGTTTTTATTTATTTATTATTATTATTATTATTATTATTTTATAACCCCCTCCTCATAATCGTGTTGTTTTGTTTAGCCCAGAGGTGGGCGACGAGGGCCGTATCCGTTTCTGGTTTTCATTCCAACTTCTGGCCTTAATTACCTAATTAGCCCTAATATTTACGCCATATGACATTTTAGCTACAATTCTTAATAAGCGCATGAATGACAGCCGAAGACTTATTGTGTCCCTATATGAAACATTTTAATGTGATCTAATCTACCAGTGTTGGTGTAAACAGCCAATTAGCTCATTTAGCTGGGGTAATTGGTGGGAACAAAAACCTGCATACACACAGGCCCGCTTCAAATCGGGTTACTTTCCTTTCAGTTAACTTGTGTCAGCACAAGATATCTGTCTGGTAATGTGGCAGTCGATAAAGCGTCTGCAAAATACAGAAATGTAAGGCAATGATCTAGCATCTCATAAAATGGCACAGAAATGAATATGTGTGTGTTTCAAAGTGCTGTTTTTGTTTGTTATATAATTGTCCCAATTTTGTCACATTGTGGTTCACCACGCTTTTGGTATTCCATACCTGATTGTGGAATTACTTTAGAATTCGAGTTTGAAAACTTCGTACTGCCCCAACGTTGCTTCTAAGATGGTCAAAGATTACAATGAGTTAAAGATGACGCTACCTTGTAGGACCCTGCGGGTTGTTCAGTAAATTAATCCGTAGAATGTGAGGAAATTATAGTAAGAATTTTGGTTGTTTCTTGTCATTTTTAGGAACGTTGTAGGCCTATAATACAATTGAAATTAATTTTCAGCGAAGTTGCCTTATTATGCACATCCCGGCCATTCCTAAACACTGCCGTTGAATTTTCATGTGATTTGGTGTGAACAATACTGGAGAAATTGTAAGGGAAGAAGCAGCCTATTATAAAACAAGCAGAGATTAGGAGCTAATTGATACGAATTTAGCTTGTCGTAAACAACGGAACTAGTGAAATAAGCTAATAGTGTTTTGAAAAACAAGCGGTCCCACAGGCAAATACCGCCATCTTGGCTAGTCACGTGATATTTGAAATGCATTGTGGGATTGTTTGGAAACATTGCTCTCGCTGCAGCTGCTGTATGCATATGGACTCGTACACATAGGCGCCGGGTTTATAATTTACCAAGGGGTGCCCTAAAAAAAATCAACCACAGGCAAAATCATTATAATGTTTCTGACATTTTTGTTTCTCTTATCATTCAGTTTGTTTATTATTGCACAGGAACACAACCTTCAATAGGCTAGGCTACTTATCGTTAATGTTACCCGGTCCTTTCAAAACAATATTGTGGCGGCCTGGGGGTTGTCAACTGGCCAGCTAGGACCGGGTAGTGAGCCGCTACCCGGTTGAAGTGTAAATACTTGTAAATAGCGTGCTGTGTGTGTTTTAATTGTGTTAGCTTGTTAGCCGTGAATTGTGTTAACGTAACTGTCATTTTTAACTGTCATTCTAGATTTAAACGTAACCGTAAACGTAACTGTAATTTATGTGTGGCTGTGATTGGCTAGGAATTTGTAAGTGTGTTCGCCAATCACAGCCAACTAGTTGAAATATAAGGCAGTACCTGAAGTGATTCCTGGTCAGTCTACGAAGGTGCTTCAACTGTGAACAACGCTGAACTGGATCCTGGAAAAGCTAACGGCTCTTTTAAGAGCTGGTAAGGTAGCGTGAATAAAACGAAGCTCGGCTAGAGCGATTCGGGTACTGCAAACTGCTGTCTCTCTCCCTCATTCTCCGCGCTCGCTACATTGGTGTCCGGAAGTGGGATGGAACGAGCCCTACTGAGGGAGATGGAGGAACTGGAGCGGACGATCGGCGAGTTGACCCGCAGGAAGGCGAGGAAGGCCGGGGCTATAACTAGCCCCGAGTGGCAGATTCCCGCGGTGCGAGTGTCCAGGCGACCGGACGGCTTCAGCGGCAGACAGGAGGATCCGGCATCGGTAAGCCGCGACGGCACGCTCGCGAAGCCGACAATGCAGCTGAAGCTACCTCGGTTCAACGGAACAGCTTCGCTGGAGTCGTACCTAGCGCAGCTAGAGCTAGCAGCTCAGCTGGCTAGCTGGACGCCGGAGCAGACAGCGGGACACCTGGCACTCGCCCTGGAGGGCCCAGCGCTGGAGGCGATCCTGGACCTGCCGCCGGCGGAGCGACAAAACCTACAGGCTCTGACCGCAGCACTCCAACGGCGGTTCACCCAGCACCGCTCCGCCGAAGCAAGCCGGGAAAAGCTGCTAAGCCGCTACCGCTGTGAGGAGGAGAGCTGGGGAAAAGTGGCGGCCGACGTACAGCGCTACGCCCGCGAGGCCTACCCAGAGTTCGATGCAGCAGCGCAGGAAAAGCTAGCGCTGCATGCATTCCTGCGAGCCCTCACGCCAGAGCGCCTACGTGACCACGTTAGCCTAGCCCAACCGGGTTCCATAAGCGAGGCTTTGAGCATGACAACTCGGGCGGAAGACACCCTAGCTATCCGGCCCACTCCACAACCAACCCGCCAGCACGTCAGGGTGGCCGATGGCGAGGAGGTCTGCTGGACACGCACGCCACTACAACGGCCAGCGAGGCGACAAGGCCGGTGCTACCGGTGCGACGAGCCGGGCCATATCGCTCGCGACTGCCCAGCTCCAGCACCAAAGCCACGGAAGCCCCCGCCGTCGGGAAACGAGGCAGGGACGGCGCAGTGAGGAGAACGCCGCCCCGGGAACCAACCCTCCTCAACCAGGTACACACCCCTGTGCCCAAACCCAGTACGGCCTTACCCGCCCAAGTGGCAAAAATTCCACCTCTCTGGAGGCTAGCACAAGCGCCTTTACAAAGGCGGCTGAGCATAAGTCCCATCCACGGGTAGGTCGGCTGGGCAAAGCCAGTGGGTTGTACCTCCACTGTTGGCTGGACGGGCAGGCCTGTCGAGCCCTGGTGGACACGGGGGCTACCATCTCCCTTGTCCGGCCAGGAGTACTCCACAACACCGGCGGGCCCCAACTTCCCGGGGCGTGGACGCCCACCGCCACACCGCTGACATCAGTGACGGGGGCAAAGATGGCGATGAGGGGGAAGAAAGAGGTGAAGGTGACGGTGACCGGGCAGGAGGTGTCGCACGAGTTCTGGCTAGCTGACATCGCGGACTCGTGCATCATCGGCCTGGACCTGCTGAAACGCTGGGGAGCCTGCGTTGATGTGTCAAGGGGCAGCATCACTCTTGGCACGGAGACAGTAGCCTTACAGTCCGGCCCGACACGAAAACCGGCCCGACGAGCACGCCACCTAGCCACCACAGCCCGACGAACACGCCACCTAGCCACCACAGCCCGGCCAGCAAGCAAGCTACTCCAGCTAGCCACTGCACCCACACCGTCACTGACCGCAGTGCCCCAGCCCGACCACTCGCTCGCCCACCACCACCAGCCTGTCCCACAGCAACCACATTTTTTTTTTTTTTTTTTTTTTTTTTATTCGATTCCGATCCGAGTCACGGCACCAATGTAACCGTATAGAAAGAGAGAAGCTTACTTTTACTCAGAAGTCCAAGGTGAGATTTGAACCCCGCTCCTCTCACTCGCAAGCGAACGCGTTACCAATCAGCTAAAGACGACATCGCCGATAGCTAAGGATAACGTCGTTATTTTGACCCTGAGGGTTGCGTCATCAGAGAGTGTTGTCACGGTAACCTGCTACAAGGCCTTCGCTTTACTGCACCTCACTGTGCTTACTAGCGAACTAGCCGAGCTACACTCGCTACACTCACCCCCCTTTGACTTTCCCCTCCATTTGAAACTCCGCAGCAACCACATTTTTATTCGATTCCGATCCGGGTCAACAGGCATCAATGTAACCGTATAGAAAGAGAGAAGCTTACGTTTACTCAGAAGTCCAAGGTGAGATTTGAACCCCGCTCCTCTCACTCGCAAGCGAACGCGTTACCAATCAGCTAAAGACGACATCGCCGATAGCTAAGGATAACGTCGTTATTTTGACCCTGAGGGTTGCGTCATCAGAGAGTGTTGTCACGGTAACCTGCTACAAGGCCTTCGCTTTACTGCACCTCACTGTGCTTACTAGCGAACTAGCCGAGCTACACTCGCTACACTCACCCCCCTTTGACTTTCCCCTCCATTTTTTGAAACTCCGCAGCAACCACATTTGTTAACCGCACGCTAGCTACCCAGCTAGCCATCTTAGCCAGCCAGCACCAGCGGGACTGGGATCGCCACCTGCCATTGGTCCTGTGGGCTTACAGGTCAGCCGTGCAGGAGTCCAGCCAACTCACCCCTGCTGCCCTGATGTTCGGACGGGAGCTCAGGACACCAGTGGACTTGGTGTTCGGGGCTCCGCCTGAGCCTGAAGAACCCAGCCGTACTCGGGAGGAGTACTACCACCGGCTGCGGAACCGCCTCCTCGTCGCTCACGACTTCGCCCGCAAGGCCCAGGCCTCCGCCGGCGTTAAGCAGAAGCGGTGGTACGACACGCGCTGCAGAGGACGGGCCTTTGCAGCAGGAGAGCAGGTCTGGATTTATTGCCCTGAGCGGAAGAAGGGCCTGTCGCCCAAGCTGCGAGCGAGCTGGCGAGGGCCTGGAGAAATTGTGGAACGGCTCTCGGAGGTGGTTTATCGCATCAGGATGCCAGGCCGGGGGCGCCTGGTGGTGCTACATCAAGACCGGCTAGCACCCTACAGGCCCCTGGCAACTCCTGATGCAGCTGAGCCGGAGGTGAGCAGCGACACTGCGTTACCCAGTGAGCCTGAGCCCAGCGACACTCCGCCGAGCGCTACCAGGAGACCTAAACGACACCGGCGGCCCCCAGGCCACTTACGGGACTTTGATGTGAGTTGTGGTTGGACTGCGGGGTCGTCGGAGACTTGTGACCCCTTGGGTGGGGGCAATGTGGCGGCCTGGGGGTTGTCAACTGGCCAGCTAGGACCGGGTAGTGAGCCGCTACCCGGTTGAAGTGTAAATACTTGTAAATAGCGTGCTTTGTGTGTTTTAATTGTGTTAGCTTGTTAGCCGTGAATTGTGTTAACGTAACTGTCATTTTTAACTGTCATTCTAGATTTAAACGTAACCGTAAACGTAACTGTAATTTATGTGTGGCTGTGATTGGCTAGGAATTTGTAAGTGTGTTCGCCAATCACAGCCAACTAGTTGAAATATAAGGCAGTACCTGAAGTGATTCCTGGTCAGTCTACGAAGGTGCTTCAACTGTGAACAACGCTGAACTGGATCCTGGAAAAGCTAACGGCTCTTTTAAGAGCTGGTAAGGTAGCGTGAATAAAACGAAGCTCGGCTAGAGCGATTCGGGTACTGCAACTGCTGTCTCTCTCCCTCATTCTCCGCGCTCGCTACATTGGTGTCAGAAGTGGGATTCGAACCCACGCCTCCAGAGGAGACTGCGATCGCCACCTGCCATTGGTCCTGTGGGCTTACAGGTCAGCCGTGCAGGAGTCCAGCCAACTCACCCCTGCTGCCCTGATGTTCGGACGGGAGCTCAGGACACCAGTGGACTTGGTGTTCGGGGCTCCGCCTGAGCCTGAAGAACCCAGCCGTACTCGGGAGGAGTACTACCACCGGCTGCGGAACCGCCTCCTCGTCGCTCACGACTTCGCCCGCAAGGCCCAGGCCTCCGCAATACCAATGTAACCAATGTAATACAATGTTACCAATGTAACCGTATAGAAAGAGAGAAGCTTACGTTTACTCAGAAGTCCAAGGTGAGATTTGAACCCCGCTCCTCTCACTCGCAAGCGAACGCGTTACCAATCAGCTAAAGACGACATCGCCGATAGCTAAGGATAACGTCGTTATTTTGACCCTGAGGGTTGCGTCATCAGAGAGTGTTGTCACGGTAACCTGCTACAAGGCCTTCGCTTTACTGCACCTCACTGTGCTTACTAGCGAACTAGCCGAGCTACACTCGCTACACTCACCCCCCTTTGACTTTCCCCTCCATTTTTTGAAACTCCGCAGCAACCACATTTTTATTCGATTCCGATCCGGGTCAACAGGCATCAATGTAACCGTATAGAAAGAGAGAAGCTTACTTTTACTCAGAAGTCCAAGGTGAGATTTGAACCCCGCTCCTCTCACTCGCAAGCGAACGCGTTACCAATCAGCTAAAGACGACATCGCCGATACCTACAGTATCAAGCCGTTAACCGCAACCACATTTGACGCAGTGCCCCAGCCCGACCACTCGCTCGCCCACCACCACCAGCCTGTCCCACAGCAACCGCCTGCCCAGCCCAAACTAGCTCTGCCTGCCGAGACGACAGCAGCTGTCCACGCCCTGTGGCAACGAAGCAGCAGCGGGCTCGACCACCAGCAGCGCCAGCAGCTCAAAAGCCTCCTGGATGGAAACGCAGACCTTTTCGCAGTGCGGGATGAGGACTGTACCCAGACCGAGCTGGTGCAGCACACCATCAACACCGACACAGCTCAACCCATCCGTCTGCGGCCGCACCGGATGTCCCCTGCCAAGCGACTGGTGGCAGAGGAAAAGGTGAAGGAAATGGCAGCTGCTGGTGTTATCGAGCCCTCCGACAGCCCGTGGGCAGCCCCTGCGGTCCTGGTCCAGAAGAAGAGCGGGGAGTGGAGGTTCTGTGTGGACTACAGGCGTCTGAACTTCCTGACCACCAAAGACTCCTACCCACTCCCCCGCATTGACGAGGCCCTGGACCACATCAGCGGGTCGAGCTGGTTCAGTTCGCTGGACCTCCGCAGCGGCTACTGGCAGGTGAGGCTGGCACCCGAAGCGAAGCCTAAGACCGCCTTTACTATTGGGCACGGTCTCTGGCAGTTTCGGGTGATGCCCTTCGGGCTATGCAACGCGCCGGCCACGTTCGAGCGGCTGATGGAGCGGGTGCTAGCGGCCGTCCCTCGCAGTCGCTGTGTCGTGTACTTAGACGACCTCCTGGTACACGCCAGCGACTTCCAGCAGGCCCTCGCTAACCTGACTGATGTGCTAGCTGCAATCCGCCAAGCGGGATTGCGGCTAAACCCAAAGAAGTGCCAGCTCCTCCGGAGGGAGACGGCCTTCCTAGGGCACATCGTCAGCGAGCGGGGCGTAGCCACCGATCCATCTAAGGTGGCTGCTGTGAGGGACTGGCCGGTCCCTGGCAACGTGGGTGAGCTGCGAAGCTTCCTGGGCCTGGCGTCCTATTATAGGCGCTTTGTCCGGGACTTCGCTACCCTGGCTAGCCCCCTCCATCGCTTAACGGATAAGTGCCGGCCGTTTGTGTGGCAGGAGGAGCAATCCATGGCCTTTGACCAGCTCAGGGCGGCCCTCACTGAAGCTCCAGTGTTGGCGTACCCCGACGCCAAGCGACCCTTCATCGTTGACACCGACGCAAGCAACACCGGAGTGGGGGCCGTCCTGTCACAGGAGGATGAAGACGGCGAGCGAGTGGTTGCCTACTACAGCCGGGCCCTGGGGAAGGCGGAACGCAATTACTGCGTCACCAGGCGGGAGCTGCTCGCTGTGGTCAGGGCGTTGCACCACTTCCGGCCGTACCTGCAAGGCAGCCACTTCCTCCTGCGCACCGACCACGCCTCGCTCACCTGGCTCCTAACTTTTAAAGACCCTGAGGGTCAAGTTGCTCGCTGGCTGGAACAACTGCAAGGCTATGACTTCGAAATCCGGCACCGGGCAGGCCGACTTCATGGGAACGCAGACGCTTTATCGCGCCGGCCGTGCGCAGCCCAGGAGTGTCGCTACTGCAGCCGCCAAGAGGAACGGGACCAGGTGAGCCCAGATGTGGCGGTGGTCCAGGCCAGCGGCGACGCGGAGGGGTGGCTGCCGCTGACGCCCATGGAGCTCCGAGAGGCCCAGGAAGCAGACAGCACGCTGGGCAAGGTGAGGAGCTGGCTGGAGGCGGGGCAGCGCCCCGAGCGGTCGGTGGTGTCGGCAGAGAGCCCAGAGGTCAAAAGCTACTACAGCCTGTACAGCAGCCTGGTGCAGCGCGACGGTCTCCTCTACAGACGGTGGGAGGCCCCAGGCCGGGGCAGCGACATCCTGCAGCTGTTGGTACCACGGGCGCTCCGTCCTGATGTCCTCAGGTTGGTCCACGGCTCGGTGGGGGCGGGCCACTTCGGCAACAACAAAACCCTGCACCGGCTGAGGGGGAAGTTTCACTGGCCGGGGTGTCGTCACGACGTCGAGCTCCACGTCCAGTGCTGCGACTCCTGCACGGCACAGAAAGGGCCTAGTCAACGCTCCCGAGCACCCCTGCAACAACACCTGGTGGGGGCACCCATGGAACGGGTGGGGGTGGACGTCCTCGGGCCCTTCCCCGTCACCGACTCCGGCAATCGCTACATTCTGGTAGCGATGGATTACTTCACCAAGTGGCCGGAGGCATTCGCTATCCCAGACCAGAGTGCGGCGACGACGGCGGAGAGGCTCGTGGAGGAGATGTTCACCCGTTTCGGGGCCCCTGCCGAGCTCCACAGTGACCAGGGGCGCAACTTCGAATCCCAGCTGATGGCGGAGGTCTGCAAACTGCTGGGCGTGACAAAGACCCGAACGACGCCACTCCATCCTCAAAGCGACGGCCTCGTCGAGCGATTTAACCGCACGCTAGCTACCCAGCTAGCCATCTTAGCCAGCCAGCACCAGCGGGACTGGGATCGCCACCTGCCATTGGTCCTGTGGGCTTACAGGTCAGCCGTGCAGGAGTCCAGCCAACTCACCCCTGCTGCCCTGATGTTCGGACGGGAGCTCAGGACACCAGTGGACTTGGTGTTCGGGGCTCCGCCTGAGCCTGAAGAACCCAGCCGTACTCGGGAGGAGTACTACCACCGGCTGCGGAACCGCCTCCTCGTCGCTCACGACTTCGCCCGCAAGGCCCAGGCCTCCGCCGGCGTTAAGCAGAAGCGGTGGTACGACACGCGCTGCAGAGGACGGGCCTTTGCAGCGGGAGAGCAGGTCTGGATTTATTGCCCTGAGCGGAAGAAGGGCCTGTCGCCCAAGCTGCGAGCGAGCTGGCGGGGGCCTGGAGAAATTGTGGAACGGCTCTCGGAGGTGGTTTATCGCATCAGGATGCCAGGCCGGGGGCGCCTGGTGGTGCTACATCAAGACCGGCTAGCACCCTACAGGCCCCTGGCAACTCCTGATGCAGCTGAGCCGGAGGTGAGCAGCGACACTGTGCTACCCAGTGAGCCTGAGCCCAGCGACACTCCGCCGAGCGCTACCAGGAGACCTAAACGACACCGGCGGCCCCCAGGCCACTTACGGGACTTTGATGTGAGTTGTGGTTGGACTGCGGGGTCGTCGGAGACTTGTGACCCCTTGGGTGGGGGCAATGTGGCGGCCTGGGGGTTGTCAACTGGCCAGCTAGGACCGGGTAGTGAGCCGCTACCCGGTTGAAGTGTAAATACTTGTAAATAGCGTGCTGTGTGTGTTTTAATTGTGTTAGCTTGTTAGCCGTGAATTGTGTTAACGTAACTGTCATTTTTAACTGTCATTCTAGATTTAAACGTAACCGTAAACGTAACTGTAATTTATGTGTGGCTGTGATTGGCTAGGAATTTGTAAGTGTGTTCGCCAATCACAGCCAACTAGTTGAAATATAAGGCAGTACCTGAAGTGATTCCTGGTCAGTCTACGAAGGTGCTTCAACTGTGAACAACGCTGAACTGGATCCTGGAAAAGCTAACGGCTCTTTTAAGAGCTGGTAAGGTAGCGTGAATAAAACGAAGCTCGGCTAGAGCGATTCGGGTACTGCAAACTGCTGTCTCTCTCCCTCATTCTCCGCGCTCGCTACAATATTAAATTTCGCCGTATGTACCCGATGGAATAGACTCTCGTTTTATCCTATGTTCATACAGTTGAATGAATCCAGAAAATCGTGGCACATGTTTTCAACTGCAAAATCTCAAACATAAACACACAACCTGCCTTTTGCTGAAAACCTTTTTTGCTCACTGTTGTAAGCTACGACTGAGAAATAATAATGCAATTTAAATCTATTTATGTGCTTTTACCGAAGCAATTAATGTTATAGGCTATTACTATTTTGCATCATTTAGCCACCGGACATAGCCCATATTTAGCCTACAACTAAAAATGTATTTGACTATATCCATGTGTTAAATCATGTTAAATAATCCAAATGTTGTTAATCATATCGAACTACATAATGATGCAAACTGATTTTTTTTAAATTTTTTTTTTTTTTTTAAAGAATTGATTAAAAAATCAATCATCAATAATAGCGATGTAAAAAACTAAGTAATGAGATTAAAGCTATAATGTTGGTGGAAAACTTTCCCCTCTTTCACGAACTGAGACTAGTTCAGACTCCACGGTGAGAGGTTTATTTGCCTTTAAGTTACTAACAACCGCAAATAGGCAAAATAAAATTAGTAACAGGACTCGTTTTTTATATGAATTTACATTATATGTTAGAAGCTGAATTTGAAATGTGTTATTGTTATTTTCTGTGACTTGAAAAAAGGTAAGTAACATTAACGTTAGCCGACAAGGTTTCTCAATTAACGTTCCTGGCCTCATCCATAACGGGCGCTTTTTGGATGCTGATATAAGGTGTGGGGAAGGCATTGGGTTTCAGATGAGGTCTCTCATGGTTTTCCTCCTTGGTATTATAAAATCTTCCTCATCAAAGTTATTGCAGAGCCTTATAGGTTCTGGAGGTGTGTTTACATCAAATTTTAATGATACTAGCCTAACCATAAGCATAACTGGTCTGGGGTTTTTAATGGAAAATATGGAAGCTATAGGTTAAGTTAGCGAACCGATGACGCTCTTAGTTCTTGCACCCCGTGTAGATACAATTGCGTAGCATTATAGACTACCTGCAGTTATTTAAAAACACCAGTATTCAGTTTTGTTTACATCTAGTGATGCCAAGACTGTCGCCAGGCAACCCTGGGAAGTAGCACTTCTCTGCCATGAATGCTTTCAGTAAGAGTAGCTACGCAATGTATCTTTTCCGTTGATAAGGCAATTGGCCCAAACTAATCAATAATACCGTTTTTTGGCTATATTGACACATTTTGATTACAAGGTATGTGTTTATGCAAGCAAATAAACAGATGATGAAGTGTTTATTGGTTAATTAATAGTGTCTTTGTTAAGTGTCTGTCAGGGGGTGACACTAAGCCCCCATTAAATCAATGTTATTTGGCTAACAGAGATTGAGCTACGCATAGGAGGGCTTGAGCCCCATATGTTCCCCAATTTATCACAGACTTTGTGGTGAGTAGCTCAGCGGACCTGGGTCTAAAAAATGCAAACTATCCCTTTAAACTTGTCTTGAACTTGATTGCTCATTGGCTTAAAGGTTGTATCAGCGATGCTGGGCCGAAACATAAATGATCACATTCATCTGATTTTTCCTCACGATCCGCTAGCTGCCCGCCCCATAAGCAGGCCGTCAAAAAACCGCGTCTCTGTAGGCAGCCTTTGCTCCGAGATCGTACACAAAAACAAATGGTACTACCAACCACTCAAAACCAAAATAAACAGTATTCCAACCAATCACAATGATCTGCACAAACGCTAATACTCTTATCTCGCTGAAATCTTGACGGATTTACAAACGGTTTGGTTTCTTACAAACGTTATTAACGTGGTTATAATTCTGGATGCTTGAACATTATTTTTTAAAACATAACATAATTATTCATAAAACAGAGCTGGCTCTGTTTGTTTGGGATTTCGCTTCAGAAGTGACGTCACCCAAAATCGCTGATACAACCTTTAAATGGCGACGATCAAATTTGTGATCGTTTGCGTTTCCTAAGTCCCCGGATGTAGTGTTTGAAAATTAGAATCTGAATTTGAAGAACTGAATTTGAATTTGATTTAAAATTTTGACTTTGAATTATTTTGAATTGAATTTGAAACCTTACACACAAATTCAAGATATGGAATACAATTAAATTTGATCTAATTCAGCTACAAAACTTCACTTACAATTTAAAATTAAGGCATAAAAATTCAGATTTGCAAAATTCAAATTCAGATTCTAGTGGCACATTTCTCATTCCGTATGTTTCCCTCCAGGAGCTGCACTTCTGCACACCTTTGAGCAGCAGTATAATGCAGGCAGGAGTCTGTCTGAGACGGGACACTGAGACAACACTACCAGAGCTCACTGAGCAGCACAGGATCAGACAGAAAGAAGAGGAACTCAGTGGACTGGAGTCTGTCCACATGGCAAAGTCAGAGGCAGAGTGTGCTGCACCAGGACTCAACACACTGGAGCCAGAGTGTGTTACAGCACACAGCGGGGTCAGTGATGTACAACACACACACACATCACTGATTAAAATTGAAAATGATCTGGGCTCCACCCACACTGGGGATCTTATTAAGATGGAGAGCATAGACAGTACAGAGCTGGGATATGTAACCCATCTGCGTCCTGACCAAATCAAAACAGAGACTGATGATGGAGGATACCTTAAGGCAGAACACATCAGTGACTTGCAGGATATTATATCTGTTGTTCACATGAAATCTGATCAAATGAAGTGTGAATCCAGTGGACGTTCGAGTGTTATCATGAATACTGTGATGAATGGAGCTAGTGTTGATCAGGAAGACCAGACTGAAGCATGGCAATGTGCAGGAGAGCCAAATCCAAACTGTAAAAAAGAAGAAATTCATGATCTGCCGACCCAATGTGGGGACCTAAATCATCACTGTGACATAAACAATGAGAATAATGAGACCAGAGTTGTCCAGAAAAGCACAGAGAGTAGCAACAAACGGTATTGCCAGAGAACGAAAGTGTTAATTGAACGATTGATAGTTAATTCTAGTAAAACCCCAAGCCCTTTGAATTGCTTTCAAAAGAAGGCAATTCATAGAAATAAAGGTGAAATTCATACAGGTGAAACGCTGTACAAGTGTACACAGTGTGAGAAGTGTTTTCGTTGGAAATCTCACTTAAATACACACCTGAGAACTCATACAGGTGAAAAGCCCTACAAGTGTACACAGTGTGGGAAGTGCTTTTCCAATGTATCTGTTTTAAATAGGCACCAGATAATTCACACAGGTGAAAAGCCCTACAAGTGTACACTCTGTGAGAAGTGTTTTCATGGAAAATCTGAATTAATTAGACACCTGAGGATTCACACAGGTGAAAAGCCCTACAAGTGCACACTGTGTGAGAAGTTTTTTCGCAATAAATCTAACTTAAATGTACACCTGAAAATTCATACTGGTGAAAAGCCATACAAGTGTACACAGTGTGAGAAGTGTTTTAGTAGGAAATCTCACCTAAATTCACACCTGAGAATTCATACAGGTGAAAAGCCCTACACATGTTCTCGGTGTGGGAAGTGCTTTTCCTCTGTATGTATTTTAAAGAGCCACCGGAGAACTCATACTGGCGAAAAGCTGTACAAGTGTACACAGTGTGAGAAGGGTTTTCTTCGGAAACGTGAATTAATTAGTCACCTGAGAATTCATACAGGTGAAAAGCCCTACAACTGCACACTGTGCGAGAAGTGTTTTCGCAATAAATCTACCTTAAATCTACACCTGAGAATTCATAAAGGTGAAAAGCCTTACAAGTGCACACTGTGCGAGAAGTGTTTTAGCAATAAATCTGACTTAAATGTACACCTGAGAATTCATACGGGTGAAAAACCCTACAAGTGTACACAGTGTGGGAAGTGCTTTTCCACTCTATCTAGTTTAAATAGCCACCAGAGAATTCATACAGGTGAAAAGCCCTACAAATGTATTCATTGTGGGAAGTGCTTTTCCCAAACATCTATTTTAAAAAGTCATTTAAGAATTCATGCAGGTGCAAAGCCCCACACATGTTCTCAGTACACTGGATCTGATTTAAATAGGCACCAGATAATTCATACAGGTGTCACTTGCACCTCTGCAACAAACAGTACAAGTGCATAATCTTATCTGTAAATACCGTGTATATTAATGTATTACATACACCGTCCTCGCCATGTTTGAATGTGTTCTCTGTGACAGAACTATGGAAGGAATGGGGAACTCGGATATGAAATCTGATTGGTTATTGAGACGCTGTGTTGTGACGCTTCAAGATAAATTCTGGCCATCTCCCCAGCCGCTTCTCTGGCTAGCCATGCGCCGCCACCAATCCCAGCATGCCTTGCAGACGCGGCCAGCTGCCTCTCACTGAAAATAAATGGAGGTGGTGCCGCCGCCTGGCAAAATCGCTTCCTGTCTGTCACCACTGGTCAGACGCCATGCATTGTATAAAGTAATGTCTCCTAAAAAATCACAGCTTTTTGCGATTTACTAATTGCATTGTTTCAAATTGCAATAAGGACATAACGATCAATTAATCAGCCACCGCTAATAACAGGTGAGAAGCCCTACAAGGGTACTCAGTCTAGGGAAGCATTTCATTTGGATGAAAAACCGTACATTGTATTCATTGTGGGAAGTGTTTTAATGCAATATATTTTTTCATACAGCCGGGTCATGAAATTAACTTTTTCACCCACTGGCCAGAGTGGCTTTTGGATCCTAAAAATCACCAGCCATTTTCAGATTTTTTACCAGCCACATTACCTTTTACATTATAATACAACCTGGTTGGTTACCTGCCAAAGTTGCTGCTCCAGTAGAAATCTTACCAGCCACAATCAAAATTGCATTTGGCAAGCTACCCTGTTGTGTTTTACAAATTCTTATTTGGGGCATTGGAGTTCAAAGAGTGAATAAAAGGTGGTAAGCCAACCATTTTGCAGTGTTTGTAGTAGCAGAGTTTAATGTTCTTCTTGTATTCCTTGCTGATCGTATTTTGGACAGACATCTGAAAAAACAGCACAATGACGGACACGCTGGGATGGCATTTTATTTTATAACAAGTGATTGTGACGGTGCTGGGCAATGTCGGTGCAATTGCTCAGCAAAAGGAGGTGTAAGGCGCTCCTTCCGTCCGATAGCCTACAGGTAACCCTTGGGCAAGGTACCTGTTTAGCCTCCTGATCAGGGTTACGTGAAGCCATGGTTTGCAGGTGGTGGATGGTCTTAACGGGCAGACTCTACAAATAGGAGTTTATGGCCGTAAAACTAAAACTGCTAAAACTGCTGATCAATGGCCAGGGATTACCCGTCCCGAATGGACACTGCAACTGAAGAAGGCAACGGGAAACCACTTCAGTATTCTTCCCTAGTATAATCATGGAAGAGTCCTACGAAGAGCGGAAACCAAACGTACTTATTACTTAATAGAATCAGAAAACAGCAATCAAAATTCTTTGGGCACATCATGCGACGAGAGGCATTAGAAAATTTAGTTACAACTGGAAAGCTGGAGGGAAAAAGAAGCAGAGGCAGACAAAGAACAAAAATGATAGATGGACTAACATCATGGCTGGAAACGAGGAAGACCATGGATACAATTTGGAGGGCCAGAGACCGTGATGGATAGAGAGACATGATCGCCCACGCTGAACAGCATGGCACCTGATGATTATTGTGACTCTTTTATTCTTTAAAAAATGTCATTTTAATTCATTGTAAATGTAAAATGTAATTCCTTGTAGATTGAAGGATGATATTTTGTGATGACGAATTTGACACCAGTGTAATTTGTTTGAAGAAGAAAAAAACAAAAAAACAATGTCTACTTGAAAGTACTGGTCTTTTCAGTTCTTTTATTGCCAATGGAGAGGCTGTAATGTGTGTGTCAGCTAAAAGTGATCATTACACTTCAACAGTATGTTTTATCTGAGATATGAGCAGAGGATCTTTGTTTCGCTCTTTATTTTTCAACATTCTATAGATGAATTGCATTGTGGCCTCTCCGGTGGACTATGTACATTCCCCAATCTAGATTACTCTGATTAATGCACAAACCTCCATTACAAAAAAAGTTTGGACAGTGTATAAAATGTAAATAAAAACAGAAAGCAATGATCTGCAAATACTTTTTGACCTATATTCAATTGAAAATAGTACAGATACAATATATTTAATGTTAACCAATCAACTTTATAGTTTTTTTGTAAATATACACTTATTCTCAATTTGATGCCTGCAATACGTCCCAAAAAAGTTGGGACGGGTATGTTTACTACTGTGTTACATCACCTTTCCTTTTAACAACACTCAGTAATCTTTTGGGAACTGAGGACAGTAATTGTAGTTTTGAAAGTGGAATTCTTTCCCATTCTTGCTTGATATAAGACTTCTGCTGCTCAACAGTCCAGGGTCTCCATTGTCATATTTTGCGCTTCATAATGTGCCACATGTTTTCAATGGGAGATACGAGAACAATACTAGAACTCTGCATTCTAACTTTTATTGTGAAATTTCGCTTACCGGAAGCCACTTTCCATATTCTAGCGGCTAGCTCATAGAACTAGCTAGCTTCACGCTCGACTCGAGCTTCGATGTACTGCTCTCCAACTCAGTCATACGCTTTGTGGTACATATAACTTTACCTCATTCATGGGATTATTCGCCGCTGATAATTACATTATCCTACTGTGTAATTTACATCAAGTAAAAAAAACGACTGAGTTTAAGTAACTGAGTCATCAACGAACAGGGGTAAATTTTATTTATTTTCCTCCCCATAACGTGTTTTGTTTAGCCGCTTAAAAACGGGTTACTTTCCTTTCACTTAACTGATGTTAGCACAGTATATCTGTTTAGTAATGTGGCAGTAGATAAAGCGCACCTGATTATGGAATTACTTTAGAATTAGAGTTTGAAAACTTACTGCCCCAACGTTGCTTCTAAGTGAGATGGTCAAAGATTACAATGATTTCAACATGTCGCTACCTTGTAGGACCCTGCGGGTTGTTCAGTAAATTAATCCGTGGAATGTGAGGAAATTATAGAAATAATTTTGGTTGTTTCTTGTTCTTTTTAGGGATGTTGTTGGCCTACAATACAATTGAAACTATTAATTTTCTGCTTAGTTGCCTTATTATGCACTGTTATTAGGCCATTCCTAAACACTTGAATTTTGCCGTTTTGATGTGATTTGGTGTGAACAATACTGTTGATATTGAAAGGGAAGGAGTAGCCTATTATAAAACAAGCAGAGATTTGCACAGGATCAAAACAGGACTAGTAGCTACCGGGGTGCGTCCCAATATTATTCACTCCCCACCTCCCTCCCTCACGACCACTCCTCTACTACCTGGAAGTATGCAAAATTGTCTGAACGTTTCGAGTACAAGTATTTGCATGTAGGCTACACACAGTAGGCTATACAATGTACCTGACATTGCGGTTTGCGTTGAGACATGAATTAATATTTAACCATTAATACGTAAAGATGTCATCAGCGAAATTAGATTAAAACACAAAGATCCGTTTCCGGGGCACGGAGTAGAGGAGGTTGTAGTGGAGGAAGGTAGGGTGCATTTTTCGAGTATTGGGACGCACCCCTGGGGTGGATTCCAATTGCTTATTTTATCCGTCCACTTCTCTGTCCTCGCCTGACCCGAAAATCGATCGAGGTTGGCCATCTTTAAGGACATTCCAAACCGCTAAATGCTCCTCGGAGGAGCGAGGAGTGGGGAACGAGGAGGCTCCCGGAGGGTTCTTCATTGAGGAAACACAAATGGAGCCTTTGCGGAATCCTTTTCTCCGAACGCGTGACGTGTATAAATTATCCACCACTCTTCACATCTGCCATGTTGCGGGCACACCCCTACACAAATATAATTTTACCGTTCCTTTCCATTTATTATAAAGCGCTAACCCATAATGACACTCATAGTTTATAACTAACAAAAGCACCGTTTATTCATGAAAAAATAGATTAAAAGCATTATAGTTAAGCACGTGAGCATAATATGGCGCTGACGCTTGATTGAGCAAGGAGTTTAATTTGCCAAATGCATGTTGCCTCGTTTCCTCCATCCTCGTATCTGATCCTTGCATCCTTTCCTCGCATCCTCATTTGGGCGGAGCTAAGGAGCTAGGAAAGGATGCAAGGAGTAAAAATAAGCGATTGGAATGATCCCCAGGTGTTTCAAAAACAAGCGGTCACATTTCTTTCGCCGCCATATTGAAAAAGGAAGTGTGAAGCAATTTATGTGTAAACCGGTTTCCTGCCAGGATAGACCACCGTACAAGCCACCGCGGCCCAAGGTACTTTCCTTCCCTCAGTGACTAGCCTACAGCAGCTGCTACCTCCAAGGCAAGTAGCTGTTTCGCTTGTAGTTTGCTAATTCTCAGAAGGATTACCCTTGTGCTCAGGGTGATTCTTTGTTTTGTTCAGTAGCAGTAGCTTACTTGTGCACATGAATAGAATAGAGAGAAGCTTACTTTACTCAGAAGTCCAAGGTGAGATTTGAACCCCGCTCCTCTCACTCGCAAGCGAACGCGTTACCAATCAGAGAGTGTTGTCACAGTAACCTGCTACAAGGCCTTCGCTTTACTGCACCTCACTGTGCTTACTAGCGAACTAGCCGAGCTACAACCGCTACACGCAGGTGGTGTGCGTTTCAGAATGGCATGTCTTTTTCAGAGAGGTGGAAAGTCCAGAGGTCAGAAAGTAAAAGTCCTGCCATGTTCTTCTTCCACCCATGAACTGAGACGGCTAATTTCAGTAATTAGTTCTACTTCCTGGTTAGAGAATTGTGCGAATTATCAAATCCAGGTGATTGGAACAAAATATTGGGGTGGACTTTTACTTTCTGAACCTGGACCACCTCTGATTTTTCAAGATACCTAATGTATTTGGAGGTGGCGGCTGCTTTCCTGTAGTCACGGAGGTAAGGAAATTAGGCTACCTTGGGCACCACTGCGGCACATCCGGATAATTGGCGTTTTTTTGGGGGGAAAAACAAAGGGATGTTACAGTGATGACGTATTTTTGTAGGCCAACCCGGAAGATTCTCCCGCTATGTCCCTTGGGAGATTTTGTGGGAATGTGTATATATATATATATATATATTAGTGTATTTTATGTCGAAGAACAAAACGTGAAACTCTCTTAGGTTTATATTAACTGCAGACCCATATTTTCTGCATAAATCAAAAATCCTATGGAAAAAAGGATTGGAAATCTGGGGAATCCATGGGGGAACCATTGCTTAAAAATGCTAACTCACTTCTGGGTTTTAGGACTACAAACTGTAGTACTCTTCAACCCAAGAGGCCAATTTTTGGCTCTCAAGCTATCTGCTTAGCTATTTCTCTGCTACATTTAATGAGGGCAGATGAAGTGCAATCATCGGGCAACGGCCTGATCGAGACATTGAACTCAAGTTTTTAGTCACCGTTATTATTGAACCCTGCACTTCTAATTATCCATATTGTGTGTGAAGATTAATTACTGTAGGCTATGCTTTCTGCAGAGGTGCAAGATCCCATAGTTTTCCTTCCACATGCTCTCTCCATGGACTGTAGCCACAAGGCTCTTCTTTTGGGATCTCCAATTCCACATGTCAAACATGCAAAAAGCAAGTCGGGGTGGTCTACAACCAAGGTAGTCTGTGGTGAAGAAGTGTTGTGTGAAATACTGTTGTTGAGTCTCACCAGTTTGTTCAGTGTCTCAGTGCTGGGAAAGCACTCAAACAATCCTGAAATAAAAAGGTAGTGACTTTTTGTATGACAGTAAATAACTAACATTAGAGATTTGCTATCTTTATACTCTGCAGGAATGTGGAGAGTGAAAGAATGTCAGCTGTTGGATTTGTTTGATTAAGGCTAAATCCCTTCCCGTGTTTCCCTCCAGGAGCTGCACTTCTGCACACCTTTGAGCAGCAGTATGATGCAGGCAGGAGTCAGTCTGAGACGGGACACTGAGACAACACTACCAGAGCTCACTGAGCAGCACAGGATCAGACAGAAAGAGGAGGAACTCGGTGGACTGGAGTCTGTCCACATGGCAGAGTCAGAGACAGAATGTGCTGCACCAGGACTCAACACACTGGAGCCAGTGTGTGTTACAGCACACAGCGGGGTCAGTGATGTACACCACACACACACATCATTGATTAAAATAGAAACTGATCAGGGCTCCACCCACACTGGGGATCTTATTAAGACTGAGTGCCTAGACAGTACAGAGCTGGGATATGTAACCCGTCTGCATCCAGACCAAATCAAAATAGAGACTGATGATGGAGGATACCTTAAGGCAGAACACCTCAGTGATTTTCAGGATATTATATCTCCTGTTCACATGAAATCTGATCAAATGAAGTGTGAATCCAGTGGAAGTTTAGTGAGTGATCTCATGAATACTGTGATGAATGGAGCTGGTGTTGATCACAAAGACCAGACTGAACCATGGCAATGTGCAGGAGAGCCAAACCCAAACTGTAAAAAAGAAGAAATTCACGATATGTCGACCGAATGTGGGAAATTAAAACATCACTCTGACATAAACAATGAAAATAATCAGACCAGAATTGTCCAGGAAAGCATAAATGGTAGCGACAGACATGTGTTTTGCCAGAGAACGCAAGTGTTAATTGAACAGATGATAGTTAATTCAAGTAAAAGTCCAAGCCTTTTGAATTGCTTTCAGAAGAAGACAATTCTTGGAGATAAAGGGGAAATTCATACAGGTGAAAAGCCCTACAAGTGTACACAGTGTGGTAAGTGCTTTTCCACAATGTATAATTTAAATATCCACCTGAGAACTCATACAGGTGAAAAGCCGTACAAATGTCCACAGTGTGGGAAGTGCTTTTCCACAATATCAAATTTAAATGTCCATGAGAGAATTCATAGAGGCGAAAAGCCGTACAAGTGTACACAGTGTGATAAGTGTTTTAGTTGGAAATCTCACTTAAATGCACACCTGAGAATTCATGCAGGTGAAAAGCCCTACAAGTGTACACAATGTGAGAAGTGCTTTTCCACTGTATCAATTTTAAATAGGCACCAGATAATTCATACAGCTGAAAAGCCCTACAAGTGTACACAGTGTGAGAAGTGTTTTCATATAAAATTTGAATTAAATAGACACCTGAGAATTCATACAGATGAAAAGTCCTATAAATGTACACTGTGCAAGAAGGGTTTTAGTACAAAATCCGACTTAAATGTACACCTGAGAATTCATACAGGTGAAAAACCCTACAAGTGTACACAATGTGAGAAGTGCTTTTCCACTGTATCTATTTTAAATGGCCACCAGAGAATTCATACAGGTGCCAGGCCCTACAAGTGTACACAGTGTGGGAAGTGTTTTTATAGAAAGTTTGACTTAATGAAACACCTGAGAATTCATACAGGTGAAAAGCCCTTCAAATGTATTGATTGTGGGAAGTGCTTTTCCCAATCACCTCATTTAAAAAGGCATTTAAGAATTCATGCAGGTGAAAAGCCCTACACATGTTCTCACTGTGGGAAGTGCTTTTGCACTGCATCTAATTTAAATAGTCACCAGAGAATTCATGCAGGAGAAAAGCTCTACAAGTGAACACAGTGAGAAGTGTTTTAGCACAAAATCTTGACTTAAATGTACATCTGAGAATTCATACAGGTGGAAAAGCCCTTCAAATGTATTCATTGTGGGAAGTGCTTTTGCACTGGATCTAATTTAAATAACCACCAAACAATTCATTCAAATGAGCCTTCCTACAAGTGTACACAGTGTGGGAAATGCTTTTCTACAATATCAAATTTAAATATCCACCTGAGAACTCATACAGGTGAAAAGCTGTACAAGTGTACACAGTGTGTAAAGTGCTTTTCCCAGAGAAGTGCTTTCAATCAGCACAAGATGATTCTGGGCTGAACGATTAGGATTTGGAAGAAATATCTAATTGCTTTTTTCTGACAGATATTGTAATTGCGATATGATTCACAATATATTTCTTTTCTCATTGTCCAGTTTGAATGAAATATAAAAAATAATGAAAACATTAGATATTTAGGTTGGGGTTAGATAATTGAATATAGTCTAGTATATTGGTATAGCCCTATTTTTGTGAAATGTATGATCTTTCAGACTGGGGAAAGGAGTTTGAATTAACTTTATTAATTTGATATCAAGTAGGATGCATTCTCACATTATTTAAATATTTGAGTCATCACTACATAAATAAAAGTATGATTTTTGGTTTTTATGAGAATCTCTACCCACTTATTGTTTGAGGAAGCTTGTGGTGATTGCAGCAGCAGCATAGCAACGTGTCGCTGTTCGTATTGATCAGAACAGACTCGTCAGCCTTATGCCATTTTTCCTTCTGATAAACGTGACATTAATAACAAGTATGTCGCTTGCACCTCTGCAACAAACAGTACAAGAGCACAATCTTATGTGTAAATACCGTGTGTATATATATATATTTTATTTTTATTATTATTTTTTTATTATTTGGATGAAAAGCCTTACATTGTTTTCATTGTGGGAAGTGTTTTAATGCAATATATTTTTTAGATAGGCTGATTTTTTTTAATACACCTGAGAATTCATACAGGCAGGGCATGAAATTAACTTTTCTCAATTAACTTCTGGATTCTAAAATCACCAGCCATTTTCAACATTTTACCTGCCATGTTACCTTTTACAATATAACAGTGGCTGCTTGAGTAGAAATCTTATCAGCCACAATCAAAATTTACCAGCTGGTGGTGGTGGGTGTTAATTTCACACCCTGCATATAGGTGAAATGTCTTTCCAATGTACGTGAAAGAAATGTAATTTGTGTATGAAGTGTTCAAGATAAAATTCAGAAGAAAAAAACGATACCATACCATCCCTTAATATTTTTTAAAGACAAACCACCCTGTTTTGCTTTCGAATTCTTATTTGTTGGGTGTTTATTTGGAGTTTAAAGGTATACTATGTAGTTTTATTGTAAACAACTCGTTCTTTGTTTACATTAAAATTTTCTTCCCAAAAAACATTGTATGTGTCCTTGTGGCCTAATAAACATGTTGAATGTATTTCCTACCTCATAAGTCGTTCGCAAAGTGTTTTTTTGTAAATTTTTTAAATGTTATACTGTTGACATCCCGCCACCATTTTTAAAGCCAGAAAGAGCTAAAATGGTGTAAACGTCATGAATGGGTGGTTCCTGCTCATTTGATTGACATGGCCAGGCCATGTGGGCAGGCTTCCAGGTAAACTCTTATTTTAACTTAGGACCGAAACATGCCTCGCGCAAATACACGAACGTGGACGCTTCGAACTACGTGAACATTTTTTTTTTTGCCATGACATTTGTGAAAGACAAGCCAGAGCATTGCAGCAGGGATGCTGTAGCAGCAAGGGACGCTGTAGCAGCAACAACAGTAAACAACTATCTTGTTCGATCTGTGCTTTCCTCTGGTTTGTCTTTCACAAATGTCATGGCAAAAGGAAAAACTGTTTGCGTACCTCGAAGCGTCCACGTTCGCGTAGCTATTTGCGTGAGGTATGTTTCTGCCCTTACTCATTAGCAAGATGTTTTCAGCCGAGGTGCCAATATCATTATAAAAATAGCGCCCATTACATTACATTATAGTCATTTAGCAGACGCTTTTATCCAAAGCAACATACAATAAGTGCATACAGAAACGTCATCAAAGTAACTACAGAACAGATAAGACTTATAGTGTATTCAAATGAACTCGGAAGTCCGAATATTTCCGACTTCCGAGAAGAAAAAACTATTTGAACATGACAATAAAGTTCAAATTGTTTTTCTTCTCGTTAATCGGATATATTCCGACTTCCGAGATCATTTGAATACACCAAAAGAACATCCTTCCCATAACGTAGCAGCTATCGATACCTAAGGCTATCTATTGTCGTGACGTTTGTTTATTGCTGACAATAGTCTATGTATCATGTTTGCCCAAACGAACTCGGAAGTTATATGCTTTGAGCATGTAACGTAGTCTCCATTTATATGATCAAGGTTTGGGCAAACATGATACATAGACTATTGTCGTGATGTTTGTTTATTGTTGACAATAGTCTATGTATCATGTTTGCCCAAACCTTCATCATATAAATGGAGACTACGTTACATGCTCAAAGCATATAAGTTAGTAATCTTAGCTATTGCTCTGTAAATTTGACCACTTAACTTGACAGGAGGCCTACTGGTATTTTTCAGTTATTTTATTGCCAGTGTAGAGGCTGTAATGTGTGTGTAAGCTAGAACTGATAATTATACTTCAGACAGTTTGTTTTGTCTGTGATGTGAGTTGAGGATCTTTGTTTCACTCTTTATTTGTCAACATTCTATAGATGAATTGCATTGTGGCCTCTCCGGTGGACTATGTACATTCCCAATCTGGCTCTAATCAATGTATGTTCTCTGTCTAACAAGACTTTACCTTGAATTACTTTTATGCATCTCAGGGTTTTGATTTCCTGTTTATGACAAAGACTTTAATTGAACTTTGTTCTTAAAACTGTGACTTTCTCAGCTCTCCACGAACGACAGTAATTGGGTAAAATTTGACTCATGTGGTGTGAATTTTCTAATTATTTTAAACATTTACAACTTGTGTGAACATATAAGATAAAAAAATAAAAATTATTACACATCCAGTGTGCTCCATAATGTTTGGAACAAAGACATCTTTTTGTTGATTTGGTTCTGTCCTCTGTATTTTAGATTTGTAATCAAACAATTCACATATGGTTAAAGTGCAGATTCTCAGCTTCTATTAAAGGGTATTTGTATACATTTTGGTTTCATTACAGAGGAATTACAGCACTTTTACACATAGTCCCCATTTCCAATGTTTGGGACATATTTCTTGCGCCCTCTGTTGTAAATTTTGCGTTTTATTATAACTGCCATTTTCTCCGATTCTCTGTTTGAAAATTCACAGTTGGAGATGCCTCTTAGTATTTGCTCTGTACTTGCGGATTGTGATTACTTAGTGGATTTCTTGTGTTTGACCAGGCTCATATTACCCACAGGCCTTATATTCGGCACGAATCCGAAGACCCCATTGGAAATCTGGTCAAAATGCTTTACTGTAACCCCAAGCTTCCTGTTTCGGAAGTTAAAATTTTATGCCTTTACATATCTCCCGGGAATCTTAAAAGAGAGAAAGCGGCACTCAAGTATAAGAGATTAAGCGCTATTTTAAAAGTTTTTTATTGCAGAACTGAAATGTTGAATAAATTGGGAAATAACATTTATTTAGTGGTTTGATAAAATCGCTTTAAAACGTATCTCCATCGAAAAGTTTCATGTTATCCTACTAGGTTTCAGTATTAGACTGATTATTTCAGGCCAGTTAACGATAACTAGCTACATAATCAGCTTGTTGCCGTTCAGCGAGTATAGCCTACAGCAAATGAGCCAGTGCAAGCTCATGGGCAATAGCCTTTTAAAAATACATTTTGCTTGGATTTCATATTCAATACAGGTCGCTCGCCTCTTTTATGGTTTATACTTCTGTGCTACCTTCAATGTGCACTGTTTAGCAGTCCGCAAAAAATATCCGCCATACTATTTTCCAACCGCACTGTGGAAGTGTCGTAAGCAGGTCAGACGTCCCACCAGTGTTGCCATGTCCGCGGTTTTACAGCTAAATTGGGATAGCCTACTTTCAAAGTGCAGTCACGGGTAAAAATGAAAAGTCGCAAAGCACGCACTTAGTTTAAAAAGTAAAAACATAATGATTTCTATTTAAAATATGTTGGTTTTGGTTAAAAATAGCCTATAATTTGGGATAGTTTTGAGTCGCCATTTGGCTGGAAAGTCTTCCAACCCTGCGCCCCACTCTTGCGCTGCCATGTCACGTGTTGTTTTTGTTGTATTTGAAGGAAAACGTCAGCGAAGCTGAGCCTCATTTTTTTTAAAACGAAGCTTCACGTCATATTAATGTAACCAAAATGTTCGTGTACTTCTTGAAAGTGTGCTCCCGAATGTACTCAGCGAAACCTCGGAAGTGTGTCATCCGGGTGTTTGACGTATACTGCAATTCGAAAAATGTTTGCGTAATCTATGACTTTCTCACCCCTCTACTTACCGATGCTAGCTACTAAACAGTGTGGAAGAGTGCTGATTCGGACACGGCCTAGAACTCGATATTCTAACTTTTATTGTGAAATTTCGCTTAGCGGAAGTCACTTTCCGTATTTTGGCTAGTGGCTAGCTTCACACTCGACTCGAGTTTAGACGCAGTGCTGTGATTAACTCAGTCATACGCGTTGTGGCTCATACATCTTTAACTCATTTATGGGATTATTCGCCGCCGAGAATTACAACTGTGTAATTTACATCGTCAAACCAAGTACCGAGTAACTGAGTCATCAACGAACAGGGGTAAGTTTTATTTATTTTTTCTCCTCATAATCGTGTTGTTTTGTTTAGCCGCTTCAAATCGGGTTACTTTCCTTTCACTTAACTTGTGTTAGCACAAGATATCTGTTTGTTAATGTGGCAATAGCTAAAGCGCACGTTGTTGTGGAATTAATTTTAAAGTTTGACAATTTTGTACTGGCCCAACGTTGCTTCTAAGTGAGATGGTCAAAGATTACAGTGAGTTAAAGACAGGGTGTCCGCGGGTCATTAAAAAGTCTTAAATAGTCTTAAATTCATATTTATTAAAAAAAGGCCTTAAAATGTATTAAATTGTATTAAATTCGTTTTTGAAAGGTCTTAAATATTTTTTGAGGCGATGTGTTCCCAATCTCACTATACGGTGTGATTGAGTTTTGCCAAATGATAAACTGAAAGAAAACCAAAATACGATAGAAACTGGATTTTTTTTTTAAAAAATACGCAAGGATCCTTTTTAGGTGAAGTCACGTGACCGCAAGAGTTCGCGGGTGCTTCTACGTTACCAAGCAATCGAAACTGTTCCACAGTAGTAGGCTACTGTCAGTAGGAGCGATTCTGACAAGATTACTTTCTGCTATATTTCTGCTTCGGATTCAGTCAAGGGAGGTAACAATCTAAGTTATATGTAATAGCCAAGCTAGCAAACAAACTGATTCATGGATAAATGCAAGTTTAACGATAAATGGCTTGAGAAAAGCGAATACTCATGGTTAAAACCCATAACATGGTTAAAACCCGTGCCCGGTAATGTCTCCGAAGCCCGATGCAGTATATGTCGCAAATGTTTCAAGCTTGGCACAATGGGATTCAGGGCGGTAGAATCCCATATGCAAAGCGAACAATATTCAAGAGCACGCCAGCAGACTCCAATTGCTCCGTTCTGCACAATTATACGATCCCAGATTAAACCAATTTCGGTACTTTCCTGTTCTTTATCCTGCTCTTAGTCTTTTAATGTTTATTTGTTACAGGGATCACTCATTGGCAGCTGAAGGTAGTGGCGATTCTTTTTTTATTGTATAGCTGATTATCTCGCGAAATTCGTCTGTGTGCAAAGTTATTTTCCATTGACCGCGCAGTTTATTTTAGCTGTTTTGGCGTCATGAACGGGTTTTCTTTGCAGCGCTTATTTGGAGTTACAGCCCACACTCGTGTTGCCGCAAATTCGAACATCTCTTCTTGTATTTGCCCTGTCAAGTCAGGATTGAACTGACCACAGTGTGTACGTGTACAGTCCTTGCACACCAATAACCACTTTCCTGGGATGAAGGAGAATTATTCTTCGTTGTCCAAAGAAGGGCATCATTTTTTCCGTGCCATTTGATGTTTGAGGGCAATAATGTAGCCTAGGCTTAGCGATTGATTCATTAAACGGGAGCACTTCCTTTAACAGTGTGACCTTTAGGACAGAGTGGGTTTATAAAATGCTTGCTTTGTTGTCTAATGGTTTAATATCTATTTTCAGCTTCATATTACAATCATATATCCAACCCCCGCCCAGTCACCATAGCTAGCTGCATAGCTAGAGGTAACGTTACTTACAGGTCCAACAGAAAACACGCCAACTCCACATCGCTCTTCATCCCCTTGCTGAACTTCAGCTGTTGCCATCGAGGAAAAGCAATTCCGATTCTGGTTTTTGAACGAGCCCTGTCGGCTTGTCATTTCACTTCACTGAGCTTCTTCACCTCCGCCATTGCAGTAGCTATCTAGCTACAAACCCTCCGCTGAAACCTGATCCCACCCCACAGGCTCTGTAGCCACACCGACCCCTATTTCACTGTAATAAACATTTGGACAAATGTCCTTAAACTCAAGTAATTAGTGTCGTTTTGCCTCAATGTTGATTTAGAACTGCATTCATCAAAAGTTTGACCTCGATGTAAATTAATTGTAAATCTAATCTACACATTTATGTTCCCATTTACGATCAAATTTGTACTTGAATGAGGCCCAATTGGGTGCTGAGGCCCAGTGGGTGCTGTTTTCAGGCTCTTACTCCAGTGCGCTGTGCACTAAGACAGGTGGTGTGGCGAAAATGTGGCATGGAATTGAATGCAGTACACATGCAGTAGACACAGAGCATTCCATTCCATTACACATTTTTGCCACACCGCCTGTCTTAGCGCACTGGAGTAAGAGCCTGAAAATATCGCCCATTGTCTTCTCCAGTTAGGCGTACTGCTCCCTTTCAAGAGCATCCAGTGGTTTGTGGAATACTAGAACCACTTCTGCTAACTTCATTCTTGACAATATTACATACTCAGTTGCGAAGAGTGTATACACTTTTCATGTTTATTTTTGTTGCAAGTTTGGTCTTAAATTTCATTCTAGGTGGCATTAAAAATGTCTTAAAAAGTCTTAAAATTAACTTCTTGATACCTGCAGACACCCTGAAAGATGTCGCTACCTTGTAGGACCCTGCGGGTTGTTCAGTAGCCTAAATGAATCCGTAGAACGTGAGAATTTTTAGAAATATGATTAATGTCACCATTGTTCTTTTTAGTAATGGTTTAGTAGCCTATAGCCTAATACAATTGAAACGATTAAGATAAGTAGCCACGTTATGCAAATTCTGGCCATT
This sequence comes from Synaphobranchus kaupii, assembly GCA_029718625.1. Lineage (NCBI taxonomy): Eukaryota > Metazoa > Chordata > Actinopteri > Anguilliformes > Synaphobranchidae > Synaphobranchus > Synaphobranchus kaupii. Next base: position 1,994,679 of record CM056379.1, read on the forward strand.
CCTAAACAGTTCTATGGAATTTTGATGTGATTTGGTTTGAACAATACTGGTCTGGAGAAATTGAAAGGGAAGGAGTAGCCTGTTATAAAACAAGCAGAGATGAGGAGCTAATTGATACGAATTTAGCATGACGTCAACAACGGGACTAGTAAAATAAGCTCTCAAAAGCAAGCGGTCCCATATTTCTTTCGCCGCCATTTTGAAAAACGAAGGGAAGCAATTGATGTAATTGATCGAAAATCCTATGGAAAAAATCATTGGAAATCTGGCGAGGGGACCCATGGCTCAAAATTGCTCGCTCATTCACTTCTGGGTTTTAGGACTACAAACTGTAGTACTCTTCAACCCAAGAGGCCAGCTTTAGGCTCTCAAGCTATCTGCTTAGCTATTTCTCTACCTACATTTAGTGAGGGCAGATGAAGTGCAGTAATCGGGCAGCGGCCTGATCGAAACATTGAGCTCAAGTCTTTAGTCACCGGCGTTATTATTGAACCCTGCACTTCTAATTATCCATATTATGTGTGAAGATTATTTACCTGTTAGAACGTGCTTTCTGCAGACGTGTGTGGAGGTGCGGGATCCCATATTTTTCCTTCCACATGCTCTTTCAATGGGCTGTAGCCACAGGGCTCTTTTGGGATCTCCGATTTTTTGTTTTGATATTTGTCGTCGTCTTCCCCTCTCACTGTTGTTTTCTATGGGAGCGAGTCTGAATATCTTCCCCCAAAATGTGGCGACGCTTCAGTGACGTATTACTGTGGTGGTCAGGGTTGCCAGGTCCCGCTGCAATTTCCAGCCCAAAATCAGCTCAGAATACCCCCCAAATGTCCTAAAACTAGCTACCTAGTTTAATTTAGGCGTTTTAAAGGGATACTTCAGTTTGGCTAGCGGTAACCAAAGCCATAGGCTGTAACCATTCGTTTTCATTAGCATTGCTACAAAATGCAAACAAGCTTACAATGGATGTTTCTCAAGAACCTTGGGAAGTACGATATCAAACCCCAAATAAACCCCTCAAAAAAAGTTTGGAAATTTGTGTTTGGTCGATCATATCTTTGTTGTCACTGTATTATTAGCATTGTCTCGTACATCATTGGAAAGCCTGTTCATTTCCCTTTACAATGATGTCCCATTTGTAAAGATCATGCATTTGTGGGATGAGCAGTACAGCTGATTATGTGGGTGGGGTCCCAAGTGAAATGTGCCAAATTTCCCTGCCAGTGTCAAACAGTGTATTCTCCTGTTGGTATTGACTGTAGTTTTGAGTTGTTTGGGGGATTGGATGATTGAACTCTATCAGTAACAAGGAACAAACAAGACATAATTTTACGCTTTATTAATTATGCCCCTCACCCTGAGTTTGCAGACTGCTTCGGACCCGTCCCTCCTTTGGTTTATCCTCCCGACTTCACGCAACCGGAGTCCCAGATGCATCACCCCGCCCCCTTTGAACTGATTATTGAATTGACTATTACCATTCAGTCCACCTTTAGTTTAAACCGGGCCGGCCAGCGAAGGATGGGCACCCCCTCTCTAGCCAGGTTCCTTCCGAGATTTCTTCCCACTGGGGAGTTTTTTCTCGCCACTGTTCAGTGTTTTTTTTCTCCCCTACCGAGGAGTTTACCTCATTTTGCTGGTTGGGGGCTAAGGCCTGGTTTTTTGCTCAATTTTCCTTCTGTTTCCCTGTGCAGTGTCTTTGTGACAGTTCTCTGTAAAAAGCGCTATACAAATAAAATTGAATTGAATTAATTAAACAGTCAGGAAGTATTCATTTAATAGAGATCATATTTGAACATTCTTTACATTACATTACATTACATTTATTTAGCAGACGCTTTTATCCAAAGCGACGTACAGTAAGTGCGTACAGAGACATTATCAAGATCACTACAGAACAGACAGGGCAAAGCACATCCTTCACATAATGTAGCAGCTATCCCTAGCAATGAGCGTCGACTGTAGTTCACAGTAAGCTGTGGGAAAATCAGCAACACCACACTACCATTCCAAATACTATTGTAAACTATAATAAACAGACAGGAAAACACAGGGAACAGGGAACTGATATTCCTAGGTGAGGGTATCAGTCAAGGTGGAGTCTGAAGAGGTGTGTCTTCAGGCCTCGACGGAATGCAGGCAGGGTTGGAGTAGAACGTAGGGGAATGGGAAGTTCATTCCACCACTGAGGAGCTAATGTGGAAAAACTCCGCAGTCGGGACAAGCGAGAGCCTTTGACACGGAGGGGGGGAAGTGCCAGTCGCCCTGCTGTAGAAGAGCGAAGTGGTCGAGCAGGAACATAGTTCTGGATTAAGTCCTGCAGGTAGGCGGGGCCTGTCCTATTGGCTGCAGTGTAGGCCAGGGTCAGAACTTTGAACCTGATCCTGGCTGCAACTGGCAGCCAGTGGAGAGAACTCAGCAGGGGGGTTACGTGGGAAAATTTCGGGAGGTTGAACACAAGCCGGGCAGCTGCATTCTGGATCAGTTGAAGAGGCAGAATGGCGCAGGCCGGCAGGCTTGCGAGCAGGGAGTTGCAGTAGTCCAGGCGTGAGGTGACCATGGTCTGGACAAGAAGCTGGGTGGAGTAGGTGGTCAGGTACGGTCGAATCCTCCTGATGTTGTACAGGAGGAACCTGCAGGACCGTGCCGTCGCCCTGATGTGCTCTTTGAAGTCCAGCCGGTCGTCCAGGACCACCCCCAGGTTCCTTGCAGAGCGGGAGGCAGCCACCACGGTCCCATCAACGGTGATGGAGAGGTCATGTAGTGGGGAGGTCTTGTACGGCATGAAGAGGAGCTCTGTCTTGTCAAGGTTGAGCTTCAGGTGATGGGTAGCCATCCACTCCGAGATGTCAGTCAGACAAGCAGATATCCTCTCCTTAACCTGTGGGGTGGAGGGAGGGAAAGAGAGGAAGAGTTGAGTGTCGTCAGCATAGCTATGGTATGAGAAGCCATGTGAATGTATTACTGAGCCAAGAGACTTAGTATACATAGAGAACAGCAGAGGACCCAGTACAGATCCCTGCGGGACTCCTGTAGACAGGGGACGGGGAGCAGAGACGGAACCCTTCCAGGAGACTTGGTAGGATCTATCAGTGAGATACGATACAAACCAAGACAGGGCAGTTCCTGAAATGCCCATCTCAGCGAGTGTGGAGATCAGGAGCTTGTGATTGACCGTGTCGAATGCCGCAGACAGGTCAAGGAGAATCAGAACAGAGGAGAGGGAGGAGGCTCTAGCAGTGGCGAGTGCCTCAGTCACAGCCAGGAGAGCAGTTTCAGTCGAATGGCCGGTTCTGAAGCCAGACTGATGCGGGTCAAGCAGGTTGTTCTGGTGGAGAAAAGCAGACAGTTGGTTAAGGACAGCACGTTCAAGTGTTTTGGACAGGAAGGGCAAGAGAGATACCGGACGGTAGTTCCTGACATCAGCGGGATCTAAGCTAGGTTTTTTAAGGAGTGGGGTTACACGGGCAGTTTTAAAGGCAGCAGGAACATGGCCACAGATAAAGGAGGTGTTAATAATGGAGGACAGATATGGAAGGAGCTCAGCAGATATAGACTGGAGAACTGCTGAAGGTATGGGGTCTAGTGGACAGGTGGTTGCACGATGACGCGTCACCAGCTCGAGCACATCGGAGTTCTCCAGAGTCCTGAAGGACGACAGTGTAGCGATGGGTTCAGTATGGGGGATGTGGGGTGTCACCGGATGCGTGAAGGAGTTCCGGATCGCGGCCACCTTCCCCTCAAAGTGGGTCAGGAAGTCATCTGCAGAGAGGGAGGAGGGTGAAGGGGGTGGAGGGGGGGTGAGCAGGGAGGAGAAGGTGGAAAAGAGTTTACGTGGGTTAGATAGGCATGTATCAATTTTAGACTGGAAAAATGAAGTTTTTGCTGATGTGGTTGCAGCTGTGAAGGCTGCCAGCAGAGTGTGGTAGGAGGCCAGGTCATCTGGGGATCTGGATTTCCTCCACTTTCTCTCAGCGGCTCGTAGCGTGGTTCTGCTGGATCTGAGGGAATCCGTCAGCCACGGGGAGGGGGGTGATAGTCGGGCTGGTTTGGAGATAAGAGGACATAGTGAGTTGAGAGACTGAGAGAGGCATGAGGTCTTTATTTTCCCTCCTTTTTTGTTCGTTGTTTTGAATGTTGGTACTTTATTCAAAAAGAAACTATGCTCACAACAAAAAGGTTAATTCAGTATGTACTTTAGAATTAATTTTATTACTGTGGACCCCCAGTAGTTGTACACCTAGCTTTTCTCATCTTCCACAGTGTCCTCACTCCTCACCTCAAAATCTCCCTCTGCTCCATCTTCCTATCAATTTTTTCTTCCTTCACTCTGTTACGCAACTCTATTCCTTCTTTCCTTTTCTCCGTTCACAACCGTATTCTCCGACTAATAATGCAGTTCAATAACGTTAGAGTGTGTGAATAAATAATTAAATATTCTCTCTCTTACTCTCTTATGTCTGACTGTCTCCCAGAGCAGAGCAGTGGGAGCTGGGCGCCGCCCCAACCCCTCTCCCCGCCTTGAAAATTTAGAAGTGAACGTAGTACTTAACGTAATGTAGCTATCAACGCTTTAAATGACGTGAATTCAAACCACACCACCCACTTGCTCTCTCTCTCTCTCTCTCTACTGCAGCCCAGCACTGTACGTGCCTATCTCTGTTCTCTGGCCTGAGAGCTTGCCAGATATTCAACATCATTTTCAACACACATTCATAAAATGCTCAAATAAAAAAAAATTCTGTCACTTTTGGTGACCGCGATCAACGTTAAAAGTAGCCCAAAAAACCGCAAACTGCAACTATAATTTTTTACCCGCGACTGCATTTTCAAACTAGCCCAATTTGGCAGGAAAACCGCAAACCTGGCAACTCTGGTGGTGGTCTAGTCTGTGGTGAAGAAGTGTTATAATACTGTTGTTGAGTCTCACCAGTTTGTTCAGTGTCTCAGTGATGGGAAAGCACTATTTATTCTGAAATAAAAAGGTAGTGACTTTTTGTATAAGAGTAAATCGACGCCATTAGAGATTTGCTATCTTTATACTCTGCTGGAATGCAGAACGTGGAAGAATGTCAGCTGCTGCAGTAGGACCTTTTTGATTAAGGCTAAATCCCTTCCCCTCTTTCCCTCCAGGAGCTGCACTTCTGCACACCTTTGAGCAGCAGTATGATGCAGGCAGGAGTCTGTCTGAGACGGGACACTGAAACAACACTACCAGAGCTCACTGAGCAGCACAGGGTCAGACCGAAAGAAGAGCAACTCAGTGGACTGGAGTCTGTCCACATGGCAGAGTCAGAGACAGAGTGTGCTGCACCAGGACTCAACACACTGGAGCCAGAGTGTGTTACAGCACACAGCGGGGTCAGTGATGTACACCAAACACACACATCACTGATAAAAACAGAAACTGATCTGGGCTCCACCCACACTGGGGATCTCATTAAGACAGAGAGCCTAGACGGTACAGAGCTGGGATATGTAACCCATCTGCATCCTGACCCAATCAAAACAGGGACTGATGATGGAGGATACCTTAAGGCAGAACGCATCAGTGACTTGCAGGATATTATATCTCCTGTTCACATGAAATCTGATCAAATTAAGTGTGAATCCAGTGAAAGTTTGGTGAGTGATCTCATGAATACTGTGATGAATGGAGCTGGTGTTGATCACAAAGACCAGACTGAACCATGGCAATGTGCAGGAGAGCCAAACCCAAACTGTAAAAAAGAAATGCACGATCTGGCTACCCAATGTGGGGACTTAAATCATCACTGTGACACGAACAATGAAAATAATCAGGCAATTGTCCAGAGAAGTACAAATAGTAGCAGAAAACGTATGTATTGCCAAGGAACAAAAGTGTTAATTGAACAAATGATAGTTAATTCATGTAAAAAACCAAGCCTTTTGAATTGCTTTCAAAAGAAGACAATTAATATAAATCAAGGGGAAATTCATACAGGTGAAAAGCCCTACAAGTGTACACGGTGTGAGAAGTGTTTTCATAGGAAATTTTTATTAAACAGACACCTGAGAATTCATACAGGTGAAAAGCCCTACAAGTGTACACTATGCGAGAAGTGTTTTAGTAGAAAACCTGACTTAAATATACACCTGAGAATTCATACAGGTGAAAAACCCTACAAGTGTAGTCATTGTGAGAAGTACTTTTCCGCAATATCTCATTTAAATTGCCACCAGAGAATACATACAGGTGAAAAGCCGTACAAGTGTACACGGTGTGGGAAGTGTTTTAGTAGAAAATCCGACTTAAATGTACACCTGAGAATTCATACAGGTGAAAAACCCTACAAGTGTGCACAGTGTGGGAAGTGCTTTTCCACAAAATCTCATTTAAATATCCACCTGAGAATTCATACAGGTGAAAAGCCCTACAAGTGTGCACAGTGTGGGAAATGCTTTTCCACAAAATCTCATTTAAATAGCCACCAGAGAATTCATACAGGTGAAAAGCCCTACATGTGTACACGGTGTGGGAAATTCTTTCCCGCAAGATCTACTTTAAATGTCCACCAGAGAATTCATACAGGTGAAAAGCCATACAAATGTACACAGTGTGAGAAGTGCTTTTCCCAGAGAAGTGCTTTTAATCGCCACAAGATGATTCATTATAGGGCTGAACGATTTGGAGGAAATATCTAATTGTGATTTTTCTGACAGATATTGTAATTGCGATATGATTTGCAATATGTCTTTTTCCTCATTGTCCAGTTTGAGTGAAATCTAAAAAAATAATGAAAACAAGATATTTAGGTTGGGCAATTGAATATAGTCTAGTATTTTGATATAAATCTATTTTTGTGAAATGTCATCTTTGAGACTGTGGAAAGGGGTGTGAATAAACTTCATTAATTTGACATGAAATAGGATGCATCCTCGCTTTATTTTCACATTTTTGATCACTACATAAATAAAAGTATGAGTTTTGGTTTTTATTAGAATCTCTGCCCACTTATTGTTTGAGGAAGCTTGTGGTGATTGCAACAGACTAGTCAACCAGCTTTAGTGCTGTTTTTCCTTCAGTTGAACGTGACGTTAATAGCCTTTATTTCTATTGATAAGCTTGTCGGATCTCTGCAACAAACCGTACAGGAGCACAATTTTAGTTGTAAAAATATATTACGAATATATTTTATATGCCCTCCGTGTTATTAACCTGTCCTCCATGACAGAACTATGGAATGAATGGGGAAGTAAAATTTGAAAATGGGCACAATTTTACACGTAGGATATGAAATCTGATTGGTTATTGAGACGCTGTGTTGTGACGCTTCAAGATGACTTCTGGCCATCTCCCCAGCCACTTCTCTGGCTAGCCATGTGCCGCCACCAATCCCAGCATGCCTTGCAGACATGGCCAGCTGCCTCTCACTGAAAATAAACGGAGGCAGTGCCGCCGCCTGGCGAAATCGCTTCCTGTCTGTCACCACTGGTCAGACGCCATGCATTGCGTCGCTTCCTGTCTGTCACCACTGGTCAGACGCCATGCATTGCGTCGCTTCCTGTCTGTCACCACTGGTCAGACGCCATGCATTGCGTCGCTTCCTGTCTGTCACCACTGGTCAGACGCCATGCATTGCGTCGCTTCCTGTCTGTCACCACTGGTCAGACGCCATGCATTGCGTCGCTTCCTGTCTGTCACCACTGGTCAGACGCCATGCATTGCGTCGCTTCCTGTCTGTCACCACTGGTCAGATGCCATGCATTGCGTCGCTTCCTGTCTGTCACCACTGGTCAGATGCCATGCATTGCGTAAAGTAATGTCTCCTAAAAATATCACAGCTTTTTTGCGATTTGCTAATTACATTGTTTCACGACACAACGGTCAATTAATCAGTCACCCCTCATTCAAACAGGTGAGAAGCCCTACAAGGGTACTCAGTCTAGGGAAGCATTTCATTTGGATGAAAAGCCCTACATTGTATTCATTGTGGGAAATGTTTTAATGCAACATATTTTTGAGAATTCATAGAGCCAGGGCATGAAATACTTTTTTTTCTAAAACCTTTTCTTTTTCTAAAAATGACAAGCCATTTTCAACATTTTACCAGCCACATTATCTTTAACAATATAACACACCAGGGCATGAAATTAACTACCCTGTTGTGTTTTACAACTTCTTATTTGGAGCATGTTACCTTGGAGTTCAAAGAGTGAATAAAAGGTGGTAAGCCAACCATTTTGCAGTGTTTGTAGTAGCAGAGTTTAATGTTGTTCTTATATTCCTTGCTGATCGTATTTTGGACAGACATCTGAAAAAAACAGCACAATGACTGGGACACACTGGGATGGCATTTTTATTTTATAACAAGTGATTGTGACTCTTGTTCTTTAAAAAAATTTAATTCCTTGTAGATTGAAGGGTGATATTTTGTGATGATGAACTTGTTACCAGTGTAATTTGTTTGGAAAAAGAAAAAACCATGTAAAAAAATGTTTGGATATACTGTAGAAAGAAACATGGTCATGTCTATTGCAAACTTGTATTCTGAATTTGAACTTGACAGTACTGGTATTTTCAGTTATTTTGTTGCCAATCTAGAGGCTGTAATGTTTACTCGTATGAGAGTATTCATTTGTCTGAACATGTAAGGTTTTAAAAAAAATAAATAAATAAAATAATTATTATGCATACAGTGCGCTCCATAATGTTTGTAACAAAATGTTTTTTGTTGAATTGGCTCTGTACTCTGCATTTTAGATTTGTAATCAAACCATTCACACATGGTTAAAGTGCAGATTCTCAGCTTCTATTAAAGGGTTTTTGTAAACATTTTGGTTTCACCATGTAGAAATTACAGCACCTTTTATACATAGCCCCCATTTCAGGCCACCATAATGTTTAGGACATACGCAAACACGCGCAAGAAGCGTTGAGAGGTTGTATTGCAAACACTGAAATTATCTGTGGTAGCCTCATTTTGCAGTATCTAGATTTTTTTTTAAATCTCGAGCGACATCTAGGTTTTCATATCTATGGACTGAGCAACCAATGATCATACCATGTTGACTGACAGGCCGAGTTGTTCTGAAATAAATACTTGAAATATAGCTAGCCATATAGCTAGCCTATCCGCCTTAAAATATATAGCCTACACCTTGAACTAAATACACTGAAATAAATTGTCTTGAAATGAATACGCCATGATATACATAAAACTATTTAATTGCTTATTTTTTTATTTAATTTGGTCACATTTGGTCTTAGATTTGTACCGGCTCACATGCTACAGTCAAATATGGCAAAAACAAACTTGGTTGATAAAGTGATGACATTTATTCATGAAGACTTCATGTTCAGCATCCTATAATGTATAATCACCCAGTATTCTATTCTATTTGCATTCAATAGCTTACTATACAATACTAGAACTCTACATTCTGACTTTATTGTGAAAATTCGCTTACCGGAAGTCACTTTCCGTATTCTGGTGAGTGGCTAGCATCACACTCGACTCAAGCTTCAACGCACAGCTCTCTTGAACTGTCATAGAGTACTCAAGTTACTACGTCACGCTGGTTTCGGAAGTAAATTCCCCATTCATTTAGAGCGTAGACATTAACTAAAGCTTACTTATAAACCATTTCTACTGATTGTCTTACCGTCAATTTCCCGGATTGTTCAATATAACGCCCGTTCACAAGCTATGTCGTTTTTCTGGATCAGCTTCGAGTATATTTTACGTTTTAGTCTTTTTTTTGTGAACATACCAGCGCTGGCACTGTTTAAAAACTCCACGTCCCATAATTCCCTCCGAACGTGGAGCCAATTGTCTCCAGACCTAGCACACAGCTTCGTTTTTAAACACTTTTTTCTCACGTTAGCTAGCTAGCTTGAAGGACTAAAATCTAGACTAATGGACTAATTGCTTTATGTGGTTAACTGTAGCGCAGTTTCTGACCTTGTCGTGCAGGCTTCTCTACTTAGCAAGCTAATGTTCAGCGGCAGTAGCCTACTCCCATCTGCCACAGTCAGACAGACGAGATATCTTATTGGTCGAGAACCACCCGTGCGTTGCAGTACTGGATATGTAGTCCGTTAAAGTGGACTACAAGTCGAACTACATTCATTAATGTAATTAATGTAATGTAATGTAATTAATTAATTATAAAACAAGCAATTGATACAAATTGATACAAATTTAGCATCGTCAACAGCGGGACTTGCACAGGATCAGAACAGGACTAGTCGCTACCGGGTCGCTAATGGTGTTTCAAAAACAAGCGGTTTCTTTCGCCGCCATGTTGAAAAAGGAAGTGAAGAAATTTATGTGTAAACCGGATTCCTGCCAGGATAGACCACCGTACAAGCCACCGCGGCCCAAGGTACTTTCCTTCCCTCAGTGACTAGCCTACAGCAGCTGCTACCTCCAAGGCAAGTAGCTATTTCGCTTGTAGTTTGCTAATTCTCAGAAGGATTACCCTTGTGCTCAAGGTGGTTCTTTGTTTTGTTCAGTTCAATAGCAGTAATTGTGCGCAGAAGGTGTGTATCAGAATGGCATGTATTTTTTTTAAGATAACTAATGCGGCTGCTTTCCTGTAGTCACGGAGGTAAGGAAATGGTTGATACTAGATTGGATAGCCCGGAGGGAACTGGGAGGGACGCTCTGCTGTGATTGGTTGTTAATCTAGCATCAACCTTTTCCCAACCCCTAAACATAACCTCACAGGAGTTCACGTAACTCGGGCTCATGCCCGAACTGTTGAGATAGTGTCCCAGGGTCCCGCCCAGGTCCCTCCGGGCTATCCAATCTAGCATCAACCTAAGGAAATTAGGCTACCTTGGGCACCACCGCGGCACATCCGGATGATTGGCGGTTCACACCCCTTTTTGGGGGAAAAAAGTGTTAGTGATGACGTATTTTTGTAGGCCAACCCAGAAGTTTCTCCTGTTATGGGTTCCCTCGGGAGATTTCCAATGCTTTTTTCCCATAGGGTTTTGGATAAATTAAGAAAATAAACTGTTGGAAACGAAGGCTTATGATATTCACACGTTTTGTTCATCAAGATAATCTCCACAAAACACTTTTTGTGATTTTTGAACCACACGCACAATTAATACAACTGGAAAGCCAGCGTTAGGCCTAAGTGAACTAAACCAAATGGTTACTTCCGCCAACATCACGTCAGCATCACTCAAGTTTCATACTAGCCTGCCCAGTCCTCCCGTATTCGACTAGCTAGTGGTTTCTCTGTATTGGACATCTCTTCTATAACCTCCCAGTGCGAAACAAAGTAGCAGAGTTGCCAAGTCTGCTTACCATACGCAACTTGGGGCTTGTCTTTCTGAAGTTGCGGGTTGTGGTTTCTTGTTTAAAAAAAAAAGGACATTAGCTAGCTTATTAATTTAGATGTTAAATTAATTCCACCCCCTCCCGTCTGCAATCGCTCTACTACCCGCTTGTTTTTGATGGCGCTTATTTGCCTCCCGAGAGAGTTAGCAACACTGCAGAGTACCATTGCTTAGCAGTGCTGGCTTAGCTAGCTAGCAAGCTAACTAATACCTTAGTTTAAAATGGTATTCATTCATATTCTAGAATATAATAGAAATCGAAGTGATAAACTATAATGTTAGTGGAAAACTTTGAAAGAAGCGCGAACACCAGCCACATCTAGCTGCTAGATATGCGAGAGAGCAGCCATGGAATCTGTTTGATGTAATGACGTGTAAATATTCAGACTCGTTGTAGTTTGAATGTAGCAACTTGTTAGCAGCTTACTTTTTTAAACCACAGAACAGCTTCAAAATTCACGATTAACATAGTAATGTGTGTAATTTATGTTGAACAAAACGTGAAGGGTTTATATTAACTGCAGACCCTTATTTTCTGCATAAATAGAAAATCCTATGGAAAAAAGCATTGGAAATCTGACGTGGAAACCCATGGCCCATAAATGCTAAATCACTTCTGGGTTTTACGACTACAAACTGTAGTACTCTTCAACCCAAGAGGCCGGCTTTTGGCTCTCAAGCTATCTGCTTAGCTATTTCTCTGCTACATTTAATGAGGGCAGATGAAGTGCAGTAATCGGGCAGCGGCCTGATCGAAACATTGAGCTCAAGTTTTTAGTCACCGTTATTATTGAACCCTGCACTTCTAATTATCCATATTGTGTGTGAAGATTATTTACCTGTTAGCAGTGTTGTAAAGTAACGAAGTACAAATACTTAAGTACAGTAACTTAAGTCGTTTTTTGACGACTTTGTACTTTGTAATTTACTCAAGTAGTTATCTTTCTGTTTACTTTCACTTTTACTTCACTACATTTTCAAAATAAAATTGATACTTTTACTCCGCAACAATTTTCAAGAATGGGTTCCTTACTCAGTAAAAAAAATATAACGCCGAATGGAAGAAAACAGCGCACCAGCCAATCACATGACCCTATTGGTCTGTACTTGATTTAAAGTAATACTACATGCAGAAGTGATCAAAATGATCAAACAAAATACTGTCATCTAGAATATGGAAGCATATCCGCGCAAAAATTCAAATGAAAATTCAAATCGCCGATTGCGTTTAGTTTACATTCGATGTGCGCAAAAACCATGACACAATTCAAATGAAAATGCAAAAGGCCATTTTGCGTTTTCATTTTCAAGTTAATGTACGCACTTTATCTGACAATTTGAAAATGTTAATGCAAATCCATTTCACATTTATTTTTTAAACGACACAACCCTGCCATAATTTAAAATGAAAATGAAAAACCACATTTGCATTAGCAGTTTTTTATTGTAGTCGCATGACCCATGACAAAAAGTAAATTATAATTCAATTCGGCATTTAACATATCGTTTTTATGCTTTGCGGCACAAGAGTGACATAATTCAAATGCAATGGCATTGTATCCGTTTACATTATCATTTCCACGTGGTCACACAAAAACCCTGCCAAAAATCCAAACTGAAAATGCAAACTGTCAAAGCTGCCCATCAAGGTGGGGCCTCGAGGAAAAGGGCGTTACAGGGGACCGTCAAACCACTGAATTATGGTTCAACTTCAGTGGTTTTCTGTGATTTCGGTCGTCAGGCAGTTACCAGGCTAGATCGCTATATTTCCTAGTTCTTGTGATTGTGCCTATGACTGAATTTTTTTATGACTATGACCCCCTATGACTATGACCCCCTATGACTGTGACCCCCTATGACTGTGACCCCCTAATAAAAAAATAAACTTGAAGCCTATGATCTTTTGTTTGGTTAGCGCATGTACTTTTACTTTTGATACTTAAGTACATTTAATATCATATACTTTAATACTTTTACTTAAGTAGTATTTTAATAGGTGACTTTCACTTTTAAATGAGTCATTTTCCAGCAAGGTATCTTTACTTTTTCTTAAGTATGAATTTTGAGTACTTTTTCCAACACTGCCTGTTAGAAAGTGCTTTCTGCAGACGTGTGTGTGGAGGTGCAGGATCCCATAGTTTTCCTTCCACAGGGCTTAATGGGCTGTAGCCACAGGGCTCTTAATGGGCTGTAGCCACAGGGCTCTTAATGGACTGTAGCCACAGGGCTCTTAATGGGCTGTAGCCACAGGGCTCTTAATGGGCTGTAGCCACAGGGCTCTTAATGGACTGTAGCCACAGGGCTCTTAATGGGCTGTAGCCACAGGGCTCTTAATGGGCTGTAGCCACAGGGCTCTTAATGGGCTGTAGCCACAGGGCTCTTAATGGGCTGTAGCCACAGGGCTCTTAATGGGCTGTAGCCACAGGGCTCTTAATGGGCTGTAGCCACAGGGCTCTTAATGGGCTGTAGTCACAGGGCTCTTAATGGGCAGTAGCCACAGGGCTCTTAATGGGCTGTAGCCACAGGGCTCTTAATGGGCTGTAGCCACAGGGCTCTTAATGGGCTGTAGCCACAGGGCTCGGACGTAGCAAACGGACAAAAGGCAAGTCTGGGTTTTTTAATACATTGGCTGTGCAGTTCACAACACAACTTTTGAGCACTTAGTAGTTTTTGTTTTTTAAATATTTGTCGCCACCTTCCTTTTTCACTGTTGTTTTTCACAATGTTTTCCCCCAAAATGTGGCATGGCATTCACAACAACGCTTTAGTGACGTATGACCGCGCTGGTCTATAGCGATGGTAGTCTGTGGGGAAGAAGTGGTCTATAGTGATGGTAGTCTGTGGGGAAGAAGTCTATAGTGATGGTAGTCTGTGGGGAAGAAGTGTTGTGTGAAATGCTGTTGTTGAGTCACCAATTCGTTCAGTGTCTCAGTGCTGTGAAAGCACTCAAACAATCTATCCTGAAATAAAAAGGTAGTGACTTTTTGTACAACAGTAAATAGCTAACATTAGAGATTTTATATCTTTACCCTCTGCAGGAATGTAGAGAGTGAAAGAATGTCAGCTGTTTCAGTAGGACCTGTTTGATTAAGGCTAAATCCCTTACCCTGTTTCCGTCCAGGAGCTGAACTTCTGCACACCTTTGAGCAGCAGTATGATGCAGGAAGGAGTCTGTCTGAGACGGGACACTGAGACAACACTACCAGAGCTCACTGAGCAGCACAGGATCAGACAGAAAGAAGAGGAACTTAGTGGACTGGAGTCTGTCCACATGGCAGAGTCAGGGACAGAGTGTGCTGCACCAGGACTCAAGACACTGGAGCCAGAATGTGTTACAGCACACAGCGGGGTCAGTGATGTACACCACACACACACTTCATTGATTAAAATAGAAGCTGATCTGGACTCCACCCACACTGGGGATCTTTTTAAGACAGAGTGCCTTGACGATACAGAGCTGGGATATGCAACCCATCTGCATTCTGACCAAATCAAAACCGAGACTGATGATGGAGGATACCTTAAGGCAGAACACATAAGTGACTTGCAGGATATTATATCTCCTGTTCACATGAAATCTGATAAAATGAAGCGTGAATCCACTGGACATTCGAGTGATATCATAAATACTGTGATGAATGGAGCTGATGTTGATCAGAAAGACCAGACTGAACCATGGCAATGTGCAGGAGAGCCAAATCCAAACTGTAAAAAAGAAATTCATGATCTGCCGACCCAATGTGGGGACATAAATCATCACTGTGACATAAAGAATGAGAATAATGAGACCAGAATTGTCCAGAAAAGCACAGAGAGTAGCAACAGACATATGGATTGCCAGAGA
Organism: Synaphobranchus kaupii; assembly: GCA_029718625.1. Taxonomy (NCBI): domain Eukaryota; kingdom Metazoa; phylum Chordata; class Actinopteri; order Anguilliformes; family Synaphobranchidae; genus Synaphobranchus; species Synaphobranchus kaupii. Next base: position 2,009,837 of record CM056379.1, read on the forward strand.
ACGAAAGTGTTAATTGAACAAATAATAGTTAATTCTAGTAAAAACCCAAGCCTTTTGAATTGCTTTCAAAAGAAGACAACTCATAGAAATGAAGGGGAAATTCATACATGTCAAAAGCCATACAAATGTACACAGTGTGAGAAGTGTTTTAATACCAATTCTGGTTTATATAAACACCGTAGAATTCATCCTGGTGAAAAGTGGTACAAGTGTACACTTTGCGAGAAGGGTTTTAGTAGAAAATCTGACTTAAATGTACACCTGAAAATTCATACAGGTGAAAAACCCTACAAGTGCACACAGTGTGAGAAGTGCTTTTCCACTGTCTCTATTTTAAATAGCCACCAGAGAATTCATACAGGTGCCAGGCCCTACAAATGCACACAGTGTGAGAAGTGTTTTCATATAAAATTTGAATTAAATAGACACCTGAGAAATCATACAGCTGAAAAGCTGCACAAGTGTACACAGTGTGGGAAGTCCTTTTCCACAATATATAATTTAAACATCCACCTGAGATCTCATACAGGCGAAAAGCCATACAAGTGCACACAGTGTGGGAAGTGCTTTTCCGCAATATCTAATTTAAATGTCCACCAGAGAATTCATACAGGTGAAAAGCCGTACAAGTGTACACAATGTGGGAAGTGCTTTTCCACAAGATCTAATTTAAATAGCCACCTGAGAACTCATACAGGTGAAAAGCCGTACAAGTGTACACAGTGTGGGAAGTGCTTTTTCACAATAGCTATATTAAATCACCACCAGAGGACTCATACAGATGAAAAGCCATACAAGTGTACACAGTGTGGGAAGTGGTGTTTCTCAATATATCATTTTAATGTCCACCAGAGAACTCATGCAGAAGAAACGCCGTACAAGTGTACACAGTGTGGGAAGTGCTATTCCAGAAGATCTAATTTGAATATCCACCTGAGAACTCATACAGGTGAAAAGCTGAACAATTGCACACAGTGCGGGAAGTGCTTTTCCACAATATATGCTTTAAATATACACCTGAGAACTCATACAGGCGAAAAGCCATACAATTGCACACAGTGTGGGAAGTGCCTTTCCACAATATATGCTTTAAATATCCACCTTAGAATTCATACAGGCGAAAAGCCATACAAGTGCACACAGTGTGGGAAGTACTTTTCCACAATATCTAATTTAAATGTCCACCAGAGAATTCATACGGGCGAAAAGCCATACAAGTGTACGCATTGTGGTAAGTGCTTTTCCCGGAAAGGTGATTTAAATCACCACAAGACTATTCATTATAGGACTGAAAGATTTGGGGGGGGGGGGGACATAATTGCAATTTTTCTGACAGATATTGCAATTGAGATATAATTTTTTCATCATTGTCCAGTTTGAATGAAAATATAAGATTGCATTTTGTATTTGGCTTAGGCTATTGAATATAGTCTTGCTATAATCGAATAGCCCTATTTTTGTGAAATGTGTGATCCTTGAGACTGGGGAAATTAACTAATTTGATATCAAGTAAGATGCATTCTCACACTATTTAAATATTTGAGCCATCACTACATAAATAAAAGTATGATTTTTGGTTTTTATGAGAATCTCTGCCCACGTATTGTTTGAGGAAGCTTGTGGTGATTGCAACAGCAGCATAGCAATGTGTCGCTGTTCATATTGATCAGAACAGACTAGTCAGCCTTATGCCATTTTTCCTTCTGATAAACGTGACATTAATAACAAGTGTGTCGCTTGCACCTCTGCAACAAACAGTATACAGTGTTATTTGTAAATACTATATACTGTGTATATATATATATATATATATATATATATATATATATATATACACACACGTGTACAGACGTGGTCAAATTTGTTGGTACCCCTGGTAAAGATGAGTAAAAAGGGTTTTAAATTCACCGTTTGGTGAATTGGCTTAATCTCACACTGAAAAAATTTGAAAAATCCAACCTTTAATTGACGTTCATTTATTATGAGGAAAAAAAAAATCCCTCATAAATAATTATTTTTAACAAAACCACGTTGGCCACAATTATTGGTACCCCTGCATTTATATATTGAATAAAGTAATTTAAAATATTTGGTTGCATATCTTTGCATGACAGACCGAGGCTACGGATAGGCCTATGTTGAAAATTTTCAACTTTTCCGACAGAATTCACTCCGACACCAGACAGGAAATGACGAAACGATGCTAGCTAACATAGATGTCAATAGTGAATGTAGCCTATTTACAACGAAATAAACCAGTAAGCAAAATAAGCACGATAATTATTGATTGATTGATGGTTTTTGATGAGCATTTGCGTTAATAAATAAGGATATTTTAATAAATTTTCCGTGTATGTGTTATTTTAAATGAAAACGTGAGCTGTTATAAGCACCGAACGTAAGTAGCCTAGCTATCAGGCTGGCGCTTGCTAGCTACAGTGAATCAATACAGTAGCTACAGACAATGCATATGCTATCCTTTAGCTTTGCCCAACTGTTTGCTGCCACTGAATATTGAAAATTTCTTTGCATTGTATAGTAAGATAACGTTAGCGTACTTGAGCCAACGTTAAATGGAACTAAGGTGAGTTAGCTAGGCTATGTGTCAAACTCGGTACTAAATATCGTTGCCCTGGAGGGGTACAGGGACATAAACCATAAAATGGAGCTACAAAAAGTTCAGGGAGAATAATTTAAACTATTCTTAGTCAGAAGTATGTGAACAACCTAGCTGACATTAGCTCGTGGTGCACGAATGGATGACAGAACCCCGGAGTTTACAGTGGGGAAATGACCGCAGGAGGGAACACGTCAACATAAAAACGTTTGATCCCGTTGACAGGTTCAAAATTCTGTAGGCTAGGCTATATATTAAGTTCTGCCCCCACTTCATAAAGATGAGTTTTTAATCTCTCTCTGACATATTTTATGCAGCTGTATACTACATGCATAACCCATTGTGGTTCCCCACAATATTCACATCTTACATGTACATGTTTAGTAATCAAGAAAAGAGTACCATGTAGTACTGTGTCCCAACCTTAACCTAGTGATAACACTGTCTTCCTCCTCCCCGTCCAGATCGTGTATTCCCAGCCAATTGATTTATTCTAAATAAATCCGACTCTTACTTTCCCTGGTCCATTCCTCTTGCCATCTTTTCAATTTCATTTTTAATTGCCCATTTAAGCTCTGCTTTACATCTATATGAATATGGTCTGTCTAAATTTTACCAGGGGGGTGGTGGGCACCATGCCTTTTATTGAGCCCAATACTTAGGTAATGGGCAATAGCTGAAGGTACTACAACGAACCACAGCTGCTGCCATACCTGTAAGCAGGGCCGGTGTTGTCAACATCCTTCCTGACACCACAACGCTTATTTATTTTACTTGAGGTATTACTTTTCAAAAACCATTATCTTCAGAAAATTGAAAATGTTCAAAAAGTTTAAAAGTACTCACATCTCATAAGTCAAATGTATGTATTGCACAAATAGTGTTATGAGTCATGTGCAGCAGGAATTAAACTACATTTGTAAGCAGGGGTAGCGAAGGAGAACGCAATGGCACACTGAAGGACATAAGAGTTTATACAGAAAAGTACATGGCATAAAGGCCTTGGTATGTGCATACTCACAATGTAAAATCATTTCATGCACCATTCACATACAACATTGAAATAAAAAGAATGAAATAAAGATCCTTTCCTTATCTGATAAAACATACAGCCTGAAGTCTAATTATCAGCTTTAGCTGACATACACATTACAGACTCTACATGGCAATAAAATAACTGAAAAGGCCAGTACTACCGTCAAGTTCATTTTCAGAATACAAAAGTTTGCAATACAAATTACCATGTTTATTTCTACAATATATACAATCCAGTTTTCACATTGTTTCTTACACTGGTGTTGATGTCATCACCACAAAATATCACCCTTCAATCTACAAGGAATGAGAGTTAACATTAACAAGGAATTTAAATTACATTTTTGATAAAACAAAAGTGTCACACAAACACTTGTTATAAAAGGGAACTGGCATCCGAGTTTGTCCCAGTCATTGTGCCGTTTTTCAGATTTCTGTCCAAAATACAATCAGCATGGAATATCAGAAAGAAAACTATGAACTGCGCTACTACAAACACTGCAACATGGTTGGCTTGCCACCTTTTGTTCACAATTTTATGGACATTTGAATCACTTCCCACACAAAGAACATCATGTAAATTATGCTTTCATGAAACAATACAAGAGTACATTTGTCATGTAATTCACCTGTAGGAATTCATTTATGGTCATTAAACTGAGATTTTTTGTTTAAACATTAAGTACCACTGAAAGGCTTTTCACCTGTAAGAACTCTTATGTGCAAATATAAAGTAGATTATACATTTTTTTAAAAGTTCCCACACTGGGCGCACTTCTAGGACTTATCACCTGAAATCATTATCTGGTGGCGATTTAAATAGCACTTGCCACACCGAGAATATTTGTATGGCTTTTCGCCTTTTTATGAATTCTCAGGTGTACATTTAAAGCAATATTTGTATGAAAACACTTCTCACACTGTGTACACTTGTAAGGCCAGGTTTTGTATGAAAATTCTTGTATGGCTTTTCCTGTGTATGAATTATTTGGTGGCTATTTAAATTATATTCTGGAAAGGCACTTCTCACACTGTGTACATTTCTAAGGTTTTTCACCTGTCTGAATTCCCAGGTGTCTATTAAAATCGGAATGTGTAATAAAACACCCTCAAACCCTGTACACTTGCATAGATTTTCACCTGTGAATACTCAGGTGGACATTTAAAGTACCTATTGTGGAAAAGCATTTCCCAGGATGAGTACATTTGCAGGGCTTTTCACCTGTATGAATTTGCAGGTGTGAATTTAAATCAGATTTTGAAATAAAACACATCTCACACTGTGTACACTTGTATGGCTTTTCACCTGTATGACTTTCTAGGTGTCTACTTAAATGAGATTTTGAATTAAAACACTTCTCACACCGTGTACACTTGTATGGCTTTTTACCTGTATGAATTCTCTGGTGGACATTTAAGTTACCTCTTGTAGAAAAGCACTTCCCACAATAAATACATTTGCAGGGCTTTTCAGCTGTATGAATTTGCAGGTGTGCATTTAAAGCAGATTTTGAATTAAAACACATCTCACACTGTGTACAATTGTATGGCTTTTCACCTGTATGACTTTCTAGGTGTCTACTTAAATGAGATTTTGAATTAAAACACTTCTCACACTGTGTACACTTGTATGGCTTTTCACCTGCATGACTTTGTAGGTGTCTACTTAAATTAGATTTTGAATTAAAACACTTCTCACACCGTGTACACTTGTATGGCTTTTTACCTGTATGAATTCTCTGGTGGACATTTAAGTTACCTCTTGTAGAAAAGCACTTCCCACAATAAATACATTTGCAGGGCTTTTCAGCTGTATGAATTTGCAGGTGTGCATTTAAAGCAGATTTTGAATTAAAACACATCTCACACTGTGTACACTTGTATGGCTTTTCACCTGTATGACTTTCTAGGTGTCTACTTAAATGAGATTTTGAATTAAAACACTTCTCACACTGTGTACACTTGTATGGCTTTTTACCTGTATGAATTCTCTGGTGGACATTAAAGTTACCTATTGCGGAAAAGCACTTCCCACAATGAATACATATGTATGGCTTTTCACCTGTATGAATTTGCAGGTGTGAATTTAAATCAGATTTTGAATTAAAACACTTCTCACACTGTGTACACTTGTATGGCTTTTTACCTGTATGAATTCGTTGGTGGACATTTAAGTTACTTCTTTTGGAAAAGCACTTCCCACAATGAATACATATGTAGGGCTTTTGACCAGTATGAATCTGCAGATGTGTATTTAAAGTAGATTTTGAATTAAAACACTTCTCACACTGTGTACACTTGTATGGCTTTTCACCTGTATGAATTCTCTGGTGGACATTAAAGTTACCTATTGCGGAAAAGCACTTCCCACAATGAATACATATGTATAGCTTTTCACCTGTATGAATTTGCAGGTGTGAATTTAAATCAGATTTTGAATTAAAACACTTCTCACACTGTGTACACTTGTATGGCTTTTCACCTGTATGAATTCTAATATTTTGCAAGTCACAAATGTGTTCTGCCTTAAGGTATCCTCCATCATCAGTCTCTATTTTGATTTGTTCAGGATGCAGATGGGTTACATATCCCAGCTCTGTACTGTCAAGGCTCTCTTTTTTACAGTTTGGATTTGGCTCTCCTGCACGTTGCCATGGATCTATCTGGTCGTTCTGATCAACACCAGCTCCATTCATCACAGTATTTATGATATCACTCGATCGTCCAGTAGATTCACACTTCATTTGATCAGATTTCATGTGAACAGGAGATATAATATCCTGCAAGTCACTGATGTGTTCTGCCTTAAGGTATCCTCCATCATCAGTCTCGGTTTTGACTTGGTCAGGATGCAGATGGGTTACATATCCCAGCTCTGTATCGTCAAGGCACTTTGTCTTAAAAAGATCCCCAGTTTGGGTGGAGCCCAGATCAGTTTCTATTTTAATCAGTGACGTGTGTGTGCTGTGTACATCACTAATCCTGCTATCCGCTGTAACACACTCTGGCTCCAGTGTGTTGAGTCCTGGTGTAGCACACTCTGTCTCTGACTTTGCCATGTGGACAGACTCCAGTCCACTAAGTTGCTCTTCTTTCGGTCTAATCCTGTGCTGCCCAGTGAGCTCTGGTAGTGTTGTCTCAGTGTCCTGTCTCAGACAGACTCCTGCCTGCATCATACTGCTGCTCAAAGGTGTGCAGAAGTGCAGCTTCTGGAAGGAAACAGGGGAAGGGATTTAGCCTTAATCAAAACAGGTCCTACTGCAGCAGCTGACATTTTTTTACACTCTGCAGTCATGTGGATGCCTGACTGACCACAGGAGGAGCTCTTGCATTATGAGGTGGAGGAAACCCTTCATCTCTCCATGGGTGATACCCAAGTTTAAGGTCAATTTTATAAATACAGTTTTAACTTCAACTGCCACTTTGTGTGTTCTTTTTAGCATTTTCTTACTGTAGAGTGGAAGAAAAGCCCTTTCTGACGTGCCCCAAAATATGTGCAGGTTTGCATGCGTTTGGTTCAGCACTGTTTGACTGAGGAAATAAACATATCTTGAGATGGTAAGATGAAAAAACACAGGGCCAAGTTACATAAAATAATTTTGGAAAGATTGGGTAGCATTGTTTTGTAATAGTTTGTTTAATTAGTGTGAGCTACGATAGGCAATATTGTTACTTTTGATGTCAATATTTTTAAAGGCAGGCCTAGTTTTTACAAGCTGGAATTAATGGCTTATAGACAGACTTATAGACATTTTTTCTATGCATTTTTGTTTTCACATTAAATGTTTTTTCTTGAGATTGGGATGGCAGGTATGCCATCCGCCAAGTTACGGCTTGGCGGGGCATGCCCCATACCTATACAGCACCGAGAGTTTGGCACTTTTCGGGGTTTCCTACAGAAGTAACCACATCTTACCATCTTACCACATCTTCTTCATCTTACCATCTCAAGAGAATGTGGTCTGTATGAAAACTGTATGTGCCACATCAAACTGCAAAATGAGAATAATTTATAGTGGAACTACTCTGATTCAGATGTGTTGCACTTAGAAATTAAACAGAAAAATTACTACACTATAGGGCATGTTTGAATAATTGTCTGCATCCACTGCTTTGGGTCTATGAAAAGCACAGAATGAATAAAATGTATTATTATTATGTATTTATTGCTTTATTTATTTGGAATATTTGGATTTCTATCAAAACCTGTGTGGTCCTACAGAGCATAGATATCCTTGTGTTCACAAAATTCTGTTCGCAAATATAACTAGTATTATGTTAAGAAAATTTGTACTATTACTTATTTGCCATCATCTGACCCACAAACATGTCTGGATACGTTTGTAAAAATGCTATATGTACGCTATTTTAAAAATATTATTTTTATCTGCATTTATTTATTCATCCCCCCTTTCTCTATTGCACATGATGTTTCTTGACATAAATGTCTGCTTGTGAATTGTAAAGAAATCTATAGCAGCAGTTAACATTTTAAAACCTGTACATTTTCTAAAGTAAACTTGCGAACAAAGTATAACCATATCCTTTCTGGAGTGTAATTATTCATCAACTGTTAAAAACATTAACTGAAATCATATGTTGTTCCGTGAGGCACAATTCCATTGCTTTGGAATAGAGCTAGTTTATTTAGTGTGAGCTACGATAGGCAATATTGTTAGTTGTAACTTGGCCACATTTTGATATCAATACTTATAAAAGGCAGGCCTAGTTTTTGACGTTTTTGTTCAGATTTACTTTACAAGGAATGGCCAGGATGTGCATAATGTGGCTACTTCGCTGAAAATGAATTAATCGTTTCAATTGTTTTTCCTAAAAAGAACAACAAAGGTGAAAACCAAATTCAGCATATTTCAAAAAAGTTGCTCATGTTCTATGGATTAATTTACTGAACAACCCACAGGGTCCTGTAAGGTAGCGACCTTCATTGTAGGCTAATCTTTGATCGTCTCACTTAGAAGGGGCCAGTGGAAGTTTTCAAACTGGAAAATGAATTCTACAATCACCGAATCACGTGCGCTTTAGCTACTGCCACATTACCAAACAGATAGCTTGTGCTAACATAAGTTAAATGAAAGGAAATTAACCAGATTTGTAGCGGCTAAACAAAACACAACTGTTAAGAATCACGCTTATCGGGAGGGGTAAAAATAATAATAATAAAACTTACCCCTATTCGTTGATGTTACTTCAACTCAGTCGTTTGTTAAACTTGATGTAAATGACGCAGTAATGTGATTCTCGGCGGCTACTGATCCCATGCACGAGTTCTTCATTTATTATTATTATTATTATTTTTTTTAACTTTATTCTTTTCTTCTTCTTCTTCTTTTGGTTTTATGGCGGGTTGTAACCATTACTTATAAGGTGCATACCGCCACCTACTGTACCGCAGTATGTAGTATGGTGTATTGCTCAGAACTACTTTATATCATTAGATAAATAAATTAGAATTAAATTATAATTCACAAAAATTTTTTTTTATATATATATATATAAAAGAAATAATTTAAAAAATTTAAGTAAATAAATTCAATAAATAAAAAATAACAAACTCTAAATCACAAAATCACTCACTAAAGTCTATGGTATAATCCTATCTCCTTCAAATATTCTACAACCGCTTTCTGTGTGTCCCAGAATACCCACAAGGTTCCATTCTCTTCCTGCCTTACCTATCTTTTGCGCTAATCTTATCCTCTCTTCCCTATACTTTCTACATTGCATGAGTACATGTTCCGCATTCTCTGTCCTTTTACATTCCGAGCATTCATCTGATATACTTTTCCCTATCAAATACAGTGTTTTATTTAATCCTGTGTGGTCAAACCTATTTTTATACAGTCTATGGGTCAAACCTTAGTCTAGTTATAACTGTCTCCTCCCTTCTGTTTCCTCTAAACACACCCTGTGCATTGATGGTTTTCTGCACGCTGTAATATTTTCTTCCGCTGTTGTCCCTGTCCCATCTGTCCTGCCATTTCTTCATTATTTCTTTCTTGAGCATCGCCTTAACTTCTCCTTTGCCAAAAGGTACATCTATGATATCTCTCATCCTGGTTGCTTTTTTGGCTATTTTATCTGCTCCTTCGTTCCCTTTTATGCCTACATGAGCAGGTACCCAACAGAATCGCACTTCCACCCCAAGCCTGTGTGTTCTGAATAAATTTTGCTGGATTTCCAGCATTAAATATTCCCTAGTGGATTTCATATTTTGTATACTGAGGAGTACTGCACCCGAATCAACACAGCATACCACTCTGTCTGGTCTCACTTCCTCCACCCACTGTAGGCCTATGATGACCGCCATCATTTCTGCTGTATAAACTGACATCTGATCTGGTATTCTTTTCCCTATACTAACATTCATTGAGGGTATATACAGATCCTTTCCAAAAAATTAGTCCTGGTGCAGCACACTCTGTCTCTGACTCTGCCATGTGGACAGACTCCAGTCCACTGAGTTCCTCTTCTTTCTGTCTGATCCTGTGCTGCTCAGTGAGCTCTGGTAGTGTTGTCTCAGTGTCCCGTCTCAGACAGACCCTTGCCTGCATGGTACTGACGCTAAAAGGTGTGCAGAAGTGCAGCTCCTGGAGGGAAACGGGAAGGGATTTAGCCTTAATCTGTTCACTCAGGCCCCTAATGGTGTAGATGCCATGCAAGCATCAGAAATGCATTGCTAGTACCACGAGAATATGGATGTTATCACCAAAAACCACATATCAACATAGTCATTACTTATTATTCTATCAGTGAGCGAAATATTACGTCTCTATGTTCTTCCGTTGGCTTGTAATTCATAAAAGTATCATGCTATGCTGCACGTTTATCTAAAAGGAGCCGGCCACATGTAAGATACCAGAAATTTAAGCATATTTGATAAGTTTTTTCTTTTACCACCAAAAAATTTAGGGCTGCCACGCAAATAGTCGACTAAACCATTAGTTGATCAAAAGAACTTGGTCGACCAAAAGTTAAATTGGTCGAATCGTCGCAGTGTGAAAAAAACGCGAGAGTGGAACTATTCATTCCGGACGTGCGCCTTGTAACGAACAATTGTTTTCTATTAATTAAGGAATAGATCAGTTGTATAGAATGTCTGAGAGAAAATCTCGAGCATTTCGAGCATCTAATTCACCTATCAATCAGCGCATCTTCTCAAAGGCCGGCTTCATTGTCAGCGAAACGCGGAGCTCACTTCTCCCGAGCAACGACAACAAACTCGTGTTCCTCACGCATAATATGAGAAGACTGCGATCGGAGGAAAAACAGCAGTGAGTAGGCCTAATGTGACGAGGTTCGCTGGTCACAAGTAGGCTAACACACACTTTTACGTTGCTAATAGACGATAGATTACAGCCTGATTCATCTTTCGTTTGGCCTGTTGTTGATATTTCTCTTAAGTATTTCAGTTTGCTGTGTTTTTTATTTATTCATTTTAAAAAGAAAAAGATTCTTTTTATTTTCTTCCCCATCTAGTTTTGATAACCGTGAAGTTCTTAGCTAGGCCTACACTGTTTTTGCTCTTTCGTATCACTGGACTTTATAATTTAGTTATTCACTATTTTTAAGTTGTGTGTTGTTATAAAGAATGTAAATAAAAATAACAATGTTAAATTATGTCTCATTGCTTGTTGTTCCGACACATTCATTTACCGCTTTGTCTATGCCGTTAATAGCCTACAGCGCTGGCCATAAGCAAACCGATGCCGTTAAGCAGCGCAGGCCAGAAAATCGCAGCCTGTGCTTGTAGCTATAATTGATATTTTGAATGCTCATAATGACGGTTTTGTATTTCTCTGTAATATAGTAAACTTACTATAGATCAGATGGAAGTCAAACCATTTTCTGATGCTCAGAAATACATAGGCCTACTTAAATAATTAAATTAATATCATAAATGTGCGACGGTTAGTCGTCTATGGGTTTGAACTGACGAATACAGGTCGACAAATCTTTGGTCGGGGGCAGCCCTAAATAAATTGTATACTATCACAGCAACAAGAAAAAGCATCCAAGTTTCTGAATACAGTTAAATTTTTCGTTAAGTTGTAGTTCGCTATGTTGAACAAAAAATGCTTATTATTTTTCCGTGGACAAATATTTTTTTCTTACCACACAGACAAAGATATGACCTTTTTTATTGGGATGGCAGGTATGCCATCCACCAAATTACGACTTGGCGCTTTTCAGGGTTTCCTACAAAAATAACCACAATGACCACAGACTCTCAGCCTTTAAAAACATGAACTCCTGTACGTTCTTACCTCATGTAACCACACAGAATTCAGATCCACACAATGAACACACATCCACACAATGAAGCCCCAACTTGGATGATTTCAAGCTTCTTCAGTTACAGGGAGAATACGTTTTAGGGTAATTAAATCATGGTTTTATTTTGTTGGCTACAAGGAAAACAACAATTGATTGTCAATGTGCTTGCTGTGTTTGCACCAAATGATGAGATGTCTTTTCAAATAGGTATGCAAAACTAGATTTGGATAACAATATAGCAGCACTTAACACATGTATAGCCACACCTAATGATGATGGCTGTTCACATAGGTATGCAAAACTAAATTTTGATGACAATATCTGCACCATGAACACCTCCCCTACCCTTTATCTCCACCCAAAAGGTAGGAATGGGCCCATTAGCAAGTAAGCTTTGAGGTGGTATATAAAGCCTGCAGTATGGACTGTGGATGGAACAAGACCTGGTTGTGTCTGTACGGTGTTATTAGTGGACACAGAAACATTTTTACTGACTTAATTTGAAGAAAAAAAAAGATATAAAATGACATTGCATTTGATACAATACTGTTTCATTGTAAGTAAATGTGCAGAAACATGAAATATGTTCTTTACCCACAGTAGGCCTAATTTGCCATTATTAGTTAGCTATATGCTTTTATATCGTATGCTTATATTCAGCTAAATGTGGTCCAGTTTACACCTATCAATTAGTTAAATTATAGCTTTAGTAGGCCTATACACTTTTAACATAATTACAAGTATATAGCCTACAAAAATAATTTTAAATAGTAAACTAGCAGTTAGCCTACTTATGAAGTGCTCTCAAAGTATACTTAAAATATATATTTTTTAAATATGAATTATATGTATACTTCTAAGTTCACTCAGGATTCTTGCTTTAAACTGTTAAATAATAATATTAATGTCTAATAATAGCTACATAAGTTAGCTGATATAGCTAACGCAAATTTCTTCAAGTTATTTAAGTTTTTCACACACTCCATATCCTCATTTTAAAAGATCACTGCAACTCAAAGCTTAACTCTATAAACTTCACCCCTAGTGGTTGAGACGTATCCGTCTCAATTACAGTATTCATGTTTGTCTGAAATTATAAACTACAGCTTTAAGAAAACCCCATAAATTTTGACGCAGTATTTTTTAAAGGGTGGCCTCTTGCGAAAACTTCAGCTTCTCCAGTTACACTGCAGTGCAATAAATTAGGAGGGTTCTATTAATAGCCCAAAGCACTTACGACCCTCTTCTGGCTACAGCCACAGACTGTAAAATGTATAAAATGAACCGTTTATACACGCTAAGAAAATCATGTTCACGTATAGAAACAATTATATATTTTTTAAAACGTTATACAAATGAGCATTCGCCGTTTTCCCTGGCTTACTGTACAGTACGTGATGCACTTTCGGTTTAGAAGACATCTTTCGGTTTAGAAGACTAACCTTTTTCTCGAAAATCTCTCGTATAAATATGTTTAAGAAACCAAGTATTGACCAGTAGGCCTATAGCTGTTTTCTGATGAACGTTGAAGAGTTTATCTTATTACATTTCACCAAAGTCCTGTACAGTCGACATTTCCACAGCGACCACCCGTTCGCACTATAGGGCTGAAATACGTTGCTGTTCTTGTGTAAATACACACGCGCTTTCGTACGTTCTTTTTTAAACGTAGGCTACTTAAATATATTAGGCGACGTATGTTATGGTTATTATATATATACTGTTCTTGTTGCTGGGGCTCAGTTGTAGCCCCAGCAACAACAAAAAAGACATAGACAGTGGGGCAGACCCACAACACACAAACAAATATATTTAAAAAAATTAATTCAATAGAATCATTGCATTAATCAAGTGAATTAAAGTGGAATACAGCCATGATTAAAATAGCCCCCGCTGTCCCAAGATATCCAGTGTCATAAGCAGTCCAACACACAAACTCCGCCTCCATACACGCAGTGTTCCGGTCTCTGTCCACTGCCGAAACTGAGCTCAGCCTTCCCAGTCGCCGCCTCACTCCTCCGCATTATCTTCTCCTTCCCTCAACTCCTGTGAAGAGCGATGGTAAACTCCGTGGCTGCAGATACAACGGACATTCCCGAGCATAATGCGAATGCGTCTCCATGGTGACGACCACAAACAAAATCATCCCGGCTAGACAATTCGTCAATATTATAAAAACGAGCAGCAGGAGTGCCCCAAAAAACTCCATCCGCTTCCCCGTACCACAACAGACACACCGCATGAAAAAACAAAAGCCCGACACAAAACACATTCAAATTAACAAACACGAACACGAGAGACAGCTGGACATGTCGCCATTGCAGTGTCTCATGACTTGTGATATCATGTTTGGCCTATATATAATGTTCTCTAAATGTAGTGTAGCCTACTTAAATTATATGATTTTCGCTGATAATATGGAGTAGGCCTATATTTTTCGCATAGATACGTATGTCACTAAAGAGTTGGCTATGCTAGTAGGCTACACAGGACACAGTAGCCTAGCCTATAGGCTAGATAGGGCGATTCGGAATTTCGGAGCCATGACCTAATTTGCGACTCTGCCTTTAAAAATGTGACGTCTGCATTGGGAAATGCAATAATGCGTCCTACTGAAAATATAGGCTAGGCTACTCTTTCGTTCACGTTTTATTTGCTTCACGCAAATAGCTATAGGCCTAGCGTTTCTCAGATGTATCTGGGCGCTTAGAAAGCAAAATCCTTTTAATTATAGGCCAACTCAGACAAGTGTTCAGTGCAATACGAAGATTAGGGAAAGGACGCTCGGAGCTGCAACGACTGCGTATTATTGTGCCAAACTCGGGAGAATCCGGACCCAGTGTCAGTGAACGTCACGACAGCATATGGTTCCTTCACGGATTCGTTCCTCTCGTTTACGTAACTTTCCACCACCATCGAAGTGCGTCTCAATTCAAATAACCCGCTCCGCCCTCGCTCCCTCCCACTCGCTAAACGCAAGTGTATACTCCTGCTTTATTGGTATGTGCGTCACATCCTCCCAAATGAAGTTTGCAAGTGAAGTTTACGAGGGTGGAGCAAAAACTGGATTGGGGGACGCAGTCTCGGTCATACACAGACGGGAGGAGCTCGTAGAGCAAGCCTCGCTCGAGCGAATAAATGCTGCCATTGGCTAATGGCTTGTTAAATAGGAGTAGCTGCAATTTCAGCGAATGGGAAGCTCGCAATTGAAAGAGGAACCAAAGGAACGAATCCGGACACGGTGATGAGTCAGCTCCTTTCGTTCACCAAACGGATTCGTGAATCGTTCACGAACGACACACCAATAAAAACGAAGCTCCGCGTCATACAGCACAACGTGAACATGGGAAGTTTATTCTACATCGCATGCTAGCTATTTCTGGCATAATGTGGTTTAAGAGGGTAAATCATTTCTCATCTCTAAACATGAAAACCACCTAATTAAGAAAAGTAAAGCAAGTTAAAAAAAGAAGCTTGTTAAATTCTAGGATTGCAATTGGAACGGAAACCAGCACATTGGGGACCCCGGGACGAGATAATGGAACCACTGCTCTACTGAACTCTGTCGTAGCGCACGCTTTCACACAGCTTTAACACGCACATGGTATTATTCACCGCTGATTTACGTCTAGTTAAACAAACGACTGAGTTGAAGTAGAACCATCAACGAATAGGGGTAAGTTTTTTTTTCTTTCCATAACGGTTCTGTTTTGTTTAACCGCTTTGGATTACTTTCATTTCGTTAATGTTAGCACACGATGTCTTTTTGGTAACATGGCAGTAGCTAAAGCGCTCGTGATTGTAGAATTAATTTTAGAGTTTGAAAACTTACTGGCCGCTGGCCCAACGTTAATGAGCTGGTCACTTTTAGCCTACTTTTACTTTTAAGCCATGTTTCCTGTTGGGATAGCACAGAGCTGGGCTCTTTTCTATCCATGAAAAAACAAACAAAAGATTTGTTTGAGGTGGCAGAGGCAAATACCAGCAAAACGGGCCTGGGTAAAAGCCGGAATTGAACGGCGGAATGAAGCTCGGAATGCATGCACTGCAGAACTTGCTGTGGAATGCACATCAATATAATTTTAACAGTTTCTGAATGGGCATCATATGTGCTTTCATTTGAGCATAGAATTTTCATGAAATATAAATTTGAAGTATCTGAAAAATTGATCAAAACTAATAGCATTATCAAACATATTTCAGAGCCCCTCATCACCCTTTCGGAATAAGACATAAATATAAGGATTTCTCCTTTTGAAAGTGCAGAGACTTTTGTTTAAAGTTAGTATATTCAATCCTTGATGACTCAATTATAAGTGGATCAAAATTATATTTT
Organism: Synaphobranchus kaupii; assembly: GCA_029718625.1. Taxonomy (NCBI): domain Eukaryota; kingdom Metazoa; phylum Chordata; class Actinopteri; order Anguilliformes; family Synaphobranchidae; genus Synaphobranchus; species Synaphobranchus kaupii. The sequence goes on from CM056379.1 coordinate 2,026,120, forward strand.
GATGGAAAAGGCCTGTTGGAGAGGATAAGGATATATTTCAATATCAAGCCCCAAAAATCTAATTCCGCATTAACTCATCAAGGCATGATGTATACCAAACGAAAGCTCTGGATCTGCCCTTCGAGTACGTGTACATGATGCAGAAATTGTGCACTATTTGGACTGCAATCAGGTCTGACCAATGCATCTACCATAAGTCAGTTATCATTCAGAGCCCCTTATAACGCTAGCGGAATAAGACATCAAGATGGGATTTTCACCATTAGAAAGGACTGAGCTCTCAGTTTAAGATGGGTACCTCCAGTCCTTGATGCCTCAATGATAGTTCAATCAAAATCATGTTTTAATGACATCAGTCTGTTGGAATGAAATGGTGTCCATTTCCTCTGCAAGCCCCCAAAATAACATTCCACTTTCACACATCAGGGCATGATATATACTAAATGAAAGCTCTGGATCTGCCCTTCAAATGTATGTATATGATGTTCTGGGTTCGTACAGAGATCATGCATTATTTGAACTGCAATCAAGTCTGACCATTACATGTACCATAGGTCAGTTATCATTCAGAGCCTCTTATAACACTAACAGATAAGACATCAAGATGAGATGTTCACCTTTAGAAAGTGCAGAGCTCTCTGTTTAAGATGGGTATCTGCAGTTCTTGATGACTCCATGATACGTTGATCAAAATCATGTTTCAATGACATCAGTCAGTTCAAATGAAATGGTGTCTATTTCCTCTCTTAGCCCTAAAAATCATATTCCATATTCACACATCAAGGCATGATGTATACCAAACAAAAAGCTCTGGATCTGCCCTTTGAGTACGTGTATATGATGATATGGGTTTGTACAGAAATTATGCATTATTTGTACTGAAATGCAATCTTATTATTACATCTACCATAAGTCAGTTATCATTCAGAGCCTCTTATAACCCAAACGGAATAAGACCTCAAAATGAGGTTTTCACCTTTAGAAAGTGTAGAGCTCTCCGTTTAAGATGGGTATCTCCAGGTCTTGATGACTCAATGATAAGTTGATCAAAATCACGTTTCAATGACATCAGTTTGTTAAGATGAAATCGTGTCCATTTCCTCTCCAAGCCCCAAAAATCATATTCCGCATTCACAAATCAAGGCATGGTGTATACCAAATGAAAGCTCTTGATCTGCCCTTCGTGTACATTATATGATCTTATGGGTTTGTACAGAAAATATCTATTATTTAATGACTGAAGATTTATATGTCCACTTGGTGATGTATGTGCCCTAATTCCACTCCAAACCCCAAAAGACTGTGTTCCTATTTACTCCCCACAAAGTGTTCCACATCAAATTAAACAGCACAAATTTATCTTTAAAAAGAGTCCAATCAAACTCTGGGGTCTAACTGGCTCTAATAGTGATTCCAGTTTCAATCTACAGATATTTAGAATGATTGAATGGTCCAGTATGACTCCAGTCATGCAATAATATATTTCATTTGTGAAAACCGTAACATCATATGCATGTCCTCGAAGGGTAGATCCCAAGCTTTCATTTGGTATACATCATGCCTTGATGTCTGAATGTGGTATGTGATTTTTGGGGCTTGGAGAGAAAATGGACACCATTTCATTCCAACAGACTGATGTAATTAAAATATGATTTTGATCGACTTATCATTGAGTCATCAACGACTAGAGATACTCATCTTAAACTGAGAGCTCTGCACTTTCTAAAGGTGAAAATCTCATCTTGATGTCTTATTCGGTTAGGGTTATAAGAGGCTCTGAATGATAATTGACTTATGGTAAATGTAATGGCCAAACTTGATTGCAGTCCAAATATTGCACAATTTCTGCATGAACCCATAACATCATGGAGATTTACTCGAAGGGCAGATCCAGAGCTTTAATTTGGTATACATCATGCCTTGATGTCTGAATGCGGAATGTGATTTTTGGGACTTGGAGAGGAAACGTACACCATTTCATTCCAACAGACTGATGTCATTAAAACATGATTTTGATTGACTTATCATTGAGTCATCAAGAACTGGAGATACTCCTATTAAATGGAGAGCTCTGCACTTTCTAAAGGTGAAAATCTCATCTTGATGTCTTATTCTGTTAGGGTTATAAGAGGCTCTGAATGATAATTGACTTATGGTAAATGTAATGGCCAGACTTGATTGCAGTCCAAATAATGCACAAGTTCCGCGTCAACTCATAACATCATATGCATGTCCTCGAAGGGCAGATCCAGAGCTTTCATTTGGTATACATCATGCCTTGATGTGAGAAAGCAGAATGTGATTGTGGTAGGGGGGCGTGGTTTTAGGCGCTGCCGGCAAGAGAGAGAGTGAACTCGTGTGGTTTGTGGAGCCGGCACAACTGTCGGAAATCAGGCAATTGGTGATGAATGATTGTTTGTTAATTATGTAATTAACCAATTGCCTTGATTGTTCAACAGTGAGCCTGAGGGCATAAAAGGAGACTGCTGGGAGTTTGAGGAGGAAGACGAACTTGTATGTGTGTCTTTGTTGAAAACGCAGACTGAAAGGCGGAATAAGAAATAAACGGAGTGACCTCCAAAACGAACTGTTGTCCTAGCCTCTTGAACACGAGGGGTGGCACTCACATTGCCACAGTGGTGGCCCGTACAGGGAGAAAAATACAAGGAAGTTCAAGGGGCAGTATGGACAACAGCCAGGAACAGCCGGGGCAGTCGTCATCAGTGGTAGCGCTGGGAAAAATGTTGGAGGGAATAGCTGCCATGCAGGAGCGACAGTCGGCTGCTCATGCCGAGCAGATGGAAGCCCTGCGTGCGCAGGCTAACCTCCAGACCCAGGCGCTACTACAGCTGGCTGCTGCCGGCGAGTCCAGGGGGAGGCAGAGCGTCGCGTCCCCAGAGTTTCATATCCCTAAGATGACAGCGGACGACGATGCTCAAGCCTTCCTAGAGGCATTTGAGGTGGCAGCGGGGGCGTGCAGGTGGCCACTCGAGGAGTGGTCAGTACATCTCCTGCCCCTCCTATCGGGGGAAGCGCAGAAGGCTGCGTATAGCCTGCCGGCAGCCGCTCGGGCGGACTTCCGAAATCTAAAGAAGGCGGTCCTCGACCGAACGGGATTCAGCCCGGAAGACCACCGACGTCGGTTCCGGGAGACCTCCCTGACGGAAGAGGACCGACCGTTCGCCTACGCCCAGCGGCTGACGGACATGGCGAGGCGCTGGCTCCGGCCGGAAATAAGATCAGCTGCGGGAATAGTGGAGCAGGTGGTCCTGGAAAGATTCATCGCGGGGTTGCCGGCGGATACAGCCAGCTGGGTCCAGTGCCATCAGCCCACCAACCTGGATAATGCCGTCACCCTGGCGGAGGACCACCTAGTCGGACCGCCCACCTCCGCTCCCGATCCAGACGGGGCGTACCGCATTCCGGTAAGGGTGCTGTTTTTTTCAAAAGCGCCGTTGCGCCCTCTACCATTAATTGAGGTCCCTTTTGATAGAGTGGGCATGGACCTCATTGGGCCATTTGATAGGAGCACCCTGGGTTACCGATTTGTATTAGTTCTGGTGGATTATGCAACCCGGTATCCCCAAGCAGTGCCGTTGCACAATATCTCGGCCAAGAGTGTTGCGCAGGCATTGTTTCAGATAATCTCCCGCGTCGGGATCCCGAAAGAGATTCTGACGGATCAAGGCACCTCGTTTATGTCACGCACATTACGCGAACTGTATGAATTATTGGGAGTTCAGTCCATTAAAACCATTGTATACTATCCACAAACGGACGGGCTCGTTGAGCGTTTTAATAGGACCTTAAAATCGATGATTCGGAAGTTTGTGCACGATGTTAGCCGAAATTGGGATAAGTGGTTAGTTCCTCTATTGTTCGCAGTGCGAGAGGTTCCCCAGGCCTCTACGGGATTTTCTCCATTTGAGTTACTGTTTGGTAGAAAACGGGGGGCATCTTGGACCTAGTTAAAGAAAGCTGGGAGGAGGGTCAAAGTCCCAGTAAAAACGAGATCCAATACGTCATGGACCTGCGAGCAAAACTCCATACACTGGGTAGGTTGTCATGGGAGAATTTGCTCGAGGCTCAGGAACGCCAACAGAGGCACTACAATAAAGGAACTAAGCTAAGACAATTTTTCTCCGCTCCGGACGGGTTATACCAATTTCGGACACTTCCGTTTGGGTTATTCGGGGCCCCTGCTACTTTTCAACGTCTGATGGACAGGGTGCTGCGTCCGCATGCTGCTTTCGCTGCAGCCAATCTGGATGACATTATCATCCACAGCAGCAGCTGGGCTCAGCATGTGCGGCATGTGGGGGCGGTGCTCAAGTCCCTGAGACAGGCGGGACTCACGGCTAACCCAAAGAAGTGTGCAATTGGCCGAGCGGAGGTACGGTATTTGGGGTACCACTTGGGAAGTGGACAGGTGCTGCCTCTCGTGGACAAAACCGCAGCGATTGCGACCAGCGCATCGCCACAGTGATTTTTAGGGCTTTATATTCAAATATATTCATATCCTCTCCAACAGGCTTTTTCCATTAAAATATAATTTTGATAAACTTATAATTGAGTCATCAAGGATTGAATATAGTAATTTTAAAGAAGAAAATCTGCACCTTATCTTGATGTCTTATTCCGAAAAGGTGATGAGGGGCTCTGAAACATGTCTGGTAATGCTACTAGTTTTGATAAATTTCTCATATATTTCAAATTTATATTTCATGGAAATTCCGTGCTCAAATGAAAGTATATATGATACTCATTCAGAAACTGTTAAGATAGTTTTGATGCGCATTCCACAGCGAGTGCTGCAAGCATTTGAACTGAGGTCCTTTTTGGAACAGAGCACTATTGGCCATTCCGAGCTTCATTCCGCCGTTCAATTCCGGCTTTTACCCAGGCCCCAAAAAAACATAAAAATTAAAAGGAAAATCTTAAAAATATATCAAAAAGTTATAGGTGTAGCCTACAGGGCGTGTGTTACCGAGGCTTTTATTGTAATGAGCTGGTCAATAAGATTGCAATGAGTTAAATATGTCGCGAAATCACGTTATCTGTGGTGAGGAAATGTTGTGTGAAACCACAAAACTGTACAAGAACAGTTATTTGCATGAAGGCTCTTTAGTGTCATCTCTTCGTTTAGTTTAACATACCTACCTAAAAGTCAATCTTTCGGACGTTGTCTCAGTGGTGGAAAAACACTCAAAGAATTTATCTTTAGAAAAATATTAAGTAACCATCTAACGTTAGCAAATTGCTATTTAGCTTTTATCGCAGTTAGCTAAGTAAAGAATATCTATTCATCATATTTTGAGGAAGCGCTGCCATTGTTTACGAAATGTAGGCTAAACATATAGCCTATAACCTACAGTGCCCTCCACTATTATTGGCACACCTGGTAAAGATGAGTAAAAAGGGTTATAAAAAATTCACCGTTTGGTGAATTACGTTAATCTCACACTGAAAAATGAATTGAAGTGAATTTATTATGAGAAAAAAAAATCCTTCAAGAAATAATTGTTTAACAAAACCCCACTTGTGCCACAATTATTGGCACCCCTGCATTTATGTAAAGAATAAAGTAATAATTTTTAATATTTGGTCGCATATCCTTTGCATGCCATGACTTCCTGATGTCTGTGACCCAAAAACATCAAAAGACTCTTGGGGCCCTATCTTGGCGATCTTGGCGCTTAGTCTAAGCGCATGGCGCTAAGTCCATTTAGGGCGTGTCCAAGTCAACTTTTGCTATTTTAACGGCGTGTTTTTTTTGGCGCTAAGCATGGCGCATGGCGCAACTGGGCTGAACCTAGTCGCTTCATTAATTATAGGTGTGTCTTGGGCGTGACATTCAATAAACCAATCAAAATGTCATATCCCATTCCCTTTAAAAGCCTGCTTTTCCACCTTGGCGGATTGCTTATGATGGCGAAACAGACATGCTCGTGCGTGTTTAGTGTGATCAAGGAATAGGCTAAATGGAGTATGATCAATATTATTCGGACTAACCATTAGCCTATGAGTTCCCGGTAATTCCAGACAGGGCTGTTATTTTACAAAATATGTGCGGTTAAATTTTGTTAAAAGGACCTGCAACAGCTGAGAATAAACTATCAATGGCTTCAGTCTCACCTTAGAAAACGCCAAATTAGCCTGCTTGTTCAGCGAATTTCGTTTGATTATGCAATGAAAGTGTCAAACATCAATTCCAAGAGGCTGTTCTCAAAAGTTCATTAGGCTACCTGCATAGTAGGCTAATATTGATTAATAACATACATACCGTTATTTTGCCTTAATGATGACACTAAATAGCCATACAATAAAGCTGTCAGGTTCGCAACCCATAAGTTCACGCATATTTCCCCTTGTTTAATAATGTCCTGTTTATGGAAATGTGACCAACCTGTTTTACTCGTAGCGTAATCCTTTAAAACAATCCACTTTCCCAGGAAGACCGTTAAACGTGCAGAGAATGGCATTAAAATTAATTGTGAATTAATTGTGTAACGTGCTGCAAATTTGTTTTAGTTTCTAATTAGACGCTTAGTTCTCTTTAAAATCGTTTTGTTCAGTTAAGGAATAACGGGTGAAATCAGCTGGGTTTTAAACGGTGAGAGTATGGAAACCTGGTCACTGTCATTTAAAAAAATATGAAGGACGAAGAATAGCTAAGGTTACAATTTAGTTAACATGGTGACATCTCCGTTTTTTAACCATAGGCTATCGAGAAAAAGCTTATGCACAGCGAATTCGCTGTAGCCTAGGCTATTTGAAAAACAATAAATGCAATATTCACTGGACAAGGTTTTGAACTTTTTTCAGTCACAAACCATTCTATTTACTTACAGGCTGTATTCATAGATAAACAGAGCTGTATTGTAATGACATCTGAAGCGCATTTTCAGAACTTAAATGTCCGTCTATTGCCCGTGCGCGAGTTTCCCATTGAATGACAATTCACGCATTAGGTGCAAAGACAATTCGCGCATTAGGCTTGATAGCTATAGGTGTTATCAGCTCCTTTTTAATGGATAGCCATTGTCCCGTACCATCGCACATCGCCTGGATGTTGATGGAGTGGGCTGAGAGCAATGTAATGTGGCATTGTTTCCCTTCGCTGAGGGAAAGGTATGTGGACCTATGGAACCTTTTATTATTATGCATTTTTGATATAGCCTACACAATAATAATATTTCACATTGTGATCTAGATATTTTAGTCATGCCTGTGCACGCCCCTGTGTGTAACAGGCAGGAGGGTATGCCGCGTTGTGCACACGCCTATGTAGACGCACTTATATGCGCCGTTAAAATAGCATGTAAACAACTGCGACATGACTTTAGACCAGGTTTGTGGTGGTTCTAGCGCAAGCGCTTTCTGCTGGCTCAAGATAGCAATACGCCAAAAAGAATCCCGGCCACTCCTCATCTTTAGACCAACACGCCCAGTTCACTAATGATGGCGCAAGACTAGTTAATGCGCAATGCTAGTTTGACGGCGTAGGCGTTAGACGTTATTATGGACCTAGCGCCGGGTGTAAGATAGCAAAGACACTTGCGTTTGCGTTAGCGCCGCTTTGCGCCGGGTGTAAGATAGGGCCCTTGATCTTATTTTCTGATACTCTTACAAGCGATACTATAACGTCTCTGCATTTGAATGGATCTCTATGGGAATTGGAGGGTGTGACTAAATTTAGCTGTAAATTACACTGTAACACATGGTTGGCTAAATGGCACTAAGTCATCAAGGGTCTGATGTATCAAACAAGCCTTAAACTATCACTCTGCTGCCAGAAATACAGTAGATATGGATGGATAACTTGAAGGGTTTCTTCTCCTGACTTATTTTACCATAGAGTTCAATCGGAAAATTTGTCAGGAGAAACAAGCCTTAACACCTTTGCGTAGATGCATAGTGATAATGGTGCCGGCGCCATCATTTTGCTCAACTGAGACATTCGTTGCTCCTGCAGCCAAACTATTCGTGGAAATCACAAACTCAGTGTTTTAAATTTATTGGTAGACGATTCGTGCAATGCGGAGTTTCTAAGTGTCACCATTTTCCCGTAGCAAGTCTATTTAACAAGCACCCCCCCACCCAGTCTATACCTACCCATGCGTGACATAGTGGACAATAGTGTCTGAGTTAGTGTCTCAAACTATGTTTCAAACTATGTTTGAGTTCATAAATATATTTATTCATCATATAAAATTAGAATAACGTCATAGCAACGAGATAAACCCAACAATAGCCTGATCGTACGCCAGAAAATCCGTGAAAAGCCCTGCTCACTCAAATGCAAAATAAACTGTGAAAGTACTGTCTCATTCTACAATGTATTCTACTAGCAATATATGCTACTAAATATGCAATAAATATACAATCCTACCATTGGTTTTACACATCGAGATGGTCCTTTCAAAATTCAGTGGTCATTTATTGTCTGGTACAATCGGTTTGAGAAATATACAACACTTTATACCGCTATTACACTATCTGAAATGTCGCAGCATAATACCCCCATGCCCCTTTAAGCCTGTCTCATTCATTACAGTTCATTCTGGTTTAATTGTCGGCTTTTTTATCCAATAGAGTACATTATATCCTTAGCAACGGCATATGGCAAGTCTTTTTGGGTGCTTTGAGCAATTTACTACAGCCCAGCGTAACAGCAGTTTTCATTTTAACTCTAGTATTACGCAAGCTCCATAGAATATGCATTAGTGAGGAGAGTTTCCCTTTTCCGATATGTAAGTATTTTTGAGTCTAAAATGCCGTTGGTCTCGCTGGCTACATATGTACGTTCGTGTTTCCACTCGAGCACTGTCTTTCCACTCGAGCACTGTCTTTCCAATATGTTTGATAGTACTATTGTTATTTTCGCATTTTGAGTGCAGTTCACATACTGTAGTGCAATCGTTAAATGTATTTTTTATGTAGGCTACCGATGTTCATTGAAGATAGAACATTTGGCAGCATTTTGCAGATGGTGGAACACTAATTTATGTTTATGTTATCGTACATAATATAGGCTATGGCGTAGCCTATATACTTGTCTCTTAGGGCATGACAAATGCTCATTACAATTTACTGTGCGCTGATATGTGGTAGATTAAGGTAAAAAAGTCATTATGATTAGGAACATTTTTTTAAACTACAGAAAAATGCAATCCCAGGACAAAAGTATACATACTGTAGAGTACAGGGACAAGTGATGTTTTATTGAGGTACAAGAGTGAATGATTAGGCAACATATTTAGGTGTATGTAACACTGTGATATCAATGTTTTTTAACATTAAGCCATCAGAAGGAGCAAATGTATTTGTTTTGTAATGGACAAAACTAATTTATTCATTTTATGACATGTTTTGCATAGGGGTTTTGGACCCATATATATCTACCCCCCTATACCGATGAAAATATGTAATTCCCACTGGGAAATTATGCAAAAGTGAGTTTTATGAGCCAAAACTGTTGATTTCTAGTTAACTATATCATAATTTTTAAAAATAATTTAGCCATTTTGATAGATTTGGAGACACTAATGGACAACAGGGTACACTGCTATATTTTGCAACATAGACCTTTAGTAGTTCTGCATATCGTCCTTAGATTTTGCAAAACTTGTGGACATGGAGTTTATGATCCAGGAAATGTACATATATTACCGATTTCACTTATGTAGCTCTCAGCAAACTAAAGAAAAACATTTTTAGAATTTTTTTTTTCCAAAGTTTCTTTGCATTTGTGGCACTTTATTTTGACTTAAATTATGAAATTAAACAAATCTAAGTTTGTATTGTAAATGGTACACCTGTCTTGTTTCATTTAAGCCATTTACCAAGTTTATGTGATGCTCACACCTGGAGTTATAAAGCCTTAAACAGAGCACCCCCTAAATGCGCCAAGGGGTTAATGTGATCCATCCATATCGACTGCATATCTAGCAGCAGAGTGATGGTTTGAGGCTAGTTTAATACCTCAGGCTCATTTCATACATGTAGGGGGGCCAATCATTGGGTACGTTTACATGCACACTAATACTCCGATCTGAACCCGGTTATGGCAATACTCTGGCTACTGAAATGGTCATGTAAACACCTTTATCCGATAATGTAAGGTCATAATCCGTGTTTTTCGAAACCCGATTAACACCCCTGGTTTTTTGGCCAAACTTTCGATTTTTTGGAGCATGTAAACACCTTTCTCCGGTTTCTTTCGGCTTTTCAAAACTACGCATGTCAGGCAGAAGAGGCGGTGTAACGTCAAAATGATTCCACCTGTCAACATTTGCTATGCCTGGGGTTCCTTCAGGATCTCACTTCCAGAATTTTAGTATTAAATTAGCATTTCACCGGTGAAAATATATTGTTCAGTGTTACGTGCTTGTGTTTGTACTAGCTAGTTTGTGGCTAGCACATTAAATAACTGAAATTTTCGGGAAATTCGCCAGATTTAGAGATCGGTAAAGCTAGCTAATACAATAATATAAATCAAACCACTACTAGCAATTAGCTATAAATAAGTAGCTATAATAATTACTAGCTAGCTATAATAATAATAATATGGATCATTTTTGTCCTTACAACGGGAAGCAGTTAGTAGCTACGTTTTTCACAGAGCCGATTATGGAGAGAATCATGTAAACGCGGCTTTTGGAGTAATCACATTCCATGTGAACGCAATAAGTTAAATACTTGCGTAAGCTGATCGTTTCCAGTAATCGGATATTGCTGTGCATGTAAACGTACCCATTGTGGCACGTGGTTTTGTTAAAAATAATTATTTCTTGACGAGGGATTTTTTTTTTCTCATAATAAATTTACTTTAATTAAAGGTTGGATTTTTCTCATTTTTTTCAGTGGGACATTAAGCTAATTCACCAAATTTTTTATAACCCTTTTACTCGTCTTTACCAGGGGTGCCAATAAAAGTGGAGGGCACTGTATATATTTTTGATGATTTCATATATAACTTATATATAATATATTATTTTATATTAATATTAACGAAAATCAAATAACCACTCGCTTGTTGTTTTTTAACACCCGTTTCTGAAAGGAAAATCGAATGACTAAAAGATACACGGACCATATATGTATATATATATATATAATTTTATATTAGATTTCAGTTGTAGGAACATGCAGACAATTACAAGTAGAATCTCCCATTTTGAGATCTCCCCATCCATCTCCTCCGGGGGTTTGCATACTGTAGGATATCTCGTGCTTAGCAAGCATAGAGGAAGCCTCACTCCCACACAAAAGGAAGGGGGGTTCACAAACAAGACAATCACCATGACAACAAGACCATCACATTGAAGGCAAGTCAATTTCCAGAAGGCATTAAAATTGGGGTTTTATCAGCGTTCCTATCTTGCATGTTGAACTCAAATTCAAACAAACCTGCACGGAATAAGGAATATGGCTGCAGTAAATATGTTTAAAGTAACGTGGAATATTGGCATTGATAGGGTTAACAGCCTAGCTCACTACCCAATTATCTTAACTAATTTTCTCATTTTGAAAATAATAACTGCCTCACAGATGTCCTATATCAGGTAATGTCTTTAAACGTAGGTAGAGTCGGTTTCAGCACGCAATACCACTTGTTTTCAATATTCAGCATGTGGAACATTTTTAACAAGAGCATTGAATGTTGGAACTGCTGGCTAGGAAAATAGGAAAGTATTCGGGCAGTGACACAATTTTTGTTGTTTTGGCTCTGTACTCCAGAACATTGGATTTTAAATTGAACAGTGACTATGAGGTTGAAGTGCAGACTTTCAGCTTTAATTTGAGGGTTTTTTTAACGGGTGAATTGGGTAGTAATTGTAGCCCTTTTTATACATGGTCCCCCTCATCTTTAGGGGACAAAAAGTAAACGGACAAATTAACAAAACTTTATTTAAGTTTATCATATTTAATATTTGGTTGCATATCCTTTAAATGCCATGAGTTCCTGATGTCTGTGACCAAACAATATCAAAATAGGAAATGGTTCAAAAGGAAAACGAGTCTGGAGAAACAACCAGATTATCATGTAGCGACACGACTAAACTTTCTGTTGCACTCGGTCGTGTTTATTGTTCCAAGCATCAAACGGGACACAGTTGGGAAGCTTATGATGTCCTCCAAAATGAACTGTAATGCGTGAAGGCTTTGACAGCAGGCGGTGTTGCACAAACGGATTGTTCAAGAAAATAAATGACCACTGAATCTTGAAAGTGACATCTATGTGCATAAAACGAACGGTAGGATTGTATATTAATTAATATTTAGTAGCAGATATTGATAGCAGAATGAAGTGGTATAATTACCACAACCATCAGTCAGGCATCTGCAGGACTGCCGAGTGCAAAGAATGTCTCAGTTGCTGTAGTAGGACCTGTTTGATTAAGACTAAATCCCTTCCCCTGTTTCCCTCCAGGAGCTGCACTTCTGCACACCTTTGAGCAGCAGTATGATGCAGGCAGGAGTCTGTCTGAGACAGGACGCTGAGACAACACTACCAGAGCTCACTGAGCAGCACAGGATCAGACAGAAAGAAGAGGAACTCAGTGGACTGGAGTCTGTCCACATGGCAGAGTCAGAGACAGAGTGTGCTGCACCAGGACTCAACACACTGGAGCCAGAGTGTGTTACAGCACACAGCGGGGTCAGTGATGTACACCATACACACACATCACTGATTAAAATAGAAACTGATATGGGCTCCACCCACACTGGGGATCTCATTAAGACGGAGTGCCTAGACAGAACAGAGCCGGGATATGTAACCCATCTGCATCCTGACCAAATCAAAACAGAGGCTAATGATGGAGGATACCTTAAGGCAGAGCACATCAGTGACCTGCAGGATATTAAATGTGCTGATATAAAATCTGATAAAATGAAGTGTGAATCCAGTGAAGGTTTAGTGAGGGATGTCATGAATTCTGTGATGAATGGAGCTGGTGTTGATCATGAAGACCAGACTGAACCATGGCAATGTGCAGGAGAGCCGAATCAAAACTGCAAAAAAGAAGAAATGCATGATCTGCCGACCCAATATTGGGACTTAAATAATCACTGTGACATAAATAATGAGATCAGAATTGTCAAGAAAAGTACAAACAGTAGCAACAAACATTTAAGTGATCAGAGAACGAATATGATAATTGAACCCATGATAATTAATTCAAGTAAAAACCCAAGCCTTTTGAATTTCTTTCGAAATGAAAGAATTCATAGAAATAAAGGTCAAATTAATACAGTTGATAATACCAAATCTGATTTAAGTACACTGAGAAATCATACAGGTGAAAACCTGTACAAGTGTACACACTGTGAGAAGTGTTTTAGTAGAAAACGTGACTTAAATGTACACCTGCGAATTCATACTGGTGAAAAACCCTACAAGTGTACACATTGTGGGAAGAGCTTTTGCAGTGCATCGGTTTTAAATGTCCATCAGAGAATTCATACAGGTGAAAAGCCATACAAGTGTACACAATGTGAGAAGTGTTTTATTACTAAATCTTGTTTAAATTCACACCTGAGAATTCATACAGATGAAAAGCCACACAATTGTACACAATGTGAGAAGTGTTTTAAGACAAAATCTGATTTAAAAATGCATTTTAGAATTCATACAGGTGAAAAACCCTACAAGTGTACACATTGTGGGAAGAGCTTTTACAGTGCATCGGTTTTAAATAGGCACCAGATAATTCATACAGGTGAAAAGCCATACAAGTGTACACAATGTGAGAAGTGTTTTATTAATAAATCTTGTTTAAATTCACACCTGAGAATTCATACAGATGAAAAGCCACACAATTGTACACAATGTGAGAAGTGTTTTAAGACAAAATCTGATTTAAAAATGCATTTTAGAATTCATACAGGTGAAAAGCCGTACAAGTGTACACAGTGTGAGAAGTGTTTTACAAACCTATCTCATTTAAACGTGCACTTCAGAATTCATACAGGTGAAAAGCCATACAAGTGTACACAATGTGAGAAGTGTTTTAATGTAAAATCTGCTTTAAATGTACACCTAAGAATTCATACAGGTGAAAAGCCACACAATTGCACACAATGTGAGAAAGGTTTTAAGACCAAATCTGATTTAACAATACATTTTAGAATTCATACAGGTGAAAAGCCGTACAAGTGTACACAGTGTGAGAAGTGTTTTACAAACATATCTCATTTAAAAGTGCACTTAAGAATTCATACAGGTAAAAAGCCATACAAGTGTACACTGTGTGAGAAGTGTTTTTATACCAAATGTGTTTTAAGAAAACATTTTAGAATTCATACAGGTGAAAAGCCATACAAATGTACACAGTGTGAGAAGTGTTGGAAAACCAAATCTGGTTTAAATTCACACCTGAGAATTCATACAGGTGAAAGGCCACACAATTGTACACAGTGTGAGAAGTGTTTTTATACCAAATCTGTTTTAAGAAAACATTTTAAAATTCATACAGGTGAAAAGCCATACAAATGTACACAGTGTGAGAAGTGTTGGAAAACCAAATATGCTTTAAATTCACACCTGAGAATTCATACAGGTGAAAGGCCATACAATTGTTCACAGTGTGTGAAGTGTTTTTATACCAAATCTTCTTTAAAAAAACATTTTAAAATTCATACAGGTGAAAAGCCATAAAAATGTACACAGTGTGAGAAGTGTTGGAAAACCAAATCTGCTTTAAATTCACACCTGAGAATTCATACTGGTGAAAGGCCACACAATTGTACACAGTGTGAGAAGTGTTTTAATACCAAATCTGATTTAAAATTACATTTTAGACTTCATACAGGTGAAAAGCCATACAAGTGTACAGACTGTGAAGTTTTTTAAGAAAAAATCTGATTTAAACAGGTGAAAAACCATACAACTGTACACAGTGTGAGAAGTGTTTTAGTACTAAATTTGGTTTAATTATCCAGAAGAGAATTCATACAGGTGAGAATCCATCCAAGGGTACACAGTCTGGGAAAGGTTTCTTTTACAAAATCCAATTTAAATATCTACCAGCTTGTTCATTCAGACGAAAAACCCTCCATTGCATTCAGTGTTGAAAATGGCATACAATATGTACAATATATTTTGAGATATTCAGCTGAGAATTCATAATGGTGAAAATCTATAGAGTCAATATTGGGCCAAAGAGTCTGAAAGCAAAACTGTAAACAAGAAACAAATCTGAAACCAAAAAAAGGAGATTATTATTATGTAAAATCTTAATTTTTGCTCTGAGATTCTTTCCTTGCCTCTACAAGTTTCTTCTATCATTGTTCCAAAATATTCTCACAGATTTTTTTAATCAGATTTTTTGCTTTCAGACTTTTTGGCTCTATATTGACTCCATAAAAAATCCTATGTTTCCTCCGTATGGAAAGTGCTTTTAAATAGTCAGCAGAGAATTTATACATGTGAAAAGCCCTACGAATGTCCTCAGTTTGGGAAGTGCTTTTCCAAAATATCAAATTTAAATACACACCTGATAATTCATACAGGTGAAAACTGAAGAGCCCCGGCCTCCACATTCGCTGTGTGGAGGTGCTTTTCCCAAACAAGTGTATTAAATTTAAGCAAGATGCTTCACGCAAATGAAAAACCCTATAACTGTACATTGTTGGGTGTGTTTTTATCAAAAATCTTTATAGTAAATGTAACGTGTGTATTCACACAGCCATAGGCGCCGATAATGTGGGTTGTCAGGGGCCTGGCCACATAACAGACAAATCGTATTGCAGAGTGAATCATATTGCAGTGAAGTTATAGTTTGATGCGAGTCACAGAAAGAAAAAAAAAAAAACACGCTCTGGGACATATTAAGAAGAAAATAAAAGACTTGTCAGATAGTGGAAATGATAAAGTCCTTGAGATGTTTTCTGAAAGCTGGGTGAGAAGATGTCGATCTCAGTGCCAAGCTCAACGTATTCCAGTATTTTGGGCCTCTGAAGTTGATATCGAATTGGTGGCTAGATGTATGACAGAAGGGTGAATTGAGATGATTACTATGTCTGGTTGGGTATGAATGGATGTCAGATGAGAAAATAAAGAAATTATGAAAGGTAACAGGGAGGTCTTGCTTACAGTTAAGAAATTTGAAAATGAATAAGCATGTTTGGAAATTATTTAGTTTGTCGATGGGTAATAGTGAATATTTCCTGAATAGTGGTGCAGATGGTTCGTGTCTGTTGGATTGAGAAATAATTCTTAAGAACCTCTACTGGATTATGAGTAATTTGTTAAGGTACGATGGATATGTAGCAGCCCAGACGATATTGCAATAATTGAGATGAGGAAAAATAAAGCTATAATACAGAGTTAATTGAGCAGAAGGATGGATCAGAGGGCAGGATACCAAGCATCTTCATGGATCTCTTGCATACATAGTCGATTTGATTTTTCCAGTTTAAACGTTCATCAATAATGATTCCTAAGAATTTAGTGAATGGCACTTGGAGAATTTCATTTCCGTTAATTAATATTTTGGATTCTTCATTAGAATAAGACTTGTTTTTGTTGCAAAAGATCATTTAGTTACATTTCTTGACATTTAGAGTGAGTTTATTTATCTGAAACCATTTAGAGACAGTAGACAATTCATCATTCGCATAATCAATCACAGACTTGAAGTCATCATGAACAGCTATAAGATTTGTATCATCGGCAAATGGTATAGGAAGAAAATGTTTACAGGTCAAAGCCAAATCATTAATGTAAATTTAAAATAATAAAGGGCCTAAGATGGAAACTTGGGGCACCCCAACAAGAATTGTTGACTTCATAGAGGAGCAACCATTAATTGATTTGGCAACCATTAATGGCCTTGGTAAGATCCAAAAAGACACCAAGGGCAAATTTCTTTTTATCTAAGGCAAAAGAGATGTTATTAACAAGCTGCAACAGTGCTAGTTCATTAGAATATTTTTTGCGAAAACCATATTGATGGTTGTACAGGATGTCATTCTCGGCTAAGTGCTTTGAGATTCTTGTGTACACCAGTTTCTCCATAATTTTTAAAAAGCAGAGTAGAATAGATATTGGATGGTCGTTGGTGAAGTTCTTAGTGTCACCAGATTTATGAGTGGGAATAACTTTGGCAATTTTGAGGTCTTGAGGGATGATACCAGATTGAAAAGATAAACATATATGGGTTAAGGGATCAACAAGATAATCAATGGTTTCCTTGATGAGGCTGCTTTTGTCATAGGAATTTAATAGAATTTAACATGGGGGGGGGGGGGGGGGGGGGGGCTTGACTGTGGCTGTAGTTTTTTAGGACACACCCTGGTAAATAAAATAAAAATACCTGGTGTCTATGCACACAGCTTAAAAGCCCAAATGTTTCAAGTGTGGGAAGTGTTTTTCCCAAAAAACTGACTTATATTGCCACTATATAAGTAATATAAGTGCACTTTTTTTGAGCGCAACTCATTAAATGACACCTGAGACTTCACACCAGTGAAAAGTCTTTCAAATCTACTCAATGTTTAAATAAAATGAAATCTCCTTTTCATGACGAAAGACCACTCCTACAGGCGCAGAGCCTGAGAAATATACTCATTCTGGGATATGCTTCATGAAAGCATTTACTTTTTTAAAAGATAAACCACTGTGTTGTAGTTTCCAAATTCATCTTTGTTCATGTTTAGTTTGAGTTCAAGGAGTGAATAAAAGGTGGTAAGCCAACTATTTTGCAGTGTTTTCAGTAGCACAGTTTAAAGTTCTCCTCCTGATATTCCTGGCTGATTCCAGCACAATGACTGCAACAAATTCCTCTTATAACATGTATGACTGACTGTTTTGTTCTTTAAAAATGTTACTTTAATTCCATGTAAATGTTAGTGTCATTTGTTTGAAAGAAACAATGTGATAAGTGTTTGGATATACTGCAGATAGAAGCATGGTAGTATGTACAAGTATGTAGTCTGAAAATGAACTTGACAGTACTCGCCTTTTCAGTTATTTTACTGCAAACTGTATTTAAAAAAATGTGAATAGTGAACAATTGGGTTAAAAATTGTTTTAACAAATGGTGAAATTTAAATCCTTGTTTTTATCGTATAAAGATGGAGAAAAAAAAAAACTAAAAAAACTCATGCACAGTGAATCCCTGGGCCTGTATTTGAAAAACATTTGTAAAAATGTATTAATGTGATGTTTTAAATAAATTAAATATTTGCTGGACCAAGTTATGGACTTTTTTTCAATCAAATAAACCATTCCATTTGCTTGCCAGGCTCGGTACCTTCTTGCTTTGAGCCGACAGTGCTAACTACTGCACCACCGTGCTGGCCAGCACTGATCGTATTACTCTCATACATAGGCGGTGGACAAAATATCAGTAACACCTACAAAAACTGAATATCTAGCAACTAATAATGAGTAGGCCCACCCATTGCCTTCAAAACAACTTAAATCCGTCTAGGAATGCTGTCAGACAATTTCTGACCTGTGTGTAGTGGGATATTGGTCCCCTTGTTCAAGAAGGACAGTCTCCAGTTCTTTGAGGGATGAAGGAGGTGGAAATCTAGTTTGCACTCTGCACTCCTGAACTTCCCACAAAGGTTCAATTATGTTTAGATCTGGTGATTGTGAAAAGTTTAAACGATCCAGTGACTCATTTTCAGTCTTCATTTATTTTAAGAGAGATTTAATTTATTTCCAGCAGTCCAACACAACTGATCCAATCCAATGTTTAACCTGGCACAATGTAGCCTATCGTAGGCTACTACCAGGTTTGCAGAGGTGGAAATTCCATGGGTCAGAAAGTAAAAGTCCTGTTGTGTTTCTTCTACCCATGAACTCACAATTTCACTAATTAGCCTAGTTAGCTCCTACCTCTTGGCTGAAGAATTGTGATAATTAGCAAATCCAGGTGATTGGAACAAATGATTGGGGAGGACTTTCACTTTCTGAACCTGGATTTTCCACCTTGCAGGTTTGACCTATAGCCTACACAGCGTAGTGCTGGCTTGCTAGCTCCGTTTCTTTCATAAAACAAGAATACTTTATAACACTGCTCAGATTCTTCATCATTTCATCCATTAAAACTTACGAGTGCCCTTAGAGCATAGTATCAACTTGATAAAGCATTAAACGTAAAAGAGATTGGGAAAGTCAGCGTTGTAAGTTCAGGGAGGGCGGTGCAAACAGGAATAGTGGAAGTAAAGGAGTAGTAAGTAATGTACCGATATGTTTTTAATATATAGAATATATCTGGACAAGAGGGCTCTAGTGACATTCATAGCAGGGCTAATTCATAGTACAGCCGAAGTCAAGTCAAAAAATTACAAAATTCAACTGATTGTTAAAACAGCAGTGAATCATCTAGGACTAAGTGGTCTGACATGGGAAAATGTAAGGGAAGACCTTGCGGTTCAGTCTAGCCAGGAACCATCATGTTTGTATTCATTTTAATAATGGTAGTCATACTCCAATGGAATGCTAGGAGCTTACTGGCTAATGGTCAAGAATTTAAGCAATTTGTTAAAAATATGGCAATTCAACCAGACATTATATATGTTCAGGAAACATGGTTAAAACCAAGTTTAGACTTTGTTATCCATGAGTATATAATGATAGGTAAGATAGAGACAAATGAGGAGGTTGTACTACATTTATAACATGACATTACATTACATTCATTTAGCAGACGCTTTTATCCAAAGCGACGTACAGTAAGTGCATACAGAGACATTTTAGGCAAGGTATTAGGCAAGGTATTCCATACAGGCTATTGGAGAGGGGAGTAGATCAGGAATATCTGGTTGTAGAAATATGGATTAAAGGAGAGGAGATTGTGATAATTAATTATTATAATCCTTGTAAAAGATTGAACCTAAATAGTTTGCAGTTAGTACAAGGACAGGATAGAGCTGAATTAGTGTGGTGTACAGATTTTAATGCCCACAGTGCAATGTGGGGGATCCAGGTACAGATGCAAACGGAAAGGTTATCGAAGAGCCAGTAGATGAAAAGGAATTGGTGTGCTTAAAGGGTAAGTTCGCTATTTTGGACCTTGGACCCTATTTGCGGTCTGTCTTCCATGAACCTGACACATTGAGTCCATTTTTTCGCTGATCGGTCCAGTATTGAGTTCGCTACAGATTTCCTGTAGGCTCCCACTGGGCTACAATAGAAGTAAACGGGGCAATTATAAATGTTATGGAAAAACAACGATAAATGTGCTTTTATAGCTCAGTGTGTATTCTTACGATCTCAGTATGCTCTCCTGTGAAATGTAGGCTATCGCAAACGCAAACCGAACGTTGAAACAACAGTTCCATTTGAAACAGAACTATTTCTCTGACCGCACTACCTCGCACTGACTTCGGATAACATTACCTGCGCAACTTCAGCCTCTCTCTCTTCTCTTGCTCTCTTATCATCCATCTCTTGTAGTTCCGTGTCCGTGTATTCTGGCTCAAATCTGTAGCCAGTAACGTCAGTCAAAATCAAATTCTTCGTCTTCGTAATCATTATAGTAATCCATCATCCAAGTTTTTTTGTGCAAAGTGTAGCCTACGTTGCTGCAGGTAAACAAACGCAGACTGCTCACCTAGATAGTTTCGTAAACGGCCGGCACACCTTCCCGCTCCCCTAGCCCCCGACACATAGTACTCCGCGGGAGCAGCGAAAACAAGCAACAGAGAAATGCTTACTTCCAAGCCATGCCAAGCACGTAAAAATGTTCGGATTGAGATACATTTCACAGGAGAGCATACTGAGACCGGTAACAATACACCCTGAGCTTCCCGTCTCATTTATTGTACATGAAAGCACATTTATCGTTGTTTTTCCATAACATTTATAATTGCCCCGTTGACTTCTATTGTAGCCCAGTGAGAGCCTACATGAAATCTGTAGCGAACTCAATACTGGACCGATCAGCGAGAAAATGGACTCAATGTGTCAGGTTCATGGAAGACAGACCGCAAATAGGGTCCAAGGTCCAAAATAGCAAACTTATCCTTTAAATAATGGTAGAGGGACAAGAGTTAATGTTAATAAAGGAAGTGAATCAGTATTGGATATAACACTAGTATCAACTGATCTGGCTGGAGTTAGGAACTGGGAAGTATGTAAGGTCGCAACAATAGGCAGTGACCATTATCCAGTGGTATGCTCAATAGGTGAGAGAGAGGAAACTAGAACCAGGGGTGGAATCGGTAAATGGGTATTTGAAAGGGCAGATTGGAAAAAGATTCAAGCAGTTGAGTGAAGATAACATGAGTATTATTGATACAGGTGGAAACCTAGATCATGTAAATAGTTTGATAAGTTATTACTAATTATTAAGACGGCAGAAAAATTATATTCCTAGAAGTAAAGGAAGGATAAAAAGGAAATTGGTACCATGGTGGACAGAAGAGTGCCATGTGGCTGTAAGGAACAGAAATAAAGCATTCAAACAGCTGAACTTGATTAAGTGTAAGAAGGCACAGGCAATGGTGAGAAGAACGGTCCAATAATATCCAATAATATAGGGAGAACAACCCCTGTAGAGAAGATATGGGGCATGATAAAAAGGATGAGTGAAACAGGAGAGAATGGGATTATCCGGTTTTAGAATCAGAGGAAGAAATTGCTGTGTCAAATAAGGAGAAGGCAGAGCTTATGGCAAAGACATTTGTCAAAGTGCATAGTATAGATAATTTATCAGAGGAAGGGATATGAAGAAGAGAAAGAACAATGAGGGGATATCCACATGTGTTGGCTAGATGGGAGGACACAGAGGATGTAATGAGAGCCCCATTCACTATAGATGAAATGGTTCCAGTGATAGGAAGTGCATGTCTCTGTATGCACTTATTGTACGTCGCTTTGGATAAAAGCGTCTGCTAAATGAATGTAATGTAATGTAATGGAAGAACAAAAGTATCTCCAGGCAAAGATCAGATTTGTTATAGTATGATGAAAAATCTAGGAGAGGGGGCATTGAGAAAGATGGTAGAATACTATAACCGAGTTTGGGAGGAGGGGAGAATGGTTAAGGTTGTATGGGAGAGAGTTAGAGAGAGTTGGGGTGTTTAAGTTTTTAGGAGTGAATTTTTATTACCAATTAACATGGTCTGAACATATAAGCAAAATGGTGGACAAATGTAAAAAAGTCATAAATGTGATGAAATGTCTTACAGGTAGGGAGTGGGGAGCTAGTAGGTCAACCTTGAAGACAATGTATGTGGCATTAATAAGATCAGTATTCGATTATGGTAGTATGGCATATGGATCTGCAGCTAAGTCTCTCTTACAAAAGCTGGATATCATTCAAGCACGGGCAATGAGAACATCTCCAGTAGCCGCCCTCCAGGTAGAAATGGGAGAAATGCCGTTGGGTATAAGAAGGAAGCAACTGATGGCAAACTACTGGGTTAATTTGAAAGGCCACAATGAATCTCAGCCCACCAAAGAAGTATTAAGAACAAACTGGGATATTGAAAAATGTAAGAGGGATAATTTTGGGAGGATCGACAATGAGATTGCACAAGAAATGGGAGTATTTGAAATGGAACTAAGCCCAACTGTAGTAATCCCTATGGTAGCACTGTGGATGTTTAAACAGCCTAATATTGATAAACATATATTAGATCTAAAAAAGAAAGAGAAAAATAAAATAGATCTGGTACATGCTTATTATAATTATGTAGAAGTACAGTATAGTGACTTCCAACAGGTATTTACCTGATAATGGGAAAACTGGATTTGAGTGGCAGTTCCAGGAAATATAATAATAATCAGTAAACGGACATCTGACAAACTAAGTGTTTACACTAGAAATGCTGGCAATTTTGAAGGCATTGCAATGGGTGGAAGAAACTAAAGCAAGGAAAGCTTTGATTTGTTCAGACTCACATTCAGTACTATCTAGCAGTCGGCAAGATATATTGTATGAAGTCATTAACACCTAGAATCTATAGGCAAGGTAGTAATGTAAAATTAATGTGGGTTCCGGCTCATTTTGGACTAAGTGGGAATGAAAGAGCAGATGCTTTAAAGCAAGCATTAAAAAAAGAAGAAATAGATATAGAAGTTCAGATTGGTAAATCTGAAACCAAAAGTATGATATGGGAAAGAGCAAATCAAATGTGGCAAGAGAAATGGGAGGGAGAGTTTAAGGGGAGACATTTGTTTAATATTCAAAGAAATGTCAAGGCAAAATTTTACTTTAAGGGGTACATAAGAGAAGAAGTAGTAATGACCAGATTAAGGCTGGGGCATAGTGGATTAAATAAAACACTAAAACTTGTAGCAAAACATCCAACAGGGCTATGCGAGATTTGCCTAAAAGAAGAGTGTGTAGAACACGTGCTAATGGAATGTAGGGGATATGAGACTCAGAGAAGTGATGAGGGTTACATTGAGGGACATAGGAAGGCAAGAAATTACATTAAAATAATTATTGGGTAAAGACAACGTGGAATATTCCAGGGCATTGTTCAAATTCTTAAGGGAAACTGAATTATTTACGAGGATATAGGAATAAATAAAAGGTTTAAAGAGGTTAAGTTAGAAAAAAGAGAAGTTTATATGTTGGTGAAAAAAGGAAATTAGTCTCTGATCCACACTCCGGAGCAGAAGGTGGCGGTAATGCACCATGAAGATGGAAGTCTACCGCCGTAAAACAACAGAAAGAAGAAGAAGCTTGCCGTCTCGCTTTACGTCTCTGGCTCCGCGTCATACAGCACAACGTTAACATGATAAGCTTGTTCTACATCGCGTGTTAGCTAGCTATTTCTGGCATAATGTGCTTTAACAGGGTAAATAATTGCTCTAAACCTCCTGAAAATCACCTAATTTAGAAAAATTAACAGCTTTACATCAAGTTAAACAAACGACCGAGTTGAAGTCGAATCATCAACGAATAGGGGTAAGTTCCCCCCCCCCCCCCCCCCCCCATAATCTTGATGCTTTAACAGTTCTGTTAGTTTTACCCGCTTCGGGTTACTTTCATTTCATGAATGTAAGCACACGATATCTGTTTGGTAATGTGGCAGTCGCGTGATTGTAGAATTAATTCTAGAGTTAGAAAACTTCGTAGCTACTGGCGGCTGGCCCAACGTTGTCATAAAATTTCTTCTTACCGTGAAAAACGACGACATCAGACAGATGTTAAGGTAAATCTATCACCACGGCGGCACTTTCGCCACAAGTCAGCAATTATACCGGGAAATGCCCTCTTTGAAAACAAAAAACGAATGAATATATAAAGGTTAGTCTGTTACTGCATACCCGTTTTTGCTAAAGCTGCATCATAGCTATGATAACGCGGAGCTGTCAAAACTATAACAGCACGGAAACCCTTTAAAAAAAAAAAAAAACCGTAGCTAGGCTACACGTAGCCTATGGCTATGACAAATAAGGACTAAACAAGCCACATTTTAGTTAATAAAACTCAAGTAAGCTAATTTAGATATCCAGTGAGCACAAGTGGCATACAGAACTAGTTAACTTTTTTTTAGCAGCATTTTTTTGTAAGTATAAACCAAACTTTTAAAAAAAAAATACAATTTGTTTGATTTATTTATTTAAGTATGAGCCGAAGTATGCCTTCCTGGCGTGTCTCCCCGTGGCGCAGTCTGTAGCGCGGCCTAACTAGGATTCCCGTGCTCTTTGCGACTTTGCCGGTTCGAATCCGACCTTTTCCTCTTGTCTCTACACTGTGCTGTCCAATAAAGTTCAAAGGCTATTACACCTATTTTAAGAAAATATAGTCCATTTTAGTACTTATAAACTTTTGTAGCCACAATTTCCTCTATATTGTCAGCTACCGTGAATTGAGAGAAAATGCTGTTAGCTATAAGTTAGAGTGAAGGAAATGTAGAGACCTAGCTACTCACTCCAAAAGTCTCTGGGACCTCAGATGGATATCTGGCTTCTCTGTCGAACATGAGGTAGAATGGGCAGTGCTTGGTGGTGATCTGTACTTTGGTGCGCAAGCCAAACATGGCTGCACTGAGGTCCCAGTTCCAAGGATTCTCTTCCACAAATTTGGTGAGAGTTTTGAAACATATTGACATTGTTATGAAATACTATTTCGATTGTAAAGCATAACTTATGATTGCGATGTGTGACCCAAATCACACTGCTTAATACAATACCAAAATAGAATACTTAACACAGTGACTATAGTACCATTTAGTGGTGTAAATGTGTCAAGGTCAGTTTAGTGTCAAGTCCACATTACTTTTTCACTGTCCCATCTTTCAACCAATCCACTGGTCTGTGGATGGTAAGGTGCGCAGAAGCTCCTCTCGATGTCCAGCTTCTGGCAGAGAGCCATATTCAGCTGAATTTAATGGACAACAGTCAGTTAGTACAAAAGAAAACTGAGTGAAGGGAGCCTCAGCCATGTTTTTGGGTAATGATACGGACTGCACAGGGAAAGATATTGAGAAATGATTGAAAATGCATTGTAATAGGACAATAGGACAGCACCTTATTCCTGAACTCCCCTCCTCGGTTGGTGAGAATGTGTTTTGGTGCCCCAAACTTGAATTCTACAATGAACTGTGCAAAGAATTCTACAATGCACTGTGCTACATCCTTGGCTTTCTTAAGACGTCAGCGGATATGCCTCAGCCCACTTGGCCTTGTAGTCAATCATGACGTCCCTGTGCAGTCCGTCTCATTACCCAAAAACATGGCTGAGGCTCCCTCCACTCAGTTTTCTTTTGTACTAACTGACTGTTGTCCATTAAATTCAGCTGAATATGGCTCTCTGCCAGAAGCTGGACATCGAGAGGAGCTTCTGCGCACCTTACCATCCACAGACCAGTGGATTGGTTGAAAGATGGGACAGTGAAAAAGTAATGTGGACTTGACACTAAACTGACCTTGACCCTGTAGGCCACGCTACAGACTGCGCCACGGGGAGACACGCCAGTAAGGCATACTTCGGCTCATACTTAAATAAATAAATCAAACAAATTGTATTTTTTTTTAAAAAGTTCGGTTTATACTTACAAAAAAATGCTGCTAAAAAAAAGTAAACTAGTTCTGTATGCCACTTGTGCTCACTGGATATCTAAATTAGCTTACTTGAGTTTTATTAACTAAAATGTGGCTTGTTTAGTCCTTATTTGTCATAGCCATAGGCTA
The DNA here is from genome assembly GCA_029718625.1 of Synaphobranchus kaupii. Taxonomy (NCBI): domain Eukaryota; kingdom Metazoa; phylum Chordata; class Actinopteri; order Anguilliformes; family Synaphobranchidae; genus Synaphobranchus; species Synaphobranchus kaupii. Next base: position 2,052,236 of record CM056379.1, read on the forward strand.
CGTGTAGCCTAGCTACGGTTTTTATTTTGTTTTTTTTAAAGGGTTTCCGTGCTGTTATAGTTTTGACAGCTCCGCGTTATCATAGCTATGATGCAGCTTTAGCAAAAACAGGTATGCAGTAACAGACTAACCTTTTTATATTCATTCGTTTTTTGTTTTCAAAGAGGGCATTTCCCGGTATAATTGCTGACTTGTGGCGAAAGTGCCGCCGTGGTGATAGATTTACCTTAACATCTGTCCGATGTCGCTGTTTTTCACGGTAAGAAGAAATTTTATGACAACGTTACTTCTCAACGAGCTCGAGCTGGTCAATAAGATTACAATGAGTTAAATATGGCGCTAAATAATGTTATCTGTTGTGAAGAAACTGTGAAACCACAGTACTGTAGCCTACAAGAACAGTTATTTGTGTGATTGCTCTTTAGTCTCATCTGTTCGTTTAGTTTATACAAACAAGAATTATATATCTTTCGGACGTTGTCTCAGTGGTGGAAAAACACACAAAGAATTTTATCTTTAGAAAATAATTTAACCATGTAACGTGAGCCAATTGCTATAGTTTTTATCGCCAAACGGCCGAGCGCTATCTTTTCTTAACTCGCCCAGCCCAGGCGAGTGGGCGAGGTTAATTTCATGCCTTGCTATGTTTCACTGAAACCGTCCACGTCACGGTCCGTCCATTCCTGGCTCCGATCTCGCATTCACGAGTCTCTCTGCACAGAAGTAGCCTAGCAGCCATGGCAACGCAAAAATCTAGTTAAAACTTTGGCTCCCCACCATCTTCTCACCCTTATCATCTTATAGCTGACAGACTTACATCCGGCCTCCACTGCACATCAACTCTAAAATTAACGCGGAAGCCGTGACTTTGATGAGTTCCTTTTTGCTGTTTATTTCTGCAGGCTGTGTGACTGGTGCGATGTCTTTTGTTTTTATTCATTTGCGCATGCGGGTCATTTCAAGAGAGCAATCGGTTCACGCTGGTATCGGATATGGGCTACATAAAAAAATGTGTGTAAACAGTTAAGGCAGAAAGATCGGAATTGAGCATTAAGCCGTGTATTGTAGCTGTAATTATCACTGTATACGGTTATATGGTGATACTGGTAGCTAACTGCGTCTGTCCGTTGTAAATAAACTGCGCAATCCCATCGCTGTCAGAAGTTGCTGGTAGCCTAGCTAGACTGATGGGCTAAGCCTACACTGGCGAACGGGGTACTGGCACAAGCATGAGCCTGAAATATGAATTTTTGATGCCTACAGTATATAATAATCTGAACAAAAACATTTTCAACATAAAAAAAAGCCACTCACGTTACTCACGCATAGCCTACAGAGCGCTGTCTATAAGTCCTTAATTCCAACATGCAAAATCTAGGCCTGCCTTTAAAAGTAGCCTATTGCTATCAAAATGTGGCCAAGTTAGAATAGAATAGAATAACTTTTATTTTCCCGCAAGGGAACTTCAGTTGTAGCCCCAGCAACAACAAAAAAGACAGACAGTGGGGCAGACCCACAACACACAAACATATCAAAGACATTCAATATCATCATTGCATTCATCAAACTAATTAAGTGAATTAAAGTGTAATAGCCCACAGCCAAACGTCATGATTAAAAATAGCCCCCGCTGTCCCGAGATGTCCAGTGTTATCAAGCAGTCCAACACAAACTCCGCCTCCACGACTCCATACACGCAGTGTTGTGGTCTCTGTACACTGTCGAAAACGGAGCACCGAACTGCGTCAGCCTCACTCCTCCCCCGCATTATCTTCTTTCTTTTCTCTGGTGGCCTTTTGAAGATTGCCTGCAGTCCTAGATCAGTCCCGAGTCCCGACATCTTCAACTCCGGTGAAGAACGATGGTAAACTTTGTAGCTGCAGATCCAACGGATGTTCCCGAGCATATGATGAGAATGCGTCTCCATGGTGACGACCACAAACAAAATTATCCCGAATATACAATTCGTTAATATTATCAAAACAAGCAGCATGAGTGCCCTGAACAATCTCCAGCCCGCTTCCCCGTCCCACAACAGACACACAGCGCATGAAAAAAACAAAAGACAAAAGCCAGACACAACAAAATACATTCAAATTGACAGACACGAACACGAGAGACAGCTGGGCTACATGTCGCCATTACAGCGCCACGTGACGTCACTTACAACTAACAATATTGCCTATTGTAGCTCACACTAAAACTAGCACTATTCCAAAGCAATGCTATCCAAACTTTTTCTAAATTATTAATGCAACTTGGCCCGGTGTTTCTTCATCTTACCAAGTTTTCGCTTGTCAATAAGCAGTCAGGAGTAGGTGCAGTTTTCAAATTGTGGATACTGCATTTTGGAAATAAACTTCATATATTCATTATTTTATTGTACTTAATTAGGCCAAATATAATGCAATAGTTATTTATCTGCATTTCCCATGTTTAGAATTATTCCAAGCGATTTTTCTACTGACCGAAATTTCCCAGTGAACATTCTTGTGTCAAAGTCGGTTTTTAACCAGGTAGCAGGTAGCAGGTAGCCAGGTAGACCCAGGTAAAACCTGGGCTAAATTAAACTAAATTTACACGTTTATTATTATTTTATGAGCAACGCAGTTTACTGTATATAGGCTATTTATTTATTTATTTTGCCATGCTTTAAATACGCCCCCCCCCCCCCCCCCCCCCCCCCCTATGGATTACGCCTATGAGGCCTTCGCAGTGGGTAGCGGGCAGGCATAGACTGTATAAAAATATGGACAAAGCCACTGACATCACCCATTGCCTTTCCACGGCCTCGTAAAAACTGAATTGAAGCTCGGAAGTCTGTTTTCGCCGCCCGTTTGTACAAACTGCGTCTGCTCTGTGGAGCCGAAGAGGACTCAACCTGTCCCTCTGATTGGTCCTGAACAAATGTTAATACCCTGTCCAAACAACACAATATTTTAAAAAATCAGCACATGCAGAGGCATTAGATGAAGGAAAGGCACCTATTGCAATTAAATTTTTTTGTGGGCCACATTGCTGCCATTGACTTACATGGTGAAAGACCTATACTGGAGCCAACTGCAGTGGCGCTTGTGAGCAACAGCACAATTGCCGCTCACAGCCCAACCAGGAAGTGAGCTTCAAAACGAAAGCCCAGTCTTGGCCCCTTAGTAGCGGGTCACCTCTGCTGGTCACTTGAGGTAGCCGGAAAGAGTTTCTGGCTGAGCTTCCAGCCAAGTATTTATAAATGATGCGAAACTAAAATATATCTTAAATAATAATAACTAAAATATATCACTACTACCCTAGGCTACATATCACACCAACTAGTTCCCGTTATCTTAATCTGAAGTTACAGGTCACCAATATGTGCTTACATTGGCAAAATGCTTCCTTCTCCCTAACAACACGTTGCATAGGCCGACTTTTATTATGGCTTTTTTACACTTCACTTCCGCTCCACCCCCCTGTCTGCCCACCGTTCTTCGTTCTTCAATTCAAAAAGTAAAAATTAAAAAAGGAATTTCCAAAAACCAAAATTGGACCGTTTTTTGAATTTGGTTTTCTTGTTTTTCGTTTTTTGATTCTGACAACGAAAAACGGCTCCGTTCTTGGTTTTGAAACAAATAACAGATTTACCGTGTTTTTGTTACAAAGGAATTACGGATTATCCGATGATACCTAGACCAAAACGACTTGTATTTCAATTAAAACTTTTGTATTTTAAAACGAAAATCAAATAACCACTCGCTTGTTGTTTTTTAACACCCGTTTCTGAAAGGAAAATCGAATGACTAAAAGATACACGGACCATATATGTATATATATATATAATTTTATATTAGATTTCAGTTGTAGGAACATGGAGGCAATTACAAGTAGAATCACCCATTTTGAGATCTCCCCCTCCATCTCCTCCGGGGTTTGCATACTGTAGAATATCTCATGCTTAGCAAGCATAGAGGAAGCCTCACTCCCACACAAAAGGAAGGGGGGTTCACAAACAAGACAATCACCATGACAACAAGACCATCACATTGAAGGCAAGTCAATTTCCAGAAGGCATTAAAATTGGGGTTTTAACAGCGTTCCTATCTTGCATGTTGAACTCAAATTCAAACAAACCTGCACGGAATAAGGAATATGGCTGCAGTAAATATGTTTGAAGTAACGTGGAATATTGGCATTGATAGGGTTAATAGCCTAGCTCACTACCCAATTATCTTAACTAATTTTCTCATTTTGCCTCACAGATGTCCTATATCAGGTAATGTCTTTAAACGTAGGTAGAGTCGGTTTCAGCACGCAATACCACTTGTTTTCAATATTCAGCACGCTGAACATTTTTAACAAGAACATTGACTGTTCGAACGGCTGGCTTACAAAATAAACACATTTTACTTTATCCTCACTTCCCTGACAACATACAGTGGGGACGGAAAGTATTCGGGCAGTGACACAATTTTTGTTGTTTTGGCTCTGTACTCCAGAACATTGGATTTTCAATTGAACAGTGACAGTGAATTGAACGGGTGAATTGGGTAGCAATTGTAGCCCTTTTTATACATGGTCCCTCATTTTAGGGGACAAAAAGTAAATGGGCAAATTAACATAAAATTAAATAGTCATCATATTTAATATTTGGTTGCATATCCTTTAAATGCCATGAGTTCCTGATGTCTGTGACCAAACAATATCAAAATAGGAAATGGTTCAATAGGAAAACGAGTCTGGAGAAACAACCAGATTATCATGTAGCGACACGACTAAACTTTCTGTTGCACTCGGTCGCGATTTATTGTTCCAAGCATCAAACGAGACACAGTTGGGAAGCTTATAATGTCCTCAATTGGATTAAAAAAATTAGCCTTTAACAGCTAATTACACAAACGGATTGTTCAAGAAAATAAATTACCACTGAATCTTGAAAGGCACATCTATTGTATATTAATTAATATTTAGTAGCAGATATTGATAGAATTAATTATACCACAACCATCAGTCAGGCACCTGCAGGACTGCCGAGTGCAAAGAATGTCTCAGTTGCTGCAGTCGGACCTGTTTGATTAAGACTAAATCCCTTCCCCTGTTTCCCTCCAGGAGCTGCACTTCTGCACACCTTTGAGCAGCAGTATGATGCAGACAGGAGTCAGTCTGGGACGGGACACTGAGACAACACTACCAGAGCTCACTGAGCAGCACAGGATCATACAGAAAGAAGAGGAACTCAGTGGACTGGAGTCTGTCCACATGGCAGAGTCAGAGGCAGAGTGTGCTGCACCAGGACTCAACACACTGGAGCCAGAGTGTGTTACAGCACACAGTGGGGTCAGTGATGTACAACACACACACACATCACTGATTAAAATAGAAACTGATCTGGGCTCCACCCACACTGGGAATCTTAAGACAGAGAGCCTTGACTTTACAGTGCTGGGATATGTAACCCATCTGCATCCTGACCAAATCAAAACAGAGGCTGATGATGGAGGATACCTTAAGGCAGAACACATCAGTGACTTGCAGGATATTAAATGTGTTGATATTACATCTGATCAAATGAAGTGTGAATGCAGTGACAGTTTGGTGAGTGATGTCATGAATACTGTGATGAATGGAGCTGGTGTTGATCACAAAGACCAGACTGAACCATGCCAATGTGCAGGAGAACCAAATCAAAACTGTAAAAAAGAAGAAATGCATGATCTGCCGACCCAATATTGGGACTTAAATAATCACTGTGACATAAATAATGAGATCAGAATTGCCAAGAAAAGTACAAACAGTAGCAACAAACATTTAAGTGATCAGAGAACGAATATGATAATTGAACCCATGATAATTAATTCAAGTAAAAACCCAAGCCATTTGAATTTCTTTCGAAATGAAAGAATTCATAGAAATAAAGGTCAAATGAATACTGTTGATAATACCAAATCTGATTTAAGTGCACTGAGAAATCATACAGGTGAAACCCTATACAAGTGTACACAGCGTGAGAATTGTTTTAATACCAAATCTGATTTAAATGTACATCTGAGGATTCATACAAGTGAAAAGCCCTACAAGTGTACACAATGTGAGAAGTGTTTTAATACAAAATCTCATTTAAAAATACATTTCAGAATACATACAGGTGAAAAGCCATACAAGTGTACACAATGTGAGAAGTGTTTTAACACAAAATTTAGATTAAATTCACACCTGAGAATTCATACAGGTGAAAAGCCATACAAGTGTACACAGTGTGAGAAGTGTTTTAATACAAAATCTGATTTAAAAATACATTTCAGAATACATACAGGTGAAAAGCCATACAACTGTACGCAGTGTGAGAAGTGTTTTAATACAAAATCTGCTTTAAATTCACACCTGACAATTCATACGGGTGAAAGGCCTCACAAGTGTACACAATGTGAGAAGTGTTTTAATAAACTATCTCATTTAAAAGTGCACTTAAGAATTCATACAGGTAAAAAGCCATACAAGTGTACACAGTGTGAGAAGTGTTTTAATACCAAATTTCATTTAAAAATACATTTTAGAATTCATACAGGTGAAAAGCCATACAAGTGTACACAGTGTGAGAAGTGTTGGAAAACCAAATCTGCTTTAAATTCACACCTGAGAATTCATACAGGTGAAAAGCCATACAAGTGTACAGACTGTGAGAAGTGTTTTAATACAAAATCTGCTTTAAATTTACACCTGAGAATTCATACAGGTGAAAAGCCCTACAAGTGTACACAGTGTGAGAAGTGTTGGAAAACCAAATCTGCTTTAAATTCACACCTGAGAATTCATACAGGTGAAACGCCATACAAGTGTACAGACTGTGAGAAGTGTGTTAATACAAAATCTGCTTTAAATTTACACCTGAGAATTCATACAGGTGAAAAGCCACACAATTGTACACAATGTGAGAAGTGTTTTAAGAGAACATCTGATTTAAAAATACATTTTAGAATTCATACAGGTGAAAAGCCATACAACTGTACACAGTGTGAGAAGTGTTTTAATACAAAATCTGCTTTAAATTCACACCTGACAATTCATAAGGGTGAAAGGCCTCACGAGTGTGCACAATGTGAGAAGTGTTTTAATACAAAATCTGCTTTAAATGTACACCTAAGAATTCATACAGGTGAAAAGCCACACAATTGTACACAATGTGAGAAGTCTTTTAAGACAAAATCTCATTTAAAAGTGCACTTAAGAATTCATACAGGTGAAAAGCCATACAAGTGTACACAGTGTGAAAAGTGTTTTTATACCAAATCTGTTTTAAGAAAACATTTTAGAATTCATACAGGTTAAAAGCCATACAAGTGTACACAGTGTGAGAAGTCTTTTAATACAAAATCTGCTTTAAATTCACACCTGAGAATTCATACAGGTGAAAAGCCACAGAAGTGTACAGTGTGAGAAGTGTTTTAGTATCAAATCTGGTTTAATTATGCACAAGAGAATTCATACAGGTGAGAATCCATCCAAGGGTACTCAGTCTGGGAAAGGTTTATTTTACAAAATCCAATTTAAATATCCACCAGCTTGTTCATTCAGACGAAAAACCCTCCATTGCATTCAGTGTTGAAAATGGCATACAATATGTACAATATATTTTTGAGATATTCAGCTGAGAATTCATAATGGTGAAAATCTATGGAGTCAATATTGGCCCAAAGAGTCTGAAAGCAAAACTGTAAACAAGAAACAAATCTGAAACCAAAAAAAAAGAGAACCGTAAGCAAGGGTGCTGTCATACATGCAAAATATTAGTATTATTATGTAAAATATTCATTTTTGCTCTGAGATTCTTTCCTTGCCTCTACAAGTTTCTTCTATCATTGTTCTCAATTCCAAAATATTATCACAGATTTTTGAAATCTAATTTTTTGGCTCTATATTGACTCCATAAAAAAATCCTGTGTGTCCTCCGTATGGAAAGTGCTTTTAAATAGTCAGCAGAGAATTCATACTGGTGAAAAGCCCTATGAATGTCCTCAGTTTGGGAAGTGCTTTTCCAAAATATCAAATTTAAATACACACCTGATAATTCATACAGGTGAAAACTGAAGAGCCTTACACATTCGCTGTGTGGAGGTGCTTTTACCAACCAAGTGCATTAAATTTAAGCAAGATGCTTCACGCAAATGAAAAACCCTATAAGTGTACATTGTTGGGTGTGTTTTTATCAAAAATCTTTATAGAAAATGTAACTTGTGTATTCACACAGCCATAGGCGCCGATCATGTGGGTTGTCAGGGGCCTGGGCACATAACAGACAAATCGTATTGCAGAGTGAATCATACTGCAGTGAAGTTATAGTTTGATGCGAGTCACGGGTGGTTTAACCTGGTTTGATGCACACGTGAAGCAAATAAACGCAAATCAAGCAAACAATTAAAAAGTGCTATTTGTTGAGCTATGCTACATAATACTGACTCTGTAGAGTGCCAGCTATCAGTAAGAAATAGTTTGCAAGAGCAGTGGTTCTCAGACTCGGTCCTAGGGGATCCCTGTGTACGCTGGTTTTCGTTCCAACCACAAATACAATCCCAGAATTTTAATGGGATTGACAACCGTTTTTGAAATGTAGTTTTCTTTATTTGAGATTACTCCTCGTTATTAAAATAATCATCCACCAAGATTTCAGCCTTTAAAAATGTCCACAGCTGAAAAAAATTAGAATTGAATATTGTCACTTTCTGCCAACTATGCAGTTCTCAGGCCTGGGTGGGTGTGAAAGCTAGTTAATATTCAGGCCACGCCCAAGAGCCTCTAGTCAAGTTATGAGCAGACTCGTCGGAAATGCAAACACCGTTTAGCAAAACAAACGATAGCTAAATAAAAAAGAAAGTGTGTGGTGCAACTGTCCCATATGTTTGAACCACTGAATTAAAGAAGATCCGTTCACATAATAATACTAATGTTAATCTCAGAAACCGACATCTTTCAAATAGTAACGTTACCGGTACAGCGTAGCATGAGGGCATATTCGCACTAACCCGATCTGAACAATTGAGCTCAAGTTTCGGGCGACAGTTATTGTTGAAGCCTGTAGTTATAACTATCCATATTATGTGACGTTTATTTACCTGTTAAAAGTGCTTTCCGCAGACATATGAAGGACACAATATAACGTTAGTTTCCTTCCAACTGCTCTCTCGTAAGAGCATGTAGCCACGCTACAGGGCTCGTCTTTGGGATTTCCGATTGGACATGGCAAACGTGCAAAATGCAAGTCGGGTTTTTTAAATTGCATTGGCTGTGTTTTCTATGGGAGCAAGTGGGCGTGGCATTCACAGAAATGCTTCAGTGATGTATGACCGCGGTTCTCTATTGGCTGACAGGACTTAATGATGTATACTTGTCCTGTTTTCATCCCGCCCGCTCGAAACCTTGCCTGATTAATTACAGGAAATTTTAGAAAAATAAAATAAAAAAGAAAGGCATATCTCAATTTAGGCACATCACTTAGTATCTACTGATATTTGGGTTATATTTATTCCGCCCCAGGATGACAACAATTATCCATTGAGAAGCTGAATCGTCAATTTGACTTGGCAGTCCCTTTAACAAGCTGTTAACTTATCTTATTTAGGTGCTTTTCATATTTAGAGGGATTATTTACCCTCTTAAACCACATTGTCAGAAATAGCTATATGCATGCCATGAAGAATAAATGTCCCATGTTCACTTTGTGCTTCTTGTGCTACATTGCAAACAATTACAAAAGAAGAGTTAACTATTTTATTAATTAAAGAGAAAATTTGAATCAATTGGCTCTTAATTAGGTTGTTGAACACATGTAGTTTAAGTTCCTTCATAATTTCTTCCTTAAACTTATTAACACAATGCAGGTTTGGCCCGTTATCATTTGCTTTGTCTTTGAATTCTTCATTATTTAACAAATGGTTAGTTTTAGTGGCCATGTGTCCACATTTTCACCAATTAGGATCCTATTGATTCACCTCACGTCTTCATTTGACCAGTTAAAATATTTTGACCTCTTTTTGTAATTGTTTTCAGTATAGCACAATGTCAATATTAGACTTTTATTTTTCATGGTATGCATAGGTATTGCTAAGAAAATGTGGCTTAAGATGGTAAATAATCCCTCTAAACATGAAAAGCACCTAATTAAGCTAAATGAACAGCTAAACAGCTTACAATTCTGGGATAGCAATTGTGGTTGGAACGAAAACCATCATACACAGGACCGAGAACGAAAACCATCATACCCAGGACCGAGTTTGAATAGCACTGCTCTAGTGGACTCCATAAAATGGTCAAGTTTGTAAATAAAAGTTAAACCCAAAATCTACACAGAATTAAACGTCATGCCTGTGTAAAACAATTCTGGGGGAAGTAATGTTAGCAGCACAGCTTCAACATCTGCCCGGGACTTCACACCAGTGAAAAGTCTTTCAAATCTACTCAATGTTTAAATAAAATGAAATCTCCTTTTCATGACGAAAGACCACTCCTACAGGCGCAGAGCCTGAGAAATATACTCATTCTGGGATATGCTTCATGAAAGCATGATTTACATTATTTACTTTTTTAAAAGATAAACCACTGTGTTGTAGTTTCCAAATTCATCTTTGTTTGTGTTTAGTTTGAGTTCAAGGAGTGAATAAAAGGTGGTAAGCCAACTATTTTGCAGTGTTTTCAGTAGCACAGGTTCTCCTCCTGATATTCCTGGCTGATCCAGCACAATGACTGCAACAAATTCCTCTTATAACATGTATTTCTGACTGTTTTGTTCTTTAAAAATGTTACTTTAATTCCATGTAAATGTTAGTGTAATTTGTTTGAAAGAAACAATGTGATAAGTGTTTGGATATACTGCAGAAAGAAGCATGGTAGTATGTAAGATAATATTAATGGCAAAGTCTGAAAATGAACTTGACAGTACTCACCTTTTCAGTTCTTTTACTACAAACTGTATTTAAAAAAAATGTGAATAATGAAGAATAGGGTTAAAAATTGTCAACAAATGGTGAAATTTAAATTAATATATATATTTTAAATCATATAAACAAGTAAAAAGGTTTTAGGAAGATGCATCTTGGAGCATACCTTTCTAATACATTCCCTGAGAATATGGGGATGGTTATTTTCCCCTGTCCTGAGTAATGAATCATTGAAGTATGTCATTTTCTGTTCCATTATCCTATTCGGGTAGTACCTGTTCCTTACCAATAGATGTCGATGTTTTGACTGTCCACTAGACTATATTTTGTACTGAGTAGGGCTGTCACATTGACCCCAAATGAAATTCGAAATTTTAAATGTAAAATACATATTCCTTTGAATAATTTTGAAGATATGTTATTAATGATATTATATAAATACAGCGTCAACAAAATTATCTTAATTATGATGTAATGCTTGGATATGTCCACCAGAGGGCCATAGAAGGTCTTAACAGGAAATCGATAGCACAAAAGGAAAACTATTTGAGGATTTTAGCTTTTAAAACACTTCAACTTCCATTTTTCAGTATGAAATGATTTTGTATCTGTGAATACCAATACAGAATGATTAACATGTACAATTAAAAGTTAAAATGTTATTGTTGTAGTTTGCTGTTTTAGCTTGCTATTTCTGCTTTCCTCAATATGGGTCAAATATCTCGCTGCATTGTTGTTTTGGTGCTCATGCATGATGAGCAAAGCCAAAACTTTCCCAGCGGGAGTCCACGACACATTTACCACCTCCGATATCCGACCTCATGCCTTAAAAGAATGCAGGATCAGAGCGCATCGTGTATGACGTCAATTAGTTTTTTTTCCGAATCTCTTCTTTGACGTTTGAATATAGCCCACAATGTACCTATTTGAATATGAATACAAATTTCAAATGTAAATGTGATAGCCCTAGTACTGAGGAAAGGAGAAGATGTGAGAATGTATCAATGAACAGGTTAATTGGCTTCAGATAAGGTTCATTACTACTCAGTGAAAGAGATTGGCTCAGATTGGCTCACAACCCCGTCAGCCGGTAGTAGGGATGTAACGGTATACCGTTTGAAGGTATACCGCGGTATCAAGCAACCAAGGTTCTGAACCGTAAGCCTTTCCCTGTAATACCGGTATAAATTTATTTTGCGCAATGCACATATGCACGGCGCCGCACGCCACTACAATGGAGGATTACCTATCCACAGCTCTGCTCGTGACAGCCAGGGGAAAAAATAAAACATCACACTTCAAGTTGCTAGCAATATTGAATTGCAACAGTGGACTAGTGTAATTTAACATACATTATTAAACTGCACTAGATTACAGAGTGTTGTGTGTATTTTCCATCTTTAATGCTGTCCTTCTTGCACAACAACCTGACCTTAACAAATAAGTTAATAATGGAGGACCCTTGTGTAAATGTTCTCATATTAGGTCATAAGGAGGACCCTTGCTTTAAATATTTTTATGTAAATGTTACTATGCTAATGCATGAGAGTTTCAGTTAAAGGGATAGTTTGGAATTTTGGACATAATGTCTCATTTACGACTTACCCATGATGTAGTTGATTGATGGAAACCATTTTCAGCTAATTCCATGCTGTCCCTTCTTTTGGACATACACACATTGCTAATGCTAGCGCAACTCTATGGTAACCGGTAGCATCCACTACCAAACGCACTTAAACACTCCACAGTGCACCCAAAGCAAATAAAATAAGACGACAGTCTATCTGGGTTATTTTGAGTGTTTATACCATCATTTTTGAAGTCAAACTATCGTTGAATCCTTTACTTTGTGCTGACCTATATTCTCTGTGGAAGTAGAATATACGGAGAAGTACGGTGGCCATTGCAACTTGTTGCTCTTCTTTGTTGTTGTAGTCGACCAGTGCCGGCACTACATTCGTAGGTAACGTTAAGTATCGCTCCCCCGATAGACTGTCGTTGTATTTTATTTGCTTTGGGTGCACTGTGGAGTGTTTAAGTGCGTTTGGTAGTGGATGCTACCCGTTGCCATAGAGTTGCGCTAGCATTAGCAACGTGTGTATGTCCAAAAGAAGGGACAGCATGGAATTAGCTGAAAATGGTTTCCATCAATCAACTACATCATGGGTAAGTCGTAATTGAGATATTATGTCCAAAATTCCGAACTATCCCTTTAAGAGCTATATTTTTTTAAAGAAGGTAAATCTTAGGACCGCACTCCAGCCCAGTAGGTGGCGGTCATGCACCGACATCTTGCAGACAACCGCCAAAAAAAAAAGAGAAGAACTGCATGGAACGCTGGCCGCTGCTCTCTGCTTTTACGCATGTTACAAACAGGTTTCACACGCGCACGCAGTCATTCCCCGCCGAGAATTAGGCTACACCAAGTTAAACAAACGATTGAGCCATCAACGAAGAGGGGTAAGTATTTTTTTCCCCTACAATCTTGACGCTCGAATTCTGTGAGTTTTGTTTACCTGCAAGCTGCAAATCAGGCTACTTTCCATTGACGTTTGCCAAATATGTTTGCTAATATGGCAGTATCTGCTACAAGGCACGTCATTGTAGAATTCATTTTAGAGTTCAACGTTACTTCTCTAGGTGGCCAATAAGATTAAAATGAGTCATATGTCGCTAAATGATGCTACAATCAATGGCGTCACCTTGTAGGACTCCGTTGTTCACTAAATTAATCCGTGGAAATCCTGGATATTTGCGGAACAAATTGCAATATTTTATATATGTTATTCAATTAAGTTAATAAATAGGCTAAATTACCGCGAAGTAGCCACATTATGGGAATCGCGGCCATTGCTTTTAAACGAAATAGTGCGATAAGCAAGGGGCCAGCTTTTGGTTCTCAACCTTCTTTGCGCTCAAAAAGACAGTTTTCCCCATTGGGCTCCATTCATTTTTGACAGCAAATTAAAAATATTTCAATTAATATAATGATGTTAACTGCGCATTATACTTCTTTTAAAAAATCACTTATAATTTTCTGTAGTATCTTTTTGGTTCTTACCACACAGACATGTTTTTTTATTTTTTATTTATTTATTTATTTTGGCCTACGTCACATTTTCGCGCCGTAGTTGGAAAGTGCGCATTTGAGCTGGATAATGACAGTGTGGTTCTGGAGATTCATGTAACGTAATGCACAGTGTTAGTAGAGAGAAGCTGAAGTCTGCGATTGTAAGGTGCGGAAAGATGGCAGAAAGTTACGAGAACAAGTCCTAAACTATGCCATTGAGATAATAAAATATAGTAAATTGAAATGCAACAGCACTTGGACATGTCATGATTGCACCATTTATTATAAATATAACACAGTTGAATGCTTCCTCCGTTGTAAATCTGTCCCTTAAGGTTCACTAGCCTTGATAATGAAGGTTCAAATCAGGCAGAAAGAAAAACTGCAGTAGCCAATTGCTTTTCTTAGGTTATTTGTCATAATTACTGTGCGGCCAGATGTCGCTTGTATATAAAACCTATAGGCTAAGCTGAAACGGCTACCTTCATGTTTCCCCAAGCCTATATCATGCCGCGATATTAATAAAAGGCATTAATAAGAACTTCTAAAGACGAGTGTCTCCGAATAGTCTTTATTTACTTCAAGTAGCCTAAAAAAACTGCTTATTACGTACGTATGGTCCTGTTCTAAATGTTATCATATAATTCAAAGTCCTGATTGGTGAATAGCTACTGCGCGCATGCCAGCTAACCTTAACCAGACTACTAGAGTGATCACATTAACTTTCTTCAGTGTTGGTAGCCTACGGAGTACTAGGCTATTTAGTCAAAAATGGCAGTTTGTGCTGCTTACAACTGCATATTGCAATCGTTCAGGTTCGATCTCGGGGATACACCTTTTCAGGTAGGTCTAAATACAGGACTGCGTGTGAAGCTGCTGTATTTATTGCATAATTCCATAATAGCTAAGCTAAATTGTTTAATAAAATGGTAGGCCTCGTAACGTTTCTCAGTAGCCGGGCTGCCATATTAAGTTACATTATGTTTCTAACCTTGTAGCCGACCGTGAACTTTGCATTAATGGCTATATTGGCAAATTCCATTATACACTAACAACATGCAGGAACATGCACTTGCAGAGGTGCTTGCCATCTCTGTTTAATTTAATCTTAGTTTGTGTTTGCTGTCATTTTATTGAATAAATATGTTTATGAACATACTTTGGATGGTGGCACTAGGCTACACCCATAAGTGGCCACAATGTGGCACCATTACGCGCTATTTTACATAGGCGATAGCCATCAGCTGAGATCAATAAAACAGATCAATCTATCTTTTTTCAATCGTCTTTTTATTAGGCTATTCAAAAACACAGTATCTATGAACACCATTAATGTAACATGTTATATAAAAATTTTAACGAAATAACATGAATACTTATGTAGCAAGTAGCAATCTAAATAAGGAATAACGAAAAAAAAAAGAGTCTGGTATGGGTTGCACCAAACTGGTTGTTACGTTGAGCTTAGAAGATACTATATTTACACCTACCCCTACAGAGGTATGGGCTAAATTGTGGCGTAACGGTTGTAACCACCGACAAACAAAACAAAACATTTGTTTAGAGCTGCCATTCAGTTGTCTTGAGGTAATATCAAAATAAATTGTAACAACAGCTGTTAGTCTAATTGGCTGTTTTCTGAAGAAACGGCGGAAAAAAATAGTTGACATCTGCAAAAGGTTCCATTTCAAAACAAAGTCCTTGATAGTTCAAAAGAGGTAACTAAAACCTTCCCATTGTAGGCTACTTTCCCGTATCGGTTATGTTTCCATTCCAAGCATTAGTATTATAAAATGTAAGATCGAGACGCAAACGCGAAAACTTAAATGAGGTGCAGACAAGCTGGAGAAAACTCATTAGAAAACAGTCTAACAGTAACAACATAAGTAAATTACGACCACAGAGCTATGGCGCAGGATTACTCAGTTAGCTGGATAACCCAGAATGAAGCTCCCTTTACTTAAATCCATGTTCCAGATTTTGGAGGTTTTTGCTTTTTATTTTTTCTAAGGACTGGGGTTTTACTCAGTTCTGTAATCCTATTTCGTAGTAGGCTGTACCCCTCAGGGCTACTAATCCATTGCAAATGCGCAGATTGGGCTAAGCATGGTAATACAGACTCGCGTTTATAATATTTCTACTAATATTGCAAAGTTCCTGCAAGTTGTAACCGAACGTGAAAGCGAACGCGAGCTCCGCTTCGTGGTTATTGGTTTCCATGTCAGCCTACGAGAAACTACCGGAAAAAAACTCAAAAAAACAAATTCTAAAAACCTTTAATGAATTGTTAAAATAAGTGTCTGGCCTACAAGCGTTTTTATTGTTAGAAGCTAAAGTTAGAGTTTGCGTTGGTGGGTTATTGATAGCTAGCTAGTGTTGTTCTCTTTGTCCAGCCCGACAGTCGGATTGATTGCATCCGTAGCTGAGGTTGATCTGTGACTTTGACATCTGTGACAGTTCAGGGGCACACTGTTTTACAAGTAGCCTACGACAAGGAGTTCTGGGCATTACTGCCTCTTAAAGAAAAAACAACATTTCTTATTATTGTAACATTTCACTTACATTTTTTATTAAACAATATCTTAATGAATTTAAATGTCTGTAGTGGCCTTTTAGAATACACCATTTTAATGTGGCTTGCCCCAGAGTTTTGGGGGTACCATCTTGTTCATTAGTGCTACCAAAACTGACTGCTGGCAGCCCGGGCCCGACGTGGCAAACTAATTTCAAATTAAGAGTTGGGCCCCTGAGCAAATATCGTTCTGTTATCGGGCATGTGAGGGTGATATTTCATGGCAATCCAATATCGTGTTGCACGATAATATCGTCATATCGCCCAAGCCTAGTTCAGCTGTGATTGACTCAGTCAGTGGATGCGACAGTTTCTGATAGGTCAATAAGTTTACTGTGTATATCATGACAGCAGGCAGCGTAGTGCTTAATTGGTTATTATGGACAGACATTTTCAACTGCTTCAGTTCAAAAATGATTGTGGGCCAATGAGAAAAGTGGGCGGGGGGGACTAGGCCCACTGTAGTACAGCGTGCCACCGCCCCTGGTCTCATTGTTTAGACCTGTGAAGACCTCTACTGCAGAGTGTAAAGAATGTCAGCTGTTGCAGTAAGACCCATTTGATTAAGGCTAAATCCCTTCCCCTGTTTCCCTCCAGGAGCTGCACTTCTGCACACCTTTGAGCAGCAGTATGAAGCAGGCAGGAGTCTGTCTGAGACAAGACACTGAGACAACACTACCAAAGCTCACTGAGCAGCACAGGATCAGACAGAAAGAAGAGCAACTCAGTGGACTGGAGTCTGTCCACATGGCAGAGTCAGAGACAGAGTGTGCTGCACCAGGACTCGACACACTGGAGCCAGAGTGTGTTACAGCACACAGTGGGGTCAGTGATGTACACCATACACACACATCACTGATTAAAATAGAAACTGACCTGGTCCTCCCCCACACTGGGGATATTAAGACAGAGAGCCTTGACAGTACAGAGCTGGGATGTGTAACCCATCTGCATCCTGACCAAATCAAAACAGAGGCTGATGATGGAGGATACCTTACGGCAGAGCACATCAGTGACTTGCAGGATATTAATTGTGTTGATATTAAATCTGATCAAATGAAGTGTGAATCCAGTGAAAGTTTAGGTGAAAAGCCTTACAAATGTATTCAGTGTGGAAAGTGCTTTTCCACAGGATCTTATTTAAATATCCACCAGAAAAATCATACAGGTAAAAAGCCCAACAAATGTGCTCAGTGTGGGAAGTGCTTTTCCAGCACATCTTGTTTAAATATCCACCAGAGAATTCATACAGGTAAAAGCCCCCACAAATGTAGTCAATGTGGGAAGTGCTTTAACAGTATATCTTATTTAAATTACCACCAGAGTATTCATACAGGTGAAAAGCCCTACAAATGTACTCAGTGTGGGAAGTGCTTTTCCGCCTCATTTTATTTAAATATCCATCAGAGATTTCATACAGGTGAAAAGCCCTACAAATGTATTCCGTGTGGGAAGTGCTTTTACACAATATCTCATTTAAATCAGCACCAGAGTATTCATACAGGTGAAAAGCCCTACAAGTGTCCTCAGTGTTGGAAGTGCTTTTCCAGCTCATCTTATTTAAATCAGCACTATAGAGTTCATACAGGTGAAAAGCCCTATAAATGTATTGAGTGTGGGAAGTGCTTTTCCACCTCATTTTATTTAAATACCCACAAGAGAATTCATACAGGTGAAAAGCCCTATAAATGTATTGTGTGTGGAAAGTCTTTTCTTCAAAAATCTCATTTAAATGGCCATCAGAGAATTCATGTGGGTGAAAAGCCCTACAAATGTATTCAATGTGGAAAGTACTTTTCCACATCATCTAATTTAAATATCCACCAGAGAATTCATACAGGTGAAAAGCCCCACAAATGTAGTCAGTGTGGGAAGTGCTTTAACAGACTATCTCATTTAAATTGCCACCAACAAATTCATACAGGTGAAAAGCCCTACAGATGTATTGAATGTGGGAAGTGCTTTAACGCAAAATCTAATCTGAATCGCCACCAGAGAAGTCATACAGGTGAAAAGTGCTAAAATGTACTCATTGTGAGAAATCCTTTTCTGAAAAATCTATTCAATAAAATGCACTTTTGTAAGTCGCTGCCAAATTACTAAATTGTAATTAATGTCCATTTTGGCACAATTGTCTGAATATTATAAATTATTATAATTTTTAGTCATGCAATTGAGATGGTTAAATCTAGCATATATGTTAAAATTACTAGCTGTATAATTATTCTGGTGAAAAACCATACAGCTTTTCTACAGGCTAAAGGAACTTTTCCACAGAGCCTTCTTATCAGAGCACCACTATGGGTTACGGAATTTTTGTAACTTTCCAGTATATTTTCAGGAGGAAATGTGCACTTGTCATGAATTATCTGTGTTGACCTGAAGTTTTGTAGCGAACCTTTCCTGTTCTACAGTAGCACAGTGTTGTCCTCCTGTAGTTTTTCTTGCTGATCGTACTTTGGACAGGCATTTCAAAAACGGCACAATTACTAGGGCAAACTCGATCCCATTTTTTTTTTGATCCCAAGTGTTTGTGACAATTTTTATTTATTTTTTTAAAATTATTTCCCTTGTAGTCTGACGGAAGAAACATGGTAATTTGTATTGTAAAATTGTATTCTGAAAATATACAATGTTTTATATGAATTGTGTATAAAATAATTTTACATTGTGAATGTGTGCATACCAAGGCCTTTATGTTCTGTATAAAATCTAATGTCCTGCAATGTGTCATTGATTTCTCCTTTACTACTACCCCTGTTTATAAATGCAGTTTCAGACCTGGGGGGAATACTATGAAGGAAGCTTAACATAGCCTGGGTTTCTTTGCGTTAGCTGGCTTCAGAAAGCCTAACCACTGCAATCTGGTTTAACTGGTCAAAGGGCGGTGCTTTTATATGTTTCTATCTATTATCCTGAACAACCTGCCCCGGAGCAGGTTCGCCATGCAGAGTAAATTGCCATGCTATTATATACCCCGATTCAAAGTGAGTCGGCTTTTTGATACAGAAAACCCAGGGTTGAAGCTTAATTTAGCTCGCTATCCCCTTAATCTCACTTTGTAGTACACCCCTCTGGGAGGTATTTCACAAATCAGGATTAATGAGTTCGATAACTGCACTGACTAAAATCCGGAACAGCTACTTTATTCCATGTTCCAGATTGGGAGGGTTCCAGGTTTTACTCAGTGCAGTTATCCAGCTAATTTAGTAATCCTGAATTCCCCATTAACCCTCATATTATGTTGACATTTTATGAGGCCTTTTATGTTTGGGGTTAAATTGACCCCAAAAGTTTAAACTGACACAAAACTATTGTAATTGAAATATTTTGACACCTTCTATGTCACCTTTTGTGTGTCTCCCAATTGACTGGCCTTTTCTCCCTAAATATTGAAACATACATGGGAACTCCCATCTCTGTTGAGGCTCATCTGTGGCCATATTCACGGAGACCGGTGTTCCATGTTAATCAATGAATTGCATTCCATTGAGGAACTAAGTAATTTAGCGCATTTTCTGGGAACGGTCAGATTTCTGTAGAGCAGGGGTAGGGAACCCTGGTCCTGGAGAGCCACAGGGGTCTGCTGGTTTTAGTTGTTACTCCCTACTTAATTGGTCAATTAAAGCAGTTGATTACACAGTTAACTCACCTCACCTGGTTTCTTTGGTTTGAGTAGTTGCTGTATTTAAGGTGAAAACAAAAACCAGCAGACCCTGCGGCTCTCCAGGACCGGGGTTCCCTACCCCTGATGTAAAGGGAGAGAACTTTTAGCTGCTTTCACGAACATGTTGATGATTCGTGCTCCCTGAATGCATTTCCTGTCACATGTAAGCCTTCAAATAGTCCGATGAAACATGCTTTGCATTTGAAAATAAAGTTCTCTGAAAATGAAATGGGGAATGGAGCATTATGAAGGAAGAGATGATGGACTACGAGAACTGGGTGGGCAGTGAAAAAAGGACTAGAGCTGTGTCCGAATACGACCCCTATACCCTTTTGAGGTCGCATATTTGAGTCCACTTCATCAAAAAGCTTTTGAGTGAGTGACTTTTTCTCATAAATGGGGGCACTTAAAATACCAGAATGAACCCCTTATTTCTGGGGTTTTGTTGAGAGAATTCAGGAGCACACTCATCTGCAGAATGGTGCACTCATCCGACAATTCCAATAAGTAACCCGGAAGTAAAAACATAAGACAAAGAGCCTATATTCATATCTATGGTACAAGATAGGTTCATATTACGAACCACTCCGTTTTTATTTTTGTTCTATCTTCATTCATAATCTACACTTTGTGTCAATCGTCCTCTGTTAACTGATTGTAATATATATATTTTTTTTATTGAGAATATCAAACTACTTCCTCACTAGTTTGGAAAGAGTTTTGCGGGATTTCTTTCGCACACTGCTTGCAAAGTGAGGGGACAGGGCACAGCAGACGGGTCTGAGTGGACAGGGAACAGTGGACAGGGAACAGGGGTCATATCCGGATACAGCCTAGGATTCTGACAGCACTTGGGATGCTATGAACTGGAATTTAAGATGGCTTCTTTCTTTGAAAAGGTGTTGAGAGAAAGGGCTATAGAACAGACATTCTGGCTGAGGTAAGGGATTGCATGGGACTCACTTTGATTCACACCAGCCTGAGGTGTGAATCATTGCAAATCTTTGAGAGCTGTTTTCTCAAGAAATTGTTTTAAAGGAGTTTTGTTCTGTCTACGCCCACTTCGCAATTTCAAAAGACGCAAATTGGGTTTGAGTGAGAGGACACAGACGGGAGGGGGGAGGAGTTGTGGACCGTTTTACCAGCACCAGTCATTGTAATTTAAAGTCTCTCTCACTTTGCACCCTGTTGGCTGTAGACCTGTACGATTCTGTGTTGGTATCGGGTTTGTGTATCGGAGCATTTTTATAAGTGCATGTACATGAGCACAGGGATCGGACTCTATACCGATACCAGGATCAGTATCGGTGCATCTCTAATTAAAGTTGTGTTTTTTAGAATGGCAAGTTTTTAAACGGTTGATTGTAAAACTAATGGAAGAACTACCAAAATATTGGTGCCGATGATTCGCCTAAATTATTGGAAATCGGTTTTGGCCAAAGAATCTAATATCGGTGCATCTCTAAAAAATACAGCTTATTTAGTCTGTTTTCGGACTTATTTTCTCATAACGGTAGAAATAATCACGTAGCCTAAGACTACACTAACAATTTGTACTATATCAAAGTGCTTTCTTACATTGACTTTTAGTAGCCTGTGAATTTCTTTTGATAACATTCTTTGAAACGCTGCCTTTGTGTTGATACACACCACTGCAATGATAAGTTACTGTTAATTGCTTTTTCATTAACAATAAGCTACCACTGTTTCATTTCCCGACTTCACACGTTACAGAATATATTACAGAATATATATATATATAATGTATATAATTGCTTTTCCATAATTCCGGTGTTTATGGTGGCTCTCTCCTAATTCTTTTGAGAATCTGGAAATGGGAGGATAGTTTTGACATTTTCGAATATGTTAATTTATGCAAAGCTAGATAACGTTACTCATGGCTAGCTTCAGGTTTGATATTTACATCATGCAGGTTTGCGAGACTGCAACGGACTGTAGGCTACTGAACTTAGGCTTCTGCGAACAGCAGATGCTTCCGATCTGCCGTGCTCAGCTGTGATTGGCTCAGTCACTGGATGCTACAGTTTCTGATAGGTCAATAAGTTTACTGCGTATATCACGACAGCGGGCAGCGTAGTGCTTAATTGGTTATTATGGACAGACATTTTCAACTGCTTCAGTTCAAAAATGATTGTGGGCCAATGAGAAAAGTGGGGGGGGACTAGGCCCACAGTAGTACAGCGTGCCACCGCCCCTGGTCCCACTGTTTAGACCTGTGAAGACCTCGACTGCAGAGTGTAAAGAATGTATCAGCTGCTGCAGTAGGACCTGTTTGATTAAGGCTAAATCCCTTCCCCTGTTTCCCTCCAGGAGCTGCACTTCTGCACACCTTTGAGCAGCAGTATGATGCAGGCAGGAGTCTGTCTGAGATGGGACACTGAGACAACACTACCAGAGCTCACTGTGCTGCAGAGGATCAAACAAAAAGAAGAGGAACACAGTGGACTGGAGTCTGTCCAAATGGCAGAGTCTGAGACAGAGTGTGCTGCACCAGGACTCAACACACTGGAGCCAGAGTGTGTTACAGCACACAGCGGGGTCAGTGATGTACACCACACACACGTATCACTGATAAAAACAGAAACTGATCTGGGCTCCAGCCACACTGGGGATCTCATTAAGACTGAGAGCCTAGACAGTGCAGAGCTGGGATATGTAACCCACCTGCATCCTGACCAAATCAAAACAGAGACTGATGATGGAGGATACCTTAAGGCAGAACACATCAGTGACTTGCAGAATGTTAAACGTGTTCATATTAAATCTGATAAAATTAAGTGTGAATCCACTGAAAGTTTAGTGAGTGATCTCATGAAAACTTTGGTGAATGGAGCTGGTGTTGAACACAAAGACCAGACTGAACCATGGCAATGTGCAGGACAGACAAACCCAAACTGTAAAAATGAAGAAAGTCATGACCTGCTGACCCAATGTGGGGACATAAATCATCACTATGACATAAACAATGAAAGTAATCTGACCAGAATTGTCCAGAAGAATAAATGCAGTAGCAATAAACATATTCATCGTCAGAGAAAGAATGTGGTCCCTGAACCCATGATAAGTAATTCAAGGAAAAACCCAAGTCTTTTGAATTTACTTCAAAGGAAGACAATTCATAGAAAAAAAGGTGCAATTCATACAGGTGAAAAGCCATACATGCTTACACAGTGGGAGAAGTGTTTTTCAAAAATATCTAATTTAAAAAGCCACCACAGAATTCATACAGGTGAAAAGCCCTACACATGTTCTCAGTGTGGGAAGTGTTTTTCCACAATATCTCATCTAAATACCCACATACGAATTCATACAGGTGAAAAGCCTTATAAATGTTCTCAGTGTGGGAAGTGCTTTTCCCAAATAGCTAATTTAAAAATCCATCACAGAATTCATACAGGTGAAAAGCCCTACACATGTTCTCAGTGTGGGAAGTGCTTTTCCACAATATCTCATCTAAATAACCATGTACGAATTCATACAGGTGAAAAGCCTTATAAATGTCCTCAGTGTGGGAAGTGCTTTTCCCAAATATCTAATTTAAATAACCACATAAGAATTCATACAGGTGAAAAGCCTTATGAATGTTCTCAGTGTGGAAAGTGCTTTCCCACAGTATCCCAGTTAAATCGCCACCAGAGAATTCATACAAAAGAAAAGCCATACAAATGTTCTCAGTGTGGGAAGAGCTTTCCCACAGTATCCCAGTTAAATTGCCACCAGAGAATTCATACAAAAGAAAAGCCATACAAATGTTCTCAGTGTGGGAAGAGCTTTCCCACAGTATCCGAGTTAAATCGCCACCAGAGAATTCATACAGAAGAAAAACCCTACAAATGTTCTCAGTGTGGGAAGTGCTTTTCCCAAATATCTAATTTATACCGCCACCAGAGAATTCATACAGGTGAAAAGCCCTACTAATATTCTCATTGTGGGAAGTGCTTTTCCCAAATAGCTAATTTAAATAGCCTCCAGAGAATTCATACACGTGAAAAGACCTTCATATGTACTCAGTGTGGGAAGAGCTTTTCCGCTGTATCCCAGTTAAATAGCCACCAGAGAGTTCATGCAGGTGAAAAGCCCTACAAATATTCTGTGTGAGGAGTGCAAAATCTGATTAAATACACACCTGATAATTCATACAGGTGAAAAGCCCTACAAATGGATTCACTGTGGGAATTTTTCCAAAATATCTAATTTAACTCATTCAGTGCCGCGAGCGAGTTTAGTCGACGGAAATATGAACAATTTTCCGATTGAATAAGTCAGGAGAAACAAGCCATCCATATCTACGGCACATCTGGCAGCAGAGTGATGGTTTCAGGCTCATTTGATGCCTCAGACCCTTGAGGACTTGCAGCCATTTAGCCAACCATGTGGTCCATACTATTCCCGTGTAATTTACATCTTAATCTAGTCCCACCCTCCAATTCCCGTAGAGATCCATTCAAATGCAGAGAGGTTATAGTATCCCTTGTAAGAGTACCTGCATTTATGATATCAAGAGTGTTTTGATGTTTTTGGGTCATGGCATACCAAAAGATATGCAACCACGTATTAAAATATGGGGACTTTATTAAAGTTTGTTAATTTGTCCAATTACTTTTGGTCCCCTAAAATGGGGGGGACTATGTATAAAAATGGCTACCATTCTACACGGTTCACCCGATATGGATGTAAAAACCCTCAAATTAAAGCTGAAAGTCTGCATTTAAACTCATTGTTCCATTTCAAATCCAATGTGCTGGAGTACAGATCCAAAAAAACTAAATACTGTCCAAATACTTACGGACTGGACTGTATGTCAGCAGCGTGGGATGTGTTATGTAAAAAGATCTTCAAATTTCCACCAGAAAAAAATTCATTTAGGGGAGAATCCCTCCATGTGTACATAACGTGTGAAGTGCTTTTAAAAATCAGTCAGTTAAATCGCCAGCACAGAATTCATACAGCGGAAAAATCCCCACAAGTGTCCCCAGTTTTCTTATTATCATTTA
Source organism: Synaphobranchus kaupii (assembly GCA_029718625.1). Lineage (NCBI taxonomy): Eukaryota > Metazoa > Chordata > Actinopteri > Anguilliformes > Synaphobranchidae > Synaphobranchus > Synaphobranchus kaupii. Next base: position 2,077,461 of record CM056379.1, read on the forward strand.
TTTTATTTACAAAATCTAATTCCAATAACCACTGGAAAATTAATTCACAGGAGAAAAAACAGGAGGGAAGTGTTTCCCAGGTACATAATTTCCGTAACAACCAAAGAATTCATGCAGGTGAAAAGCTTTTTGTATATACTTTGTCTTAGAATAAAGAATCCATTTTAAATTAACCCATGAAAGTTCACGGGTGAATCGCTTGACAAATTCGCATTGTGGGAAGTATTTTGTGAAAGCATACTTTATACTGTACTTTGTGTAGAATTATTTCCAATGTTCATCCAATTTAAAAGAACACCTGATACTTTATACCAAAATCCCCTTCTTATTGTTTAAAAAACACCTGAAAACGTACAAATGAAGGACTCTTTACAAGTGCTCAGTGGGAGGTTTGTCAGTCTTGCATCATTTAAAAATTTAAATCTTCGCCACTTTAGTAATATTTAAAAAAAGGTTTCATTGTATTCATACACACAATGACATGGGTTTTTAAAACTTTCTCTTAATATTACAAACCATTATAATTTTAAGCCATATAATTGAACTGTTTAAATCAAGCATATACTGTATGTTAAAAGTGCCAGCAGTAAAATTATTGTGGTGAAAAACCATACCATTTTTCTACAGGCTAAAGGGACTTTTCCACAGAGCCTTCTTATCAAAGCTACAATAGGGTACTGACTCCTCAAATGAGGAGTCAGTACCCTATGCCAACTGCCAACATAGAAGCTGTTATGTGTATGTCAGCTACAGCCGATTATTAGTTTTTCAGACAGGTGTTTTTTCTGAGATGTCAGTTGATGATATTTGTTTCACTCTTTATTTTTCAATGTTGTACATTAATTTTGTATGAAATAATTTTACATTGTGAACGTGCGCATTCCAAGGCCTTTATGCCATACAAATTTCTGTCCTAACGCATGTCCTTCAATGTTTATTTGCTTTCTGTTTTACTACTGTGTACGAATGTCGTTGAATTCCTGTTGCACGTACCTCATTACACTAATTGTGCAAGAAATAAATTGACAATTGACTTGTATGGTGTGTGAATTGTTTGAATTATTTTAAACATTTTCAATGGGTTTACACAGGTACACATTTTATGGTAAATATGTTTTCTAAAACGCATCTAACTCAATTACTAGAGCTTCTAAGGAATCCATTTCATACTTTTATTGAGTTGGATCGTTTTATTTTGCCTGAGAGCAAGATTTGTAGTCCCCAATATGCAAATGTGGGTGCACCCTAGCAAAAGTTCCTACGGCAAAATACATAGACTATAAATCATCTGATTCTCTGACTTTACCTTCAGAAGCTATATTGGCGTTCCAAAGGGGAAATCTTTCCAAATCAGTCCAGCCATTGGGGGAAGAATTCTTCCAGGTGATTGATTGATACATAGGCTAGATAGATGCCATTATTAGTCCCGTAGGAATTTTTCTTGTGTCATCCAGCCATCAGAGAACACATAGCAAGCAACACAGCAGTACATTCAATTAGATTTAAAGTACACATCAGCCTAAACTAGCATCTAGCACACCTAGCATACGACACATCAGATGAGACTGATACGTGGCAGACAACATTTACACGCAGGACTCGGAAGTTGTTGAGATTCATTCATGAAACCAACTAAGCTGGCGGCATCCAGCGACGTTGCACGAATGAGCAGTTTAAATAAGATGAAACGGGTTAGTCATTGGCTCTCCTGTTAAGGTCTAGTGGACATCCACATTAGACGGTGGATCTGCCTATCTTGACCATATCTCAACTTTAAAATATTGTTAAACATCAAACTAACTATGTTTTCTAAGTGACCATAATTCACAATTTAAAAGTGATCTAAACAACGTAGGCCTACGGAGGCGACGTCTTATAAACTTTCATTCCGGCTACTCGGGGGACGTCCCACAGACAAGATAACACGCCCGATGAGATTTTATATAAATAAAGTTAGCTTTTATTTTGAAGCTTGGAGCAGAAACTGCAGGACGTTCGTTGGGGCGAGCTTCCATCTGTTGAACCAAATAACCGCCTCTTCCGCTCTGGCTGAACTCGTCTTACACTTTGGTTAACACAGATTTAACACGCACATGCGATCATTCGACTCCGAGAATTACATTACATTTAGTTAAACAAACGACTGAGTTGAAGTAATTAATTCATCAACGAATCGGGGTAAGTCCCCCCTCCCCATAATCTTGATTCTTCGGGTTGCTAAATCCATTCGTTAATGTTTACAGAAGATAATCTGCTTGCTATTTTGGCAGTAACGTTAGATCGTAGAATTCATTTTATAGTTTTAAAACGTTGTACTGGTCCAGCTTTACTTTTCCATGAGATGTTCAATAAGATTACAACGATTTAAAGATGTCGCTCAATATTGTTAGCTAACGCTACAATTGAGTCACCGACAAAACCTAAACATATGCCAAATCACCTGGATAGGGTTGCACTCGCTATTCGAAAGTTCTACCTTAAGTTGGACCGTAAATCTCACACTACAGGCTTAGTAGCTACTAGTTAGTTTACAACTAGTGAGCTACTAAATTTGGTTGCACCATGTGTCCTTAACACAAAACTTAGTTAGACCGTAAGCTCTTCGTAAAGTAATGTATAGTCGCACAAAATTACGTCGACGTTTATTGATCCAATGAGCGCCATTAAAAAATGTAAACAGGAAATCTTCTTCTTCTTTGGGGTTTTACGGCAGCTTGCATCCTTAGTGTTGCACTACTGTCATCTTCTGGAGTTAGTTAACTCCTACATTGTCCGGTTTGTTATATTTTCCCTATTAGTCCTGTTCTCTTAAGATAGCTGATCAAACATGTCCTGCCTTGTCCACTTTCACCACACTCCAGTATGCCCTTTACATCTCCTGCTAGTCCTGCTCTTTTCATTCCCTCCATCATGTCCTTACGTTCTAGTATGTATTTTCTACAGTTAACAAGTACATGTTGTACTGTTTCTGGTGTCTGACAATGGTCACATAATCCATTTTGGTGCTTCCCTATAATGTGGAGAGTCCCGTTCAGGTTGCTGTCCTATTCTTAGTCTGGTCATCACTGCCTCCTCTCTTCTATTTCCTCCCCTGCTTCTCCCAGTGCCCACTCTACTCTGTATTGCATGTAGCTGTCTTCCTCTTAACTCCTGATCCCATTGTTGCTGCCACTATTCATTAATTTTCTTCCATGCAATACCCTTTCCTTCTGATTTTGAAAGTTTTATTATAGTGTCTATGTTTTCTTTTTTAACAGCTTGTTTGGCTAGGTTGTCCACTCTCTCATTACCCATAATGCCCGTGTGCGCAGGAACCCAAATAAATGTGATCACAATGTCTTATTATTCTCGAGTGCATTCTTATTACTTCAAATAGTAGGTCTTGTCGTTTTTTGGATGTGCCTAGCTTTAGGCTGTATAGAACAGATGCTGAGTCACTACAGATCAGAACTCTTTGAGGTTTGACTTGCTCAACCCACTCTAAAGCCATCCAAATGGCATACAACTCAACAGTATATACACTTAAGGAGTTTGATGTCCTTTTGCATACTGCAACTCTGTGGCTAGGAACTGCAACTGCAGAGCCAGTGCTGTCTGTTATTGGATCTTTTGATCCGTCCGTAAACACCTGAACATACCCTGTGTATCTACTTTCTGTATAGCTATAAAACTCTTGTACTAAATCTACATTTTTCTTTGCCTTATCTTGAAGCAGCTCTAAATCTACCACCAGTGTCTCCATTTCCCACACAGGGGTTGTAGGCCACATCACCGTCAGGCAGAACTCCATCCCATACACTCCCAGATCTCTTGGTGCTGCATCCCCTGTCCAACCAAAACTTGATTTTACTGTACCCTCCCTTTCCCAGCAGGCCTGTAGTACTTTTTTGGTTGGGTGGTTATCTCCATGCCCCTTCAAATTCATCCAGTAGTTGACACTGAGCTGCTTCCTGTGTAAATTCAGTGGCATTTCTCCTGTCTCAACTTGTATGGCACACACAGGTGATGTTCTTGTTGCCCCTATGCACAATCTGAGAGCCCGGGCCTGGATCACATCTAATCCTGCAAGTGCAGTTTTTGCTGCAGATCCATAGACAACACTCCCATAGTCCAGCCTTGATCGAATTAGTGCTACATATATATATTTCAAGGATGCTACATCAGCTCCCCAATCCAAGCCTACAAGGGATCTCATCACATTTATTAATTTTTAACATTTATCCATAATACATTTAATGTGTTCCCTCCATGTTAGTCTGGAATCAAAATACACTCCTAAGAATCTAAATGATTCTACTGTCTCTAAATTATTTCCATATATTTTCAAATGAGTATTTCCTCTAATCCTCTTTCTTGTGAAGAACATTACTTTAGTCTTTTCAACTGAGAACTTAAAGGCCCATTTCTTCCCCCACATCTCAACTTGATTTATTCCTTCTTGTAATTTGCTAATTATGTGGTTCAAATTTCTACCTCTTTTCCACATAGCGCCATCATCTGCAAATAATGATCTTCCCATATCTACTGATACATTTCCAAATATGTCATTTATCATAATAGAGAATAATATAGGACTTATCACACTCCCCTGCGGTGTCCCATTTTCAATCTCATACTTATTGGACATTTCAGATCCTACCTTAACCTGAATGGTTCTTTTATTCAAAAAGTCCTTTACCCAGTTAAAAACCTTACCTCCAATTCCCATGGCATGTAACTTTATCAGAAGCCCCTCCTTCCATAACATACAGTGCATCCGGAAAGTATTCACAGCGCTTCACTTTTTCCACATTTTGTTCTGTTACAGCCTTATTCCAAAATTGATTAATTTTAATCAAACAAATTAATTTTTTCCCTCAAACTTCTACACACAACACCCCATAATGACAATGTGAAAAAAGTTTTTTTGAGATTTTTGCAAATTTATTAAAAATAAAAAACTAAAATTTCTCATTTACATAAGTATTCATACCCTTTGCTTTAACATATTTTTAAAGTATCATATTTCATATTTGGTCACTGTTAAACAATACAAGGGTTAAATGTATGTTTTTACTGCCACCAGTTACCCAGGCTCAATCAGCTAATTAGTTGTATAGCCTACACCATCACCGATTCACTCGTAAATTAGACCATGATAAAATGCTATAATACATGCATACCAACATTCATCAGCTGCATTTCATATTGTGGAATGTAGATAAAATATCAGGTGCCGGCTATTTCCATTATGGGTGATAACAATTATCCATATGACATAGGAAAGAGGTACTCTGACATCACGATTGGGGTGGGGGCAGTGCGGGGAGCAGAAAGGAAATTTCAACCGTTATGCGCAGCACAAAGACGCTTTTCTACCAGTTTCTTATGATATACATGTAACAGGTAGGACCGTAGCACCTGGGAGACATCGTTGGTTGCTTTAGGCAGCATCCCCTTGCCAGCCTGGTCTCACTCCCAAGTCGTCACATAGCGACGCTTGGGCAGCTCCTACGGCGTCATCCTTTAGACACAGAAGGAGGCCTTTTGCGTCATTATTTGACGCACTCGTCGCGAATTTACGAATCCTACTATGGCGAAGGCTTTGCTCATGATAACCGACTGCGAGCATGCCCGCTCAGTCTTCGCCGTGTGCGCGTAGATTTTTCTGAGTTCGTGATTCCCCATACCCCACCCCCAACCCCTAAACATAACCTCACAGGAGTTCATGTAACTCGGGCTCATGACCGAACTGTTAAGATAGTGGACGAGCCCGACCACAAGAGTTCACGTAACTCTCTACCAGATGAAGGGGAAAAAAGCATAAAAAAGCATAATATTGAAGTACCACAACCAAAGACAAATTATGTGGCCACAACCGTCAATATACGACGCAAAAGGCTACCTTTGGCGTCACATAGCGACGCTTGGCCAGAAGCGTCGCTATGTGACGAGTGCGCGTGAGACCACGTTGCCCTTGCTTATGTAGCAGTACGAGAATCCCGTTCTGACGTGGTAGCTTGCGTTTGTACGGAGGTGGTTGAATCCAGCGAGGGATTGAAACGGCGGTATGCTTTAAATGGTCTTGTGATTTTAATTCATTAATCCAGAAAGTGTTGTTTAATAATACAAAGTGTGACAGTGGAAGAAGTTCTGTTTACATGTATAGTGACATTCTACTATCTTCTTGGCAGCTCTCTATTATTGGTGCCTGTGTGAACCAGTCGGCCGACAGTGGCTTTGTTTTTACCAAACTAAGCATTTAAAATTAAGTGTTTAAATGGCTTTTGTGTTTGATAGGGGTAACATGACTTTCTTATGATAATTCTGTTCTGTAATTATAGCTGCTCTGTTGTCCGGTTTTGAGCGACATTTAATACACAGTGGACACACTGGCAACCTTGTTTTAATAGTAAACGCTCAAACTATCTGTTTTTTGTTCGATACATTAACGTTGTTTAATCATACCTTGTAGCTCATCATAACAGTTTGCCTTTATAACTTATAGCCGCTGTTTCGTCTGGTGCTGAGAAATGTATCTAACCCGCGCCAAAGGCAATGTTTGCTAAGCTGATTGTGTTTGGGTTGAGGCCCCAGCCAGAGGGGAACGACTTACAAAGCCCAGTTATTGGGTAAGGCCGCTTATTTTATAGGGTTATAGTATAGGCAAATAGGCCTCCCTCATTAAAACTGGGGTCTGATTTCCTGTTTTTCTATATTTTAGTAGAAAATATGTTATGTGAGCGCTCCTTAGCGTCGTGGTTACCGACGGTTGTAACAGGTACGAAAATACAGGTATTGCTGTAGCGGTGTTTAATATTGTACTCCTAAGTATGTGTACGTAGACTTACAGGATTTCTCTATGGTGTTGCAGGAACCGAGCCCATCGCTAACCACTGTTTTTCTCTGACAAATTATATATCCAATTATTTAAAGGGCCTTATTATATTGTTTGATGTATTTTTATGCTTCAGATTAATGGACGCATTGTGAATGAGCAACGTGCAATTTGAATATATTGTAGAGAATTCATTTTATAGGCTAAGTGCCATCTTAATGTACAGATATTCTAGCCACAGGGCAAAGTGCAATCTTGGTCTGTTATCGGTAGTTTAATAAGTGGGCAGTGTGCAATCAGAATTTATTAGGATTTTAAGGAATGAGTAATGTGCAATATTGTTCTCTTGGTAACCTCTGAGTTCCAGATCCTTAACTCCCCTGTGTGATCAAACCTTCGGGCCATGTGCAATAGTTCTTGGTGAGATCACAGTTTATTTAATATATAGGCTATTTGGACTTGTGTGCAATAATCACTTTTATTAACTGATTGCAGTGATCACTTTACGTATCTATGGTGAACCTTCCTTTTGTATATCTTTTAATGGCGTGTCCATTCTTAATTAGGTGTGCGGTGGAGTGTATTGTGTATTGTGGATTGCCAGTGTGATTATTTATTTAGCCCTCGATTGAACTATTGCACTGTGGTTGGGAGATTTGACGTGGTTCTATACTCCTGCTACTTGGTTATTTGTCCATGTGATGTTACAATTAGAATACCACTTTGACTATTCCGTGTCTGATATCTGAGTGAAGCCCATCTTATATTGTGTGTATGGTAGCCCATTGCCCTCGATCAGATTCTGTGTCATTTTAAAGGACGCCCTTTGTGAAAAATCTAAATAAAGAGATTGTATATTTTAATCTAAATAAAGAGATTGTATATTTTAATCTAAATAAAGAGATTGTATAGTTTAATCTAAATAAAGAGATTGTATATTTTAATCTAAAATAAAGAGATTGTATATTTTAATCTAAATAAAGAGATTGTATAGTTTAATCTAAATAGAGATTGTATATTTTAATCTAAATAAAGAGATTGTATAGTTTAATCTAAATAAAGAGATTGTATAGTTTAATCTAAATAAAGAGATTGTATAGTTTAATCTAAATAAAGAGATTGTATATTTTAATCTAAATAAAGAGATTGTATAGTTTAATCTAAATAAAGAGATTGTATAGTTTAATCTAAATAAAGAGATTGCATATTTTAATCTAAATAAAGAGATTGTATATTTTTAATCTAAATAAAGAGATTGTATATTTTAATCTAAAGAGATTGTATAGTTTAATCTAAATAAAGAGATTGTATATTTTTTAATCTAAATAAAGAGATTGTATATTTTAATCTAAATAAAGAGATTGTATATTTTAATCTAAATAGAGAGATTGTAGCCTATAGTTTAATCTAAAGAGATTGTATATTTTAATCTAAATAAAGAGATTGTATAGTTTAATCTAAATAAAGAGATTGTATATTTTAATCTAAATAAAGAGATTGTAGCCTATAGTTTAATCTAAATAAAGAGATTGTATATTTTAATCTAAATAAAGAGATTGTATAGTTTAATCTAAATAGAGATTGTATATTTTAATCTAAATAAAGAGATTGTATATTTTAATCTAAATAAAGAGATTGTATATTTTAATCTAAATAAAGAGATTGTATATTTTAATCTAAATAAAGAGATTGTATAGTTTAATATAAATAAAGAGATTGTATATTTTAATCTAAATAAAGAGATTGTATAGTTTAATCTAAATAAAGAGATTGTATAGTTTAATCTAAATAAAGAGATTGTATATTTTAATCTAAATAAAGAGATTGTATATTTTAATCTAAATAAAGAGATTGTATATTTTTAATCTAAATAAAGAGATTGTATATTTTAATCTAAAGAGATTGTATAGTTTAATCTAAATAAAGAGATTGTATATTTTTTAATCTAAATAAAGAGATTGTATATTTTAATCTAAATAAAGAGATTGTATATTTTAATCTAAATAGAGAGATTGTAGCCTATAGTTTAATCTAAAGAGATTGTATATTTTAATCTAAATAAAGAGATTGTATAGTTTAATCTAAATAAAGAGATTGTATATTTTAATCTAAATAAAGAGATTGTAGCCTATAGTTTAATCTAAATAAAGAGATTGTATATTTTAATCTAAATAAAGAGATTGTATAGTTTAATCTAAATAGAGATTGTATATTTTAATCTAAATAAAGAGATTGTATATTTTAATCTAAATAAAGAGATTGTATATTTTAATCTAAATAAAGAGATTGTATATTTTAATCTAAATAAAGAGATTGTATAGTTTAATATAAATAAAGAGATTGTATATTTTAATCTAAATAAAGAGATTGTATAGTTTAATCTAAATAAAGAGATTGTATAGTTTAATCTAAATAAAGAGATTGTATATTTTAATCTAAATAAAGAGATTGTATATTTTAATCTAAATAAAGAGATTGTATATTTTAATCTAAATAAAGAGATTGTATAGTTTAATCTAAATAAAGAGATTGTAGCCTATAGTTTAATCTAAATAAAGAGATTGTATAGTTTAATCTAAATAAAGAGATTGTAGCCTATAGTTTAATCTAAATAAAGAGATTGTATATTTTAATCTAAATAGATTGTATAGTTTAATCTAAATAAAGAGATTGTATAGTTTAATCTAAATAAAGAGATTGTATATTTTAATCTAAATAAAGAGATTGTATATTTTAATCTAAATAAAGAGATTGTATATTTTAATCTAAATAAAGAGATTGTATAGTTTAATCTAAATAAAGAGATTGTAGCCTATAGTTTAATCTAAATAAAGAGATTGTATAGTTTAATCTAAATAAAGAGATTGTAGCCTATAGTTTAATCTAAATAAAGAGATTGTATAGTTTAATCTAAATAAAGAGATTGTAGCCTATAGTTTAATCTAAATAAAGAGATTGTATATTTTAATCTAAATAGATTGTATAGTTTAATCTAAATAAAGAGATTGTATAGTTTAATCTAAATAAAGAGATTGTATATTTTAATCTAAATAAAGAGATTGTATATTTTAATCTAAATAAAGAGATTGTATATTTTAATCTAAATAAAGAGATTGTATAGTTTAATCTAAATAAAGAGATTGTAGCCTATAGTTTAATCTAAATAAAGAGATTGTATAGTTTAATCTAAATAAAGAGATTGTAGCCTATAGTTTAATCTAAATAAAGAGATTGTATATTTTAATCTAAATAAAGAGATTGTAGCCTATAGTTTAATCTAAATAAAGAGATTGTATATCTTAATCTAAATAAAGAGATTGTATATTTTAATCTAAATAAAGAGATTGTATAGTTTAATCTAAATAAAGAGATTGTATATTTTAATCTAAATAAAGAGATTGTATAGTTTAATCTAAATAAAGAGATTGTATAGTTTAATCTAAATAAAGAGATTGTATATTTTAATCTAAATAAAGAGATTGTATATTTTAATTTAAATAAAGAGATTGTATATTTTAATCTAAATAAAGAGATTGTATAGTTTAATCTAAATAAAGAGATTGTAGCCTATAGTTTAATCTAAATAAAGAGATTGTATAGTTTAATCTAAATAAAGAGATTGTAGCCTATAGTTTAACCTAAATAAAGAGATTGTATATTTTAATCTAAATAAAGAGATTGTATAGTTTAATCTAAATAAAGAGATTGTATATTTTAATCTAAATAAAGAGATTGTATATTTTAATCTAAATAAAGAGATTGTATATTTTAATCTAAATAAAGAGCTTGTATAGTTTAATCTAAATAAAGAGATTGTATAGTTTAATCTAAATAAAGAGATTGTATAGTTTAATCTAAATAAAGAGATTGCATATTTTAATCTAAATAAAGAGATTGTATAGTTTAATCTAAATAAAGAGATTGCATATTTTAATCTAAATAAAGAGATTGTATATTTTTTAATCTAAATAAAGAGATTGTATATTTTAATCCAAATAAAGAGATTGTAGCCTATAGTTTAATCTAAATAAAGAGATTGTATATTTTAATCTAAATAAAGAGATTGTATAGTTTAATCTAAATAAAGAGATTGTATATTTTAATCTAAATAAAGAGATTGTATAGTTTAATCTAAATAAAGAGATTGTATAGTTTAATCTAAATAAAGAGATTGTATAGTTTAATCTAAATAAAGAGATTGTATATTTTAATCTAAATAAAGAGATTGTATATTTTAATTTAAATAAAGAGATTGTATATTTTAATCTAAATAAAGAGATTGTATAGTTTAATCTAAATAAAGAGATTGTAGCCTATAGTTTAATCTAAATAAAGAGATTGTATAGTTTAATCTAAATAAAGAGATTGTAGCCTATAGTTTAATCTAAATAAAGAGATTGTATATTTTAATCTAAATAAAGAGATTGTATAGTTTAATCTAAATAAAGAGATTGTATATTTTAATCTAAATAAAGAGATTGTATATTTTAATCTAAATAAAGAGATTGTATATTTTAATCTAAATAAAGAGCTTGTATAGTTTAATCTAAATAAAGAGATTGTATAGTTTAATCTAAATAAAGAGATTGTATAGTTTAATCTAAATAAAGAGATTGCATATTTTAATCTAAATAAAGAGATTGTATAGTTTAATCTAAATAAAGAGATTGCATATTTTAATCTAAATAAAGAGATTGTATATTTTTTAATCTAAATAGAGATTGTATATTTTAATCCAAATAAAGAGATTGTATATTTTAATCTAAATAAAGAGATTGTAGCCTATAGTTTAATCTAAATAAAGAGATTGTATATTTTAATCTAAATAAAGAGATTGTATATTTTAATCTAAATAAAGAGATTGTATATTTTAATCTAAATAAAGAGATTGTATATTTTAATCTAAATAAAGAGATTGTATAGTTTAATCTAAATAAAGAGATTGTATAGTTTAATCTAAATAAAGAGATTGTATAGTTTAATCTAAATAAAGAGATTGTATATTTTAATCTAAATAAAGAGATTGTATATTTTAATCTAAATAAAGAGATTGTATATTTTCTTGTACCAGCTTCCATCTTGCGTCTCCTTGACTTAATCTCTGCGGGGTATTTTCTGCCTCTTGCCTTACCAGGGTCTCCCACCCTTTTAATTTGGAGTGGCGTAGTCTAAACACTTACAGGTATAGGGGCGTAGCGCTCCTAGGGGCCACATACAATATTGTTTCAGAATTGTTGAAATAGCGGAATGCATGAATATGTTTCATTATAAGGTCGGCATACAAACACGTTTACAGCTTTAAAAAAAAAAAGATCTTGACTGTACTTACCCTTTAAGGTTGGTTTGCATGCCGCAGGTGAGACTCCAGAGCAGACAGAGAGAGGGGCAGCATCCCAATACTCACCCTACGGTCTAAGCACTTCAAGTCGGCACTTTGGTGACGTATTTCCGAGGTTGGACCAAGGGGTGCAAGTGTGTAAGGGCGCATAGGTAAGAAATGGGACACCCTTTCATGACATTCGGTTGCTGTGGTTACATACACACGCATCAGCATGTTTCCTGTCGCCGCTGTATGTAATTTTTTTAAATTTTATTTATAAGCCCACTGACAAAAATCGCCTGCATTAGTCGTCTGTGGAACTTTGGTGACATCGGGCGTGTTGTCTGCGGGACATCCCTCAAGTTTATAAGTCGCCTCCGTACGTTGTTGAGATCACTTTTTAATTGTGAATTAGGGTGAGATAGAAGACGTAGTTTTAACAGTTGAGCTATGGTTTCAGTCAATAGGCACCGTCTAATGTGGATATCCACTGGACGATAACAGGAGAGCCAAGAACGACGAACCCGTTTCGTTTTATTTAATTTGCTCGTCAGTGCAACGTTGTCGTGTCACCTGCTCAGTCGGTTTTTATGAATGAATCTGAACCACCGAATTATATAGAAAACTCAATAGCTACGTCATATATTGAATTTTAGCTGGAAAGATCAGATTGGTAAACTCCTCTTTTTACCTAAGATCTGTAGGCCTACTTCTGTCGAGCTGAAGTTCAATATATGGCATGTTGAGATTAAAATAAATTTAAAAAACGCTGGAGGACATTTGCTTTTGTAACGTTATAATCTTCTGCATAGCTAGCTAGAACAGCAGAGCTGTGTGGGAAAACCCCGTGCCAATTTAAGTTTAATAATTGTATGTTAACTGTACGCTACTGCAGGTCCCGTATTTGTTATTTGATATAATTAGCTAATGTTACCAGCCAGCCTGAGAAGCCTTTCTGCTGCTGAGTAGGCTGCAGCCCATAAAGCACCGTTGCTTAGTTATATCCTAATAAAATGCAAATGTACTAATTATTATGACTTATTTATTGAGCGTCATACATAATTTTGATATTTCATATTTTTAACGTGTAAGAGTTGGTGAAAATGCACGATTTAACTGGTTTTCACTTTACATTTGAAGTTCCTATGCTCGATTGTGCAGTAGCTTGTTCATGCACACAGAATACCGCTCTGATTGGCCAAAGTGTTGACGGTAGTCATGGTAACGCAAAGAACTATGGGCAATACGCTTCAGTGAAGTTTGGTTTGACGCGGACTCGCGTGAAGGCCACTCAAGGGCTCATAAAGCGCGCAGTCCAGCACTCGCGCGCTTGCAAAATAAGAAATGGGACAGACTAAGCCCCTGGAGGTTCTCGCGGGCACCCGCATTTGAAGTGCGAGTATTGGGACTGGGTCAGAGAGTTGGGTGACACTAGGGCACAAGCGCAGAAAAGGGTGTGCCTACCACACGGGGACTGTTTCTCCAGAGGTTGTGGCCCTTGCAGTGATTGGACCTGGCCCTTGACCCTGAGAGTGGGAGGCCTCAGGGCACGCAGAGGCTCCGGTTCCCGATAGGTCAACATGTGTATTGCCTGTATCTTATATAGGCATGGCAACAGGCAGCCTAGTGCTTAATTGGTTATTATGGACGGACATTTTCAACTGCTTCAGTTCAAATATTATTTTGGGGGGGCCTTGGCCCACAGTGCTACAGCGTGCTGCCACTGATCCCACTTTTTAGATCCGTGAAGAGCGCCCCCTGTGGTGAGTATTCAGGACTGCAGAGCGTAAAGAATGTCACCTGCTGCAGTAGGACCTATTTGATTAAGCCTAAATCCTTTCCCCTGTTCCCCTCCAGGTGCTGCACTTCTGCACACCTTTGAGCAGCAGTATGATGCAGGCAGGAGTCTGTCTGAGACGGGACACTGAGACAACACTACCAGAGCTCACTGAGCAGCACAGGATCAGACAGAAAGAAGAGGAACTCAGTGGACTGGAGTCTGTCCACATGGCAGAGTCAGAGACAGAGTATGCTGCACCAGGACTCAACACACTGGAGGCAGAGGGTATTACAGCACACAGCGGGGTCCGTGATGTACACCACACACACGCATCACTGATTAAAATAGAAACAGATCTGGGCTCCACCGACACTGGGGATCTCATTAAGACTACGTGCTTAGACTGTGCAGAGCTGGGATATGTAACTCATCTGCATCCTGACCAAATCAAAACAGAGGCTGATGATGGAGGATACCTTAAGACAGAACACATCAGTGACTTGCAGGATTTTAAGTATGTTGATATTAAATCTGATCAAATTAAGTATGAATCCAGTGAAAGTTTAGTGAGTGATGTCATGAATACTGTGATGAATAGAGCTGATGTTGATCAGAAAGAAGAGACTGAACCATGGCAATGTGGAGAAGAGCCAAAAACAAACTGTAAAAATGAAGAAATTCATGAAATGCCAACCCAATGTGGGGATTTAAATCATCTCTGTGACAAAAACAATGAGAATAATCTAACCAGAATTGTCCAGAAAAGTACGACCTGTAGCAAAAAACATGTACATTTTCAGGAAATTAGTGTGATGAATGAACCCCTGGTAACTAATTCAAGTGAAGACCCAAGCCTTTTGAATTTATTTAAAAACCAGACAATTCATAGAAATGAAGAGGAGCTACATACAGGTGGAAAGTCTCGGAAGTCTTTTAGTATAAATTCTGCTTTAAATGCACACCTGAAAATTAATACAGATGAGAAGCCCTACAAATGTTTTCAGTGTGGGAAGTGTTTTGGTACAAAATATGCTTTAAATGTACACCTGAGAATTCATACAGGTGAAAAGTTGTTCAAGTGTCCCCACTGTGAGAAGTGTTTTAGTGCAAATTCTAATGTAAATAAACACCTGAGAATTCATACAGGTGAAAAGCCATATAAGTGTATGCAGTGTGAGAAGTGTTATAGTACAAAATCTACTTTAAATGCACACCTGAGAATTCATACAGGTGAGAAGCCCTACAAATGTCTTCAGTGTGGGAAGTGTTTTGGTACAAATTCTGCTTTAAATGTACACTTGAGAATTTATAGAAGTGAAAAGTTGTACAAGTGTACCTACTGTGGGAAGTGTTTTAGTGCAAATTCTGCTTTAAATAAACACCTGAGAATTCATACAGGTGAAAAGCCCTACAATTGTCCTCAGTGTGGGAAGTGTTTTAGTTCAAATTCTGCTTTAAATAAACACTTGAGAATTCATACAGGTGAAAAGCCCTACAATTGTCCTCAGTGTGGGAAGTGTTTTTCCCAAAAAATTCATTTACGTAGCCACCAGAGAATTCATACAGGTGAGAAGCCCTATGAGTGCATGCAGTGTGAGAAGTGTTATAGTACAAATTCTGCTTTAAATAAACACATGAGAATTCATACTGGTGAAATGCCATACAAGTGTACACACTGTGCCAAGTCATTTAAGGCAAAATCTAATTTAGTTTCACACCTGAGAATTCATACAGGTGAAAAGCCCTACAAATGTACTCAGTGTGGGAAGTGCTTTTCCCAACAAAGTTCTTTAACATACCATATTATGGTTCATACAGGTGAAAAGCGTTACAAATGCACTCAGTGTTGGAAGTGCTTTTATAAAATATCTCATTTAAGTTACCACCAGAGAATTCATACAGGTGAAAAGCCCTACAAATGTATTCAGTGTGGGAAGTCTTATAGTACAAATTCTGTTTTAAATATCCACCAGAGAATTCATACAGGTGAAAAGCCCTACAAATGTATTCAGTGTGGGAAGTGTTTTAGTACAAATTCTTCTTTAAATAAACACCTGACTATTCATAAGAGTTGAAAAGCCATACAACTGTACAGTGTGAGATAGGTTTTCATACAAAATATCATTTAGATTCACACCTGAAAATTCATACAGGCGAAAAGCCCTACAAATGTTCTCAGAAGTGGGAATCTTTAAAGAAAAATATCAAGGAACGGTCATGCTTAGTTGGTAGCAATCATATAAATAACTTGTGAGAGAAATCCAGCACCATGCTCTATGTTTATACCCTCAAATTCTGCATTCTAAAACCAGCGATTCGGCCCGAATTTTGTTTTCAAAACAAAGTGGCTTATAACATAAACCCATCGAAGAGATGGGTCGGTTCACGTTGCGAACCAATCAACAATGAGATTGACCTTGCCAGTTCAGCAGCTAGAAATTTACAACAATGGCGCTATTTCACTCAAAGAAAAGGGAATTGGAAAAAGCTCACGAGAGCGCACACAGGTGCTCATTTAAGAAGGTGACAAGATGTTTGGGAGCGAATTGGTTTAAAAACATTAATTTACCTGGACTTTCTGCTTGCCAGCCAATTGTAATGATCTATAATGAATAGGTTTCTATTATTGATAATGTTACTTTATTCGGCGGCTAGTTCTTGGAATATGGAAATGTTTTATAAGGTTATATGTCATATAGATCGCGTTAGCTAGAACCGGCTACTCTGCTATAACGCTGTAGCTGAATAATACCTGGTTCAGTCCAACGCTACACAAGTCAAGACATCACTCATCACTTTCTTGGTTGGGTTTGAACAGCCACTGTAACACCCATATCCTTTGACTGACAGGTCTTTTCACTTTGAAAATGAAAAATACAAGGTGGGTTTGCATTTTCAAGTTGGATTTTGGCAGGGTTTTTGCGCGGCCAATGCGGAAATTATAATGTAAACAAAAGCAATGCCACTGGATTTGATTTATGTCATGCTTGTGCCACAAAAACAAATTAAATGGTAAATGGCAAATAGAATTATTTACTTTTTGTCATGGATTATGCGATTTTAAAAGTGATTTTTCATTTTCATTTAAATTATGACAGGGATGTGAACTGGATTTGCAATTAAATTTTCTGCATACATTAACTTGAACATGAAATTCGAAGTGGCGTTTTGCATTTTCATTTGAATGGTTTTTGTGTATATCGAATGAAAACAAAATGCATGATTTACATTTTCATTTGAACTTTGCCCGATTTATGCTTCCATAAAACTGGGATGCCATTTTTCTTTTATAACAAGTGTTTGTGACTGTTTTGTTCATTAAAAAATGTTATTGTTAATATAAAATGTAATTCCTTGTAGGTTGAAGGGTGATATTTTGTGATGTTAAAAATTGACTCCAGTGTAATTTGTTTGAAACAATGTGAACTGTTTGGATGTAATATAGAAAGAAACATTGTAATGTATATTGCATTACAGTTGTATTCTGTAAATTAATTTGACTGTACTGGTCTTTTCAGTACTAATGCCAATGTTGAGGCTGTAATGTGCATGTCAGCTAAAGCTGATCATTAGGCTTCAGACAGTATGTTTTATCAGATATATCAGTTCACAATCTTTGTTTCACTTCAGTTTTCAACATTGTACAAGAATTGTGTATGAAATAATCTGACATTGTGAATGCACATACCAAGGCATTTTTTCCATGTAAATTTCCCTATAAACTCATGTCCTTCACTGTGTCATTGCTTTCTCTTTTACTACCCCTGTTTATGAATCTCGATTAATTCCTTTTGTACATAACTCATAACAGTAATTGCCTAGTTTTAACCATATTCAATTTGACTGAACACAAAGGTTTTTAAAAGGTTTTTACCAAACACTGATCTATTATACAAACCCCAATTCCAAAAAAGTTGGGACAGTATGTAAAATGCATATAAAAGCAGAAAGCAGTGATTTGTAAGTTCTCTTTTACATAATTTAATTGAAAACAGTACAAAGAAAAGCTATTTAATGTTTTACCTTATTTATCAACTTTTTTGTAAATATACACCAATTCTGAATTTGATGCCTGAAACACATTCCATAAAAGTTAAGACATGGGCAAAAAAAGACTGGGAAGTTAAAAAAAACACCTGTTTGGAACATTCCACAGGTAAACAGGTGATGCTATAAAAGGATATCAAAAGATTCTTGATATCTTTTTTTCAGGTACTCTTCCAAGCGATACTATAACCTCTGCATTTGAATTGATCACTATGGGAATTGGGGGGTGGGACTAGATTAAGATGTAAATTACATGGGAATAGTATGGAACCCATGGTTGGCTAAATGGCTGTAAGTCATCAAAGGTCTGCGGTATGAAATGAGCCTCAAACCATCACTCTGCTGCCAGATATGCAGTAGATATGGATTGATCACTTTATGGGCTCTATTTTAATAAACCAAACGCAATGGTGAACGCAAGAGTAATCGCTTGGCGGTATCGCTCTGAGGGCGTGTCGGCGAGAAATTTGGTAATTTCATGACGGCAATCTTGGCGCATCTGATGGCGGTATTGCTAAAAGGCTGGGTTTAAATGTCCAAGGTGTGTCTCTATGGTAGCCAATCAAATAGTTGTTCTCATGCTTTAAAAAAAGCCAGTTGGAACGCAATCGCTCCACGCAATTTCATAATGAGCAACCCAAACGCACTGGACCGTCAACGACAAGAGCGATTTTCCGCACAGGAATCAGACATACTTGCAACAGAAGTACAGGCTAGGACTAGTAATTTATGGATCACAATCCACACCACCTCGTCTCCCAGAAGTTCGGAAGGCACGGGAGGAGGTGGCGAATGCATTAATTAGCCTACATGAGGTGATGTAGGCATAATTAGGCTATGATTCAAATGGTAGGCTTATGATTCAACTGCATGTGTCAATGTGTAATTTATATATTATAGGCTATTGGCCTACATGATCGCAGGTTTCTTGTAAGCTGTCCTGTTTTATTCTAGTAGTTTAAATTAAAATTAATTAATTAACAATAATTATAGGCTATTTGTTCATTAAATGGAAGTGTAATGTTGGCATCACCTATAGACACTACATAGAACTACATGACTAACTAGTTGCCAAATTGCCAGAGTCTATTGCGTTGCCGCTAAGAGGTGGTTCCAGCGGATCATAACGCAATGGGTTTTCGTTGGTTCAAATTGTCACTGAGCCGAAAGTATTTTTTAGAACACGCCCCAGACAGCGCCACCCATCCCACTGCAGCGCAAGCGAAAGGATGTTATGTTAAGAATTTGTTGATCCTAGCGGTATTGCTGAGAAACGCCATAGCGCCAGTTTTAAGACGTTGATGCTGTCAACAAGCTTGCGTTTGACTATACCGTCCCCTTGCGCTGGTTTGAAAATAGAGCCCTATGGGTTGTTTCTCCTGACTCATTTTCCTATTGAAATCTATGGAAAAATAAGTCAGGAAAAACAACCCTTCAAGCTTTTATGTGCATTTTACATACTGTTCCAACTTCTTTGGAACTGATAAAAATGCCAAAAATTTAAAATTCAACCAGTATCCAAAAAAGATAGTGACTGTGGTTTGCCTTATAATATATGAGGAGAAACATTTGTGTTTTTTGCCATGAAATACTGCCACAATATAATGGCATTCCAAAGGGATACATCTTTAGAAATGGATGGTATGGATGTAATTAAAGCTGACAGTCTGCACTTCAACCTTGTCATTGTATCCTTTCAAACTCAAAGTGCTAGAGTACTGAACCAAAATAACAAAAAATGTGTCACTGTCCAATGAATTATGGTGCTCACTGTATATGCACGTCATATTTATGGGACCAAAATGGTCATGTACTTCCTGAAAAGTATGCTCCCGAATGTACTCAACAAAAAACCCTGAAATAAGTACGGCTGTGTTCGAATCAGAGCCCTGTCTTCCAGTGTTGTGCAAGTTCACACTTCACAAGAGCTAGCTCAAAGTTCAGTTCACACAGATTAAAATGAACTAGTTCACGTTCATCGTTCACAATTTTGAATTTTGAACTAAGTTCACAGTCCCCAAAAAAATGAACTAGTTCACGTTAATTTCTTCAGTTTTTTTTAAATGAGCTGCTCCGATCTAACAATATTGCACACATTTTTGTGAATTAGATAATCGCCTCAGCTCATTCCAAAGTGATTATTACTACTACTGCTAACGGTTAAAAGATGTACCTACAGTCGCTTACTACCCAACTCTCAGCACGAAACCAACTCGACTCAGAGCCCTGAACTGTGGCAATATTCTACGGCTCCACAGCCGTGACACAAACTAAAGTTCTTTAGAGTTAGAGAGAAAATGCTGTAGCCTACACCATTAATAATCGGGTTTAGCCTAGCTACTCAGCGTGGATCAACCAGAAACCTTGACAAAGGTATTCTGTTATATCAAATGATATTCCGAGACGCCAACACTTTAATAGCCAACTTTTTATTACGAAATTATTACATGTGACTGCAACCGAATTACAGTATAAAACATAATATGCGATTGTGTTCAGCTAATGACAGCAAATAGGCTACTTATTTAGTGGTGGCATTTTTATTTTAGAACCCAACAATGACAGTGAACAGATAAATACAATTTTGTATAATAGAACAAATAAATAGCCCAATGGTTCAAATAAACATATTTTATGGTGCCCAAATAAATCTTTACCAAATTACTATACTATTTAAAACTGATCAACGAAACAGGCTCCTGTACACAGACACACGCATCAAGATCTGGCTTGTTTCTCTCCAATACAGCCATCCATCCACCACATTGTCAGTAGGCCTAGGCTAGCTACTGGATTCTAGGATCTGAGAAAAAACAAGATTTATATTTGCATAGACTAATAAAATAGCTATATGCAAATATAACCATTCAATGTCTATTCTTAGGCCACGTAATATCTAACGTTACAATCAATGACCGACAGCGTTATTTTAGGCTATCGGCCTAACGTTAAACTTCTGCGAGAATATTGGAGATGGGAAAGACGTAAATAAATGTAAACTGGATGCGATTGCAAACTAGCTTGAAAAGTAAGGGAGAGTGAACAGAAAACATTGAGCATAGGCTATTAAAAATGAGCATCAATCAGGTGGGTCTGAATAAAATATCAAAGTTAGTTTACTAACTTGATTCGCTACCAGCTAGACCAGGGGTGTCAAACTCCAGTCCTGGAGGGCCGCAGGTCTACAGCAGTGGAGGCTGGTGACTTCCAGAATTGAGGAGGCCATTTTTTTCCCGCTTGCTCACTTCACTCGCGATGGAATGTTCCCTGTTCTCTTATCTGTCTTTGTGCTGGCCAAAGGCATACTATTTGGAGTGTAAGCTACAGTCAGAAAGTTCTGGCTGATGAAATTCATTGTGCAGAGCTTAGCCTTGTGCCTTCCTGAAGAAATGACATTGCTGTAAGTCTATGAGCCTGCCTGATAATTAAGCTGAGAAATGACATTTGGATGTAATATAAATGCCAAGTGAACATGTGTAAAAGGCAGGAATTTTAATTATGTAGTTAAAAACAATTTTGTTTAGCTTACATTTTTCATTCTTCTACAGCTTCAACATGTAATCACCAATTTAATCAAGTTTAGCATATAAAAAAGATAAGATAACACTTTCTTTATCATATGTAGTTTTATTCAATATATTTAATATAAAATATGTAAAAATATGGTTCCAGTTGGCTTTATCTGCTGAGAAACACAGACAAAATGGAGTGTTATTACTACTGAGAACTAGTGGTGTAACACTGGTAGAGACATCTAATTAGTTCAATGAGCTAAACTTCAACTGTAAAAATGTCCAAACTACAGATATTCAGAGATAAAGGTCAACGAGCGATTAGCAGCAGCAGCTTTTGCTTTCGAAATCTGTCTCAGAGATGTTGTCAACTCAAGGAGAAATGCCTAGAGTGAAGGGTTTAACGTTAACGTTATCCACTAGAGGGCAGCACTCTATTCGTATTTAGAGTGAATTTCCTCACAGAGCAACAATTCAGTAATTTGATATGGAAGATTATTAAATTGACTTGTAATAAAACGAAATGGACTACATTAAAAATAAAACTGTTCAATAAATCCCAAATGGTGTCTAACATGACCTATTGAATGTCATTCTCACTCTAGTATCTGGAATCTGTATATCTCCAGCCCAAGATCTCAAATTGCGCCAGAATCTCGCCGACTTCCGAGGTCGTTTTAAGCAAAAGTATGGCCAAATGAGCTATAAACTTCAGGGATGATAGCCAGGGGTGTTCTCTAAATTTCCTGAAAAGCACAAGTTGATAGGACACTCGTAGCCACTATGGCGAGTGTTTGTTTGACTGAAGTGACTGGCGAATTCTCAAAATGGCTTCTGTGTTGAATAGGAAAGGAAAGGATAGTTGATTCCAAATGAACCAGTAGCATGTGATTGGACGAACAAAATGTCAATCTTTCAGCCCTGGACACAATGCATGGTGAGGCCAGGCCTCCGTTGCCCACCCATTTTCAGTGATCTGGCCAATCACATATTGGCATGAAAAAAAATGCATTACATTGACTTCTATGAGAAGCTAATTTCCTAGGGGAGGCCTGGCCTCCCTTAATACAAACTGATAGGGAAATCTGGCCTGTTGCTTTACAATTGCAATATTGGGTAAAGCCATGGGAAAATTTAGATTTATGAACAAAACTAAAATAATATGAATATAAAAAATAAAAAATATGTTTTTTGTTAAAATAAATAAATAAAATAAATATATTTATTGTTTTTTTTAAATCTCTCTCTTCTCTCAAATTATTGGGGAGGCCAGGCCTCCTCCACCTCTATGGAGGAGCCTCCACTGGTCTACAGGTATGTGTGGTTTCCTTTCAATCAGCACCCAGTTAAAGCATTGAGAACAAGGTGTGTGGACTTCTTAGCCAATTAGTGACTTAAATTAATCACTTGTGCTTAAACGCACCAAAAACCAGCAGACACTGCGGCCCTCCAGGACCGGATCTTGACACCCCTGAGCTAGACTCTGCTGTCTGAAACGGCTTCAAATTCCAGCTCGCGCCACTGGGAGAAAGAGATGCGGCTCGGGCTATTTTTATACAGTCTATGGGCTCGGGTAGTTCGAAAGAATCAAACAAACAAACGGGACTGCATTAACCGGAAGAACCAAAAACTCGCGACTCCGACTCTTCAAACCGAACGGTACGAAAAGAGCCGAACTGCCAATCACTACACGAACACTCTCCGAACACAGTGCGTGAGCGTTAACTCTCGCGGGAGCTCTAACGACGCTCACGTTCATTAGTTGCAAACTGATACGTTCAGTTCACCGTTCACCAAAAACATGAGCACGTTCATGCACAGCACTGCTGTCTTCTGCGCCCTGTCTTCTTCATACAATGCACTGGCAGAAGTGTGCTGTTTAATGTGCACTGTTTAGCAGTCTGCAAAAAATATCCGCCGTACTATTTTCCAACCGCACTGTGGAAGTGTCATAAGCAGGTCATAAGACGTCCCACCGGTGTTGCCATGTCTGTGGTTTTACAGCTAAATTGGGATACTTTCAAAGTGCAGTCACGGGTAAAAATGAAAAGTCGCAAAGCACGCACTTATTTTAAAAAGTAAAAACATGATGATTTATATTTAAAATTTGTAGGTTTTGGTTAAAAATGGCCTATCATTTTGAGTCGCCATTTGGCTGGAAAGTCTTACAAGAACTGGCAACCCTGCGCCCCACTCTTGCGCTGCCATGTCACGTGTTGTTTTTGTTGTATTTGAAGGGAAATGTCAGCGAAGCTGCGCCTAATTTTTTTAAAAACGAAGCTTCACGTCATATTTATGTGACCAAAATATTTGTGTACCTCTTGAAAAGTGTGCTCCCGAATGTACTCCCCGGAAGTAATTGTGTCATCCGGGTGTTTGAAGTATACTGCAATTTGAAAAATTTCAGTGTACTCTACAACTTTCTCGCCCTATCTACTCACCAAGGTTACTCAACAGTGTGGAAGAGTGCGAGATACAGACACGGCCTATATCATCGGGGGATTTTAAGTGCACTACATTTTGAGAAAATGACAGAACAACGGTCTAATCCATTGTACTCAACAAGCATACTCAGTAGTATGTAAGGGCGCTGATTTGGACAGAGGCAACGATTGAGTTGAAGCAATTGAGCCATCAACAAATATGGGTAAAATAGTTTTTTCCATAATGATGCTTTAAGAGTTCTGTTTGTTTTGTTTTGTTCACCAGCAAACTTCAAATCAGGTTTAAATCCATTAATTCTGTTTCCTAATTTAGCAGTAGCTGCCAAAACACACATGATTGTAGAATTCAGTGGTTTATATGACATATTGTATTTTTTTAAAATTCTTGGCAATGAAGAAATGCCAAAAATGTCAAATTTATCCAGTATCCAAAGAACGTGTTAAATAATCTTTTTATATTCCCAACAGTCATTACTGACGTTTAAGTGCACATACACAACTAATCATTTTCATTAACAACAAACGTATCAAAGGTAACAGCAGGAATAACAACACAAATTCACAAAATATTTACATCTACAACTTTTAAAAAATGTATATTTCTAGTGCTTTTTCAACTTTATTGGACAATATATGGAGACAGATTTACATACAGAATTGACAAAAAAGACGCACTAGGCCACAGCAGGCATGCAGCTGAAACAAAACAGTTGGCGACAATTAACCTGAAGTCCTTTAATTAGGTAAATGAAAGCCCAAACCAGAGATATCTACCACATTTATGATTGGTTGCCATATCTTTATGAATCCTTTCATATTGTCATGCAGAGTATAGGTCAGTTTCTCCAAAGGCAGTATTTTTAAACCAAAGAAGATTTTGATTGCATATTAGTAGGCTATACGAGCTTTGTTTTTGTCATCAAAATGGCATTCCAAAGTGGGAAATGTTTAGCATTTAGGGCCAGAATTCTTCCAGTTACTGCAGCTCCGAAGTTTCAACCTGGGCGTAGTTTTAAAAACGTAATAGACGACGGTTTTATTTTGAAGCTGGGTCTAGAAAGTGCACCGGAAGTTCCATTCTTATTGGGGCGAGCTTCCATAGAATACAGTGCTCTGTTGTCAATTCAGTCATACGCTTTACGGTTCATACACCTTTATCACGCACATGATATCCTTCGCTGCCGATAATTACGTTACAGCAAGTTAAACAAACGATTGAATTGTAGTAATTGAGTCACCAAGGAATAAGAGGTAAGTTTCCTTGCATAATCTTTGACAGCCTGTTCGTTTTGTTTACCAGCAAGCTTCAAATCGGGTTTCTTTCCATTCAGTAATGTTTACACAACATATGGGTGTTCTAATTTGGCTAAGTCTAACTGATGAAACGCACTTCATTGTAAAATTCGTTTTAGAGGTTGAAAACTTAGTATTGGTCCAATGTTGTTTTTCTATGATATGGTCAATAAGATTACAATGAGTTAGATGTCGCTAAATAATGTTAGCTAGTAAATCACATCCATTTGTGGACAACAGGCCCCGTAAAATGTTTTTATTGAATTTAAAAAAAATTTTTTAAAGCTAATTTCTAAGTTGTTTAGTTAGGTAGTTGAATATCCGATTATGTGTCACAAGATACCGTACGCACACAACACATTTTCTTGCTTTGCGAATGGTGGGAAAGTGGCAGTACACATAGTAGGCAAACCTGATATGGCTGCCTGGAAATATATATATATACACACACACACACACACACACACACACACACACACACACACACACACACACACACACACACACACACACACACACACACACACAGTGTTTCCCCCAGGATTTTCTGAAACTGGTGGGTGGGGGGTCCGGGAACAAAATTTTTGTAAATTTCAACAGCTAAATGCATCAATTTGGTGCTCTTTGAGGTTAAAATCTAAACACTAGTTCCACAATTCTTTGTGATTGGAACATGGGAAATGGAACACATGAAATGTATTGAATTTTGGCTAGCCCTGTCTTGAGTGTGTTTGAAAACTACAATAAAAACAAGTTGAATGAAACTTGTTTATTGACAAGAAAGCCTCTGGTATCTGATTGGCTTGCTATTAAAGCCTCTGAATCTGATTGGCTTGCTATTACATCTTTGCTACCTCTGTTGATTCTTCCTCTTCGTCTTCTCTCTGGCCGTGTCCGAATGCGACCCCTACACCCTTTTGAGGGCGCACGAGTCCACTTCGTCAAAAAGCTTTTGAGTGGGTGACTTTTTATCACAAACGGGGACACTTAAAATACCAGGATGAACCCCTTATTTCCAGGGTTTTGTTGAGGGAATTCAGGAGCACACTCATCTGCAGAACTGTGCACTCATCCGACAATTTCAGTAAGTAACCCGGAAGTAAAAACATGCAAGACATAGAGCGTATATGCATATCTATGGTACAAGAGTGGGTCATATTACAAACTGCTCTTTTTTATTTTTGTTAATTCTATCTTCATTCATAATCTACGCTTTGTAACAATTGTCATATGTGAACTAGTGCAGTTGCAGCTATCTGCACTATGTTGTGTTTTTCCTGGTCCAGTATTTAGCAAGAGTTATTCTGAACATGAATTTAGAACTGGGATGTAAAGACGGAATTGTGTGTGGAATAAGTAACATTAGAAAACCATGTTTTGTCTATCATAGCTAGCTAACACCCTTGTAAAGTAAATTACTTTTTCATGAGGATATTTGTATACAAATATAATTTATTTGTATAAATGCAACATAATATTACATTGTTATATTAATTTGATTCAAAATGTACCTGAGGTTGTCCATATAGCTACCTAACTTAGTGAGCTGGATAGCTAGAGGTAATGTTATTTACAGGTCCAACAGAAAACACTCCCAACTCCGCATTTCATCCCCTTGCTAAACGTCAGGTGTCGCCATCGAGGAAAAGCAAATCCTAGGTTGATTCTGCTTCTTGAACGTGCCTTTGTCAGCTTGTCGTTTGGCCTTGCTGTACCTCCGCTTTTTCAGCTCTGCGATTGCAGTAGCTAGATGGTTATAAATGCTCAGCTGAAAGTAACCTGATCCCACCCCACAGGCTCTGTAGCCACACCCACCCCTCCCCACACAGAAAAGAATGCCATGCCCAGAAACATACCAAACACATGTTAGAATAATAAATACAGACAGAGGAGGAAGGTTTCTGCAACAACAAAAAAAAACATTTTTCAACAGAGATTGCCAGTAAACCATAGATACCACTTTTACAGAACTTTAAACACATTTTAAAAGAAAGCAAAGGCACAGATAGAATCATTGTGTGTGCAGTTTTAAATATCACTCATTGGCATTTAAAATAATGAATGTATTATTTATGCTAGTTTGTTGTTTATATTTTTTAATTGAATAGATATACAGTCTGTTCCGTTTCCATATTGATTCCGTTTGTGATTCTGCTATTGGTTTGTGACAGAAGGACTGAAATCACTTTCTTGCTCTATTATTCCTGTAGAAATCCTGTCCAGATATGGCTTCACACCAAAATGTTCATTGAGTAATCTGACTTCATTGAGTCTCACGTGGGTCTTACATTCACAAACCTACTGCTGCTGAAAACAGTCCATGGGGAAACACTGGTGTGTGTGCATGTGGCTTTCATAGCTAATACATGGGGAAACACTGGTGTGTGTGCATGTGGCTTTCGTAGCTAATACATTTTTGATGGAAGAAAACCATGGGAAAGCAAATTAAATACTAAGTTCACTGTAAGCCTATGAATCATTTTATTGAAAATGGACAGTTTCATAATCTATCCGACAGAAACTTGGTCACATCTCTATAAACTGTTTTACTGGAACTTGGATAGAAGTCCATGTTATGTTTTATTGAGTGACAGTTCCATGTTTGTTTATTGGAACTCAGTGGCAGTTCCATGTTGCGTCTATAAAAAATAATAAACACTCCAGGGTCTTTAAAACCAGCGGTCTCACGTTAATGGTAACAGGAAAATGCAATATTATTAAAAGCACTCGTGTCTGTACTTCGCAAGTGTCAGCCAGTACCCAAACCTGAGTACTCCGTGCACATACTCGGTCTGAAAGAAAATGGTATTGTTGCATCCCTACACGGGGTTGTGATCTGATATTCCAAATTATAACAATAACGATTCAATTATTTTCCATAACGAGTTCTTTAAATAGATACATCTGGCTGAATCCAAAGACTGAAGACCATCAAGCAGGAGACCAGGGATTGAGAAGACCTTTAGCATATGCAAAATCTTTTAGCACAAACAAGAATATTAAACACAACCAATGATTGGTGAAAACAAATACCATGACCAAGCATTGACTCCTGAGACTGTATTACCCAGGGAGGGAGGAAGGATTCCCCAACCTCATACTTCAAGAGTGTCCTCTGTGGTCAGTCAGGCATAAAGAGAGTAAAGAATGTGTCAGCTGCTGCAGTAGGACCTGTTTGATTAAATCTAAATCCCTTCCCCTGTTTCCCTCCAGGAGCTGCACTTCTGCACACCTTTGAGCAGGCAGGAGTCTGTCTGAGACGAGACACTGAGACAACACTACCAGAGCTCACTGAACAGCATAGTATCAGACAGAAAGAAGAGGAACTCAGTGGACTGGAGTCTGTCCATATGGCAGAGACAGAGACAGAGTGTGCTGCACCAGGACTCAACACACTGGAGCCAGAGTGTGTTACAGCACACAGCGGGGTCAGTGATGTATACCACCCGCACACATCACTGATTAAACCAGAAACAGATCTGGGTTCCACCCACATTGGGGATCTCATTAAGACAGAGAGCCTAGACAGTACAGAGCTGGGGTATGTAACCCATATGCATCCTGACCAAATCAAAACAGAGACTGATGATGGAGGATACGTTAAGGCAGAACACATCAGTGACTTGCAAGATATTAAATGTGTTCAGATTAAACCTGATCAAATGAAGTGTGAATCCAGTGAAGGTTTAGTGAGTGATATCATGAATACTGTGATGAATGGAGCTGGTGTTGATCAGAAAGACCTGACTGAACCATGGCAATGTGCCGGAGAGCCAAATCCAAGCTGTAAAAAAGAAGGAATTCATGATCTGCCGACCCAATATGGGGACGTAAATCATCACTGTGACATGAACGTATACAGAAAACATAAACATAAACGTTCTCAGAGAATGCATGTGATAATTAAACCCATGAATATTAATTCAAGTAAAAACCCAAGCCTTTTGAATTTAGTTCAAAACAAGACAATTCCGAGAAATAAAGCTGAGATTCAAACAGTTGAAAAGCCTTACAAGTGTCCGCAGTGTGGGAAGTGCTTTGCCAAAACATCTAATTTAAATAGCCACCAGAAAATTCATACAGGTGAAAAGCCGTACAAATGTACACAGTGCGACAAGTTAAATATACACCTGAGAATTCATACAGGTGAAAGGTCCTACGAATGTATTCAATGTGGGAAGTGCTTTGCCAAAATATCTCACTTAAGTACCCACAAGAGAATTCATACAGGTGAAAAACCCTGCAAATGTTCTCAGTGTGGGAAGTGCTTTTCCACTATTTCTGATTTAAATGTCCACAAGAGAATTCATACAGGTGAAAAGCCCTACAAATGTACTTGGTGTGGGAAGTGTTTTTCCAGAAAAAGTGCTTTAAATATCCACAAGAGTATTCATACAGGTGAAAAGCCCAACAAATGTTCTCACTGTGAGAAGTGCTTTTCCACAACATCTCGGTTAAATGTCCATCTGAGAATTCATACAGGTGAAAAACCCTACACATGTACTCAGTGTGGGAAGTGTTTTTCCAGAAAAAGTGCTTTAAATATCCACCAGAGAATTCATACAGGTGAAAAGCCCTACAAATGTTCTCAGTGTGGGATCTGCTTTTCTGCAAAATCTTATTTAATTATCCACCAGAGAATTCATACAGGTGAAAAGCCTTACAAATGTACACAGTGCGAGAAGTGTTTTTCCCAAACAAGTGCTTTAATTTGCCACAGGAGGATTCATACAGGTGAAAAACCCTACAAATGCATTCAGTGTGGGAAGTGTTTTTCCAAAACAAGTGCTTTAAATTGCCACAAGATGATTCATACAGGTGAAAAGCCTCACAAATGCTCTCAGTGTGGGAAATGTTTTTCCCGAATATCTCATTTAAGTAGCCACCAGAGATGTCATACAGGTGAAAAGCCATATAAATGCATTCAGTGCGGGAAGAGTTTTTCCCGATCAAGTACATTAAATGTACACAAGATGACTCATACAGGTGAAAAGCCATTTAAATCGCCACCAAAGAGTTCATTCATGTGAAAAGTCCTCAAAGTGCACCTACTGTGGGAAGTGTTTTTCTTCAAAATGTACTTTAAATTTACACCTGAGAATTCATACCAAGAAAAGTATTTCATATGTACCTAATGTTTAATTAAAAAATCTCCTTTTAACCGCTTTGCACAGACCCCCTAGTGTCCATGAGATTGCTCAACTGAGGCATTCATTGCTTCTGCAACCAAACTATAACAGGAAATAACAAACTGTGTTCTCGCTTTATTAGTATATGATTTGTGACTATACCAAATATGGAGTTTCTATTTTCCGCTATTGTTGCGTAGCAAATAACCCCAGTCTCACCTACCCATGCGTTACACAGTGGACAATAGCCTCTATCTGTTTGTTCATAAAGATATTTTTTTACCGCCAAAGATTCGTATTCTGTCATACAACAAGATAAAGCCAACAATAGCTTGAACGTATGCGAATACAGCTGTGAAAAGTGCTGTTCACTCAACAGCAAAACAAACAGGATGTTTTATTAAGACAAACCACCCTGTTGTGGTTTGCAAATGGGTATTTTTGTGGTTTTGATGGGTGTTTAGTTTGAGTTCAAGCAGTGAATAAAAGGTGGTAAGCCAACCATTTTGCAGTGTTTGTGGTAGCAGAGTTTTAAAGTTCTGATATTCCTTCCTGATAATATTTTGGACTTGGACTACAAGTGTTTGTGACTGTTTTGTTCTTTAAAAATGTATTTTTAATTTCTCGTAAATGTAAAATGTAATTCCTTGTTAATTTAACAGTGATATTTTGTGAAGATGAAATTGACACCAGTGTAATTTGTCTGATAGAAATGATGTGTAAACTGTTTGGGTATACTGTAGAAAGAAACCTGGTAATGTGTATTGCAAACTTGTAGTCTGAAAATGAACTTGACAGTACTAGCCTTTTCAGTTCTTTGTCTGCCAATGTAGAGCCTGTAATGTGTATGTCAGCTAAAGCTGATCACTAGACTACAGACAGTATGTTTTATCTGAGATATCAGTTGAGGATCTTTGTTTCACTCTTTATTTTCCAAGTTACATATAAATTGTGTATGAAATAACTTTGCATACCTGTCTTGGGTGTATTCCTGCCTCGCACCCAATGCATGCTGGGATAGGCTCCAGCCCCCCTCCGACCCTGACCAGGAATAAGTGGGTTAGGTAATGGATGGATGGATAACTTGTATTGTGAGTGTGCACATACCAAGGCATGGTACCTACATTTCTGTATAAACTGTTATATTCTTTAAATGCATTTGACTCATATGGGGTGTTAATTATTTTAATCATGTTAAACATTTTCACTTTGTTTATATATAAAAATATAAATATGCAAAATATAATGTACTACGGTCGTTAAACCAAATAGAAGAAATACGCTTTCTAACACTCATCTGATTAACTTACTAGACATTCTGAAGAATCAATATCACACTACTTTTATTGTGTTAAGAATCATTTTCATCAAAGAAAGATTTGTATGTGGTAGTTAAGCCCTCGCAAAAGTTCCTAGGGCAATATTATATATTCATATATATATTCATATATAATATAATACATATTCTCAAACTCATCTGATTTTCTTAGTTCATCTTCAGATGAGTCAATTTTATTTTTGCGCTCTCAGGAGAAATTTTGCACTCAGGAGCAATCATAGATTGATTTAGTATATAAATTATACTTCATCTCTGAATCTATGGGTTGATTGCAGCGTGCCTTCAGTTTTTTATTAACACGGGGTTCCAAAGTACCGTACTAAAATGGGATTTGCTGCATATTAAGTTTAGGAAGTCTTGATAGAAGTGTGCAATTGGAGTTCCGTATCACCCGATCCCCAGAAAGTCTCGTCCCGAAGTTCAGTGTTTACGTTTTCCCCACTGTTGTGTGCATGCTCCTGAGATAAATTCAGAGAAATTTTACGCTACATCCAGCAGTTCTGTTTTAAGCACAGTGAAAGCGGATATATTATAATATATGAAGTGGGATGATATATATATATATATATATATATATATATATATATACAGTGCACCCCTGGTAAAGATGAGTAAAAAGGGTAATAAAAAATTCACCGTTTGGTAAATTAGCTTAATCTGACACTGAAAAAATAGAAAAAAGTAAATTTATTCTGAGAAAAGAAAAATCCCTCATCAAGAAATAATTAACTAATTTAACAAAGCCACATGTGCCAATAATTGTGGAGGGCACTGTGTGTGTGTGTGTGTGTGTGTGTGTGTGTGTGTGTGTATGTATATACTGTATATATATATATATACAGTATACAACAGAAGTGAGTACACCCCTGTGCAATATCACTTAAATGTCAAATGATTCAAAATTGTATCACCACTCAATAATTGCATTATTTCTATGTTGACAAGTAGAGTGTTTCCTGTTATGAACAATCAAAAACAAATACTTTAGAAAGACAAAAGTGAAAATACAGACCAATACAAGTAGAAACTCAATGCAACAAAAGTGAATACACCTGTGATCACTGACACACAAGTTATAAAGTTACACAAGGTAGTTAAAGTCATTTTTAATATTTGGTCGCATATCTTTTGCATGCCATGACTTCCTGATGTCTGTGACCCAACAACATCAAAAGACTCTTGATATCTTATTTTCTGGTACTCTTACAAACCAGGGGTGCAAATCCGTTCTCAAGATTGGGGGGGACACAAAAGTGATTTTTAATAATTAGGGTATTTTTATTGGGGGGGACAATTCATGTTTTTCAGAAATTGGGGGGGACATGTCCCCCCCGTCCCCCCTGGGATTTGCACCCCTGTTACAAACGATACTATAACGTCTCTGCATTTGAATGGATTTCTATGGGAATTGGGGGATGGGACTAGATTTAGCTGTAAATTATGCTGGAACAGTATGGAATACATGGTTGGTAAAATGGCTGTAAGTCATCAAGGGTCTGAGGTATCAAATGAGCCTCAAAGCATCACTCTGCTGCCAGATATGCAGTAGATATGGATGGATCACTTTAAGGGTTGTTTCTCCTGACCAGTTTTCCTATTGAACTTTATGGAAAAATAAGTCAGAAGAAGAAACCCTTCAGGTGGAATAAAAGAAAGTTTATGAACAGGCGGCCATGTTGTTCCGGTTCGAAAACGGTGGTGAGACCAAGGACCGAAATACGTCAAACCATTCAGGTGCCGTTAGTGTTCCCTGTTAGGGTAGGTTAGGGTCAGGTGCGTCCCCATGTGTTGTCACCAGATTTGGTGAGAACCCACCTTAAATCCCTTCCCCTGTTTCCCTCCAGGAGCTGCACTTCTGCACACCTTTGAGCAGCAGTATGATGCAGGCAGGAGTCTGTCTGAGACAGGACACTGAGACAACACTACCAGAGCTCACTGAGCAGCACAGGGTCAGACAGAAAGAAGAGGAACTCAGTGGACTGGAGTCTGTCCACATGGCAGAGTCAGAGACAGAGTGTGCTGCACCAGGACTCAACACACTGGAGCCAGAGTGTGTTACAGCACACAGCGGGGTCAGTGATGTACACCACACACACACATTGATTAAAATAGAAACTGATCTGGGCTCCACCCACACTGGAGATCTCATTAAGACTGAGAGCCAAGACAGTACAGAGCTGGGATATGGAACCCATCTGCATCCTGACCAAATCAAAACAGAGGCTGATGATGGAGGATACCTTAAGGCAGAACACATCAGTGATTTTCCAGATTTTAAGGGTTTTATTATTAAACCTGATCAAATTAAGTATGAATGCAGTGAAAGTTTAGTGGGTGATCTTATGAATACTGTGATGACTGGAGCTGGTGTTGATCACAAAAACCAGACTGAACCATGGCAATGTGCAGGAGAGCCAAATCCAAGGTGTAAAAAAGAAGAAAGTTATGATCTGCCTACCCAATTTGAGGACGTAAATCACAATGATAATATTCAGAGTAGTATTGTCCAAGAACATACAAAAAGTAGCAGAAAACATAAACATCCTCAGAGAATGAATGTGATCATTGAACCCATGATTATTAATTCAAGTAAAAACCCAAGCCTTTTGAATGTAGTTCACAACGAGACAATTCCTAGAAATAAAGGTGAAATTCAAACAGGTGATAAGCCCCACAAATGTCTTCAATGTGTGAAGTGCTTTCCCACAAGATCTCATTTAAATAGCCACCAGAAAATTCATACAGGTGAAAAGCCATACAAGTGTACACAGTGCGACAAGTGTTTTTGTAGAAAATCTGATTTAAATATACACCTCAGAATTCATACAGGTGAAAGGCCCTATGAATGTATTCAGTGTGGGAAGTCATTTTCCATAATATCTCACTTAAATGGCCACATGAGAATTCATACAGGTGAAAAGCCCTACAAATGTACAGAGTGCGGGAAGTGCTTTTCCAAAATGTCTAATTTAAATGGCCACCAGAGAATTCATACAGGTGAAAGGCCTTACAAATGTACTTGGTGTGGGAAGTGTTTTTCCCAAACAAGTGCTTTAAATTGCCACAAAATGATTCATACAGGTGAAAAGCCCCACAAATGTCTTCAGTGTGGGAAGGGCTTTCCCACAAGATCTCATTTAAATATCCATGAGAGAAGTCATACAGGTGAAAAGCCCTACAAATGCATGCAATGTAGCACTTGTTTCACTACAAATTCTGCATTAAATATACACCTGAGAATTCATACAGGTGAAATGCTGTAGTGTTTCATAAAAGCATCCTTCACAATATGAATTTTGTGTTGGAAATGTTTTCCCAAACAAGTGCTTTAAAGTGCCACAAGATGATTCATACAGGTGAAACGCACTACAAATGCACCCAGTGTGGGAAGAGTTTTTCTACAAAGTCTACCTTAAATTTACACCGGTGAATTCTGGTGAAAAGGTGAAAATTCTTTCAGATTTGCTTTATTTAAACAAATTTTTATTTACCTTTTAATGACCCAAAAATAATTCCTTCAGGTAAAGATGATGACACCTGTAGTCATTGTAGAAATTGTTTTAAGAGAACATCCTTTACATGATGTACTTTGTGTGTTTGTTTTTAAAACAACATGATCATTCATACAAAAATCCGTTCATATGTTTTGAGACAAATCATCCTGTTGTGGTTTCCAAATTCTTATTTGGTGGGTGTTACTTTTGAGTTCCAGGAGTGAAAGAAAGGTGGTAAACCCAAAAATTTTGCAGTTTTTGTTGTGGCAGTTTATAGTTCTCCTTCTGTTATTCCTGGACAGACATATTACAAATGGGACAATGACTGAGAGAAACTGGAATGCCATTTTCCTTTTATAACAAGTGTTTGTGACTGGATAATTCTTTAAAAAAAATTATTTTCATTCCTTGTAAATGTAATCCTTGTAGATTGAAGGGTTTGTTATGATAAAATTGATACCAGTGTAATTTGTTTGAACGAATGTGAACCGTTTGGATGTACTGTAGAAAGGAACATGGTAATTTTCTATTGCAAACTTATAAAAATGAACTTCACAGTTCTGGCCTTTTTAGTTATTCAACTACCAATGTAGAAGCTTTAATGTCTATGTCAGCTAAGGCTGATAATTGGACTTCTGACAGTATAGTATCAGACATATCACTTGAGGATCTTTGTGTAACTCTTTTTAATGTTGTAGCCTATATGAATTGTATATTTTACATTGTGAATGTGCACATTCCAAGGCTGTTATGCCATGTAAATGTCTGCATAAACTGTTATATTCTTAACCGTCTCATTGCTTTCTCCATTACTACCCCTATTTATAAATGGAATAATAATAATAATACATTTTATTTCTAAAGCACTTTTCAAGAAATACATTTGACTCATGGGGTGTGAATTTTTTTAATTATTTTAAACATTTTCAATTTGAACACAAAAAAGGGTTTTAAAAAGTAATTTCACATACAGTATCTCAAATAAACTAAATGACAGTAAGAAATATCCAAAATATGATGTACTGTGATAGTTAAACCAGATTTGTAGTCCCAAATGTGTAAATTTGGGTGGATGTGTGGTAGTTAAACCCTAGCAACAAGTCTAAAACTCATCAGATTCACCGGATGAGTCAATTTTATTTTTTCGCTCTCAGGAGCAATTTTCCATGATTGGCAAATGTTCACATGCATTGATTTAATATCTAAATTATATTTCGGCAATGAATGTATGTATATTATTGTATCAAATTACACAACTGTGTTTTAATCGGTTGTCATTGCTGAGCAAAATTGACATTGGTAAGCTTTACGACAAAATTAACATTAGGCTACTGCCAATGCAACCAGTGCATTTATATTGGCTGTAGTAAAAAGAAAGCAGACTATAAAATGTAAGTTGTTGCAATACTTAATACATTATTAGCCTATGTTTATTAACATTTACAAGAACGTTATTATAAGAGTTCTGGAGTATGCAACTTTTTTTAGAAAAATATTGGGGATCAGTCAGTTGGTAGCAATCATAGAAAGAATCTAGCACCGTACACTGTGTTTATACCCTGAAATTCTGCATTATAAAACCAACAATTTTGAAAAAAAATTTTTTTTAAAGATTTATTTGAGATTTTTTCCAATTTTTCTCCCAATTTAGTAGCCAATTGAACGCCTATTCTAATTCAATTCCCTCCGTGTAGCAACCGCTAGAGAATCACCGCTATACAACCCTGTCAGCCGGTGGTAGGAAGGAGGGCGCCATGTCCTCTGCAGGCACCGACTCCTCGAGCTCCTGACCATGATTCCAGCTCGCCCAGGGCCTTTCTGGCCATGCTCGGATCTGGCAGGACCGGGGCGTGAACCCCGATCCTCTGAGTACAACTGCACTGACTGAAGGTCGGCGCTCTTACC
Organism: Synaphobranchus kaupii; assembly: GCA_029718625.1. Taxonomy (NCBI): domain Eukaryota; kingdom Metazoa; phylum Chordata; class Actinopteri; order Anguilliformes; family Synaphobranchidae; genus Synaphobranchus; species Synaphobranchus kaupii. The sequence continues at coordinate 2,114,541 of CM056379.1, forward strand.
ATTGTACCACCGTGGCGGCCGGCCCCAAATCTTTTGTTGGCAAAACAAAGTGGCTCATGATGTAAACCAATGTTTAGACAACAAATGTGACCGTTGAGAAAGTTGCGTATTCCTGCTTTAATAGCCATTGGTATTTGCCACTCTATTTAGCGTCATAATCATTGTAATCATCATCGGCATACCATAATATATAAATTATTTAACATTTCTCTGACATTGCTGGTAGGCATGTAAATTGTGTGTATCGAAGTACCAATCGAAATATTTGTCGAGACTCCATCAAAGCTGTAGGATCGTTTCAAATTTACAGATACAGCCGTTTTGTTGACCATAATTGCCTCTCACAGGCTCAAACTTTCTTGTATATTCACACCCACAGCCACATGGAAGAGGAGCACTTTGAATGATGTTGATGTTGAACGATGCTTCGAAATGACGTCATGTCAGTAGACCGTGAAACGAGATGTATTTCAGGTTGATAATATCAGGCATCAGTGCGCTCCTCTCAACCAGGCAGTGAGAGAGGACGAGTTGTGTTTTGCATCTAGACTATTAACTTGGACGTTGATTGAGTTGTAGGCTATTGTTTTCGATAAGGTAAAACAGGGTGCTTGCTATGCATTTATATGTAGGCTACAATACTACAATCATATAATTTTAACAATGAGAACACAAAATAGGATAATTTATACATGGTAGAAAATATAAATATAAGGATTATTTAATTGTGGTAATGCAATTATGGTGAGCAATTTATAAATTCAAACTCGTATTTTCTTTTACATACTCAAAATTGAAATGACCCAGTTTCTGGGAATATAATTTAGGCCTTTTTGCTTTGTGCGTAACTCATACAACAGGTTGCGGCCACTCTTAAATTTTGTTCTTACCTAAGAGTAAATCCAAAATAACTTGAAGGGTTTCTTCTCCTGACTTATTTTTCCATAGAGTTCAATAGGAAAATTTGTCAGGAGAAACAACCCTTAAAGTGATCCATCCATATCTGTGTTTACTGTGCAGTTTCTGTGCCTTCGGGGGTGGGGGGTGTGCCTTCGGGGGCGGGGGGTGTGCTTCGGGGGCGGTGGGTGTGCCTTCGGGGGTGGTGGGTGTGCCTTCGGGGGTGGTGGGTGTGCCTTCGGGGGTGGTGGGTGTGCTTCGGGGGCGGGGGGTGTTTACTGTACAGTTTCTTTGTCCCTGAAGGATGGGGGTCTCTTGTTGGTGGGGGATGTTACAGCCTTCTTTCTGGCTAGACCTTATTTGGGAAAACTATGGGAATCATGGAATGTGGAAAGTCTGCTCCGGATGGCAGTTAAGAGAAGTCCAAAGGGACTCTGCTTCGTAGTTGTCCTGGTACCATAGTCCTCTCGTATTAGCATTTTGGGCAAACATCAGTATTCTCTTTGTGTTCCTTTCCTTTGTCTTAGTCTGTTGGATTGTATGTCTTTTTTGTCTTCATATAGAATAGATTTATTTGATTGTCTTATCAAAGTAAATGATTTTTTAAATTTAAATAAAATGTTTACCTTTTACCATTAGTGCGCAGTGCACTAATTGGTCTTTGTTAGGTGTTTATCTCTGTCATTTTGACCCCTGCAGAGCTGTACCGGGGGACCTACCAACTTTCTTTTCAGTTTCATCTGTAATTATACGTAACGTTAATTACAGGCCCTATCAAAGTGTATTTTATACGTAACGTTAATTACAGGCCCTATCAAAGTGTATTTTATACGTAACGTTAATTACAGGCCCTATCAGAGTGTATTTTATACGTAACGTTAATTACAGGCCCTATCAGAGTGTATTTTATACGTAACGTTAATTACAGGCCCTATCAGAGTGTATTTTATACGTAACGTTAATTACAGGCCCTATCAGAGTGTATTTTATACGTAACGTTAATTACAGGCCCTATCAGAGTGTATTTTTGATGTAACATGAGCTACTCACCACAAGTTTTGTGGGAAATTGGGGGTCACATGGGGCTCAAGCCCTCCTGTTTCGAGGAGCCCACAGAGAGTAGAGTAGAGTGCGAGAGCAGTTGGATTTGCTGACGGGTCTCTGTCGGACCAGCAGACCTCCGAGTCCGATAGATTGCCGCTGGTAAACCGAGCTGCAATACAGCTAGAAGCCCGCCAGCTGATTCTGCTGGTGCCGCAGCAGAAACTGTACGGGGTGCAGTGACACCGGTCGCTAACTGGTCCCTATCGGACCAACGCTAGATGACCTCTTGTAAACCGATGTGCAAACAGCGAGCAGCCCGACAGCATAATACGACGGGAGCCCGCCAACTCGTCCGCTGGTAAACCGATGTAGCCTCTTGCTATCTGGATGGTTTTTTTTCACTAGAACGCGAGATGGCATTTGACCAACTTTTCAACACAAACATGTTCACTGGGGTAGGTTACTAGTGTAATGTAAAGTGTGATTGCCTGCTTCTATTGATTACCATATTGTCAGCTTTTGTCACCTAGATTGCGCTGGGGCGACTTTGTTGTATTTCACAGCACTCCATTGGAAATACATGGCAGAGCTCATCGGTAATACTATTTCCGGGCCGTGGCAGCCATCTTGCGGTGGTGCCACTTACGGAAGAACCAAATTGAATAGAGTTGAATGGAACCACGTGACCATGTTGCCTTCTTATATAGGCTGCGTCCCAATATTCTTCACTCCCCACCTCCTTTCCTCCACTCATCTCCTCCACTGATCTCCTACCCGGATATATGCAATATGCAAAACTGTCTGTACGTTTCAAGTACAAGTAGTTGCATGTACAGTATACAATATACCTAACATTGCTGTTCACGTTGAGACATTAATTAATATTTAACAATTAATATGTAATCAATATGAAATCAGCAACATTAGATTAGGATACAAAGATTGGTTTCCGGGGCACGGAGGAGAGGAGGCAGTAGTGGAGGGTGTATTTTTTGAGTATTGGGACGCATCCATAGTTCTGTGGATGATACCCGCTGTGGTCTGACCAAGCACACTAGGGTTAATTCCAATCGCTTATTTTTACTCCTTGCATCCTTTTCTCGTGTCCTTTTCTCACTCCTTAGCTCCGCCCAACAGAGGACGCGAGGAAAGGATGCAAGGATCAGATACGAGGATGGAGGAAACGAGGCAACATGCATTAGGCAAATTGACGTCCTTGCTCAATCAAGCGTGAGCGTCATATTATGCTCACGTGCTTAACTATAATGCTTTTTATCTTATTTTAAAAAAAAATTATTTTGTTGAGCGTCATTATGGAGAAGAATAAGCGATTGGAATCCACCCATGTTTGACCAATCGTATCAGTGCAGAGTCGGCGAGGGGCGTGGTCAGATTCTGCAAGGGGACGCTTAAATTTGGACAAAAGCGGGTGCAAAAAATAATAACGCGTCTTCGCCGTCTTGCGGTGGTGCCACTTGCGGAACTGCTTAATTAAATGGGGTTGAGTCTATGGAAGCACGTTGCCTTTCTAGTTCTTGGAAAATGCAGCCACAGTGCTGAAGACGCGCGCTTTGTGTTTAACACACTTTTAACATGCACGTGAGATCTTTCGTTGAACGAGAATTACATTACAGTAATTCAGTCATTAACGAATAGGGGTAAGTTTTCTCCATAATATTTATAGGTCTACTTTAACAGTTTTGTTTATCAGCAAGCTTTAGATCGAGTCTTTCAATTCACTAATGTTTGCACATGTTATGCGTTTGATAATTTGGCAGTAGCTAAAACGCACATGATTGTATGGAATTCATTTAACAGTTTGAAAACTTCGTAACAGCCTACTGGCCCAATGTTACTTCGATCTCTACGCGAAGTTCGATGAGATTACAATGAGTTAAAGATGCCGCTAGATAATGTTAGCTAGTAAGGTTATTCAAATCCCTAGGCCTAACGTTAGTATCTAGGCAACACTAGGCTAACTTGCTTCTAAATTGCCTAACTGGGTAACAGTTAGTTAAATTACCGATTGTCGGCTATGTCACATTTCATACCGTAGTGGAGACCAGGGACGGTTATAACCTAGCACTTTTTAGAATTTTCACAAAAGCCTACCTCTACAACTATTTACACAGTGAAATTGTTGTATTATATACTTGTGTCTCTGCTGCTTAGGCTAATGATGATGTTTAGCCTAAATATTTGACTTAATTATTAGCCTATATTAAGAATATATGCTTATGTGCCTTTTCACAATACACAACCCATTACAGATAATTCATGGATGCTTACGTTGAAACTAACCAACATTTTTTGAGTGAAATGCAATTTTATTTATTATAAGATGTAATTTCTATTGACTGCTTTTAGTGGGGTAAACGCACACTTAGTAAGGCCGTTAAGGTGTGTTATGTTGTTATAATGTAGAGTAGACACAACCTACATGCTAACAAGCAAACCACACCATGTTAGCTAGATTAGCAACTTTTTACAAGCTAGTTAGTAGAACAATAACATGTAATTCAAGACTCCGCGACTGAAGTATGCTCAATCTCTGCACTGCTCTTTTTCTGTTATATAACTGTCTATAACTGTTATATTCCCTATTTGATGTTACTAACTGGATTGTCAACTGTTTTGTCGGATAATTTTGTGTTTTATGTTAGTTATCCCTTGTAAAAGAGATTTCGATCTCAATGATGATATTGCCTTCTAAATAAAGGTTACATAAAATAAAAAAAGAAAGCAAACCTAACATTGTTAGCTAGACTTGTAAATATTACAAGCTAGCTAGCAGCAATGACTCACAAAAAGGAGGGGGGAAAAAAACTAATATATAATTTGGCTTGCATTGATTTTTTTATTTGTCACTATGAATGATGGATACTTATATAAATTAGAAATGTATTTACCTACCTGAGTTGAATTCCTGTCAGATGAGCGGCTTTCTTTTTTTCAAACATGAGGCAGAAAAAAATCTGTGAATTCTATGTTAAGCAGTTACTTGGGGCGATGACACACTTAAAGTCAACGGTAAATATGGGAATCAGAGGTTCACGTGATTGAAGGGAACAGTGGAACCCTGGTATTTGTATTTCTGTACAAATTAATTATTTTGCTTAATTGATCTATGTCTTAGAGTCACCTTAAAACTTGGTTCACGGCCGGTTGTAACAAGGCATTAAACTGGTGAACCGGCTCCCCACTGTTAGTTTGACACACATCAGTCATATTGCTTTCAACCTTACTAAATGGTGATTCTGGGGGAGAAAAAAAATTTGGATTTATGGACATTCAAATTGAGGGCAGTATCCAAGAAAATGCATCTGATATAGAAGTTGACAAAAAAAAGAAGTTGTTTTTAATTTATTCAGGGAGTATGATCTTGCCTCACAGCAAGAAGGTACCGAGTTCAAATCACGGCCGAGGGCCTTCCTGTGTGGAGTTTGCATGTTCTCCCCGTGTCCGCGTGGGTTTCCTCTTGGTGCTCAGGTTTCCTCCCACAGTCCAAAGACAAGCAGGTTGGGCTAATTGGAGACACTAAATTGCCCATAGGTATGAGTGCGTGAGTGAGTGTGCCCTGTGATGAATTGGCAACCTGTCCAGGGTGTATACCTGCCTCTCGCCTAATGCATGCTGGGATAGGTTTATTGCTCTGATTGGTTTATTGTAGATAAAGCCCAAGACACACTTATAATTATAAGAGATGAAGTTCTGCCCATTTGAACCTAACGAAAGTGGACTTGGACATGCCCTAAATGCACTTGCGCCATGCATTTTAGACCATGCCCAAAGATCGTCAAGATAGAGCCCTTGGTATCACCTGGGGTTTCCCCCCACCTCATAATGCAAGTGTGCCCCCTGTGGTCAGTCAGGCATCTGCAGGACTGCAGTGTAAAGAATGTCAGCTGCTGCAGTAGGACCTGTTTGAGTATGGCTAAATCCCTTCCCCTGTTTCCCTCCAGGAGCTGCACTTCTGCACACCTTTGAGCAGCAGTATGATGCAGGCAGGAGTCTGTCTGAGACGGGACACTGAGACAACACTACCAGAGCTCACTGAGCAGCACAGGATCAGACAGAAAGAAGAGGAACTCAGTGGACTGGAGTCTGTCCACATGGCAGAGACAGAGTGTGCTGCACCAGGACTCAACACACTGGAGCCAGAGTGTGTTACAGCACACAGCGGGGTCAGTGATGTACACCACACACACACATCACCGATTAAAATAGAAACTTATCTGGGCTCCACCCACACTGGGGATCTTAAGACAGAGAGTCTCGACAGTACAGAGCTCGGATATGTAACCCATCTGCATCCTGACCAAATCAAAACAGAGACTGATGATGGAGGATACCTTAAGGCAGAACATATCAGTGACTTGCAGGATATTAAATGTGTTGATATGAAATCTGATCAAATAAAGTGTGAATCCAGTGAAAGTTTGAGTGATCTTATGAATACTGTGATGAATGGAGTTGGTCATTTAATTGGCCACCTCAGAGTTCATACACATGAAAAGCCCTACAATTGTACCCAGTGTGGGAAGTGTTTTTCTCGTAAAAGTGCTTTAAATTGCCACATGATGATTCATAGAGATGAAAAGCCCTACAAGTGCCCTCAGTCTGGGAAGGGTTTTCCCAAATCAAGTGCATTAGATGCACACAAGATGATTTATAATGACAAAAAGCCCTACAAATGTTCTCAGTGTGGGAAGTGTTTTTCCCAAAAAGGTACATTAAATCGCCACAAGCTGATTCATACAGGTGAAAAGCCCTACAAATGCCGTCAGTGTGGGATGTGCTTTACTCAAATATCTACATTAAGTAGCCATGAGAGAATTCATACAGGTGAAAAGCCCTACAAATGTCCTCAGTGTGGAAAGTGTTTTACCCAAATATCTACATTAAGTAGCCATGAGAGAATTCATACAGGTGAAAAGCCTTACAAATGCATTCAGTGTATGAAGTGTTTCTCCACATTAAGTACATTAAATGTACACAAAATGATTCATACAAGTGAAATGCCCTACAAATGTGTTGATCACAAAGACCAGTCTGAACCATGGCAGTGTGAAGGAGAGCCAAATCAAAACTGTACAAAAGAAGAAATTCATGATCTGCCAACCCAGTGTTGGGATTTACATCATCACTGTGACACAAACAATGAAAAGAATCAAACCAGAATTGAACAGAAATGTACAAACATTGGCAAAAAATGTATACATGGTCAGAGAATGAATGTGATCATTGATTCCAAGATAATTAATTCAAGTAAAAACCAAAGCCTTTTGAATTCATTTCAAAACAAGACAATTTGTATAAATAAAGGGGAGATTCATACAGGTGAAAAACCATACAAGTGTACAGTGTGTGGGAAGGGTTTTCCTCATAAAAGTACATTGAATCGCCACAAGCTGATTCATACAGGTGAAAAGCCCTACAAATGCCCTCAGTGTGGAAAGTGTTTTACCCAAATATCTACTTTAAGGAGCCATGAGAGAATTCATACAGGGGAAAAGCCCTACAAATGCATTCAGTGTCTGAAGTGTTTTTCCAGATTAAGTACATTAAATATACACAAGATGATTCATACAGGGGAAATGCCCTACAAATGTTCTCAGTGTGGGAAGCGCTGTTTGACTGCAAGTCATTTAAATCACCACCAGAGAATTCATTCAGTTGACAAGTCCTAGAAGTGCTCTCACTGGGGGAAGTGTTTTGTACATAATCTATCTAAAATTCATACAGGTGAAAATCCTTTCAGGTGTACTGAATGTTTAAATGAAAAAAAAATCTAAAAAATGTACTGATGTATTGTTTCATGAAAGCACCCTTTATATTATCTTCTTTTTATGGGAAGTGTTTCAAATGTCCATCAAATTTAAAATAAACATAATTCATACAAAGTTCCCTTAATATTTTTTAAGACAAACCTCTGGGTTTCCAAACACATCTGGAAAGCGGCACAACGACCGGGACAAACTGGGATTCCATTTTCTTTTTCTGTGACAATTTTTTCTGTAAAAAAATATAATTGTAATTCTTTGTAGATTGAAGGGTGTTATTTTGTTATGATGAAATTTGAGTACACTGATTGTAATGCAGAAAGCAACATGGTAATGTCTATTGCAAAATTGTATTCTGAGGTGGAGCTTGACAGTACTTTAGGCTTCAGACGGTATGTTTTATCTGAGATAAAAAGTTGGGGATCTTTGTGTCACTGGTCACTCTCTTTATTTTTCAATGTTGTACATGAATTGTGTATGCAATTATTTTACATTGTGAATGTGCACATTCCACTGCCTTTATGCCATGTACATTTCTGTATAAACACGTCTTTCACTGTCTCATTGCTTTCTTCTTTACTACCCCTGTTTATGACTAGTTTAATTCCTGTTTCACGTAACTAATAACACCAATTGTGCAACAAATAAATTTGACTCCAATGGGGTGTGAATTGTTTTCATTATTTAAAATGTTTTCATGTCTGAACATGTAAAAGTTTAAAATAAATTCACATACAGTGAGCACCATAATTCATTGGACAGTGACACATTTTTTGTTATTTTGGTTCTGTACTCTAGCACTTTACATTTGACAGTGAGGTTGAAGTGTAGACTCAGCTTTAATTTATTTTCATCCATATCAGATGAACCGTTTAGAAATTATATGCCCCAATTTTGGGCATCAAAAAATATTGGACAGTTTAACATAATGTAGAATAAAGTAATCATTTTTAATATTTGGTCGCATATCATTTGCATGCCATGACTTCCTGATCCCTCCTTACCAACAACATCAAAAGACTTGATATCTTATTTTCTGGTACTCTTACAAGCGATACTATAACGTGTCTGCATTTGAATGGATCTCTAGGAATTGGGGGGTGGGACTAGATTTAGCTGTAAATTATGCTGGAATAGTATGGAATACATGGTTGGTAAAATGGCTGTAAGTCATCAAGGATCTGACGTATCAAATGAGCCTCAAACCATCAATCTGCTGCCAGATATGCAGTAGATATGGATGGATCACTTTAAGGGTTGTTTCTCCTGACAACTTTTCCTATTGAACTATGGAAATTGTCAGGAGAACAAACCCTTCAAGTTATCCATCCATATCTACTGTATTTCTGACAGCAGAGTGATAATTTAAGGCTTGTTTGATACATCAGACCCTTGTTGACTTACAGCCATTTAGCCAACCATGTGTTCCATACTGTTCCAGTGTAATTTACAGCTAAATCTAGTCCCACCCCCCAATTCCCATAGAGATCCATTCAAATGCAGAGGTTATAGTATCGCTTGTAAGAGTACCAGAAAATAAGATATTAAGAGTCTTTTGATGTTCTTGGGTCACAGACATCAGGAAGTCATGGCATGCAAAGGATATGCAACCAAATATTAAATATATAAAAAATACTTAAACTTTGTTAATTTATCCAATTACTTTTTGTCCTCTAAAATGGGGAGACCATGTATAAAAAGGGCTACAATTACTACACGGTTCACCCGATATGGATGTAAAAGCTGAAAGTCTGCACTTTAACTTCATCGTCACTGTTCCATTTCAAATCCAATGTTCTGGAGTACAGAGCCAAAACAACAAAAATTGTGTCACTGCCCAAATACTTTCCTTTAACTGTACTTCCCCAGTGGTATTTCTTGTTGATCATATTTTGGACAGGCAGTTGAAAAACATAATGACTGGGCAAAAGTATGATTCCATTTTCTTTTTTTGCAAGTGTTTTTTTGTTTTTTACCATTTTATTCTTTAAAATTTTTTATTTCCCTTGTCTTCCATAGGCTGATAATTTGTGATAATGACATTGACATACGTGTCATTTGTTTGAAAGAAACAATGTGAAAACGGTTGGGATATGATTGTAGAAAGAAACAATGTGAAAACGGTTGGGATATGATTGTAGAAAGAAACATGGTAATCTGTAATGCCAACTTGTATTCTGGAAATTAATTTGACAGTACTGGCCTTTTCAGTTCTTTTACTGGCAATGTAGAGGCTGTAATGTGTATGTAAGCTAAAGCTGTTAATTCGACGTTGGACATGTTTTGACCTGACATATCCGTTGAGGATCTTTCACTCTTTATTTCTCAAGTTGTATATTAATTGTGTATTAAATAATTTTAAATTGTGAATGTGCTCATACCAAGGCCCTTATGCCATGTACATTTCTGTCTAAACTATGTTTTCTCCTCGAATGTAGTTTAATTCCTGTTGCAGTCATAACACTAATCGTGAATTCGTGAACCTTTTCAATTTGTCCGAACGCATGAAGGCTTTAAAAAATTATTATTCAAATCACAAATAAAATAACAGTAACAAATATGCAAAATATGATGGACTATGATAGTTAATCTGAATAGGAACACTCATCTGATTAGATTACTAGACATTCTGAAGAATCTATTTCATGCTTTTTCCTTTCTTGTGTAAGAACTTTTGCAGGAGAGAAGGATTTGTAGTCTCTAATATGCAAATGTAGTTGGATGTTTTGAAACGTAAAATGCGCTTTTATTTTGAATGTATTGTGAAGAAACTGTACCGGAAGTTTGATTATTTTTGCTGCTGCTGCTCGGTTTAACGAGAGAGGCAGAGACGGAAATCGTTGGCATAACGAGAGGCTGTTCTGACTATGATGGGCATAAGCTTTATGGTGCAAACAGTTTTAACACCCATATACGATCATTCGCCGCCGAGAATTACATTAGACTACATCAAGTTCAGCAAACAATTGAGTTAGAGCAACGCAATCCTCAACGAATAGGGGTAAGTTTGTTTCTCTAGAATCTTATTCTTGATTAACCATTTTGGCACCAAAGATGCCACTCGACATTGATAATAAAACTGGCTTAGCCTACAGTTAGGCCTAATGAATAGGAACTTTAACACAAACGTCAATTGCACGCTTTATTTCAAAACGATGTTCAACCTGGACATTTGAAGAGGTTGCGTTTAGGTTACAATTAACGTAAGGTTAGTCAAATATGTTCCAAATTATGACTGGCTTATTTTGTTTGAAATGTGCATCGAGCGATCATTGTCAGGTCTATTGTCAACTGGCTTTATGGTAACGTTATCTCTTATGGTAGCTATCGGAGTTTACGATAAAATTTAGCAGTAGCCTACTCATTTTTTTTTGTTACATTTTTGCAATCATAAAATCTGAAAAACATGATGTTTGATTAGCCTATATGACCGGACGAATGAACAGTGAGGTTAGAGTGTAGAGAAACAATAGAAACGTGAAAAGCAATAGTCTACTAGAGGGCGTTCGCAAGAACAAGGTGTAGGCTACGAACAAAAGAAAAGAGGTCAAACTGTAAGGAGCCGCCAGTTGTCCGTAAATATTGTATAGAGTTGTGTAAAATATTTGTATTTGTACATTAGTGTTCACTGGTGAATGTTGGGACGTAGGGAGTCTGACGCCGGTTTTTTACACTGTTTTCATCCTGTGTATGATAGATTAGGAGTCAGTGAAGAACTGTGTATTTCTTTTCTTTTGGTAGGTTAGTTGGACATTTTCGCCTCTCAGGTAGTGCGTGTTTGTTATTTTGGCCTTGTCAACTCCTGAAGTAAATCCAAATAAATGCCCAATAATTGGATTTTACATAGTTCTCGCCTTCTTTCTTCTGTTACGGCCCTACCCTAGACCGGGTCGTAACACACGCCTAAAATAATGATAATGGAAACGAAACCTGCAGGACAACAAGGCTGTAGCAGAGATTATGGGCTTTGGCTGTAGCTACACATGAGCCACATACACCTGAAATTAACTTTTCTCACACATTCTGTTATAATAATCTATCAGTTGTGCTGCCGTGACGTCACATAACTCCTGAACCATTGAAACTATAGTCCTGAAATTTTAAGCGAGCCTATGGGTGTTGCAGTAGTATGTCTATGTATGATGCAATTTGGCCATGTGGAAATGTTGTATTATGGTATATGAAACCACCTAGCCATGTGTTATTTTCTCTAGATAGCTATATATCTGAACTCATTGGTCTGTATCTTGATGATCTTAGCGCTTGGTCTAAAATGCATGGCGCAAGTGCATTTAGGGCGTGTCCACTTTTGCTAGTTATACGCGTGTTAATTGAGCGTTAAGTATGGCGCAAGGTGCAAATGGGCTGAACTTAGTCTCCATTAATTATAGGTGTGTCTTGGGCATAATATGCAATAAACCAATCAAACTGTCATACACCATTCCCTTTAAAAGCCTGCTTTTCCACCTTCCAAACAGACATGCTCGTGCTTGTGTAGTTAAAGCGTGCGAGCAAGGAATCAATAGTAGCCTAGGCTATGATCAATATTATTTGGACTGTGTGATATACACACTAATAATCTTTAACATTAGGGTTTAACACCGGCACGGGTTCCCGGTAATTCCCGGCAGTGCTGTTATTTTAGAAAATGTATGCAGTTTAATTACTACTACATCTGAGAATAAGCTAACAGAATAGGCTATGGCTTCTGTCTCACCTTAGGAGACACCAAATTAGCCCGCTTGTACGAACGGGGGGGGGGGGGTTGAAGATTTCCACAAAGTTTAATCACAATCGGAGTAGAATTGTTCGAGTTATGGATGATAGGGACACAAACACAGACAGACTGTCACACACACACACACACACACACACACACAGACAGGAGCGAAAACTACCCCCTGCTCGCGCGGGTGTAACTAGCTCTGGTGCGATCAAGTGTAAAGTTTATTGCCATGGCAATGTAAAATGGCCTTAAATTGCGACCAATTAATCGCACTCTGAAGCCACAAAACGCCACGTAATTATAAGATAATTTATTTGTAAGACTCCCAACAATTGATAGGATAAGGTGAGGCAAAAACTAGATAATCAGTGTTCTCTATTCTGCAGATGGGGAGTCAGTTCATGCAAGATGTGCAGTATCTCCAGAATCTCAGCCCAGCCCAGCCCAGGCCGCCTCCTATCTAAACTAGTGTTGGTTAGTGATTATTATAACTATGGATAATATTGATTAGTTATGGTATTTGTCAATATAATGGGTAACACTTTACATTAAGTTGCACCTATACCTGTGTAGTTAAATTGTAACTAATTTGGTAACAAGACGTTATTCCTGAGTAATTCCAACGTAGGTAAATATGGAACAGCAGTTGGTGGTATTCTTAATTACACAATGTGAAACAAGGCCAGTCGTGCTACAGCTCTCATATTACACACATTGTGAACTTAACAGGAAAGGTTTATTTCTTGTGTATCATGAAGATGTGGCCTATGAGTGTAAATAAATTATCTCAAAATATTCACACGTAATTAAGAATACCGCTAACTGTTGTTCCATGTTACTTACATTGAAGTTACTCAGTAATAACCTATTGTTACCAAATTAGTTACAATTTAACTACACCAGTAAAGGTTCAACTGCTGCCAGAAATACAGTAGATATGGATGGAAAACTTGAAGTGTTTCTTCTCCTGACTTATTTTTCCATAGAGTTCAATAGGAAAATTTGTCAGGAGAAACAACCCTTCAAGTGATCCATCCATATCTACTGCATATCTGGCAGCAGAGTGATGGTTTGAGGCTCGTTTGATACCTCAGACCCTTATTGATTTACAGCCATTTAGCCAACCATGGATTCCATACTATTCCCGTGTAATTTACAGCTTAATCTAGTCCCACCCCCCAATTCCCATAGAGATCCATTCAAATGCAAAGAGGTTATAGTATTGCTTCTAAGAGTACCTGGAAATAAGATATCAGGAGTCTTTTGATGTCCTTTTATACAGAATCATGATGGCATCACCTGTTTACCTGTGGAATACCTGTTTGACCTGTTTCACCAAATGAATGAATTCTCTAATTAAACTCCACACTGCTATTATTTTGAACACGCCCCTTTCAATGAATGAGTCAATTACCAGCAGCGTGCATGTCATGACAGTTGGGTCTGTTGTTTTTCTATTACACTACTACATCTACAAGTAAATTATTTGCCATGCAGAAATATCACTACTACTAATAACAGTGGTTCATCAGGTTACTGATGTTGTACTGCTATTTTTTTTTAACACCACTGTAAATATAAAGTGATCCATGTTGGAATTACAGCAGGTGTAGATGTCTTTTTAACTTCAACGGCTTTCTGCTCTGTAGGTATTTCATGAGTATACAAACCCCAATTCCAAAAACATAAAGCAGCGATTTGTAAATTCTTTTTTACATATATTTAATTGAAAACAGTACAAAGAAAATGTTTTACCTTATCAACTTTATTGATTTTTGTAAATATATGCTAATTTTGAATTTGATGCTTGCAACACGTTCCAAAAATGTTGGGACAGGGAAAAAAAGAAAAGCACCTGTTTGGAACATTCCGCAGGTACACAGCGTAAAGAAAACATTAAAAAGAACACAGAGTGGCAGTTGGTATCACCCAGGGAATAATGCAAGAGCGCCCCCTGTGGTCAGTCAGGCATCTGCAGGACTGCACAACAGAGTCTGGCGGCGGACTGAGGACACATCCACCTTCTCCCACTTTCTTTAACCCTTTAAAGCCGGAGCGTAACGCCATAAATCTCCATTTGCCTCACGGCAGACGAAGCTAACCACCTTGGACAGAAGACTATCGCCTGAAGGCTTTACTGTGACTGAGGGAAAGCCAGTAAACCCCTGAGGTAAGAAACATTTAAGATAATAATTAACCATAGATATTACTTCAGAAACTATTTTATTTTGAATAAAATCCTGTTTTTGTACCGCTGACTTGTGTTATTCTTCCCCCAGATCGTTTCCAGATGAAATTGTGAAAAGGTCTGTCATACAATGAATAAGTGAAGTGATAACATTAGATGTGAATATTTTCTGTATTTAGTGTAGACTTTGATATCTAAATAATAACTAAAGCTAAAAACAGTAACGTTAGTCTATAGCGAGCTCTCAGCGTCATTTTTCTTTTCCTAACTTGTAACGTTAGCTCTGCTGTCTGTCTTGCTAGCTTTATCAATGTTATACTCAACTATTCGTCCTATCAATAGCAAGTACTAACTAGCTAGTGTTTTAACATAACGCTATGTCTAAATTTGAAGGTAACTTGTTGATCAGTCCTGTCGAAAGTAAATGGAGAAGGGAATTAAACAGCAAACATTTACTAACGTCAGCTTCAAGTTTTATTTTGATTCACGTTTTTGATATGAGCAAGATGAGCCTGTTTAGACAAATATGACAAAAAGTCATCATTCAGTTGAGCCGTTGTCACTGATGATTTAGCTCTGTTCATTCAGAACAATATTTTACGCTGATGGACATTATGCTAAGTAGTCTAACATTGTGTTATTGTTGTGCTTTTTATCTAACGTTATTCTGGAGCATACAGTGTTTTCTGTAAAATGTCATTCTTACTATACAGCCCTTTAATGACTCAGAAATGGTTTTATATGTTATGGATTAATGAAATGGCAACTGATAATATATTTGTCTATTACAGCGATGGATGGACATTATGCTTGTGTCCAGAATAACTATTTTATCTATTCCTGACATAAGCCTAAGGCGTTTGCTGTAAGATGTTATTATTGCTAGTATACAGCCCTTTAATGACTCAGAAATGGTTATATATGATATGTTATGGATTGATGAAATGATAGATGATTACATATTAATGTATTGCAGCAAAGGATGGACATTTAGCCATCTGATACAGTCCCTGAAGAGAAGGAGGGTGCTGAGGGTCATTGCAGAGCACGACATGGAGGACCATCAGGGCATGCACTTACTGTTATCTTCTTGATTCTTGAATATATTGAAGGTATTTATGCTTGACCATTGATTTGTCTGCTGTATCTGTCCTAATACATTAATGATTTTACTGTAAATAAATCCAATGCATTCATTTTATGGGCATCTAAACTGATATTTGCCATGGGTTGTATCATGTTATTATATGTTATGTTATCCATTTACATAGTTTATCCATTCACTATGTTATACATTTGTTTTTAAATAAAGTGTGTGTTTTAATTGAACACATAAATTGTATATTTCAGTGTATGTGTCTTTCAATTTTGCATTATATCAACCAATTCTCAACAGTGGCCCATGAGGAGTATGAATAAGTAGTAATGTCAAATGTCAATGTACCTAACGTTCTAATAAAAATGCCTTTTCCCATACATCATCAAGATGTTATAACTTTTGAGCAGTAAATGATAAATCTGTTCTGATTTCTACTCTATATTACTTGCAAAATGTTGAAGATACCACACAGTTTGTTTCCCTCTATCTTGAACATGAAATGTTTAAACCTAGGTTTCTCATGAAGAATAGCCATTTAGAAAACTTTTTTAATTATTTATTTAGTGAACTTTTTTGATAATTGATGCTATTGTGTTAAAGAAGGCATATTATTGTATACAATTTGAAAGCCCCAGTTATCCTTTTTAAAATGGTATATTATCTTTAGGGGTGTGACATAATATGATTACGCCACAAACAGTTTTGCATACGCAGGTCATATTTTCAATGAACCTAACATTCTAAAGCGTTTATTTTAGCCTTTTCTTACCCATCACTGAAGTGGTTATAACTTTTGAGCAGTAGAAGATAAATCTATTCTGATTCCTATTCTACAGTGCCTTGCGAAAGTATTCACCCCCCTTGGCATTTTTCCTATTTTGTTGCATTACAACCTGCATGCTGTTACTTCCTGAAGTCTGTGACCCATCAACATCAAAAGACTCTCGATATCTTATTTTCAGGTACTGTTACAAGCGATACTATAACCTCTCTGCATTTGAATGGATCTCTATGGGAATGGCAGTAAGTCATCAAGGGTCTAAGGTATCAAACGAGCCCCAAACCATCACTCTGCGGCCACATATGGAGTAGATGTGGGTGGCTCACTGCAAGGGTTATTTCTCCTGACTCATTTTCCTATAAAACTCTATGGGGAAAAAAGTCAGGAGAAGAAACCCTTAAAGTGATCCATGTGGCCGCAGAGTGATGGTTTGGGGCTCGTTTGATACCTTAGACCCTTGATGACTTACTGCCATTTAGCCAGTCATGTTTTTTATTTTTTTTAAAATTTTTAAAACAAGTTTTCTTTTTCTTTTTTTTTCCATTTCACTTCACCAATTCGGACTATTAGGTGTAAGGCCATTACATAAAATCCAAATAAAAATCAATTTAAATTACAGGTTGTAATGCAACAAAATAGGAAAAATGCCAAGGGGGGTGAATACTTTCGCAAGGCACTGTATATCACTCACACAATGGTGAAGATATCGTACAAGTTTCCCTCTATCTTGAACATGAAATGGGTAAAATAGTAGGTTTCTCATTAGACAATAGCCATTTAGAAGATTTTATAAATTTAGTTGTTTACAATGGTATATAAAGTTTAGGTATCTGATGTAATATGATCACACCACAAACATTTTTAACGCATGTTAAGAAATAAAATGGAATAGAATGTTGACCCAGTATTCTCCCAGGCAGGAAAGGGTTAAAATGTTTTTATGAACATTCACCAAAGTTTTCTTATTTGGGATTTTTTCTTGGGTAGAACAGAAGCTCAGAATGCAAACATAGGTTAATCACAAAATGTTTGTAAAAACATTTTAAAGAAAGTCTTAGTCATTGCTGAATGAGGCCCATACCCATTGTTTCCTAACGGTTGTTACCTCAAATGAGGTTTAAGTATTTAGAATATCATCATAACTATATACAATAATAACATAACTTGGGCTTTATTCTTCAGAGCACATAATATGCTGACAGTAGGCTATTCTGTTTTAACAGCCAAAATGGATTTTGTTGATCAAAATATGAATTAATTTAGGGCACTGTTTAATAATATATTGATCCAAGCGCAGCCAACATTAAGCTGTTCTTGTCACTTAAGCAAGCCAATCGAATATTTGGTTTACCCTCGTGCTGTGGTCAAGTCATGTTTCGATTGTAGGCTGTGAATTCTTAGGGCAATCAGATGAAAGAAACCATATTTTTGAAAGAGGAAGGTTATACATCGGCCAAAGGTGATCGGAACACAATGAGGGTTAAGACATGTAACGTTATCGTAGCCTAACGTATCATTGAAATGCTAACTTTACACTGGTGTGAAGTAGTAACGTTAATCCTTGGAGAAGTAAGGACACACCAGTGGAAACATAATGTACAGTGACATTCTAAACGTCGTATAATGTACAGTGACATTCTAAACGTTGTATAATGCACAGTGACATTCTAAACGTCGTATAATGCACAGTGACATTCTAATTTTATGACCTAAAGGGCTGCTAATGCAAAAGCATATGATTCCAGAATAGAACACTGCATTGGAACTAACGTTAGAACTATCAAAACACTCGTTCCTCTAAGGATTAACGTTAAGGAATAACGCGCCAAACTTGCAAGGTTAACATACGAGACTGTTGTATGCCGTCTGAAATGTCGATTAAAACTGTTTCTGTCTCGAGTGGTTGCAACAAAAACTTCTTCTCTTGAGTTTTCTGGCGGGTAGAAACAACAGAGTATAGATGATCGCCACCTACTGTACCGGTGGTGAGTATGAAGGTTTGGGAGGCGGTGGGAAGTGTTGGAGGAGGAGTTGGAGGAGGCGGGGAGGTGTTGGAGGAGGCGGGGAGGAGTTGGAGGAGGCGGGGAGGTGTTGGAGGAGGCGGGGAGGAGTTGGAGGGTGTCCTCAGTCCGCCGCCTGACCCCTCTCGGACTGCAGAGTGTAAAGAATGTCAGCTGCTACAGTAGGACCTGTTTGATTAAGGCTAAATCCCTTCCCCTGTTTCCCTCCAGGAGCTGCACTTCTGCACACCTTTGAGCAGCAGTATGATGCAGGCAGGAGTCTGTCTGAGACGGGACACTGAGACAACACTACCAGAGCTCACTGAACAGCACAGGATCAGACAGAAAGAAGAGGAACTCAGTGGACTGGAGTCTGTCAACATGGCAGAGTCAGAGACAGATACAGATTGTGCTGCACCAGGACTCAACACACTGGAGCCAGAGTGTGTTACAGTATACAGATGGGTCAGTGGCGTACACGACACACACACATCACTGATTGAAACAGAAACTGATCTGGGCTCCACCCACACTGGGGATCTTAATACGGAGATCCTAGACAGTACGGAGCTGGGATATGTGACCATTCTGCATCCTGACGAAATCAAGACAGAGGCTGATGATGGAGGATACCATGAGGCAGAGCACATCAGTGACTTGCAGGATATTAAATCTGAACAAATGTGTGAACCCAGTGAAAGTTTGGTGAGTGATGATGTGAATACTCTGATGAATGGAGCTGGTGTTGATCACGAAGACCAGACTGAACCATGGCAATGTGCAATAGAGCCAAACCAAAATTATATAAAAGAAGAATTTCATGATCTGCCGACCCAGTGTGCAGAAATTGATGTGATAATTGAACCCACGATAATTAAATCAAGTAAAAACCTTTTGAATTTATTTCAAAACCAGACAATTCATAGAAATAAAGGCGAAATTAATGCGGGTGAAAATTCATTCAAGTGTTCGCAGTGTGAGAAGTGTTTTCGTAGAAAGTCTGATTTAAATACACACCTCAGAATTCATACAGGTGAAAAGCCCTACAAATGTATTCACTGTGGGAAGTGCTTTTCCCAAAGAGCTCATTTAAGTATCCACCTGAGAACTCATACAGGTGAAAAGCCATACATGTGTACACAGTGTGGGAAGTGTTATTCTCAATCAAGTCAGTTAAATAGCCACCTGCGAATTCATACAGGTGAAAAGCCATACAAGTGTACAGAGTGCGGGAAATGTTATTCCCAAGGAAATCAGTTAATTCGCCACCTGAGATTTCATACAGGTGAAAAGCCATACAAGTGCACAGAGTGTGAGAACTGTTTTCGTGCAAAGTCTGGTTTAAATATGCACATGAGAATTCATTCTGGTGAAAAGCCCTACAAATGTATTCAATGTGGGAAGTGCTTTTCCCAAACAGCTCATTTAAGTTGCCACATGAGAACTCATACAGGTGAAAAGCCATTCAAGTGTGTACACTGTGGGAAATGTTATTCTCAAGGAAGTCAGTTAAATAGCCACCTGCGAATTCATACAGGTGAAAAGCCGTACAAGTGTACAGATTGCGAGAAGTGTTTTCGTACAAATTGTGGTTTAAATATGCACGTGAGAATTCATTCAGGTGAAAAGCCCTATCAATGTATTCAGTGTGGGAAGTGTTTTCCCCAAGGAAGTCAGTTAAATCGTCACAAGCGCATTCATACACGTGAGAAACCCTACAAGTGTACTTAGAGTGGGAAGTGTTTTTATTCAAAATCTTATTTCAATGTACACCAGAAAATTCATACAGGAGAAAGGCCCTACAAGTGTATACAGTGTAGGAAGTTTTATTTAACAAAATCCATTTTAAATTTCCACCAGAATATTAATTCAGATGAGAATCCCTACATGTGTACATGGTGCGGGAATTGCTTTTTCAAAGTAAGTCATTTAAATCACCACCAGATAAGTGATACAGGTG
This sequence comes from Synaphobranchus kaupii, assembly GCA_029718625.1. NCBI lineage: Eukaryota > Metazoa > Chordata > Actinopteri > Anguilliformes > Synaphobranchidae > Synaphobranchus > Synaphobranchus kaupii. The sequence goes on from CM056379.1 coordinate 2,135,019, forward strand.
TCTATTTAAAAAAAAAAAGTCTTTACAGCACTGGGGGCACTTTTCACTAAAAAATTCCTTCAGGTGGAAAAACCCCACCAATGTCCTCAGTATGGGAAGCAGTGTTTTCCCAGGTATGTAATTTTCGTAGCCAGCAGAGAAGTCATGTAAGTTAAAAACTGTTTTTACTTTGTCTTTAAATAAAATCATTTATTTAAAATAAATGATTAAACGTTCATGCAGGTCACAAGACTGACAAATTATCATTGTGGGAAGTATTCTATGGAAGCATACTTTGTGATGTACTTTGTGTAGGCAGTGTTTCCAATGTTCATCCAATTTAAAAGAACAAAAAAGGCTTCATATTGTTTAATAAAAAAAACCCTGAGAAGCCTTACAAAGGAAAAGTTCTTTGTGTACTCAGTGCATCAATTAAATATTTAACTGTGATCCCATTTTCATTTATTAATAAGTGTTTGTGACCATTTTTATTTATTTTTACTTTAAAAAAAAGTAATTTCCCTTGTAGGTCGATGGCTGATATTTTGTGACGATGACATTGACACTAGTGTAATTTCTTTTAAAGAAACAATGGGTACGTTTACATGCACACTAATACTCTGATCTGAACCCGGTTATGGCAATACTCTGGTTACTGAAATGGTCATGTAAACACCTTTATCCGATAATGTAAGGTCATAATCCGTGTTTTCGAAACCTGATTAACACCCCTGGTTTTTTGGCCAAACTTTTGATTTTTTGGAGCATGTAAACACCTTTCTCCGGTTTCTTTCGGCTTTTCAAAACTACGCATGTCAGGCAGAAGAGGCGGTGTAACGTCAAAATCATTCCACCCGTCAACATTTGCTATGCCTGGGGTTCCTTCAGCATCTCACTTCCAGAATTTATTATTAAATTTGCATTTCACCGGTGAAAATATATTGTTCAGTGTTACGTGCTTGTGTTTGTACTAGCTAGTTTGTGGCTAGCATATTAAATAACTGAAATTTTCGGGAAAGTCGCCAGATTTAGAGATCGGTAAAGCTAGCTAGTACAATAATATAAATCAACCACTACTAGCAATTAGCTATAAATAAGTAGCTATAATAATTACTAGCTAGCTATAATAATAATAATAGCCTACTAACGTAAATTTTTGACGGGCGGATCATTTTTGTCCTTACAACGGGAAGCAGTTAGTAGCTACGTTTTCCACAGAGCCGATTATGGAGAGAATCATGTAAACGCGGCTTTTGGAGTAATCACATTTCTTATGTCCATGTGAACGCAATAAGTTAAATACTGGCGTAAGCTGATCGTTTCCAGTAATCGGATATTGCTGTGCATGTAAACGTACCCAATGTGAAAACTGTTTGGATATAACTGTAGAAAGAAACATGGTATATGTATTGCCAACGTGTATGCAGAAAATGAACTTGACAGTACTGGTCTTTTCAGTTCTGTTACTGCTAATGTAGAGGCTATAATGTGTGTGTCAGCTAAAGCTGAAAATTAGATGTCGGACAGTATTGTTTTTGTCTGAGATACCAATTGAGGATCTTTGTTTCACTTTTTTCCTCAATGTAGTATATGAATTGTGCATGAAATAATTTTACATTGTGAATGTGCACATATCACAACCTTTATGCCAAGTAAATTTCTGTATAAACTCGTCTGTCTTTCACTGTGTCGTTTTCTCCTCTAATGTAGTTTAATTCCTGTTGCACTCATGACACTAATTGTGCAAGAAATACATTTATGGGGTGTAAATTCTTTTAATCATAAAAATTTTCAGTTCGTCTTAACAGAAAAGGTTTTTAGAAATTGTGGCAAAAAAATGTAGCAAATCTCTACTCAAATAACAGTAACAAACATAGAATTGGTTTTCTATACTCATCTGATTAAATTACTAGACATTCTGAAGAAACCATTTCACGCTTCTTCGATTGGGTTAGAATCTTTTTCAGGAGAGAAAGATTGTCAATGTTGGTGGATGTGTGCCCTGGCAAAAGTTCCTCGGGGAAATGCAAAAACTTGTCTGATTATCTTAATTTACCTTCAGATTAGTTCATTTTTAATTTGCTTTCTCATTAGCAATTTGCCATTGTTGTCATCTTTGAGTGAAATTGACATTTTTTAGGTTTTACAACAAACAATGAATATTAGGACATTGCTGGTCCAGCTAGCATGCTTCCGTGGGGTTTGGCACAAAAGAAGCATACAATGGCATTAGTTGCAATACTTCATACATTATTAGACTGTTCATTAACCTTCACAAGGACGTTATTAACATTCATTGGCACTCATCACCATATTCAGTATCAAGCATTCATTGTCATCAGCATTGTCATCATGAGCAACAGCATGAAGATTATTATAATTATTCAATCTTTCTCTGACATTGAATGTTTTTAGGCATATAATTTCTGTCTACCAAAATACCAATCAAAATATTAGTCAGTTTCCATCAAAGAAGTAGCATCGTTTGAAATTTCCAAATACAGCCATTTTGTTGATCATAATTGCCTCACATAAACATAAGACTTTCTTGTACATTCACACCCACAGCCCCATGGAAGGGGAGCACTTTGTTAGGTCAATAGAGTGGTTTAGATACAGTATAAATAATGGATTTATTATTCTTAGCAAATGAAAAATTGCAAAAATATAAAATCCATCCAGTATTCAAATATAACAGATCATGTACATTCACACCCACAGCCCCATGGGAGGGCAGTGCTTTGAATGATGTCGAGAGATTGTTATTTTTTTTTTTTTGGCAATGTGAAAAAAATACCAGATTGAAAATTCAACCAATATCCAAACAACATGATTGCAGCAGATTGTGTATCAGTACTGAGCAGAAATCTTTCGAAATCATGCTGGGTGCCGCCATTAGGGGCAGAATTCTTCCGGTTACTGCAGCTCTGAAGTAAAATGCTCTTTTATTTTGAAGCCCGGTAAAGAAACTGCACCGGAAGTTAGATTATTTTTGCTGCTCCTGCTTAGTTTTTCGAGGAACTGTTTTGACTTAATAGTACGCTTTGTGGTGCAAACAAACAGCTTTAACTCGCACATAGGATCATCCGCCGAGAATTGCATTAGGCTGCATCAAGTTCAACAAACAATTGAGTTGAGTCATCAACGAATAGGGGTACGTTGTTTCCTAGAAGCTTGGTGTTCAAACAATTCTGAGTTTTGTTCAGGCTACTACGTTAGTAAGCTCCAAGTCAGGCTACTTTCCATTCTCTAATGTTAGCATAGGCCATGATATCTGTTTGCAAATGTGGAAGTAGCTGTCAAAAGGCACATGATTGTAGAATTAATCTTAGTCTGAAAACTTCGTACTGCTTCTCGATGAGATGGATGGTCAATAAGATTACAATGAGTTAAAGATGCCGCTAAATAATATTAGATTAATTCCATATGAATCAGACACAGAAAGGTGGATTTCGACACACCATCGCATAATATCGTTCTGGAAAGTGCTTTAGAGATAAGAACGGAATAAGATTAGCATCCCTGAAGCCTTATTTTGTTGAAAAATGATTTAATTTCAGTGAAATGGTTCTCATTGATTACATCCAGATAGAACCTTTTCATGCCATAAGAATCATATAATATTGATTTTATATAGTTCTGAATATCCGATTTGCACCAAAATCTTCCCTGATAATGTTTCAGACATGAGGAATCCATCTAAATTGTCAAAATACAATTTCAAATTAGATTTGGTACAAATTGTCAAAAGGACCCCCCACCTCATATCTTTGCATTTCACATGGTGCCAACTTTGTGTCCACGGAATATTTGTTTTCGAGCACCTGCGTCTTTTTCAAGTTGTTCCCTGCCACGCTTTTCTGCCAGATCAATCGGTTTGCAGTTTCTTGGTGTTCTGAATTTCTGACCCGATGACTGCATGAGCGCGCGTAGACACTGCATTTACAGAGATGCTTTGTCCTGTCCGAATTGGTCATTAAAAAAAGAGTAAGTGCACCCACTGCCTCAGCCTGTCTCTGCCTACTACACAATTTTGAAAAATGCATCGTGGGGTGAGCGAGGGAGAGGGGTGGGGGCGGAGGAGCTGTGTCCATCGTTATTTGCATAAATGAACGTACAATGTAGGCTATACAAATGATTTAGTATAACTCGGATCAAACTGACATTGCAGATGAAATGTGAATCAAGCAACTTTATGGCCTATTTCTCACCTCAACAATTTTCAGAAACGTATTTTAGTGGACTATTTAGGTGGAATAAGAGAGTTTATAAACAGGACGCCACGTTGTTCCGGTTTTAAAACTTGGAGCTGAAAGGAAGGTAGTGGGTCTAACCAATCAGGTGTCGGCTGTTTCCGTTGTGGGCGATTAGCCTACTTTACATTGTCCTGAAAATGTATCCCGTCTGAATAGGGCTTTAGTACGTCTGTCGTGATCACCATATACTGGCATAGTGAAATTACAAAAAATACTGAACACGCTAAGCATACCAAAATTCCAACAAGTAATTTTCTATTATTTTATTTTAGAATGGGATCGATACTGATTATGTCAACTGAATAATTCAAGGCAACGCCACAACTCAAGACAGGGGCATGAATGGACTGAGGGTAATTGTCCTTATACCACAGCTGGCCCAGTCTTCAGGCTGCTGTACAAGCTGTTTTCCTGTGGCAGGAGTTTATTTTCTCACAGACAAACAAAGAAATCCAAACAAGCACATGTTGACCCTGGCCTGGCCTGGCCTACACTGCAGCCAATAGGACAGGCCCCGCCTACCTGCAGGACTTAATCCAGAACTATGTTCCTGCTCGACCACTTCGCTCTTCTACAGCAGGGCGACTTGCACTTTCCCCCCTCCGTGTAAAAGGCTCTCACTCGTCCCGACTGCAGAGTTTTTCCACCTTAGCTCCTCAGTGGTGGAATGAACTTCCCATTCCCCTATGTTCTACTCCAACCCTGCCTGCATTCCGTCGAGGCCTGAAGACACACCTCTTCAGACTCCACCTTGACTGATATCCTAACCTAGGAATATCAGTTCCCTGTGTTTACTAGTTCCCTGTGTTTTCCTGTCTGTTTATTATAGTTTATAATAGTATTTAGAATAGAAGTGTAGTATTGCTGATTTACCCACAGCTTACTGTGAACTACAGTCAACGTTCATTACTAGGGATAGCTGCTACATTATGGGAAGGATGTGCTTTGTCTTGTCTGTTCTGTAGTGATCTTGATGATGTCTCTGTATGCACTTACTGTACGTCGCTTTGGATAAAAGCGTCTGCTAAATGAATGTAATGTTGTGAGGCACTTCAGAAAGGGCTTTCTTCCACTCTGCAATAAGAAAACACTAAAAAGAACACACCACGTGGCAGTTGAATTTAAAACAGTTTTTAAAAAAAAATGTATTTATTTACCTGAGATTCGGTATCACCTGGAAAGCTTTCCCCCACCTTATAATACAAGAGCGCCCCCTGTGGTCAGTCAGTCATCTGCAGGACTGCAGAGTGTAAAGAATGTCAGCTGCTGCAGTAGGACCTGTTTGATTAAGGCTAAATCCCTTCCCCTGTTTCCCTCCAGGAGCTGCACTTCTGCACACCTTTGAGCAGCAGTATGATGCAGGCAGGAGTCTGTCTGAGATGGGACACTGAGACAACACTACCAGAGCTCACTGAGCAGCACAGGATCAGACAGAAAGAAGAGCAACTCAGTGGGCTGGAGTCTGTCCACATGGCAGAGTCAGATACAGAGTGTGCTGCACCAGGACTCAACACACTGGAGCCAGAGTATGTTACAGCACACAGTGGGGTCAGTGATGTACACCACACACACACATCACTGATTAAAATAGAGACTGATCTGGGCTCCACCCACACTGGGGATCTCATTAAGATGGAGAGCCTTGATGGTACAGAGCTGGGACATGTAACCCATCTACATCCTGACCAAATCAAAACAGAGACTGATGATGGAGGATACCTTAAGGCAGAACACATCAGTGACTTGCAGGATATTAAATGTGTTTATATTACTTCTGATGAAATTAAGTGTGAATCCAGTGGAAGTTTTGTGAGTGATCTCATGAAAACTGTGGTGAATGGAGCTGGTGTTGATCACAAAGATCAGGTTGGACCATGGCAATGTGCAGGAGACCTAAACGCAAACTGTAAAAATGAAGAAATTCATGACCCAAGCCTTTTGAATTTCTTTCAAAATGCAACAATTTATAGAAATACAGGTGAAAAGCCAAGCAAGTGTACACAGTGTGAGAAGTGTTTTAATTCAAAGTCTGCTTTAAATAGTCACCTGAGAATTCATACAGGTGAAAAGCCCTACAAATGTATTCAATGTCGGAAGTGCTTTTCCACAATCTATAATTTAAATGTCCACCAGAGAATTCATACAGGTGAAAAGCCATACAAATGCATCCAGTGTGGGAACTCTTTTCCTGAAATGTCTCAGTTAAGTAGCCACCTGAATATTCATACAGGTGAAAAGCCGTATAAGTGTATTTGGTGTGGGAAGGGTTTTACAACAAAATCTAATTTAAATGTCCACCTGAGAATTCATACAGGTGAAAAGCCATACAATTGCACTCAGTGTGAGAAGAGTTTTAAAACGAAATCTGATTTAAATAGACACCTGAGAATTCATACAGGCGAAAAGCCCTACAAGTGCATTCAGTGTGGGAAGTGCTTTTCCATTCTATCAAATTTAAGTAGCCACCAGAGAATTCATACAGGTGAAAAGCCGTACAAATGTATCCATTGTGGGAACTCTTTTCCTAAAATGTGTCAATTAAGTAGCCATCTGAATATTCATTCAGATGAAAAGCCCTACAAGTGTACACAATGTGAGATGTGTTTTCGTAAAAAATATGCTTTAAATGGACACTTGAGAATCCATACAGGTGAGAAACCCCACAAATGTTCTCAGTGTGGGAAGTGCTTTTCTAAAATATCTAAATTAATTAACCACCACAGAGTTCATACAGGTGAAAAACCCTACAAATGTACACAGTGTGGGAAGTGTTATTCAACAAAATCTAATTTGAATTCCCACGTGAAAATTCAAATTCATTCAGGTGAGAATCACTTCATGTGTATATAGTGTGGGAAGTGCTTTTTCAAAGAAAGTCCCCACCAGAAAATTAATGCAGGTGAAAAGCCCTACAAATGTCCCCAGTGTGGGAAGGACTGTTTGTACCAAATCTAATTTGAATAGACATCAAAAAATGTATTCAGGTGAAAACCCAAAAAATGTCCAAAGTTTGGGAAGTGTTTTTTCCATGTATGTAATTTATGTAGACACCAGAGAATTCATGTAGGTGAAAAACTTTGTATGTCATTTGTTTTCAAATAAATAATAAATCTATTTTAAATGGCCACCAAGATGTTCCTACAGGTCAAAACCCTGAAAAATTCTCATTGTGGGGAGTATTTTATGACAGCATAGAATGGGCCTCAATCACAAAACGGTTCTTAAATTCTTGTTTTGTTCTTAAGAACAGTTTTGAAAACCCAACGTGGGATTCATGAAACGTGCAGACCCTTGTTTTGTGCGTATCCCAGGTGTATCGGATGATGAATGCCGATTGTAAATTCAATGCGCGTACTTGTTAATGTGATAAGGAAACACCCTAGCAATCTCATAAAAGGCATGCTTCAGGGTTGTGTGCAAACATAAGCCGTCCCCTAAAGGCGCACTCTGTCCCAAGACACAGTTAGCCGCGTTGTCCAAATGCACCAAATACGCCATTGCTAAGTGTTGGGTTTGATTGTGCATTTGTGGGTCTTTATATATCATGATCATCAGTAAGTTTCAATAAACTAAATTAATTATGAGTTCCCAATGAAGATATTATCACAAACTAAAAACTAAGAAGAGAAGTAGGTGTGAACAAACATTATGGTTTTTGATGGAAAGTAAACTAAAACTCGCAAACACGCTCTTAAAACTAAAGTAACTCAAATTAAACTGAAAATGAAATTTAAAAAAAATATATCAAATATTTGAGCTTATTTAGATAGGCTATTGATTTTCTAACTTCATTAACTAACCTATTTATGCCTATAATTGTACTGGTAAGCATTTTGTTGTGAATATGAGGACTGTAACTTAAATTGACTTTGCATAAATAATAAAGCATTCTAAATATAAACATCTTCTGCACACTTATTGCCAAACAAACATAGATTTTGATCCTACCAAAAATATAATTCAGCTAGAAAAAATAGATGAATGCGAAATGTTCGTGGAAATGTTCTTGTGTGCCGTTTACGATCAAATCTGATCAAACATGTTTTGTGAATATGAGGCCCAATGTGAAAACTGTTTGGATGTTCTGTAGAAGGAAACATGGTGATGTCATGTCCTTCACTATGTGATTTTCTCCTTTATTATTATATTTTGGTGAATTCCTGTTGCACATAACTCGAAATATTAATTGTGCGACACATACATTTGCGGTGTGAATTGTTTAAATCATTTTCAACATTAAAATTTTTCTGAACAAAGGCATTTTTAAACTATTCATTTTACATTTAATATGAACAGCAAATTGTCTACTGCCTAGAAATGGCACGTCAGCTGACAGGGTCGTGTAGCGGCGATTCTGCTACACGGGGGGAATTGAATTACATGGGGTACACTTGGCTACCAAATTGAAATTTGAAAAGAAAAAAAAAGAGGAAATGACACGCCCCAGAATGGCCAAACAGTTGAAAGAAATGTGGTAGTGTGTATTGCCAACATAAAAATCTGAAAATGAACTGGACTTTTCAGTTTTGTTTTTTTTTACAGCCAATGCAGAAGCTGTAATGTGTATGTCAGCTAAAGCCCGTCATTAGACTTCAGACATGTTTTATCTGAGATCAGCTGAGGATCTTTGTTTCACTGAATGTGAAATGTTTTTTTAATGTTGTATGTGCATTGTGTATGAAATAAATTGACATTGTGAATGTGCACATACCAAGGCCTACATGTAAGTTTCAGTATAAAATCTTAAGTCCTTTACTCTGTCCTTGTGTTCTCCTTTCAATTTGTTTAAACATGTAAAGGTTTTTTACAGGCACAAGAACATTCATCAGCGGCTGTTCATATCGCAGAATGTAGCTAAAATATCAGTTAACGTAAATGATTGGGCTAATTAAATAATAAAAATATAAACGTACAATGTTATAAATTAAATAAAACATTTATTTTTTTTTAACCTTTATTTAACCCCTTGGCGGAGATGGCAAATTTCACCTATTTAGGGGGCGCTCTGTTTAAGGCTTTAGGGGGCGCTCTGTTTAAGGCTTTAGGGGGCGCTCTGTTTAAGGCTTTAGGGGGCGCTCTGTTTAAGGCTTTAGGGGGTGCTCTGTTTAAGGCTTTAGGGGGCGCTCTGTTTAAGGCTTTAGGGGGGGTGCTCTGTTTAAGGCTTTAGGGGGGGCGCTCTGTTTAAGGCTTTAGGGGCGCTCTGTTTAAGGCTTTAGGGGCGCTCTGTTTAAGGCTTTAGGGGGTGCTCTGTTTAAGGCTTTAGGGGGTGCTCTGTTTAAGGCTTTAGGGGTGCTCTGTTTAAGGCTTTAGGGGGCGCTCTGTTTAAGGCTTTAGGGGGTGCTCTGTTTAAGGCTTTAGGGGGTGCTCTGTTTAAGGCTTTAGGGGGGGGGCTCTGTTTAAGGCTTTAGGGGTGCTCTGTTTAAGGCTTTAGGGGTGCTCTGTTTAAGGCTTTAGGGGGGGGCTCTGTTTAAGGCTTTAGGGGGCGCTCTGTTTAAGGCTTTAGGGGGCGCTCTGTTTAAGGCTTTAGGGGGCGCTCTGTTTAAGGCTTTAGGGGGTGCTCTGTTTAAGGCTTTAGGGGTGCTCTGTTTAAGGCTTTAGGGGGGGGGCTCTGTTTAAGGCTTTAGGGGTGCTCTGTTTAAGGCTTTAGGGGTGCTCTGTTTAAGGCTTTAGGGGGGGCTCTGTTTAAGGCTTTAGGGGGCGCTCTGTTTAAGGCTTTAGGGGGCGCTCTGTTTAAGGCTTTAGGGGGCGCTCTGTTTAAGGCTTTAGGGGGTGCTCTGTTTAAGGCTTTAGGGGTGCTCTGTTTAAGGCTTTAGGGGGGGGGCTCTGTTTAAGGCTTTAGGGGTGCTCTGTTTAAGGCTTTAGGGGTGCTCTGTTTAAGGCTTTAGGGGGGGTGCTCTGTTTAAGGCTTTAGGGGTGCTCTGTTTAAGGCTTTAGGGGGGGTGCTCTGTTTAAGGCTTTAGGGGGTGCTCTGTTTAAGGCTTTAGGGGGGGTGCTCTGTTTAAGGCTTTAGGGGGGGTGCTCTGTTTAAGGCTTTAGGGGGTGCTCTGTTTAAGGCTTTAGGGGTGCTCTGTTTAAGGATTTAGGGGGGGGGGCTCTGTTTAAGGCTTTAGGGGGGGCTCTGTTTAAGGCTTTAGGGGTGCTCTGTTTAAGGCTTTAGGGGGGGGCTCTGTTTAAGGCTTTAGGGGGCGCTCTGTTTAAGGCTTTAGGGGGGGCTCTGTTTAAGGCTTTAGGGGGGGGGCTCTGTTTAAGGCTTTAGGGGGTGCTCTGTTTAAGGCTTTAGGGGGGGGCTCTGTTTAAGGCTTTAGGGGGGGGGGGCTCTGTTTAAGGCTTTAGGGGGTGCTCTGTTTAAGGCTTTAGGGGGGGGGCTCTGTTTAAGGCTTTAGGGGGTGCTCTGTTTAAGGCTTTAGGGGGGGCTCTGTTTAAGGCTTTAGGGGGCGCTCTGTTTAAGGCTTTAGGGGGGTGCTCTGTTTAAGGCTTTAGGGGGTGCTCTGTTTAAGGCTTTAGGGGTGCTCTGTTTAAGGCTTTAGGGGGGGGGGGCTCTGTTTAAGGCTTTAGGGGGGGCTCTGTTTAAGGCTTTAGGGGGCGCTCTGTTTAAGGCTTTAGGGGGGGCTCTGTTTAAGGCTTTAGGGGGTGCTCTGTTTAAGGCTTTAGGGGGGGCTCTGTTTAAGGCTTTAGGGGGCGCTCTGTTTAAGGCTTTAGGGGGTGCTCTGTTTAAGGCTTTAGGGGGTGCTCTGTTTAAGGCTTTAGGGGTGCTCTGTAAGGCTTTAGGGGGGGGGGCTCTGTTTAAGGCTTTAGGGGGGGGGGCTCTGTTTAAGGCTTTAGGGGGCGCTCTGTTTAAGGCTTTAGGGGGGGCTCTGTTTAAGGCTTTAGGGGGCGCTCTGTTTAAGGCTTTAGGGGGTGCTCTGTTTAAGGCTTTAGGGGGGCGCTCTGTTTAAGGCTTTAGGGGGCGCTCTGTTTAAGGCTTTAGGGGGGGCTCTGTTTAAGGCTTTTAGGGGCGCTCTGTTTAAGGCTTTAGGGGGGCTCTGTTTAAGGCTTTAGGGGGTGCTCTGTTTAAGGCTTTTAGGGGGGGTGCTCTGTTTAAGGCTTTAGGGGGGTGCTCTGTTTAAGGCTTTAGGGGGGGGTGCTCTGTTTAAGGCTTTAGGGGGGTGCTCTGTTTAAGGCTTTAGGGGTGCTCTGTTTAAGGATTTAGGGGGGGCTCTGTTTAAGGCTTTAGGGGGGGTGCTCTGTTTAAGGCTTTAGGGGGGGGGCTCTGTTTAAGGCTTTAGGGGGGGGCTCTGTTTAAGGCTTTAGGGGGGGGCTCTGTTTTAAGGCTTTAGGGGGGGGTGCTCTGTTTAAGGCTTTAGGGGGGGGTGCTCTGTTTAAGGGCTTTAGGGGGTGCTCTGTTTAAGGCTTTAGGGGTGCTCTGTTTAAGGCTTTAGGGGGGGGTGCTCTGTTTAAGGCTTTAGGGGGGGTGCTCTGTTTAAGGCTTTAGGGGGCGCTCTGTTTAAGGCTTTAGGGGGGGCTCTGTTTAAGGCTTTAGGGGGGGTGCTCTGTTTAAGGCTTTAGGGGGCGCTCTGTTTAAGGCTTTAGGGGGCGCTCTGTTTAAGGCTTTAGGGGGTGCTCTGTTTAAGGCTTTAGGGGGGGGCTCTGTTTAAGGCTTTAGGGGGGGCTCTGTTTAAGGCTTTAGGGGGGGCTCTGTTTAAGGCTTTAGGGGGGGGCTCTGTTTAAGGCTTTAGGGGGGTGCTCTGTTTAAGGCTTTAGGGGGGGCTCTGTTTAAGGCTTTAGGGGGGGGTGCTCTGTTTAAGGCTTTAGGGGGGGGCTCTGTTTAAGGCTTTAGGGGGTGCTCTGTTTAAGGCTTTAGGGGGTGCTCTGTTTAAGGCTTTAGGGGGGGGCTCTGTTTAAGGCTTTAGGGGGGGCTCTGTTTAAGGCTTTAGGGGGGGTGCTCTGTTTAAGGCTTTAGGGGGGGCTCTGTTTAAGGCTTTAGGGGGCGCTCTGTTTAAGGCTTTAGGGGCGCTCTGTTTAAGGCTTTAGGGGGGGTGCTCTGTTTAAGGCTTTAGGGGGTGCTCTGTTTAAGGCTTTAGGGGGGGGGGCTCTGTTTAAGGCTTTAGGGGGGGGGCTCTGTTTAAGGCTTTAGGGGGGGGGGCTCTGTTTAAGGCTTTAGGGGGGGCTCTGTTTAAGGCTTTAGGGGTGCTCTGTTTTAAGGCTTTAGGGGGGGGTGCTCTGTTTAAGGCTTTAGGGGGGGCTCTGTTTAAGGCTTTAGGGGGGGCTCTGTTTAAGGGCTTTAGGGGGCGCTCTGTTTAAGGCTTTAGGGGTGCTCTGTTTAAGGCTTTAGGGGGCGCTATGTTTAAGGCTTTAGGGGGCGCTCTGTTTAAGGCTTTAGGGGGGGCTCTGTTTAAGGCTTTAGGGGTGCTCTGTTTAAGGCTTTAGGGGGCGCTCTGTTTAAGGCTTTAGGGGGTGCTCTGTTTAAGGCTTTAGGGGCGCTCTGTTTAAGGCTTTAGGGGGGGGCTCTGTTTAAGGCTTTAGGGGGGGGGCTCTGTTTAAGGCTTTAGGGGGGGGCTCTGTTTAAGGCTTTAGGGGGGGGCTCTGTTTAAGGCTTTAGGGGGGGGGCTCTGTTTAAGGCTTTAGGGGGGGGCTCTGTTTAAGGCTTTAGGGGGGGCTCTGTTTAAGGCTTTAGGGGGTGCTCTGTTTAAGGCTTTAGGGGGGTGCTCTGTTTTAAGGCTTTAGGGGGCGCTCTGTTTAAGGCTTTAGGGGGCGCTCTGTTTAAGGCTTTAGGGGGGGTGCTCTGTTTAAGGCTTTAGGGGCGCTCTGTTTAAGGCTTTAGGGGTGCTCTGTTTAAGGCTTTAGGGGGTGCTCTGTTTAAGGCTTTAGGGGGTGCTCTGTTTAAGGCTTTAGGGGGGTGCTCTGTTTAAGGCTTTAGGGGTGCTCTGTTTAAGGCTTTAGGGGGTGCTCTGTTTAAGGCTTTAGGGGCGCTCTGTTTAAGGCTTTAGGGGGTGCTCTGTTTAAGGCTTTAGGGGTGCTCTGTTTAAGGCTTAGGGGGGCGCTCTGTTTAAGGCTTTAGGGGGCGCTCTGTTTAAGGCTTTAGGGGCGCTCTGTTTAAGGCTTTAGGGGTGCTCTGTTTAAGGCTTTAGGGGGTGCTCTGTTTAAGGCTTTAGGGGGTGCTCTGTTTAAGGCTTTAGGGGGGTGCTCTGTTTAAGGCTTTAGGGGGTGCTCTGTTTAAGGCTTTAGGGGGTGCTCT